>CM032162.1:8858230-10058230 GCA_018901935.1 Pugionium cornutum
AAATTTTGTTGTTTTTTGTTGTTTTTTGTTGTTTTCTTAATTTTTTTCTTATATTCTTATCTTATTTTTTATTTTCTATTGTTGTAGATCTAGAAAAAAAATTTACAAAATCTAATTTTGTTGTTTTACTAGATTTTTAAAGTGATTTTTAATAGTTTTTAGATTTTTATATGGTTTTTTAAGATTTTCAATAGATGTTTGAGATTTATGGTGGTTTTACAGTTTTTTCTTGTTGTTTTTGAGTTTTCTTCTTACGTTTTAAATTTGACATTGGTTTTTGAATTAATGGATTTTCGTGTTGCAGACTTCATTACAGTTTCAGTTTTTCAGCATGCTCGAGTGTAAGTTAGCCCTCGGCTCAGTCAAGTGTTGCTAGTATCCATTCCTTGCTCTTGCTCTTCCTTGGCTCTTGATGTTGACCAAACCATCTAGGCTATTGTCCATGCTAAGTAGTCAACATCATCACCCCATAATCATATTTCATGGGCTCGTAATCCCATTGAAAGTTCTTTTTTTCTCTCTTTCATCTTCTAATATTTCATTTCCTATGTAGGTTTCATGAGCTCAAAGAGACATCACCTCCTACTTCCATATGTCATATAAAAAATTAAATTTCTCATAAGAAGAATTAGGAAATTGAGCATTTACCAACTCAACGAAAGTCTAAATGTTTAAGGATGGCTACTCAAGAGACATTTAGAAAATATAAATTCAATAACCAAGTATAATACCAAATCTTGGAAAAGAATAGTGATTTTCGGATTTTTTTTTGAAATCATAAAAAACTAGTCCCTAAAAATTCAATATTTATACACTTTAATGTGAAGATCAAATCAATCCCTATTATCCAATATAAATAACTGCTATTCACGTTATTTCTAACAATTTTGCATCACAAATTCAAGTTTATGCTCAAATTGATGATTGTAAAAATCTACTTGTTTTCTTGAAAATGCTAAATTTTGATAGTTTTGTTATCATAAATTCATATCTAACGGTTCTATAGTAATTCCTAACAATATTCGTTAAAGAATAGAAGAAAATTAGAAATATGCAAAAGTGGATAATTAAAAAAATAGGAAATTACGACACATATATTAATTATAATGATTAAGGAAAAGAGGATATCCAAAATCCTACATGCTTATGTTCAATTTTGACTACACACTTTTGCGAATCCCTAATTTTAGGAAATCTGATTTTTCAATTGAAAACCCTCATTGAGATGAAAGAGATGAAGGATAATGTGTTTGAGTCAAATAAGACTTTAAAATATCTTTGGAGAGTTTTTTTTTTGTTTTTGTTCAAAAGTTGAAATATTTTTCTTTGAAAAGGTTATGTCACCAAAAGTATAAAAATATAAAAATTGAAAGGTTAGCAGATTTGTGATTTCGAAATAGATCCAAAACTCCTCGGAACAAATAAGCTCCATCAATCATAAACTTTTATGTCTTTGCATAGTGGTCATTTATTTTTACTATTCATATATCTCTTTCCAGTTTTCAACCAATTGAAAGTCCGGTAACTGTAAGAACTATTCTTAGCTTCTAAATCGATCCAATTAATTCTATCACCTCATTTTAGATTAGGTTAGAGTCTAGCAACGATTAAAAATCAGTTACTTCAACGTCTAATTTTGAAAACAAAAATTAATAAAGAAATCAATATGTTGGTTCGATAAGTGTATAGCTATATACTCAATAAAGTTTTACCTATTTTCGATCAAGTGATATATGATGAAACATAATCATATATAACATATGAATAAAGTTAATATATAAATGAAATATTATTATTTTGTCTGGTTTATTTGTTTATATTTTTTTCACCTTGACAAACACAAATAAAACTCATACATTGAAGAAAATCTTTTCCTTTTTCCGAACAATGATTTCTACATAAATGACAACCCCAAATATAATCCGTAGGATTGAGTTCAAGATGTTTGTATGGTAGACGGTGATCGTGTGTATGAAGTTTACCAATATGGCTCATTGGTGAAACGTAAGAATGAGCTCTCTCCTCTGAAACTGCTTTCCTTAAAACATTTGATGCACCTACAAATGTTTTAAGGGAACTAAAATTAATATATCAAAAATACAACAAAATTTTTTTATGTAACATATTAACAAACAAGTGTGCTTACATAGTGAAAAGAGAATAAAAATAGTTAAAACCAAAATACGTGTCCTCATTTCAGCAATAGAAATTTATTTAATTGAGATAAAAGTATAGATAAAACTTAGAAATTTTTCTTTTTAATTTATTATGTGAAGTTGTTAAACTTGGACCTGTCATATATATATATATATATATATATATATATTTGTCTTAGGAAACAACTAATATTTTGATAACTTATTTTGTTATAAATGAATAGATAAAAAGGGCTCAACTTATCGTTTTAATTTTTAGAATTTCATTTAAATATGTTATCAAGTTAGTTAGAAACTAATTGTCCTACGTGCTAAAACTACATCTCTCATATATTTTAATTTAATATATCTTAATAAATAAACTATGGAGTTCGAAAAAGAGTTCTTAGAAATATATTTTGAGGTTATTTAGAAAAACAGTGTGTCGTATATCTATCTTACAAATATTGTGTGTGAAAATATACTATTTTTATCTATATGAAAATATGATGAATCATATTGACTATAACAAAAAGTGAAATCATCAACATTATTTTATATGACTTCAAATATGTTCATATGAGCAAAACGATTGCCAAAATTATTTTAATAATTTTAAAGTATATTGAGTATGTATTAGATTTGTGATGTATATACTTTGACATTGATGTTTATTTCAAAATCTATGTGTTAACATATGAAATTTAGTGCATTGTATCATATATATTACATTGTCTCGATGCCCTCACATTTCTAATACATAAAGTGGATGAGACAATGAGCTCGTCTACTACATGTTTGTAATAAACATAAGGCCTTATAACCTCTGCATAGTCTCTCATGCTCTACATGCCATCAACTTTGTCAAAAAGAGTATCGCTTCCTTGTTCTTCCATGGCTCTAGATGTTGACCAAGCCATCTAGGCTATTGTCCTTGCTAAGTAGTCAACATCATCACCCCATAATCATATTTCATGGGCTCGTAATCCCATTGAAAGTTCTTTTCGTCCCTCTTTCATCTTCTAATATTTCATTTTCTATGTAGGTTTCATGGGCTCAAAGAGACATCAACTCTTACTTCCATACGTCATATAAAAAATTAAATTTCTCATAAAAAAATTAGGAAATTGAGCATTTACCAACTTAACGAAAGTCTCAATGTTTAAGGATGGCTACTCAAGAGACATTTAGAAAATATAAATTCAATAACCAAGTATAATATCAAATCTTGGAAAAGAATAGTGATTTTCGGATTTTTTTGAAATCATAAAAAACTAGTCCCTAAAATTCAATATTTATATACTTTAATGTGAAGATCAAATCAATCCCTATTATTCAATATAAATAACTGCTATTCACGTTATTTCTAACAATTTTGCATCAAAAATTCAAGTTTATGCTCAAATTGATGATTGTAAAAATCTACTTGTTTTCTTGGAAATGCTAAATTTTGATAGTTTTGTTATCATAAATTCATATCTAACGGTTCTATAGTAATTCCTAACAATATTCGTTAAAGAATAGAAAAAAATTAGAAATATGCAAAATTGGATAATTAAAAAAATAGGAAATTACTACACATATATTAATTATAATGATTGAGGAAAGGAGGAATTCCAAAACCCTACATGCTTATGTTCAATTTTGACTACACACTTTCGCGAATCCCTAATTTTAGGAAAAACTGATTTTTCAATGGAAAACCCTCATTGAGATGAAAGAGATGAAGGATAATGTGTTTGAGTCAAATAAGACTTATAAAATATCTTTGGAGTGTTTTTTTCTTGTTTTTGTTCAAAAGTTGAAATATTTGTTTTTGAAAAGGTTATGTCACCAAAAGTATAAAAATATAAAAATTGAAAGGTTCGCATATTTGTGATTTCAAAATAGATCCAAAACTCCTCGAACAAATAAGCTCCATCAATCATAAACTTTTATGTCTTTGCATAGTGGTCATTCATTTTTACTATTCATATATCTCTTTCCAGTTTTCAACCAATTGAAAGTCCGTAACTGTAAGAACTATTCTTAGCTTCTAAATCGATCCAATTAATTCTATCACCTCATTTTAGATTAGGTTAGAGTCTAGCGATTAAAAATCAGTTACTTCAACGTCTAATTTTGAAAACCAAAATTAATAAAGAAATCAATATGTTGGTTCGATAAGTGTAGAGCTATATACTCAATAAAGTTTTACCTATTTTCGATCAAGTGATATATGATGAAACATAATCATATATAACATATGAATAAAGTAAATATATAAATGAAATATTATTATTTTTTCTGGTTTATTTGTTTATATTTTTTCACCTTGACAAACACAAATAAAACTCATACATTGAAGAAAATCTTTTCCTTTTTCCGAACAATGATTTCTACATAAATGACAACCCCAAATAAAATCCGTAGGATTGAGTTCAAGATGTTTGTATGGTAGAAGGTGATCGTGTGTATGAAGTTTACCAATAGGGCTCATTGGTGAAACGTAAGAATGAGCTCTCTCCTCTGAAACTGCTTTACTTAAAACATTTGATGCACCTACAAATGTTTTAAGAGAACTAAAATTAATATATCAAAAATACAACAAAAATTTTTTATGTAACATATTAACAAACAAGTGTGCTTACATAGTGAAACCAGAATAAAAATAGTTAAAACCAAAATACGTGTCCTCATTTCAGCTATAGAAATTTATTTAATTGAGATAAAAGTATAGATAAAACTTAGTAATTTTCCTTTTTATTTTTATTATGTGAAGTTGTTAAACTTGGACCTGTCATACATATATATATATTTGTGTTAGGAAACAACTAATATTTTGATAACTTATTTTGTTATAAATGAATAGATAAAAACGGCTCAACTTATCGTTTTAATTTTTAGAATTTCATTTAAATATGTTATCAAGTTAGTTAGAAACTAATTGTCCTACGTCCTAAAACTACATCTCTCATATATTTTAATTTAATATATCTTAATAAATAAACTATGGAGTTCGAAAAAGAGTTCTTAGAAATACATTTTGAGGTTATTTAGAAAAACAGTGTGTCGTATATCTATCTTACAAATATTGTTTGTGAAAATATTCTATTTTTATCTATATGAAAATATGATGAATCATATTTACTATAACAAAAAGTGAAATCATCAACATTATTTTATATGACTTCAAATATGTTCATATGAGCAAAAAAGCGATTGCCAAAATTATTTTAATAATTTTAAAGTATACTGAGTATGTATTAGATTTGTGATGTATATACTTTGACATTGATGTTTATTTCATATTTTTGCGTTAACATATGAAATTTAGTGCATTGTATCATATATATTACATTGTCTCGATGCCCTCACATTTCTAATACATAAAGTGGATGAGACAATGAGCTCGTACTACATGTTTGTAATAAACATAAGACCTTATAACTCTCTGCATAGTCTCTCATGCTCTACATGCCATCAACTTTATCAAAAGAGTATCGCTTCTTGCTCTTCCATGGCTCTAGATGTTGACCAAGCCATCTAGGCTATTGTCCTTGCTAAGTAGTCAACATCATCACCCCATAATCATATTTCATGGGCTCATCATCCATTGAAAGTTCTTTTTGCCCTCTTTCATCTTCTAATATTTCATTTCCTATGTAGGTTTCATGAGCTCAAAGAGACATCACCTCCTACTTCCATACTTCATAAAAAAAATTAAATTTCTCATAAAAAAATTAGGAAATTGAGCATTTACCAACTTAACGAAAGTCTCAATGTTTAAGGATGGCTACTCAAGAGACATTTAGAAAATATAAATTCAATAACCAAGTATAATATCAAATCTTGGAAAAGAATAGTGATTTTCGGATTTTTTGAAATCATAAAAAACTAGTCCCTAAAATTCAATATTTATACACTTTAATGTGAAGATCAAATCAATCCCTATTATCCAATATAAATAATGCTATTCACGTTATTTCTAACAATTTTGCATCACAAATTCAAGTTTATGCTCAAATTGATGATTGTAAAAATCTACTTGTTTTCTTGGAAATGCTAAATTTTGATAGTTTTGTTATCATAAATTCATATCTAAGGTTCTATAGTAATTCCTAACAATATTCGTTAAAGAATAAAAAATTAGAAATATGCAAAAGTGGATAATTAAAAAATAGGAAATTACGACACATATATTAATTATAATGATTAAGGAAAGGAGGAATTCCAAAATCCTACTTATGTTCAATTTTGACTACACACAATTTTGCGAATCCCTAATTTTAGGAAAAACTGATTTTTCAATGGAAAACCCTCATTGAGATGAAAGAGATGAAGGATAATGTGTTTGAGTCAAATAAGACTTTAAAATATCTTTGGAGTGTTTTTTTGTTTTTGTTCAAAAGTTGAAATATTTTTTTTGAAAAGGTTATGTCACCAAAAGTATAAAAATATAAAATTGAAAGGTTAGATTTGTGATTTCAAAATAGATCCAAAACTCTTGGAACAAATAAGCTCCATCAATCATAAACTTTTATGTCTTTGCATAGTGGTCATTCATTTTTACTATTCATATATCTCTTTCCAGTTTTTAACCAATTGAAAGTCCGTAATCAAGAACTATTCTTAGCTTCTAAATCGATCCAATTAATTTTATCACCTCATTTTAAATTAGGTTAGAGTCTAGCATGATTAAAAATCAGTTACTTCAACGCCTAATTTTGAAAACCAAAATTAATAAAGAAATCAATATGTTGGTTCGATAAGTGTATAGCTATATACTCAATAAAGTTTTACCTATTTTCGATCAAGTGATATATGATGAAACATAATCATATATAACATATGAATAAAGTAAATATATAAATGAAATATTATTATTTTGTCTGGTTTATTTGTTTATATTTTTCACCTTGACAAACACAAATAAAACTCATACATTGAAGAAAATCTTTTCCTTTTTCGAACAATGATTTCTACATAAATGACAACCCCAAACAAAATCCGTGGATTGAGTTCAAGATGTTTGTATGGTAGAAGGTGATCGTGTGTATGAAGTTTACCAATAGGGCTCATTGGTGAAACGTAAGAATGAGCTCTCTCCTCTGAAACTACTTTGCTTAAAATATTTGATGCACCTATAAATGTTTTAAGAGAACTAAAATTAATATATCAAAAATACAACAAAATTTTTTATGTAACATATTAACAAACAAGTGTGCTTACATAGTGAAACCAGAATAAAAATAGTTAAAACCAAAATACGTGTCCTCATTTCAGTATAGAAATTTATTTAATTGAGATAAAAGTATAGATAAAACTTAGTAATTTTCCTTTTTAATTTATTATGTGAAGTTGTTAAACTTGGACTTGTCATATATATATATATTTGTGTTAGGAAACAACTAATATTTTGATAACTTATTTTGTTATAAATGAATAGATAAAACGGCTCAACTTATCGTTTTAATTTTTAGAACTTCATTTAAATATGTTATCAAGTTAGTTAGAAACTAATTGTCCTACGTGTAAAACTACATCTCTCATATATTTTAATTTAATATATCTTAATAAATAAACTATGGAGTTCAAAAGAGTTCTTAGAAATACATTTTGAGGTTATTTAGAAACAAAAGTGTCGTATATCTATCTTATAAATATTGTGTGTGAAAATATACTATTTTTATCTATAAAAATATGATGAATCATATTTACTATAACAAAAGTGAAATCATCAACATTATTTTATATGACTTCAAATATGTTCATATGAGCAAAACGATTGCCAAAATTATTTTAATAATTTTAAAGTATATGATGTTTATTTCAAAATCTATGTGTTAACATATGAAATTTAGTGCATTGTATCATATATATTACATTGTCTCGATGCCCTCACATTTCTAATACATAAAGTGGATGAGACAATGAGCTCATCTACTACATGTTTGTAATAAACATAAAGCCTTATAACCTCTGCATGGTCTCTCATGCTCTACATGCCATCAACTTTCAAAATATCGCTTCCTTGTTCTTCCATGGCTCTAGATGTTGACCAAGCAATCTAGGCTATTGTCCTTGCTAAGTAGTCAACATCATCACCCCATATTCATATTTCATGGGCTCGTAATCCCATTGAAAGTTCTTTTCGTCCTTCTTTCATCTTCTAATATTTCATTTCCTATGTAGGTTTCATGAGCTCAAAGAGACATCACCTCCTACTTCCATACGTCATATAAAAAATTAAATTTCTCATAAAAAGAATTAGGAAATTGAGCATTTACCAACTTAACGAAAGTCTCAATGTTTAAGGATGGCTACTCAAGAGACATTTAGAAAATATAAATTCAATAACCAAGTATAATATCAAATCTTGGAAAAGAATAGTGATTTTCGGATTTTTCTTGAAATCATAAAAAAACTAGTCCCTAAAAATTCAATATTTATATACTTTAATGTGAAGATCAAATCAATCCCTATTATCCAATATAAATAACTACTATTCACGTTATTTCTAACAATTTTGCTTCACAAATTCAAGTTTATGCTCAAATTGATGATTGTAAAAATCTACTTGTTTTCTTGGAAATGCTAAATTTTGATAGTTTTGTTATCATAAATTCATATCTAACGGTTCTATAGTAATTCCTAACAATATTCGTTAAAGAATAGAAAAAAATTAGAAATATGCAAAAGTGGATAATTAAAAAAATAGGAAATTACGACATATATTAATTATAATGATTAAGGAAAGGAAGAATTCCAAAACCCTACATGCTTATGTTCAATTTTGACTACACACTTTTGCGAATCCCTAATTTTAGGAAAACTGATTTTTCAATGGAAAACCCTCATTGAGATGAAAGAGATGAAGAATAATGTGTTTGAGTCAAATAAGACTTTAAAATACCTTTGGAGTGTTTTTTTTGTTTTTGTTCAAAAGTTGAAATATTTTTCTTTGAAAAGGTTATGTCACCAAAAGTATAAAAATATAAAATTGAAAGGTTCGCTGATTTGTGATTTCAAAATAGATCCAAAACTCTTCGGAACAAATAAGCTCCATCAATCATAAACTTTTATGTCTTTGCATAGTGGTCATTCATTTTTACTATTCATATATCTCTTTCCAGTTTTAACCAATTGAAAGTCCGATAACTGTAAGAACTATTCTTAGCTTCTAAATCGATCCAATTAATTCTATCACCTCATTTTAGATTAGGTTAGAGTCTAGCATGATTAAAAATCAGTTACTTCAACGTCTAATTTTGAAAACCAAAATTAATAAAGAAATCAATATGTTGGTTCGATAAGTGTATAGCTATATACTCAATAAAGTTTTACCTATTTTCGATCAAGTGATATATGATGAAACATAATCATATATAACATATGAATAAAGTAAATATATAAATGAAATATTATTATTTTGTCTGGTTTATTTGTTTATATTTTTTCACCTTGACAAACACAAATAAAACTCATACATTGAAGAAAATCTTTTCCTTTTTCCGAACAATGATTTCTACATAAATGACAACCCCAAATAAAATCTGTAGGATTGAGTTCAAGATGTTTGTATGGTAGAAGGTGATCGTGTGTATGAAGTTTACCAATAGGGCTCATTGGTGAAACGTAAGAATGAGCTCTCTCCTCTGAAACTGCTTTACTTAAAATATTTGATGCACCTATAAATGTTTTAAGAGAACTAAAATTAATATATCAAAAATACAACAAAATTTTTTATGTAACATATTAACAAACAAGTGTGCTTACATAGTGAAACCAGAATAAAAATAGTTAAAACCAAAATACGTGTCCTCATTTCAGCTATAGAAATTTATTTAATTGAGATAAAAGTATAGATAAAAATTAGTAATTTTTCTTTTTAATTTATTATGTGGAAGTTGTTAAACTTGGACCTGTCATATATATATATATATATATTGTGTTAGGAAACAACTAATATTTTGATAACTTATTTTGTTAATAAATGAATAGATAAAAACGGCTCAACTTATCGTTTTAATTTTTAGAACTTCATTTAAATATGTTATCAAGTTAGTTAGAAACTAATTGTCCTACGTGCTAAAACTACATCTCTCATATATTTTAATTTAATATATCTTAATAAATAAACTATGGAGTTCGAAAAAGAGTTCTTAGAAATACATTTTGAGGTTATTTAGAAAAACAGTGTGTCGTATATCTATCTTACAAATATTTGTGTGAAAATATACTATTTTTATCTATATGAAAATATGATGAATCATATTTACTATAACAAAAAGTGAAATCATCAACATTATTTTATATGACTTCAAATATGTTCATATGAGCAAAACGATTGCCAAAATTATTTTAATAATTTTAAAGTATACTGAGTATGTATTAGATTTGTGATGTATATACTTTGACATTGATGTTTATTTCAAAATCTATGTGTTAACATATGAAATTTAGTGCATTGTATCATATATATTACATTGTCTCGATGCCCTCACATTTCTAATACATAAAGTGGATGAGACAATGAGCTCGTCTACTACATGTTTGTAATAAACATAAGGCCTTATAACCTCTGCATAGTCTCTCATGCTCTACATGCCATCAACTTTATCAAAAGAGTATCGCTTCCTTGCTCTTCCATGGCTCTAGATGTTGACCAAGCCATCTAGGCTATTGTCCTTGCTAAGTAGTCAACATCATCACCCCATAATCATATTTCATGGGCTCGTAATCCCATTGAAAGTTCTTTTCGTCCCTCTTTCATCTTCTAATATTTCATTTCCTATGTAGGTTTCATGAGCTCAAAGAGACATCACCTCCTACTTCCATACGTCATATAAAAAATTAAATTTCTCATA
Source organism: Pugionium cornutum (assembly GCA_018901935.1). NCBI lineage: Eukaryota > Viridiplantae > Streptophyta > Magnoliopsida > Brassicales > Brassicaceae > Pugionium > Pugionium cornutum. The sequence goes on from CM032162.1 coordinate 8,869,215, forward strand.
AAAGAATTAGGAAATTGAGCATTTACCAACTTAACGAAAGTCTCAATGTTTAAGGATGGCTACTCAAGAGACATTTAGAAAATATAAATTCAATAACCAAGTATAATATCAAATCTTGGAAAAGAATAGTGATTTTCGGATTTTTTTGAAATCATAAAAACTAGTCCCTAAAATTCAATATTTATACACTTTAATGTGAAGATCAAATCAATCCCTATTATCCAATATAAATAACTGCTATTCACGTTATTTCTAACAATTTTGCATCACAAATTCAAGTTTATGCTCAAATTGATGATTGTAAAAATCTACTTGTTTTCTTGGAAATGCTAAATTTTGATAGTTTTGTTATCATAAATTCATATCTAACGGTTCTATAGTAATTCCTAACAATATTCGTTAAAGAATAGAAAAAATTAGAAATATGCAAAAGTGGATAATTAAAAAATAGGAAATTACTACACATATATTAATTATAATGATTAAGGAAAGGAGGAATTCCAAAACCCTACATGCTTATGTTCAATTTTGACTACACACTTTTGCGAATCCCTAATTTTAGGAAAAACTGATTTTCAATGGAAAACCCTCATTGAGATGAAAGAGATGAAGGATAATGTGTTTGAGTCAAATAAGACTTTAAAATATCTTTGGAGTGTTTTTTTGTTTTTGTTCAAAAGTTGAAATATTTTTCTTTGAAAAGGTTATGTCACCAAAAGTATAAAAATATAAAAATTGAAAGGTTCGCAGATTTGTGATTTCAAAATAGATCCAAAACTCCTCGGAACAAATAAGCTCCATCAATCATAAACTTTTATGTCTTTGCATAGTGGTCATTCATTTTTACTATTCATATATCTCTTTCCAGTTTTCAACCAATTGAAAGTCCGTAACTGTAAGAACTATTCTTAGCTTCTAAATCGATCCAATTAATTCTATCACCTCATTTTAGATTAGGTTAGAGTCTAGCAATGATTAAAAATCAGTTACTTCAACGCCTAATTTTGAAAACCAAAATTAATAAAGAAATCAATATGTTGGTTCGATAAGTGTATAGCTATATACTCAATAAAGTTTTACCTATTTTCGATCAAGTGATATATGATGAAACATAATCATATATAACATATGAATAAAGTAAATATATAAATGAAATATTATTATTTTGTCTGGTTTATTTGTTTATATTTTTTCACCTTGACAAACACAAATAAAACTCATACATTGAAGAAAATCTTTTCCTTTTTCCGAACAATGATTTCTACATAAATGACAACCCCAAATAAAATCTGTAGGATTGAGTTCAAGATGTTTGTATGGTAGAAGGTGATCGTGTATGAAGTTTACCAATAGGGCTCATTGGTGAAACGTAAGAATGAGCTCTCTCCTCTGAAACTGCTTTGCTTAAAATATTTGATGCACCTATAAATGTTTTAAGAGAACTAAAATTAATATATCAAAAATACAACAAAATTTTTTTATGTAACATATTAACAAACAAGTGTGCTTACATAGTGAAACCAGAATAAAAATAGTTAAAACCAAAATACGTGTCCTCATTTCAGCTATAGAAATTTATTTAATTGAGATAAAAGTATAGATAAAACTTAGTAATTTTCCTTTTAATTTATTATGTGAAGTTGTTAAACTTGGACCTGTCATATATATATATATATATTTGTGTTAGGAAACAACTAATATTTTGATAACTTATTTTGTTATAAATGAATAGATAAAACGGCTCAACTTATCGTTTTAATTTTTAGAACTTCATTTAAATATGTTATCAAGTTAGTTAGAAACTAATTGTCCTACGTGCTAAAACTACATCTCTCATATATTTTAATTTAATATATCTTAATAAATAAACTATGGAGTTCGAAAAAGAGTTCTTAGAAATACATTTTGAGGTTATTTAGAAAAACAGTGTGTCGTATATCTATCTTATAAATATTGTGTGTGAAAATATACTATTTTTATCTATATGAAAATATGATGAATCATATTTACTATAACAAAAAGTGAAATCATCAACATTATTTTATATGACTTCAAATATGTTCATATGAGCAAAACGATTGCCAAAATTATTTTAATAATTTTAAAGTATACTGAGTATGTATTAGATTTGTGATGTATATACTTTGACATTGATGTTTATTTAAAAATCTATGTGTTAACATATGAAATTTAGTGCATTGTATCATATATATTACATTGTCTCGATGCCCTCACATTTCTAATACATAAAGTGGATGAGACAATGAGCTCGTCTACTACATGTTTGTAATAAACATAAGGCCTTATAACCTCTGCATAGTCTCTCATGCTCTACATGCCATCAACTTTATCAAAAAGAGTATCGCTTCCTTGCTCTTCCATGGCTCTAGATGTTGACCAAGCCATCTAGGCTATTGTCCTTGCTAAGTAGTCAACATCATCACCCCATAATCATATTTCATGGGCTCGTAATCCCATTGAAAGTTCTTTTCGTCCCTCTTTCATCTTCTAATATTTCATTTTCTATGTAGGTTTCATGAGCTCAAAGAGACATCAACTCCTACTTCCATACGTCATATAAAAAATTGAATTTCTCATAAAAAGAATTAGGAAATTGAGCATTTACAACTTAACGAAAGTCTCAATGTTTAAGGATGGCTACTCAAGAGACATTTAGAAAATATAAATTCAATAACCAAGTATAATATCAAATCTTGGAAAAAAATAGTGATTTTCGGATTTTTTTGAAATCATAAAAAACTAGTCCCTAAAAATTCAATATTTATACACTTTAATGTGAAGATCAAATCAATCCCTATTATCCAATATAAATAACTGCTATTCACGTTATTTCTAACAAATTTTGCATCGCAAATTCAAGTTTATGCTCAAATTGATGATTGTAAAAATCGACTTGTTTTCTTGGAAATGCTAAATTTTGATAGTTTTGTTATCATAAATTCATATCTAACGGTTCTATAGTAATTCCTAACAATATTCGTTAAAGAATAGAAAAAAATTAGAAATATGCAAAAGTGGATAATTAAAAAATAGGAAATTACTACACATATATTAATTATAATGATTAAGGAAAGGAGGAATTCCAAAACCCTACATGCTTATGTTCAATTTTGACTACACACTTTTGCGAATCCCTAATTTTAGGAAAAACTGATTTTCAATGGAAAACCCTCATTGAGATGAAAGAGATGAAGGATAATGTGTTTGAGTCAAATAAGACTTTAAAATATCTTTGGAGTGTTTTTTTTTGTTTTTGTTCAAAAGTTGAAATATTTTTCTTTGAAAAGGTTATGTCACCAAAAGTATAAAAATATAAAAATTGAAAGGTTCGCAGATTTGTGATTTCAAAATAGATCCAAAACTCCTCGGAACAAATAAGCTCCATCAATCATAAACTTTTATGTCTTTGCATAGTGGTCATTCATTTTTACTATTCATATATCTCTTTCCAGTTTTCAACCAATTGAAAGTCCGTAACTGTAAGAACTATTCTTAGCTTCTAAATCGATCCAATTAATTCTATCACCTCATTTTAGATTAGGTTAGAGTCTAGCAATGATTAAAAATCAGTTACTTCAACGCCTAATTTTGAAAACCAAAATTAATAAAGAAATCAATATGTTGGTTCGATAAGTGTATAGCTATATACTCAATAAAGTTTTACCTATTTTCGATCAAGTGATATATGATGAAACATAATCATATATAACATATGAATAAAGTAAATATATAAATGAAATATTATTATTTTGTCTGGTTTATTTGTTTATATTTTTTCACCTTGACAAACACAAATAAAACTCATACATTGAAGAAAATCTTTTCCTTTTTCCGAACAATGATTTCTACATAAATGACAACCCCAAATAAAATCTGTAGGATTGAGTTCAAGATGTTTGTATGGTAGAAGGTGATCGTGTATGAAGTTTACCAATAGGGCTCATTGGTGAAACGTAAGAATGAGCTCTCTCCTCTGAAACTGCTTTGCTTAAAATATTTGATGCACCTATAAATGTTTTAAGAGAACTAAAATTAATATATCAAAAATACAACAAAATTTTTTATGTAACATATTAACAAACAAGTGTGCTTACATAGTGAAACCAGAATAAAAATAGTTAAAACCAAAATACGTGTCCTCATTTCAGCTATAGAAATTTATTTAATTGAGATAAAAGTATAGATAAAACTTAGTAATTTTCCTTTTAATTTATTATGTGAAGTTGTTAAACTTGGACCTGTCATATATATATATATATATTTGTGTTAGGAAACAACTAATATTTTGATAACTTATTTTGTTATAAATGAATAGATAAAACGGCTCAACTTATCGTTTTAATTTTTAGAACTTCATTTAAATATGTTATCAAGTTAGTTAGAAACTAATTGTCCTACGTGCTAAAACTACATCTCTCATATATTTTAATTTAATATATCTTAATAAATAAACTATGGAGTTCAAAAGAGTTCTTAGAAATACATTTTGAGGTTATTTAGAAAAACAGTGTGTCGTATATCTATCTTACAAATATTGTGTGTGAAAATATACTATTTTTATCTATATGAAAATATGATGAATCATATTTACTATAACAAAAAGTGAAATCATCAACATTATTTTATATGACTTCAAATATGTTCATATGAGCAAAACGATTGCCAAAATTATTTTAATAATTTTAAAGTATACTGAGTATGTATTAGATTTGTGATGTATATACTTTGACATTGATGTTTATTTCAAAATCTATGTGTTAACATATGAAATTTAGTGCATTGTATCATATATATTACATTGTCTCGATGCCCTCACATTTCTAATACATAAAGTGGATGAGACAATGAGCTCGTCTACTACATGTTTGTAATAAACATAAGGCCTTATAACCTCTGCATAGTCTCTCATGCTCTACATGCCATCAACTTTATCAAAAGAGTATCGCTTCCTTGCTCTTCCATGGCTCTAGATGTTGACCAAGCCATCTAGGCTATTGTCCTTGCTAAGTAGTCAACATCATCACCCCATAATCATATTTCATGGGCTCGTAATCCCATTGAAAGTTCTTTTCGTCCCTCTTTCATCTTCTAATATTTCATTTCCTATGTAGGTTTCATGAGCTCAAAGAGACATCACCTCCTACTTCCATACGTCATATAAAAAATTAAATTTCTCATAAAAAGAATTAGGAAATTGAGCATTTACCAACTTAACGAAAGTCTCAATGTTTAAGGATGGCTACTCAAGAGACATTTAGAAAATATAAATTCAATAACCAAGTATAATATCAAATCTTGGAAAGAATAGTGATTTTCGGATTTTTTTGAAATCATAAAAAACTAGTCCCTAAAATTCAATATTTATATACTTTAATGTGAAGATCAAATCAATCCCTATTATCCAATATAAATAACTGCTATTCACATTATTTCTAACAATTTTGCATCACAAATTCAAGTTTATGCTCAAATTGATGATTGTAAAAATCTACTTGTTTTCTTGGAAATGCTAAATTTTGATAGTTTTGTTATCATAAATTCATATCTAACGGTTCTATAGTAATTCCTAACAATATTCGTTAAAGAATAGAAAAAAATTAGAAATATGCAAAAGTGGATAATTAAAAAATAGGAAATTACGACACATATATTAATTATAATGATTAAGGAAAGGAGGAATTCCAAAACCCTACATGCTTATGTTCAATTTTGACTACACACTTTTGCGAATCCCTAATTTTAGGAAATCTGATTTTTCAATTGAAAACCCTCATTGAGATGAAAGAGATGAAGGATAATGTGTTTGAGTCAAATAAGACTTTAAAATATCTTTGGAGTGTTTTTTTTTGTTTTTGTTCAAAAGTTGAAATATTTTTCTTTGAAAAGGTTATGTCACCAAAAGTATAAAATATAAAAATTGAAAGGTTCGCAGATTTGTGATTTCGAAATAGATCCAAAACTCCTCGGAACAAATAAGCTCCATCAATCATAAACTTTTATGTCTTTGCATAGTGGTCATTTATTTTTACTATTCATATATCTCTTTCCAGATTTCAACCAATTGAAAGTCCGGTAACTGTAAGAACTATTCTTAGCTTCTAAATCGATCCAATTAATTCTATCACCTCATTTTAGATTAGGTTAGAGTCTAGCAATGATTAAAAATCAGTTACTTCAACGTCTAATTTTGAAAACCAAAATTAATAAAGAAATCAATATGTTGGTTCGATAAGTGTATAGCTATATACTCAATAAAGTTTTACCTATTTTCGATCAAGTGATATATGATGAAACATAATCATATATAACATATGAATAAAGTAAATATATAAATGAAATATTATTATTTTGTCTGGTTTATTTGTTTATATTTTTTCACCTTGACAAACACAAATAAAACTCATACATTGAAGAAAATCTTTTCCTTTTTCCGAACAATGATTTCTACATAAATGACAACCCCAAATAAAATCTGTAGGATTGAGTTCAAGATGTTTGTATGGTAGAAGGTGATCGTGTGTATGAAGTTTACCAATAGGGCTCATTGGTGAAACGTAAGAATGAGCTCTCTCCTCTGAAACTGCTTTGCTTAAAATATTTGATGCACCTATAAATGTTTTAAGAGAACTAAAATTAATATATCAAAAATACAACAAAATTTTTTATGTAACATATTAACAAACAAGTGTGCTTACATAGTGAAACCAGAATAAAAATAGTTAAAACCAAAATACGTGTCCTCATTTCAGCTATAGAAATTTATTTAATTGAGATAAAAGTATAGATAAAACTTAGTAATTTTCCTTTTTAATTTATTATGTGAAGTTGTTAAACTTGGACCTGTCATATATATATATTTGTGTTAGGAAACAACTAATATTTTGATAACTTATTTTGTTATAAATGAATAGATAAAAACGGCTCAACTTATCGTTTTAATTTTTAGAACTTCATTTAAATATGTTATCAAGTTAGTTAGAAACTAATTGTCCTACGTGCTAAAACTACATCTCTCATATATTTTAATTTAATATATCTTAATAAATAAACTATGGAGTTCAAAAAAGAGTTCTTAGAAATACATTTTGAGGTTATTAAGAAAAACAGTGTGTCGTATATCTATCTTACAAATATTGTTTGTGAAAATATACTATTTTTATCTATATGAAAATATGATGAATCATATTTACTATAACAAAAAGTGAAATCATCAACATTATTTTATATGACTTCAAATATGTTCATATGAGCAAAACGATTGCCAAAATTATTTTAATAATTTTAAAGTATACTGAGTATGTATTAGATTTGTGATGTATATACTTTGACATTGATGTTTATTTCAAAATCTATGTGTTAACATATGAAATTTAGTGCATTGTATCATATATATTACATTGTCTCGATGCCCTCACATTTCTAATACATAAAGTGGATGAGACAATGAGCTCGTCTACTACATGTTTGTAATAAACATAAGGCCTTATAACCTCTGCATAGTCTCTCATGCTCTACATGCCATCAACTTTATCAAAAAGAGTATCGCTTCCTTGCTCTTCCATGGCTCTAGATGTTGACCAAGCCATCTAGGCTATTGTCCTTGCTAAGTAGTCAACATCATCACCCCATAATCATATTTCATGGGCTCGTAATCCCATTGAAAGTTCTTTTCGTCCCTCTTTCATCTTCTAATATTTCATTTCCTATGTAGGTTTCATGAGCTCAAAGAGACATCACCTTACTTCCATACGATATAAAAAATTAAATTTCTCATAAAAAGAATTAGGAAATTGAGCATTTACCAACTTAACGAAAGTCTCAATGTTTAAGGATGGCTAAAGAGACATTTAGAAAATATAAATTCAATAACCAAGTATAATATCAAATCTTGGAAAAGAATAGTGATTTTCGGATTTTTTTGAAATCATAAAAAACTAGTCCCTAAAAATTCAATATTTATACACTTTAATGTGAAGATCAAATCAATCCCTATTATCCAATATAAATAACTGCTATTCACGTTATTTCTAATAATTTTGCGTTACAAATTCAAGTTTATGCTCAAATTGATGATTGTAAAAATCTACTTGTTTTCTTGGAAATGCTAAATTTTGATAGTTTTGTTATCGTAAATTCATATCTAAGGGTTCTATAGTAGTTCTTAACAATATTCGTTAAAGAATAGAAGAAAATTAGAAATATGCAAAAGTGGATAATTAAAAAAATAGGAAATTATGACACATATATTAATTATAGATTAAGGAAAGGAGGAATTCCAAAACCCTACATGCTTATGTTCAATTTTGACTACAAACTTTTGCGAATCCCTAATTTTAGGAAAAACTGATTTTTCAATGGAAAACTCTCATTGAGATGAAAGAGATGAAGGATAATGTGTTTGAGTCAAATAAGACTTAAAAATATCTTTGGAGTGTTTTTTTTTTGTTTTTGTTCAAAACTTGAAATATTTTTCTTTGAAAAGGTTATGCCACCAAAAGTATAAACATATAAAAATTGAAAGGTTCGCAGATTTGTGATTTCAAAATAGATCCAAAATTCCTCGGAACAAATAAGCTCCATCAATCATAAACTTTTATGTTTTTGCATAGTGATCATTCATTTTTACTATTCATATATCTCTTTCCAGTTTTTAACCAATTGAAAGTCCGGTAACTGTAAGAACTATTCTTAGCTTCTAAATCGATCCAATTAATTCTATCACCTCATTTTAGATTAGGTTAGAGTCTAGCAACGATTAAATATCAGTTACTTCAACGTCTAATTTTGAAAACCAAAATTAATAAAGAAATCAATATGTTGGTTCGATAAGTGTAGAGCTATATACTCAATAAAGTTTTACCTATTTTCGATCAAGTGATATATGATGAAACATAATCATATATAACATTTGAATAAAGTAAATATATAAATTAAATATTATTATTTTGTCTTGTTTATTTGTTTATATTTTTTCACCTTGACAAACACAAATAAAACTCATACATTGAAGAAAATCTTTTCCTTTTTCCGAACAATGATTTCTACATAAATGACAACCCCAAATAAAATCCGTAGGATTGAGTTCAAGATGTTTGTATGGTAGAAGGTGATCGTGTGTATGAAGTTTACCAATAGGGCTCATTGGTGAAACGTAAGAATGAGCTCTCTCCTCTGAAACTGCTTTGCTTAAAATATTTGATGCACCTATAAATGTTTTAAGAGAACTAAAATTAATATATCAAAAATACAACAAAATTTTTTTTATGTAACATATTAACAAACAAGTGTGCTTACATAGTGAAACCAGAATAAAAATAGTTAAAACCAAAATACGTGTCCTCATTTCAGCTATAGAAATTTATTTAATTGAGATCAAAGTATAGATAAAACTTAGTAATTTTCCTTTTTAATTTATTATGTTAAGTTGTTAAACTTGGACCTGTCATATATATATATATATATATATATATATATATATATATGTGTGTTAGGAAATAACTAATATTTTGATAACTTATTTTGTTATAAATGAATAGATAAAAACGGCTCAACTTATCGTTTTAATTTTTAGAACTTCATTTAAATATGTTATCAAGTTAGTTAGAAACTAATTGTCCTACGTGCTAAAACTACATCTCTCATATATTTTAATTTAATATATCTTAATAAATAAACTATGGAGTTCGAAAAAGAGTTCTTAGAAATACATTTTGAGGTTATTTAGAAAAACAGTGTGTCGTATATCTATCTTACAAATATTGTGTGTGAAAATATACTATTTTTATCTATATGAAAATATGATGAATCATATTTACTATAACAAAAAGTTAAATCATCAACATTATTTTATATGACTTCAAATATGTTCACATCAGCAAAACGATTGCCAAAATTATTTTAATAATTTTAAAGTATACTGACTATGCTTTAGATTTGTGATGTATATACTTTGACATTGATGTTTATTTCAAAATCTATGTGTTAACATAAGAAATTTAGTGCATTGTATCATATATATTACATTGTCTCGATGCCCTCACATTTCTAATACATAAAGTGGATGAGACAATGAGCTCGTCTACTACATGTTTGTAATAAACATAAGGTCTTATAACCTCTGCATAGTCTCTCATGCTCTACATGCCATCAACTTTATCAAAAAGAGTATCGCTTCCTTGCTCTTCCATGGCTCTAGATGTTGACCAAGCCATCTAGGCTATTGTCCTTGCTAAGTAGTCAACATCATCACCCCATAATCATATTTCATGGCCTCGTAATTCCATTGAAAGTTCTTTTCGTCCCTCTTTCATCTTCTAATATTTCATTTCCTATGTAGGTTTCATGAGCTCAAAGAGACATCACCTCCTACTTCCATACGTCATATAAAAAATTAAATTTCTCATAAAAAGAATTAGGAAATTGAGCATTTACCAAGTTAACGAAAGTCTCTATGTTTAAGGATGGCTACTCAAGAGACATTTAGAAAATATAAATTCAATAAACAAGTATAATATCAAATCTTGGAATAGAATAGTGGTTTTCGGATTTTTTTGAAATCATAAAAAACTAGTCCCTAAAATTCAATATTTATATACTTTAATGTGAAGATCAAATCAATCCCTATTATCCAATATAAATAACTGCTATTCACATTATTTCTAACAATTTTGCATCACAAATTCAAGTTTATGCTCAAATTGATAATTGTAAAAATCTACTTGTTTTCTTGGAAATGCTAAATTTTGATAGTTTTGTTATCATAAATTCATATCTAATGGTTCTATAGTAATTCCTAACAATATTCGTTAAAGAATAGAAAAAAATTAGAAATATGCAAAAGTGGATAATTAAAAAAATAGGAAATTACTACACATATATTAATTATAATGATTAAGAAAAGGAGGAATTCCAAAACCCTACATGCTTATGTTCAATTTTGACTACACACTTTTGCGAATCCCTAATTTTAAGAAAAATTGATTTTTCAATGGAAAACCCTCATTGAGATGAAAGAGATTAATGATAATGTGTTTGAGTCAAATAAGACTTTAAAATATCTTTGGAGTGTTTTTTTTTTGTTTTTGTTCAAAAGTTGAAATATTTTTCTTTGAAAAGGTTATGTCACCAAAAGTATAAAAATATAAAAATTGAAAGGTTCGCAGATTTGTGATTTCAAAATAGATCCAAAATTCCTCGGAACAAATAAGCTCCATCAATCATAAACTTTTATGTTTTTGCATAGTGGTCATTCATTTTTACTATTCATATATCTCTTTCCAGTTTTTAACCAATTGAAAGTCTGGTAACTATAAGAACTATTCTTAGCTTCTAAATCGATCCAATTAATTCTATCACCTCATTTTAGATTAGGTTAGAGTCTAGCAACGATTAAATATCAGTTACTTCAACGTCTAATTTTGAAAGCCAAAATTAATAAAGAAATCAATATGTTGGTTCGATAAGTGTAGAGCTATATACTCAATAAAGTTTTACCTATTTTCGATCAAGTGATATATGATGAAACATAATCATATATAACATATGAATAAAGTAAATATATAAATGAAATATTATTATTTTTTCTGGTTTATTTGTTTATATTTTTTCACCTTGACAAACACAAATAAAACTCATACATTGAAGAAAATCTTTTCCTTTTTCCGAACAATGATTTCTACATAAATGACAACCCCAAATAAAATCCGTAGGGTTGAGTTCAAGATGTTTGTATGGTAGAAGGTGATCGTGTGTATGAAGTTTACCAATAGGGCTCATTGGTGAAACGTAAGAATGAGCTCTCTCCTCTGAAACTGCTTTGCTTAAAATATTTGATGCACCTATAAATGTTTTAAGAGAACTAAAATTAATAGATCAAAAATACAACAAAACTTTTTTATGTAACATATTAACAAACAAGTGTGCTTACATAGTGAAACCAGAATAAAAATAGTTAAAACCAAAATACGTGTCCTCATTTCAGCGATAGAAATTTATTTAATTGAGATAAAAGTATAGATAAAACTTAGTAATTTTCCTTTTTAATTTATTATGTGAAGTTGTTAAACTTGGACCTGTCATATATATATATATATATTTGTGTTAGGAAACAACTAATATTTTGATAACTTATTTTGTTATTAATGAATAGATAAAAACGGCTTAACTTATCGTTTTAATTTTTAGAACTTCATTTAAATATGTTATCAAGTTAGTTAGAAACTAATTGTCCTCATGCTAAAACTACATCTCTCATATATTTTAATTTAATATATCTTAATAAATAAACTATGGAGTTCGAAAAAGAGTTCTTAGAAATACATTTTGAGGTTATTTACAAAAACAGTGTGTCGTATATCTATCTTACAAATATTGTGTGTGAAAATATACTATTTTTATCTATATGAAAATATGATGAACCATATTTACTATAACAAAAAGTGAAATCATCAACATTATTTTATATGACTTCAAATATGTTCATATGAGCAAAACCATTGCCAAAATTATTTTAATAATTTTAAAGTATACTGAGTATGTATTAGATTTGTGATGTATATACTTTGACATTGATGTTTATTTCAAAATATATGTGTTAACATATGAAATTTAGTGCATTGTATCATATATATTACATTGTCTCCATGCCCTCACATTTCTAATACATAAAGTGGATGAGACAATGAGCTCATCTACTACATGTTTGTAATAAACATAAGGCCTTATAACCTCTGCATAGTCTCTCATGCTCTACATGCCATCAACTTTATCAAAAAGAGTATCGCTTCCTTGCTCTTCCATGGCTCTAGATGTTGACCAAGCCATCTAGGCTATTGTCCTTGCTAAGTAGTCAACATCATCACCCCATAATCATATTTCATGGGCTCGTAATCCCATTGAAAGTTCTTTTCGTCTCTCTTTCATCTTCTAATATTTCATTTCCTATGTAGGTTTCATGAGCTCAAAGAGACATCACCTCCTACTTCCATACGTCATATAAAAAATTAAATTTCTCTTAAAAAGAATTAGGAAATTGAGCATTTACCAACTTAACGAATGTCTGAATGTTTAAGGATGGCTACTCAAGAGACATTAGAAAATATAAATTCAATAACCAAGTATAATATCAAAGTTTGGAAAAGAATAGTGATTTTCGGATTTTTTTTGAAATCATAAAAAACTAGTCTCTAAAAATTCAATACTTATACACTTTAATGTGAAGATCAAATCAATCCCTATTATCCAATATAAATAACTGCTATTCACGTTATTTCTAACAATTTTGCATCACAAATTCAAGTTTATGCTCAAATTGATGATTGTAAAAATCTACTTGTTTTCTTGGAAATGCTAAATTATGATATTTTTGTTATCATAAATTCATTTCTAACGGTTCTATAGTAATTCCTAACAATATTCGTTAAAGAATAGAAAAAAATTAGAAATATGCAAAAGTGGATAATTAAAAAAAATAGGAAATTAGGACACATATATTAATTATAATGATTAAGGAAAGGAGGAATTCCAAAACCCTACATGCTTATGTTCAATTTTGATTACACACTTTTGCGAATCCCTAATTTTAGGATAAACTGATTTTTCCAATGCAAAACCCTCATTGAGATGAAAGAGATGAAAGATAATGTGTTTGAGTCAAATATGACTTTAAAAAATCTTTGGAATGTTTTTTTTTTGTTTTTGTTCAAAAGTTGAAATATTTTTCTTTGAACACGTTATGTCACCAAAAGTATAAAAATATAAAAATTGAAAGGTTCGTAGATTTGTGATTTCAAAATAGATCCCAAACTCCTCGGAACAAATAAGCTCCATCAATCATAAACTTTTATGTCTTTCATAGTGGTCATTCATTTTTACTATTCATATATCTCTTTCCAGTTTTTAACCAATTGAAAGTCTCGTAACTGTAAAAACTATTCTTAGCTTCTAAATCGAGCCAATTAATTCTGTCACCTCATTTTAGATTAGGTTAGAGTCTAGCAACGATTAAAAATCAGTTACTTGAACGTCTAATTTTGAAAACCAAAATTAATAAAAAAAAATCAATATGTTGGTTCGATAAGTGTAGAGCTATATACTCAATAAAGTTTTACCTATTTTCGATCAAGTGATATATGATGAAACATAATCATATATAACATATGAATAAAGTAAATATATAAATGAAATATTATTATTTTGTCTGGTTTATTTGTTTATATTTTTTTCACCTTGACAAACACAAATAAAACTCATACATTGAAGAAAATCTTTTCCTTTTTCTGAACAATGATTTCTACATAAATGACAACCCCAAATAAAATCCGTAGGATTGAGTTCAAGATGTTTGTATGGTAGAAGGTGATCGTGTGTATGAAGTTTACCAATAGGGCTCATTCGTGAAACGTAAGAATGAGCTCTCTCCTCTGAAACTGCTTTGCTTAAAATATTTGATGCACCTATAAATATTTTAAGAGAACTAAAATTAATATATCAACAATACAACAAAAAATTTTTATGTAACATATTCACAAACAAGTGTGTTACATAGTGAAACCAGAATAAAAATGGTTAAAACCAAAATACGTGTCCTCATTTCAGCGATAGAAATTTATTTAATTGAGATAAAAGTATAGATAAAACTTAGTAATTTTCCTTTTTAATTTATTATGTGAAGTTTTTAAACTTAGACTTGTCATATATATATATATATACATCTATTTGTGTTAGGAAACAACTAATATTTTGATAACTTATTTTGTTATAAATGAATAGATAAAAACGGCATAACTTATCGTTTTAATTTTTAGAACTTCATTTAAATATGTTATCAAGTTAGTTAGAAACTAATTGTTCTACGTGCTAAAACTACATCTCTCATATATTTTAATTTAATATATCTTAATAAATATACTATGGAGTTCGAAAAAGAGTTCTTAGAAATATATTTTGAGGTTATTTAGAAAAACAGTGTGTCGTATATCTATCTTACAAATATTGTGTGTGAAAATATACTGTTTTTATCTATATGAAAATATGATGAATCATATTTACTATAACAAAAAGTGAAATCATCAACATTATTTTATATGACTTCAAATATGTTCATATGAGCAAAACGATTGCCAAAATTATTTTAATAATTTTAAAGTATACTGAGTATGTATTAGATTTGTGATGTATATACTTTGACATTGATGTTTATTTCAAAATCTATGTGTTAACATATGAAATTTAGTGCATTGTATCATATATATTACATTGTCTCGATGCCCTCACATTTCTAATACATAAAGTGGATGAGACAATGAGCTCGTCTACTACATCTTTGTAATAAACATAAGGCCTTATAACCTCTGCATAGTCTCTCATGCTCTACATGCCATCAACATTATCAAAAAGAGTATCGCTTCCTTGCTCTTCCATGGCTCTAGATGTTGACCAAGCCATCTAGGATATTGTCCTTGCTAAGTAGTCAACATCATCACCCCATAATCATATTTCATGGGCTCGTAATCCCATTGAAAGTTCTTTTCGTCCCTCTTTCATCTTCTAATATTTCATTTCCTATGTAGGTTTCATGAGCTCAAAGAGACATCACCTCCTACATCCATAAGTCATATAAAAAATTAAATTTCTTATAAAAAGAATTAAGAAATTGAGCATTTACCAACTGAACGAAAGTCTCAATGTTTAAGGATGGCTACTCAAGAGACATTTAGAAAATAGAAATTCAATAACCAAGTATAATATCAAATCTTGGAAAAGAATAGTGATTTTCGGATTTTTTTTTAAATCATAAAACACTAGTCCCTAAAAATTCAATATTTATACACTTTAATGTGAAGATCAAATCAATCCCTATTATCCAATATAAATTACTGTTATTCACGTTATTTCTAATAATTTTGCATCACAAATTCAAGTTTATGCTCAAATTGATGATTGTAAAAATCTTCTTGTTTTCTTGGAAATGCTAAATTTCGATAGTTTTGTTATCATAATTTCATATCTAACGGTTCTATAGTAATTCCTAACAATATTCGTTATAGAATAGAAGAAAATTAGAAATATGCAAAAGTGGATAATTAAAAAAATAGGAAATTAGGACACATATATTAATTATAATAATTAAGGAAAGGAGGAATTCCAAAATCCTACATGCTTATGTTCAATTTTGATTACACACTTTTGCGAATCCCTAATTTTAGGAAAAACGAATATTTCAATGGAAAACCTTCATTGAGATGAAAGAGATGAAGGATAATGTGTTTGAGTCAAATAAGACTTTAAAAAATCTTTGGAGTATTTTTTTTTGTTTTGTTTCAAAAGTTGAAATATTTTTCTTTGAAAACGTTATGTCACCAAAAGTATAAAAATATAAAAATTGAAAGGTTCGCAGATTTGTGATTTCAAAATAGATCCAAAACTCCTCGAAACAAATAAGCTCCATCAATCATAAACTTTTATGTCTTTTCATAGTGGTCATTCATTTTTACTATTCATATATCTCTTTCCAGTTTTTAACCAATTGAAAGTCTGGTAACTGTAAGAACTATTCTTAGCTTCTAAATCAATCCAATTAATTCTATCACCTCATTTTATATTAGGTTAGATTCTAGCAACGATTAAAAATCAGTTACATTGACGTCTAATTTTGAAAACCAAAATTAATAAAGAAATCAATATGTTGGTTCGATAAGTGTAGGGCTATATACTTAATAAAGTTTTACCTATTTTCGATCAAGTGATATATGATGAAACATAACCATATATAACATATGAATAAAGTAAATATATTAATGAAATATTATTATTTTGTCTCGTTTATTTGTTTATATTTTTTCACCTTGACAAACACAAATAAAACTCATACATTGAAGAAAATCTTTTCCTTTTTCCGAACAATGATTTCTACATAAATGACAACCCCAAATAAAATCCGTAGGATTGAGTTCAAGATGTTTGTATGGTAGAAGGTGATCGTGTGTATGAAGTTTACCAATAGGGCTCATTGGTGAAACGTAAGTAGGAGCTCTCTCTTTTGAAACTGCTTTGCTTAAAATATTTGATGCACCTATAAATATTTTAAGAGAACTAAAATTAATTTATCAAAAATACAACAAAATTTTTTTATGTAACATATTAACAAACAAGTGTGCTTACATAGTGAAACCAGAATAAAAATAGTTAAAACCAAAATACGTTTCCTCATTTCAGCGATAGAAATTTATTTAATTGAGATAAAAGTATAGATAAAACTTAGTAATTTTCCTTTTTAATTTATTATGTGAAGTTGTTAAACTCAGACCTGTCATATATATATATTTGTGTTAGGAAACAACTAATATTTTGATAACTTATTTTGTTATAAATGAATAGATAAAAACGGCTCAACTTATCGTTTTAATTTTTAGAAATTCATTTAAATATTTTATCAAGTTAGTTAGAAACTAATTGTCCTACGTGCTAAAACTACATCTCTCATAGTTAGAAACTATGGAGTTCGAAAAAGAGTTTTTAGAAATACATTTTGAGGTTATTTAGAAAAACAGTGTGTCGTATATCTATCTTACAAATATTATGTATGAAAATATACTATTTTTATCTATATGAAAATATGATGAATCATATTTACTATAACAAAAAGTGAAATCATCAACATTATTTTATATGACTTCAAATATGTTCATATGAGCAAAACGATTGCTAAAATTATTTTAATAATTTTAAAGTATACTGAGTATGTATTAGATTTGTGATGTATATACTTTGACATTGATTTTTATTTCAAAATCTATGTGTTAACATATGAAATTTAGTGCATTGTATCATATATATTACATTGTCTCGATGCCCTCACATTTCTAATACATAAAGTGGATGAGACAATGAGCTCGTCTACTACATGTTTGTAATAAACATAAGGCCTTATAACCTCTGCATAGTCTCTCATGCTCTACATGCCATCAACTTTATCAAAAAGAGTATCGCTTCCTTGCTCTTCCTTGGCTCTAGATGTTGACCAAGCCATCTAGGATATTGTCCTTGCTAAGTAGTCAACATCATCACCCCATAATCATATTTCATGGGCTCGTAATCCCATTGAAAGTTCTTTTCGTCCCTCTTTCAACTTCTAATATTTCATTTCCTATGTAGGTTTCATGAGCTCAAAGAGACATCACCTCCTACTTCCATACGTCATATAAAAAATATTAAATTTCTCATAAAAAGAATTAGGAAATTGAGCATTTACCAACTTAACGAAAGTCTCAATGTTTAAGGATGGCTACTCAAGAGACATTTAGAAAATATAAATTCAATAACCAAGTATAATATCAAATCTTGGAAAAGAATAGTGATTTTCGGATTTTTTTTGAAATCATAAAAAACTAGTCCCTAAAAATTCAATATTTATACACTTTAATGTGAAGATCAAATCAATCCCTATTATCCAATATAAATAACTGCTATTCACGTTATTTCTAACAATTTTGCATCACAAATTCAAGTTTATGCTCAAATTGATGATTGTAAAAATCTACTTGTTTTTTTTTGGAAATGCTAAATTTTGATAGTTTTGTTATCATAAATTCATATCTAACGGTTCTATAGTAATTCCTAACAATATTCGTTAAAGAATAGAAGAAAATTAGAAATATGCAAAAGTAGATAATTAAAAAATAGGAAATTACGACACATATATTAATTATAATGATTAAAGAAAGGAGGAATTCTAAAACCCTACATGCTTATGTTCAATTTTGACTACACACTTTTGCGAATCCCTAATTTTAGGAAAAACTGATTTTTCAATGGAAAACCCTCATTGAGATGAAAGAGATGAAGGATAATGTGTTTGAGTCAAATAAGACTTTAAAATATCTTTGGAGTTTTTTTTTTGTTTTTGTTCAAAAGTTGAAATATTTTTCTTTGAAAAAGTTATGTCACCAAAAGTATAAAAATATAAAAATTGAAAGGTTCGCAGATTTGTGATTTCAAAATAGATCCAAAACTCCTCGGAACAAATAAGCTCCATCAATCATAAACTTTTATGTCTTTGCATAGTGGTCATTCATTTTTATTATTCATATATCTCTTTCCAGTTTTTAACCAATTGAAAGTCCGGTAACTGTAAGAACTATTCTTAGCTTCTAAATCGATCCAATTAATTATATCACCTCATTTTAGATTAGGTTAGATTCTAGCAACGATTAAAAATCAGTTACTTCGACGTCTAATTTTGAAAACCAAAATTAATAAAGAAATCAATATGTTGGTTCGATAAGTGTAGAGCTATATACTCAATAAAGTTTTACCTATTTTCGATCAAGTGATATATGATGAAACATAATCATATATAACATATGAATAAAGTAAATATATAAATGAAATATTATTATTTTGTCTGGTTTATTTGTTTATATTTTTTTCACCTTGACAAACACAAATAAAACTCATACATTGAAGAAAATCTTTTCCTTTTTCCGAACAATGATTTCTACATAAATGATAACCCCAAATAAAATCCGTAGGATTGAGTTCAAGATGTTTGTATGGTAGAAGGTGATCGTGTGTTTGAAGTTTACCAATAGGGCTCATTGGTGAAACGTAAGAATGAGCTCTCTCCTCTGAAACTGCTTTGCTTAAAATATTTGATGCACCTATAAATATTTTAAGAGAACTTAAAATAATATATCAAAAATACAACAAAATTTTTTTATGTAACATATTAACAAACAAGTGTGCTTACATAGTGAAACCAGAATAAAAATAGTTAAAACTAAAATACGTGTCCTCATTTCAGCGATAGAAATTTATTTAATTGAGATAAAAGTATAGATAAAACTTAGTAATTTTCCTTTTTAATTTATTATGTGAAGTTGTTGAACTCGGACCAGTCATATATATATATATATATTTGTGTTAGGAAACAACTAATATTTTGATAACTTATTTTGTTATAAATGAATAGATAAAAATGGCTCAACTTATCGTTTTAATTTTTAGAACTTCATTTAAATATGTTATCAAGTTAGTTAGAAACTAATTGTCCTACGTGCTAAAACTACATCTCTCATATATTTTAATTTAATATATCTTAATAAATAAAGTATGGAGTTCGAAAAAGAGTTCTTAGAAATACATTTTGAGGTTATTTAGAAAAACAGTGTGTCGTATATCTATCTTACAAATATTGTGTATGAAAATATACTATTTTTATCTATATGAAAATATGATGAATCATATTTACTATAACAAAAAGTGATATCATCAACATTATTTTATATGACTTCAAATATGTTCATATGAGCAAAACGATTGCCAAAATTATTTTAATAATTTTAAAGTATACTAAAATTCTTATCTTATATTCTTATCTTATTTCTCATTTTTTTTGTGGATCTGGAAAAAATTCACAAAAAGAAATATTGTTGTTTTAATAGTTTTTAAAGTGATTTCTAATGGTTTTAAAAATTTTATATGTTTTTTTAAGATTTTCAATAGATGTTTGAAATTCCCATTGAAATTTATGGTGATTTTACAGTTTTTGTGGATGTTTTTGAGTTTTTTTCTTACATTTTGAATTTGACTTTAGTTTTTGAATCAATAGATTTTCGTGTTGCAGACTTCATTACAGGTTGCAGACTTCAATTGCAGACTTCACAACACGTTTTCATTACAAATGCAGACTTCATTTGTAGACTTCATTAATAATTGCAGACTTCGTTTGTATTTTTAATCATATTTTAAATGAGTTTTTGTCAACTTTATTGTATATATCACTAGCTCCCATCACTCCACCTTGTCAGTGAGCTTTCAATCAACTTTTTCAGAATTATAATAAACTATTAGTTGTATGTCAATCACCTTTCAATGAGCTCAAGTCAAATCATACTTATAAAATTACAAAATGACAACCATTAAAAACACAAATATTACTATAAATTTTCATAAACACTTTTATACATAGTTAAGGACTTAGTGCATATTTTAGATACTTAATGCATACTTCCTAATAACAAGAAAGAACAAAAACTGAATGAAAAACAATAAATCGATTTGCAAAATCTAAAGATATGTATAAACAATTCCATCAAAATACTAACTTAACAGGATAATGTTGGATGTTTTTGTAACACAACATCGATAACATTGTGTCTTCAAATTAATTGAATTGATTGGTTACATGTTTCAGAAACTACACACTTATATCGGCAAACTTTGTTGTATAAATCTCGCAGACTTCTTTGCAGACTCCTCGGCAGGCTTCTTTGCAGACTTTGTACTTCGTCCTTACTCGTAACTTAATTTTCTGAGATACTCAACACTAAAACTGAATTTATTCATCTTTCATTTTATCGTAAAGAATGTAATCCTCAGCATTCGAGTAAACTTTATTCTCATCTTCATCAACAACGTAATCATCATCATCAATTACAAACATTTTTTCTCCTCTTGTATTATCCGCAGAAAAATTCCAAGTCTCTGTCATATTCCACTCCCCACAAACAATAACGATTTGGACCATTATCTACGGTAAGAATTAATAAATTTGATTAGATCATTGTACACATACTAAATTTTCTTACTGAAGCAGACTTCTCGGAGAAGTCTGCTTTAATCGGAATAAACTGTTTTTGTTACCGAAGCAAACTTCTCTGAAAAGTCTGCGATATTTATTTCTATCAAAGCAGACTTCTCGTAGTCTCCGACGTTTATTCCTATCAAAACAGATTTCTCCGAAAAGTCTGCTTTGATAGGAATAAAATTGGCAGACTTCTCAAGTCTTGTTTTAATAGGAATAAACTGTTTTTCTCACCAAAGCAGACTTTTCGCAGTCTACGACATTTATTCTTATCAAAGCAGACTTCTCTAAAAAGTCTGCTTTGATAGGAATAAATTATTTTTCTCACCAAAACAAATAAATTATTATCCAAAATTTTCTATGATTCATCAATCTAAGAGGTCAAATGTATGCTAGCAAAAAAAACTCGTGAAAGAAAAATCATTTTCTCACATATCTTCTGATTTTGTAGAAGTAGAGGTGTTGATTTTCAAGTGACAAAAAAAATTTCAAATAAAGCTGAAAATGTTTTATATTAATCATATATATTACAATTAACAAAAAAAAAAGCATGTAAGAGTATGCAATCACAACGTTTTGATTTAGTGTTACATAACGTTACATATGTGGGCTTCTTAAGTTGGGCTTATCTTACATTAAAATCCCATTTCATTGTCCACAGCTGCTGATCTTCAATCTTCAAACACCCTCTAGCCGGAGATTGTTTTAAAAAAACACGAATCAGTCAACCAAACCGGAACTCGGTTTGGACCGAATGTTATAAATCAATTGAGAGACCATCATTTCATTACATGCCATAAGAACAAGAATACTCACAGCAGCGGCAGAAGAAGAAGAACGTTAACACTTAAAAGAATCAGATTCAGACATCGTCGTGTCTTCTTTTGGACTGAAGAGCTAAACGAGCGTCTCTCTCTTTCTCGAATTGTCTGTAATCAGCTCTCTCCAAGAAAGAAACTTTGTCCAGATACTGGTCCGAGCTCTTCTTGTATTTATCTAACTCGTCTTCAACACCTTTGTTTTCCTCTTTATACTCTCCCCAATCTTTCTTCGTCTTGTCCAGAACGCTCAGCTTCTGTTTCTTTTTTATTTGCTCAAGAACCGCATCAACTGCTGAGGGCGTAGCCATGGAGGAGGAGGAGCTTTTATTTCCCCTCTCCAGTGCTTCCTTTGAATCCGCTTCCACTAACCGCTTTACTTCGATCTCTTGACCCGCAAAGTCTTTGACCTCGGTAATCTGGAAATGACCGAGAAGAATATATGCATGATCCACATAAATGCTCACAAGTGCCGGATCAGAAATGTTCAATCGAATTACTTGAGACAGATTCTAGTCCTAGACTTCCTAATTTCAAACAGCTGGAAGATCTTAGATTTTAACAGTCGAGC
Organism: Pugionium cornutum; assembly: GCA_018901935.1. Lineage (NCBI taxonomy): Eukaryota > Viridiplantae > Streptophyta > Magnoliopsida > Brassicales > Brassicaceae > Pugionium > Pugionium cornutum. The sequence goes on from CM032162.1 coordinate 8,892,208, forward strand.
CAAACCTCATATTCAAACAAAAGCAAGATTTATTTACGAATCGCAAAGGTTCAATCGAATAACTTGATACAAAGATTTTGGTCCTACGCACCCAATCATCCTAGTTCCATACAGGTGTTAAGATCTTAGTTTCAAACTACACCGAGCTAAACAAAAAGGATAGATTTCTGACCTCAATTTTGCCCCGACTCGATGCAACTGCTGCAGTGGTTGCGGTTGCATTTCTCACAGCAGCTAGAGCTGCTGCAGCGATACTCTTAGCCTCCTCACTAATACTACTATTATGTAAAACGCTATCTTCCTTTTGTACAATTTTGTGATCCTTCTTCGTCTCCACACCAAGATACTTTTTCCAATTCTGAGAATCGAAACCCACATACTTAAAATCCAGAAGACAAGACAACAACGAAGCAAAACGCAGGAAAGCGTAAAAACACAGACAAACAAATTCTCACGTTATTAGCTGGCTTTTGAACGGGCAAAGTTGTTGAGCTCAACGAGACAAAATTGATACGTTTTCTTGGCACTCCCTCGTTCATTCGCTCCCAGATCTTCGCAACTTTCCTAGACACACCACCCGAACCACTTTGTTCATGAGACCCCATACCTAGATTGATTGAAGATCTACTCTATGTCAAAAGGGTAAATTTCATTCAATTCAAAGTACGTATCTCAGGGCGTAATGTTTAAGGTTTTTTAAAACAAGAAAAATCAAAAGTATATCAGAGATCGAAGCAGAGGCGGAGAACCTGGACCGCCGAAGAAAACCCTAATTGATGGAACTGTGAACGGCGTCGTTAGCTCTACAAAGAGACGGAGGAGAAAGATGATGAGTTTTGAGGAAACCTACTTTTCTTTTGTATTTAACTAATTGACCACAATATTTTAAAAGCACAAATATCCCCAATACTTTTATATATGTTAAGAAACTCCTACTTGTTAATAATAAGATTGGACCCAATGTCGATGCCTGTTTCATTATCTGCGAATTCTGCCCCAGTTTGACCTGCTGCATAGGTCGAAAAAAAAGAAAATTTCATCTGCGGCATGGGTACAGATCGAAGTTTTGATATAACGGGGCATCTCAGCGGCGGGATTTGATACCCGCATCTGATCAAAGTTTCATTTTAGTGCCCCCGGTGGATGTGAGTTTCGTTTTATTATTTTACGGGTTATTGGATACCCACAAATTTTGGGTCAAAATTAATTAACCAAAATTTAAGGTAATTTAATAATAAACTAATTTAATCATAAACCAATTTAATCTTAAACCAAGTTAATTCTAAACCAATTTAATACCAAATTTGTTGTTCAAAATTTGTGTAATTTGATGTTTTAAAAAAAATAAATTTTAGTATATTTGATGTATAAATGTTAGATTTATTAGTATTTGAATTTATTTTAATTAAATATGTTTTAAAATTTTAGAAAACGAAGCAGGTCGCAGGTCACCCGCAAATCCGCTATATTAATGCGGGGTGAGTGCGGGTTTTAAAAAAATGATTCGCAAGTTTTACAGGTAAAAAAGATGTATGAAAAATAATCTTCAACCTGCCGTGGAACGGGTCATGCGGGGCGAGTCCGACCCTATTGACAGGACTACCAATGTCCGTTACATCTTTTACCTTATTCGTACCCACTTCAAAAATAAATAAATAATGTAGTTTTCAAATCTGGAAGATTGTTTAAAAACAGCATGAAATTTCAAATTTGGACCATTCAAAACATGAATATCATAGAGAATAAAAACACATAAAAAATTGTTAACTTGTTATTTTAATTATGTAATTGTGTTGACTCAATAAAAATAAACACATTAATTTATGAACCGTTAACGTCGTAACTAACAAATATTAAAAAATATTGTTAATTAAAACAATGTTGCATTGAATTTGTCAAAAATCCCAAATCGAAAACTGTTAAATCCTAATTGAAGATTTATTTCCGATTTTCTCCATCGATTTACAAAATCGAAATTTTATTTCTGATTTTCTCCGTCGATTTGCAAAATCAAAACCCTATTTTTGATTTTTTTCCATCGTTATCATATTTTTAATTGTTAAATTGTTAACATATTTGTCTATTGTGTAACTGCGTACTATCTTCGAAAAATAGATGTTGTAGTTTTTAGAGATGGAGAAATGTTACTACAGTGACGAAGACACATACAAAAGACCACATATTCTGATTAGGTATATAAAATATGACAATAAAAACATGGAAGATAACATTATGACCAGACAAAACCTGTTTTATACGCAAACAAAACTATGTATACATTTTATAGTCTTTATAATTAGACAAACATTTCTTTGGTATGAATCATACTATATTTAATCTTTAAATTGATAATGATATTAGAAATCCATTAATCTAACATAATTCTAAATTTGATAGTAATACATCCCTAATCTATTTTCACATGTGATATACAAATTTGTCAAGTTGACGTGTCACACCATTTTAAAACAAATATTATATAGAACAGTTGACAAAAATAACATTATTTTAATTTTTTTTAAATATAACACAGCTAGTTTAAATTTTTAAAATATCATAAATTTAATATTAAATACCTTAAAAAATTTTCTAATAAAGAAAAATTAAACCTTAAATTAAAAAAACCTAAATATAATATTTTAAATTATATTTATAATTTATTTATGGTAAATATGTATTTTTAGAAAGTAATATGTGCTATTTTTATAATTTGAAGTTTAGAATGTTAAATTTAAAATAAAAATTTAAAAGAGTGTTACTTTAGGTAACTCTATTATATATCCCTAGTATGTCATTTGAAAAATATTTTTAAAAAATAACTTTATCCTGATATGTTATTAACAGAAATGTCATGCTGACGTATCATCACGAGAGTGAGTTTCAAATAAATATATAAATAGGTTTAAGTTACTAGAACAATTACGATATATGTCATTATTATTAATTTTGTTAGAAAATCAATATATTTTATGAAACTAACAAATAAATACTATTAAATTCGTAAAAAACAATTATTTTTCTTTTCTTAATTTATATATACAAAAATTATTATTAAAAATCATTTTAAATAAAATTTTAAATCATATAAATATTTAATTTATATTTAGTAATAAAAAATATTATATAATTTGTGAATATTTTTCCACATATAAGGTGTGGATATAAATATAGTTTAATAATAATTGTCCATCCAAAATAAAAATAATTTAAATAATTAATTAATTATAATATGTGAATTTTTTTTTATCATGGAAGGTGTAGATCTAAATATAATTTATCATTATTTCACAATATTTTCAATGAAAAACATAAAAAAAAAAAAAAAATACGAGCAATACATAGTAGGAAAATCATAAAAAAAAATAATAAAAAATAATAATAATGTGCTTCATACGAGTGTAAACTAGAGACTACATTTATCTTAACTCTCTTAACACACTCCAACAAGCTACAAGATCCAATTTAGCCAAACAAAACACTAGACTTTATATACAATCTGGGACAATATGTGTTTTCATGTACAATCTTTGCTGATAATGTCACTTAAATGTGTTCGAGGTCCCAAACATCATCATTTTGACAAGTCACATTATTGTGGAACTCCCAATGAAGCAACTCCTCATCAATCTCAAACCCAACTTCCCAAGAGTTACAAAGACCAACCCACCAATCTCTATCACCATTTTCATTTGAGTTGGAACCCAAAACACTTACTTCTCTTTCTTTTTCTTGTTCTTCCTCAAACAAACCCACACACCAACTAATATTGTCTCCACTCTCACATAATTTCTTCTGATCAAACTCCTCATCATTCACTCCAGTCACATCCTTTTCATTAGTACATTCCCAGATGAAACTACTCATCATGAGCCGCTCTATCTCATTATCCAACCACTCAGCCCCAAATGATTCTCCTTCAAGATTACCATTATTCTCTCCCTCTCTAATCTCACTCGCTAGCTCTTTCGGTTGCAAGGTCGTAACCATTTGTTTGTGTTTTTTCATTGATGATCTACTAGTTCTTCCCTTCTTTTTCTTCTTGGTCTTGTTTTTGTTGTTGGCTCCGAAAGAAGAAGAAGATTTCTTCAGAACCAAGTCGTCGACAAGTAGATTGTGTTTCTCTCCAGAAATGGGAGTGAAGGAGAAGATTTTTCGGCTGAGATATGAGTTCCAATAGTTTTTAATTTCGTTGTCTGTTCTTCCTGGTAAGTGTGCTGCAATAAGTGACCACCTACCAAAAATTAAAATTAGGCACATACACATAAGAAAATAAATTTAGACAAATCACTTAAATTAGATTTATACCCACGTCAAAAAAAATATTCAAAAATTATATATTGTTTAATAGTAATTGTAAATTAGATATTTATATAATTTTAAATCTTATTTAAAATTATTTTTAATATTAATTTTTGTTTATGTATATTAAAGAAATAAAATAATTTACAAATTTAATAGTATTTTTTGTTATTTTAATCAAATATATTGATTTTCTAACCAAATTAATAACAATGACATATATTGTAATTATTGTAGTAATTTAACCTAATTTATATATTTATTTGAAAGTTATTGTGGTGATTACACGTCTGATATTTCTGTTAATAACACGTTAAACTGAGGTTATTTTTAAAAAATGTTTCTCAAATTATATATTAGAGATTAGAGCAAGGGCAATTGACTAAAATAACAATTTTTAAAATTTTATTCCAAAAATAGCATTATTAGTTTAAAATTTTAATAATAACATAAAATTAAAATTAAAATACATTAAAACTTTATTTTAATATAAAAATATTAAACTCTAAATTATAAAAAAAAGAAGGGCAATTGACTTAAATAGTATTATTTCAAGTTTTTGTTTCAAATATAGCACTAATCATTTAAATTTCCAAAATAGCACAAATTTAATAGTAAACTAATTAAAAACTTATTTGTAATAAAAAAAATTTAAACCCTAAATTGGAAAAAGTGAACCCCAACATTATGTTTTAATTTTATATATATTTTATTTAAGGTAAATAATTATTTTTATATAATAATTTATGCTATTTTTAGAATTTTAGTTTTAGTGTGTTAAATTTGGAAGATAAACTTAAAATAGTGCTATTTTAAGATATTACTCAAAAAAGAATTCAAATATAATATTTTAAGTTTATATATAATTTATTTATAGTAAATAAATATTTTATATAATTATGTGTGCTAATTTTAAAATTTTAATTTTACAGTATTAGATTTGAAACAAAAATTTTAAAAGGTATTATTGTAATATATTAACTTTTAGAATACTGTAAAATAATATTTTTTAAAATTTTGATTCAAATTTAAATTTTTGTCTCGAAAATTTAGACAAATCAAATTATTTTTAACGGTTGAATTGGAGTCTGACCATTTTATGTCCTTTTCAAAGTGAACAAGACATGCAAATAATTGTACTGTGCGAGTCAGACAGTGGGAAACTTGTAAATCTGATAAGAAATTATGAATCACATATAATTATGGAATAATTAAATTGGGTTATATATTAAGTACCTATTGCCGAGAAGGGAATGCAATTTGACGATGATGTCTTCTTCCTCTGCTGTAATATTGCCTCTTTTCAAGTCCCTTCTTAAATAGTTTATCCACCTTAGTCTACAACTCTTACCACATCTCAACAATCCTTCACATTCATAATTCTTATTATATTTTAATTACAAGTAGATAAAATGTTCACGATGTAGGTGAATATAACATATTATCAATTTAAATCATTATTATATTTAATTAATATGTTATATATACTATATTACATATTTATTATATAAAATAAATTTTATTTGTATTTTATCTATTTAAAACTATTATAATTATATATTTCGATTTATAATATGCTTATATTTTTATTTTAAAATTAAATTATATAATCAACTATATTTGACACAATTTATATTAAAAATAATAGATTTCTATATACACCTTTTTAACCATTACTTTTATATGTTTTTGGTTATTTTCGTAAAAATGAAATTTATTTTTTAATAATTAGATTTTGATTAAAATATGAACAACTCAATCGATATGTAAAAGTAATAACTAAAATTGAAAAAACATAAATTATTCATAGTAATTTGTCAAATCAAATTAATTATTTGAAACAACTATAAATGCATAAAACCTAATTAAAACTCTAAAATTGAAAACATATATGGTATTAAAATTTTCTTCTAAACTCATTTCTATTTTAATATATAAGATTTATTTTATTTTTGAAAATAAATTTATGTTTAAAATTATCATGTAACATTTGACTAAATGTCTTATTATAAATTTTTATTAGCTATGTCATCTTTTTTAATGACATGTAAACATTTTTTCAGAATTCACTTCTCTTTTAGTCTTATATAATATGAGTTTTATTTATGTTTTATCGTATTCAAAACAAGTAAAATTATATATTTTGCAATTTGTAATATGTAATATAGGACTTCAATTCATACAAAACTTTTTAAATTTAAATATTGGACCTAGTGCAACAGCACCTCCTGCATAACCGAACCTGAAAAATAATATGGATAGTAAAAAAAATGCATACCGGCTTTCTTAGGCAAAGATCGCCATGAACCTTCACCATTGGTTTGAATATAGTTGGTGAGGATCTCATCTTCCTCGGCGGTCCATCTCCCTCTCTTCAACCCTATTTTCTCACAACATGGTGCCCTTCCCATCGCTCCTCTCCAAAGAAAAGAGAAAACACTTTTTGGATCCTTAAGTATTGACCATGGAGAATCATCCAGGTGAGGTGATTTAATATAGAGAGAAAACAAAAAAAAGGGTAAAAGAGAGAGAGAGTGAAGTATGAAAACGACGTCGGATAGGTGAAGGAAGTATCGAATGGTATTCTTTTGGGGTTTACCATTGTTGGAAGTTATATTAATTTTGTCCAACAAAACCTTTTAAAAATAAAAACAAATATATATAATGACGTTAATGTGGAAAATCATGGACCATGCATTGTTTTTGTGGTAGGCCATAATTATTTGTCCGTGTAATTGCTGAATAAAAGTTACATAGATCGGTTCATTCCGATTCCAACAACTTTCTCTCCTCAGTGCCTAAATCTTAGTGTAAACAGAAAACAACAAAACCTTCATAAACTAAAATAAATATGATGTAAATATTCTATTTATAATAAACCTAAACTTTCATAAAAATCAAATTATTTTTTGAACAAAAATATTAGTAAGGGTAATTCTCAAAAATACTTTTTGTTACTGAGGTACTATAAATTTCAATTTTCAAAAATAAATTAATTTACTTTTCAAAAATAATACAAAACTAAAATTAAAATTTAACCCTAAACCCTAAAAGTTACACCATAAGGTTTATAATATTTCTTTTCTAAAAATACTACCAATAGTTGTATTTTGATTAGTAACTTAAAATGGTACTCTTTTAAGTTTTTTTTTTCTCTAAATTTAACATAATAAAATTAAAATTTCAAAAATATCATAAATTTCTATGTAAAAATATTTATTTCTCCTAACTTAATTATAAATAAAATTAAAATATTATGTTTGGTTAATTTTTCCTAAATTAAAATTTATGATATTGTTGAAAAAATAAATTACTAGTGTTAAATCTAGAATAAAAATTTTAAAAATACTATTTTTGTCAATTGCCCTTTTACTTTTCCAAAAATACTATTTTTCAAAAATATTAGAAAACTATAATTAAACTTTAAAACCTAAAACCTAAACCATAAACTCTAGAAACTACACCATAAACTCTAGAAACTACACCATAAACCCTAAAAACCAAACTCTAAACCTAATAATAAATTCAAAACCCAAATATTTAAATTATAAACCTTTAAAAATCATTTAAATATTTGTGTTATTCCTGGAAATAAATAACTTTTAATGGTACTTTTGGAAAAATAATAGTCATCTAATTTTTGTAGTTTTTTTTTTGTTAAAGTAATCCAGATTTAACCATTATGTATGAGCCAGTCACGTAGAAGTCACGAGTGTCTTTAGTAACAACGACCAAAAGCTTTGCCATTAAACTTACTGCAATAAATTCCTTTTGTCCTCTCTCTCACACAAAAAATTCATACCACAATCCAATCTATGAAATTTATACCGATTTTTATTTACACATTATAATATTTTATTATGTGCAGGATTACATACATACCATATATATCATTATATTTTATTCCCGCATGAAAACCAAAAGTATAAAACTACTTAAACGATTTAAGTTTCTTTAACGAGATGGCATGTATATATTTAGCACAACTAGAAAACATTTATGGCTTCTTGCATGCAAAGAGGTCATTTTCTTGATAACTTTTTCTTATTTGTGATAATTGAAAATATCTACAGGTTGAGTCTTTCATAGGAACAAAAGTTGCAATGGCGTTTACAATTCAATAATAAATGACGACTCCAACGACGTAGCTCTCTTTTGTCTTCGATGAATCCATCTATATAGTATTATGATATAATATCTATTCATATCTATCATTCAATACCAAATCTTTCCATTATGTAAATATCCTTTTTCTGATTCTTCCCTCAATGTATATTCTCCCAACGGCTTCTTCCTTATTTATCATCTTCTCTTAGTGTATTTAACTCGTACAATATCTGTTAATAAGAATCATTCCTCTAAAACTCAACTCTCTACATGGTATCAGAGGAGACATAAATTTTTTGCCCAAAACTCTCGTATGCTATTTTTTCTCTTTTTTTTCATCCCTTATAAACTTCAATCCTCCCTTTCATTTTTTTGTCTCTCACCAATCATGGCTACATTTGATGCAACTTCAGCCATGATACCTAATACTACAGACCCTCAAAATCCATTATTTGCTGTCAACATGAACAACATCACAAAACTAAGCTCCTCCAATTATCTCACTTGGAAACTCCAAGTTCAACTATTTCTCGAAGGTCATGAACTGTCTCACTTCATTGCAGAGAGCCCACAAATACCCTCTCCCACTATTGGAATCAACGACACAGAGACACCAAATCCAACATACTCAACCTGGATTCGACAGGACAAACTTATATTCACTGCCCTACTAGGCGTTATCACAACGCCACTACATCCACTTGTTGCTTGCGTAAAAACAACATCACAAGCATGGTCAATCCTCGCCAACACCTATGGTCGTCCTACCCGTGGACATGTCAAGCAAATAAAGGATAAATTGAAGAAAAGCTCAAAAGGGTAGAAAACCATTGATGAATATCTACAGCTGATGAAATCCCAAGCAGATCAACTTGCACTTCTAGGGAAATCTCTAGACCACGAAGATCTCATTGAATTCATCCTCGATGGTCTTCCAGAAAAATATCAGTCCATCATTGATGCCGTTAACAACCGAGACACGCCTATCTCCATTGAAGAACTCCACGCAAAGCTTTTGAACCGTGAAGCAACACTACTCATCACCAACACCACGTCAAATTTTTTTCCCATCACCGCCAATGTGGCAAATCAGAAATCACGCAATCCATGGCGATCTTCTCCAAATCGATACCAAACAAAACAACGTAATCAACCTCGATATTCAGCCAACAATCGGTATCAATATGATACTCGGTATGACTCTCGCTCACAATCTGACAATCGTCCATCACCAAAGCCATATCTTGGCAAGTGTCAAGCTTGTGGTACCTAGGGACATAGTGCACAACGGTGTAATCTTTTCCGCTTGATTCAACAGTCTCATGTGCCACACTCATCACAACAATGGCAACCACGTGCAAACCTTGTTGCTTCATCTTCGGAATCACCGTCATGGTATCTCGATAGCCGGGCATCCCACCACATCACATCAGACTTGGAAAATCTCTCCATCCACAGTCCTTATCATGGTAACGATGATGTTATCATCCACAGTATCACTAATACTGGTTCCTCCATTTTATCTGCTCCAACACGATCTCTTCATTTAAATAATATTCTTCATGTTCCTGCCATAGAAAAGAATCTCATATCTGTTTATAAACTATGTGCTGATAACAATGTCTCTGTTACCTTTGATCCAACAAAATTTCAGGTGATGGACTTAAACTCGGAGGGCACAGATAATAATGGGAAAAGCTAAAGAGGGCATGTATGAGTGGCCGGTCAAATATTCCTCTTCCTCTAAATTTCATGCTTTTTCTACTTTTAAAACGTCTTATTCCGAGTGGCATTCACGGCTCGGACATCCGAACTCCGATATTTTACAAAAGATAATTTCAAGTTTTTCACTTCCTTTATCAAACAAAATTTCTAAATCTTTGATATGCAATTCTTGTGCTATTAATAAAAGTCATAAATTACCTTTTGGAAAATCATCTATTACCACTTCTCATCCGTTTGAAATCATATTTTCTGATGTTTGGACATCACCAATCACTTCTTTTTGACAACTATAAATATTATTTAATTCTAATAGATCACTATACACGTTATACATGGATTTACCCTCTTAAAAAGAAATCTCAAGTTTTCCAAACTTTTTGCTGTTTTAAAAAACTTGTGGAAAATAAATTTAAACATCGAATTGTATCGTTTTATTCTGATAACGGAGGAGAATTTACAGTTCCTACTCCTTTTTTAAACACTCACGGTATCACACACCTCACAACACCACCTCATACACCAGAACAAAATGGTATTTCGGAAAGACGACATCGACATATTGTCGAAACAGGGTTAGCCCTTCTGTCGCATGCCTCCATGCCACCTGAGTTCTGGTCCTTTGCATTTTCTATGGCTGTATACTTAATCAATCGATTACCATCTTCGGTTTTGAATTGTCAAACACCTTTTCAAAATCTTTACAACGAAAAACCCAATTACGAAAAGCTTAAAGTTTTCGGTTGTCTCTGTTATCCATAGCTAAAACCTTATGTTTCAAACAAACTTGATTCTAGATCCACTCCTTGCATTTTTTCTTGGGTACTCACCAACACAAAGTGGCTACTACTGTTTTGATAAAAATTCAAATCGCCTTTATGTTTCAAGAAATGTTGTTTTTTATGAAATTTCTTTTCCATTCCAGCATTTCAGAGCCTCCTCCACAAAGGCTGAAAACCTACCATCTACATCAAATGGTTTTCCCACAGTCACTATTTTACCAACGCCACTCGTGAATCCTCACAACCCAATGCCCTCAAGTTCTAGTCCATCACAACATGCAGAGACGCAATTACCAATGCAAACGGATGCTCCAACACCACATGAAGACATTGCTAATGAACGTACACCAACATTATCTTATCCTGACACAACAATGATCAATCATAACCCACCAGAACCTGTTCAACCTACCCTTACTGTGCAACCCCCCAACCAGAAACACAAAACACTCACCGAATGATTACGAGAGCCAAAAATAATATCACCAAACCAAATACCAAATTCCTTTTAGCAACGTCTATCCAACCACACCGAGATATAGAACCGTCCAATGCAAAAATTGCACTCCAAGATAAACGTTGGAAAAGAGCAATGGATGAAGAAATACATGCTCAAACCATTAACCGCACTTGGGACCTCGTACCACCTTCACCATCTTATAATCTTGTAGGTTGTAGGTGGGTCTTTCGGATTAAACGAAATCAAGACGGAACAGTTGACCGATTTAAAGCTAGACTTGTAGCAAAGGGCTTTCATCAAAGACCAGGCATTGACTACTTTGAAACATTCAGTCCGGTGGTGAAACGCTCAACAATTTTGTTGGTTCTCAGTCTAGCAACAACACACAATTGGATGCTACACCAGTTGGATGTCAATCACGCATTCCTCCAAGGTCGTCTTCAAGAAGAGGTCTACATGAAGCAACCTATTGGTTTTGTCGATCCAAACCATCCAGATTATGTGTGCAGATTAAACAAAGCCATTTACGGACTTAAGCAAGCTCCAAGAGCTTGGTATAATGAACTAAAGGCGGCCCTACTACAAATTGGGTTCAAAAATTGCTTAACTGACACTTCTCTTTTCATCTATCAATCGTCTACTATAATGATATATCTTCTTGTCTATGTAGATGATATTGTTATCACAGGAAATTCAGATGTTCATGTTCAACATCTCATCAAACTTCTTGGACTACGCTTCTCTCTCAAGGATCTCGGCCATCTCACTTACTTCCTTGGTATAGAACTAAAGAAGACATCATCCGGTCTACACATCACACAATCAAAATACATCACAGACTTGCTTCACCGTACAAACATGATTGATGCCAAACATGTTGCAACGCCAATGGCAGACTCTGTTCTTCTTACGAGAACATCTGGGACCCCACTACCCGATCCTACGGAATATCGCATGATTATAGGGAGTCTTCAATATCTTCTCTTTACTCGCCCTGATATTGCTTTTGTTGTTAACAAATTATCACAGTTTATGCAGGCTCCAACAACTGATCATTGGATGGCTGCTAAACGTGTTCTTCGGTACCTTAGTGCTACACGAAACACTGATTTATTTTTCTCCTCTACTAACTCACTACACCTACATGCATATTCTAACACAGATTGGGCCGGAGATAAGGATAATTACACATCAACCGGCGCTCACTTGGTTTATCTTGGACAACATCTCATATCATGGTCATCTAAAAAACAATCAACCGTCACTACAAGAAAACTGCCAATTTGCGACTGCAATTTGCGACTACATATGTGGTCGCAAATATTGCGACCAAATTTGCCATGGTTTAGCGACCAATTTGCGACTACGGCGAAGTAGTCACAAATTGGTCGCAAATAAGTGACCAATACGTGTGGTCGCAAATCAGTCGCAATATGCAACCAATTAGCGGCTGAGATGCGACTGCTTTGAGACTGACCCTGGTAGTCGCTAATCAGTCGCAAAATAGCGACTGATTAGCGACTACGTATGGAAAATCAGGTGGTAGTCGCTAATCAGTCGCAAAATAGCGACCGATTTGCGACTATGGTATGTAGTGGCTCTGCAGTCACAAAATGGTGGCAAAGTGCCAGCATAAAAAACATGTGCGAGTTAGGTATAACGACATTTAAGCGACTACATAGGTGTAGTCGCAAAGTAGTGGCAAATCAGTGGCAAAGTAGTCGCAAAATGTTGTATATATATGCATCATCCCATTCTCTCATTTGCGAAAGCAAAAGTAAAAATTTTGTAAAACATGTGGAGAAATTATAAAAATTCGAGAGATTGGATGTACAGAAGAATTGATAATGAAACAAGAAATATCTCGGCGGAATTTGCACAAGGCATGGAGCAGTTCATGAATTTTGCAAGTAGTCAACCTATAGCTCAAAGTAGTGAAGGTAAGTTTTTTTGTCCTTGTATTAATTGCAAAAATGATAAATTTATTCCGGGACGAAAAATATGGAGTCATCTATATAGTCGAGGGTTTATGCCAAATTATTATATTTGGTATAAACATGGAGAAGAGCTGAATGTTCAGTTAGGGACGAGTAGTACTAGTCGGGGTGATGTACGAAGAAATCAGGGACGTGATTGTAGTAGTGATGAAACAGTTGGTATATCCGGTAATAGATATGTTGAAATGGTGACGGATGCATTTCGTGAGACAACGACTGATGATCAGCAGCAGTACTATAATTAGAACGAAGAAAATTATAATTATAATTATGAAGAAGAACGGCCTAATGAAGAAGCAGAAAAGTTTTACAACATGTTAGAAGCTGCAAAAAATCCATTGTATGATGGTTGTCATGAAGGGCACTCACAATTATCTTTAGCTGCTAGGTTTATGAACATCAAATCTGATTTTAATTTACCAGAAAAATGTATGGATTCTTGGGCGGAGCTATTTACAGAATATTTACCCGACGAGAATCAGGCGACGGGTTCATATTATGAAACCAAAAAATTGATGCGAAATTTAGGCCTCCCGTTTTATACAATTGACGTGTGTGTTAAAAATTGTATAATATTCTGGAAAGAAGATGAGAAATGGGAAAAATGCAAATTTTGCGATTCCCCCCGGTATAAGCCAAGCGAGGGCAGGACGAGAATACCTTTCAGTCGTATGTGGTATTTACCTATAGGTGATAGACTTAAAAGAATGTATCAAAGCGAGAAAACCGCAGAGACAATGAGGTGGCACGTAGAGCATGAAGCAGAAGACGGAGAAATGAGTCATCCATCTGATGTTGTAGAGTGGAAAAATTTTCAATATTTACATCCTAGATTTGCTGCTGAATCTCGAAATGTTTATCTTGGCTTATGTACTGATGGGTTCAACCCATTTGGGATATCTCGTAATCATTCATTATGGCCGGTGATTATCACTCCATATAATTTGCCACCGGAGATGTGTATGAAGAAAGAGTATTTGTTTCTAACTATTTTGAATTCGGGACCAAATCATCCGCGTGCTAGTCTGGACATATTCCTACGACCTTTGATTGATGAGTTGAAATAATTATGGTCTATCGGAGTTGATGCATACGATGTATCGCTCAACCAAAATTTCAATCTAAAAGCTGTGTTACTTTGGACGATAAGCGACTTTCCCGCTTATGGAATGTTATCAGGATGGACAACGCATGGAAGGCTGGCCTGTCCAATTTGTATGGATGATACGAAGGCATTTCAATTACCAAATGGGAGAAAGACGTGTTGGTTTGATTGTCATCGAAGGTTTCTTCCTAATGGTCACCCGTTACGGAAAAATAAAACAAATTTTTAAAAGGGAAGCACGCTTTGAATGACTGTCCTCCACAATCATTGACAGGTGAACAAGTTTTGTACGAGCGAATAAAAACTGTCAATCCTTTAAGAACATCTGAGTGCGGCGGAAACGGTCATGAAAGTAAAGAAGAAGGTTATGGCAGCTGGCATAATTGGCACAAAGAAAGTATATTTTGGGAGTTGCCATACTGGACAGATCTTAACCTTCGACATAATCTTGATGTGATGCATATAGAGAAGAATTTCTTCGATAACATCATTAATACTATTATGAATGTAAAAGAGAAATCAAAAGATACAGTGAAGTCAAGGTTGGATATTGCGAAGTTTTGCTCTCGAAAAGAGTTGCACGTGGATGGTCGGGGTAATGCTCCATTCCCTATATTTCGATTGACCCAAAAAGCGAAAGAACGGTTATTGGAATGTATAAAAAATGATGTCAAATTTCCGGACGGCTATGCGGCAGATTTAGCAAATTGTGTGGATATGGATGGACTAAAGTTTTCGGGCATGAAAAGCCATGACTGCCATGTTTTTATGGAAAGACTTCTCCCTTTCATATTTGCAGAACTTTTACCACGGAACGTTCATCTAGCATTATTAGGTAAATATAGTAATAACTATATTTGTAATTGGAAATACGTAAATTAATAATAATTGCCTGAACTAATTCATTATCGATGGTAATTAATATATATATATAGGGATTGGAGGATTTTTCCGTGATTTATGCTCCAGATCATTACAAAAAAACCGTGTCCAAATTCTGAAGGAAAATATAGTCATAATTTTGTGCAATTTGGAAAAGATCTTTCTGCCTTCATTTTTCAACGTCATGGAGCATTTTCCTGTACATCTACCATACGAAGCTGAACTTGGTGGACCTGTGCAATATAGGTGGATGTATCCATTTGAAAGGTTTTTTAAAAAACTTAAGAGCAAGGCAAAGAACAAACGTGTTGCATGATCGATTGTTGAATCATATGTGAATGATGAGATATCTTACTTCTCAGAACATTACTTTGCTGAACACATTCGCACGAAAAACAGGTAACCATGTTATGACGTTTATGAATTAATTATTTTATTATATAATATATAAGTAATATATATAATATATATAAACCATATATATATATATGTACAGGTCTACAAGATTCGATGAAGGTGACGTGCCTGTATATCCAGATCCCGGAGTACCGGATATATTTACGCACATGGGTCGTCCAAGTGGTAAATGTAAAGAAATATGGCTCTCCGAAAAAGAATATAAATATGCACATGCATATGTATTACGGAATTGTGAATATTTTTGGCCCTTAGAGAGGTACGTATATGAAAACAATTAATTGTATTTATTACATTTCAGTTCATTGTATTAAGAAATATATATTAATTTTCAATATTTACTGTTCTAGCATGTTTGAAGATCATATTCGATGTACGTATCCATATCTTTCGGAAGATGACATTTCATCTAAAAGAGAGGAAGAGTTCCACATATGGGTTAGGGATTATGTATGTTTAATTAATTATTTGACATATATATATTATATTTTATTTATTAATTTGGAAATACTAATTAAGTTTAATTTTTGATATATGATTAAAGGTCAATTTATGCAGTTCCACATATTCACGTGCCTTTCCTATATGGGCTCAAGAATTAGTTCAAGGTCCGATGAATAAAGCATCCACTTGGCCGATGTATTTTACAAGAGGTTATATGTTCCACACGAAGAAACATGGACATAGAAGAAAGACATGTAACTACGGTATTTGTGTGAAGGGGGACAATTACTCAAATGCATCTGATGAAGCTAATTTCTACGGTATTTTAACAGATATCATTCAACTTGAGTATGTCGGACTCCTAAATTTGAAGATCACGCTTTTTAAATGTGAATGGTACGATCCTACACCCTTGAGAGGTACTCGGAAGTCGGAAAATGGTGTCGTTGATGTCTTATCATCGGGGAAATACTACAAATACGAACCATTTATTCTCGGTATGTACGTTTTTGGTAATAATTTACTATATATTTTTCTTACAAATTTAGAAGTAATTTATATTTCAATACGTACGATGTATCAGCATCTCAAGCAGATCAAGTTTGTTATATTCCCTATCCACACACAAAATCATCATCAAAACATACATGGCTCAATGTTTTGAAAGTTAATCCAAGATCTAACATTTTGGAGAAATACAAAAACAAAGACGAGATTGGCCTTTTGCAACAAGAAAATGATGAAGACGTAATGCATGTTAAAGAGATAGAGGTAGATCGGTTGGTCGATATAGTTAACCATACTGAAGAAATTGATTTCGATGTCGGAGATGCGGAACTAGAAGATGAATTTCAATGTAATATTTCATCTTTAGATGATGATGAGAACGAAGAAATGTAATAAATATAGTTATGCTATGTATTTTGTACATATGATTTTCATATAATTTAATGTATTACCAATATCCATATATATATAGATTTTTTAAGTAATTGAGACTGATTTGCCACCACTTTGCAACTGCATTGGCAATGTGGTCGCATTTCCGTCACAAAAATTTAATGTAGTCACAAATCAGTCGCTAATTTGCGACTGATTTGCGACTACATTCTAAAAATTTGATGTGCAGTCGCAAATCAGTCGCTAATTTGCGACTGATTTGCGACCACATATGGTTAATTCACATTTTCCCTAAGTATTTTCTACATTTAAAACTTGTATTTCTATTCTATAAGACTACTAACCATTAGAAGTGATAACATATATTGAAAACCATATTTGTAATGATTTCATATTTAGATAACATTTGGAATGTATATAAGAAGTATAAGGTTAAGTAAATTTGTTAAGGATTTAGGTAAGTTATTTGAAAATTTGGGAAATGTTATTGTTTTCATAGTAATTGAAATTTTTATAACTTATAATCAATGACTCAATCTTATATAATTATATGCATTCCTCAAAATCTCAAAATTTAGGGTTTAGGGTATTATTTGCGACTGATTTGCCACCACTTTGCAACTGCATTGGCAATGTGGTCGCATTTCAGTCACAAAAATTTAATGTAGTCGCAAAATTTGCGACTACATTCTAAAAATTTGATGTGCAGTCGCAAATCAGTCGCTAATTTGCGACTGATTTGCGACCACATATGGTTAATTCACATTTTCCCTAAGTATTTTCCACATTTAAAACTTGTATTTCTATTCTATAAGACTACTAACCATTAGAAGTGATAACATATATTGAAAACCATATTTGTAATGATTTCATATTTAGATAACATTTGGAATGTATATAAGAAGTATAAGGTTAAGTAAATTTGTTAAGGATTTAGGTAAGTTATTTGAAAATTTGGGAAATGTTATTGTTTTCATAGTAATTGAAATTTTTATAACTTATAATCAATGACTCAATCTTATATAATTATATGCATTCCTCAAAATCTCAAAATTTAGGGTTTAGAGTATTATTTGCGACTGATTTACCACCACTTTGCAACTGCATTGGCAATGTGGTCGCATTTCAGTCACAAAAATTTAATGAAGTCGCAAATCAGTCGCTAATTTGCGACTCATTTGCGACTACATTCTAAAAATTTGATGTGCAGTCGCAAATCAGTCGCTAATTTGCGACTGATTTGCGACCACATATGGTTAATTCACATTTTCCCTAAATATTTTCCACATTTAAAACTTGTATTTCTATTCTATAAGACTACTAACCATTAGAAGTGATAACATATATTGAAAATCATATTTGTAATGATTTCATATTTAGATAACATTTGGAATGTATATAAGAAGTATAAGGTTAAGTAAATTTGTTAAGGATTTAGGTAAGTTATTTGAAAATTTGGGAAATGGTATTGTTTTCATAGTAATTGAAATTTTTATAACTTATAATCAATGACTCAATTTTATATAATTATATGCATTCCTCAAAATCTCAAAATTTAGGGTTTAGGATATTATTTGTGACTGATTTGCCACCACTTTGCAACTGCAATGGCAATGTGGTCGCATTTCAATCACAAAAATTTAATGTAGTCACAAATCAGTCGTTAATTTACGACTGATTTGCGACTACATTCTAAAAATTTGATGTGTAGTCGGAAATGCTGATGTAGTCGCAAATCAGTCGCTAATTTGTGACTGATTTGCGACCACCATTTAATTTGGTGGGAGGTTGAAAAAACCGAAAACGTTCAAACTCCCTCCAAATTAATTGGTAGTCGCAAATCAGTCGCAAATTAGCGACTGAATTGCGACCACAATTACAGTTTCGATAAATGTACATGTGGTCGCAAATAAGTCGTAAATTTGCGACTGATTTGTGACCACAGGTATTTTGCCACTGATTTGCGACCACATCCGTGGTCGCAAAAAAATCTATAAATACCCGATGGTTTTCCCTCATTTTTCACAAATCTCTCAAACTACTTTACAAAACTCTCTCAAAAACACTTCCTAAACACTTTAGAAAAACACTATTTCTATAAATGGCAAGTGGTGGTAGATCGTTGAGAGGTCGTGGAAGACGATCTTTCGGATCGTCTTCTGGCCGAGGAACCTCTTCGGCCTCCTCGAACCATTCACCATCCGCTAATAGAGCGGCATCGCGGCTCCCTCCGCAATACAATTTTGTTCCTCATTCCGTTCCAAAAACCCAAACACCTCCACGGTTTCAGGAATCGGATGAACATGAGGACGAACAAATTCCCGATTGCGAAACGGGAATGGATGAACAAACTATCACTCTTGATAGTTTGTTACAAACTCCGGGCCGCGAACAGTATTTGAATTTGCTTTCTCCAGATGCGGCTCCGAATACAACGTGGTAAGCATGTTTATTAATAGCTAATTTTTTAATAAATATTTATTAAAATTTAAATTATATTAATATAATTTTACATTTTTGTAATAAATATTAGGTTTGACCGTGATAACGGGTTTATTACTCGTCAAATCGCAAAAATTTTGAAAAATAAGTTTGACGGTCCGTACTACAGTTGGACCGTCATACCTCCTGAGAGGCAGGAGAAATATTTTATAGAATTTGCGGTAAGTATTTTTTTTTATATTGTGTAAATATTTAATAAAATATAAAAAATATATACTAATATTTTTTAACTCAATTTCAAGCAATCGTACACCTGGGATCCTCTTATCACCTCAGTGGTACGAAAAGAGTTTGAGGCCGTCTGCGTAAGGCGGATGAAAGGGATGGTGAGCACGGTTCATACAACCGGAAAACGTCCCAGATGGATTTCCCCAAGTTTATACAATATTATGACAACACATTGGGCAACCGAAACATCTACCGAGAGGAGTACGAAATCCTCTCATAACCGCAACTCCGCTCGGGACGGTCTTGGCCCGCATAAACATTTATCGGGCCAAAAATCCTAAATTTAGGTCCAGCAGGAAATGATAAGTAAAATTTTTTTTTTCATATATATTATTATGTTTTCTCATAATTAAATAATATTTTAATATCTGTGAAGGAACATAATTTGGGACGACCAGTCTCAATAGGTGAGGTCTTTATAAAGACTCACAAAAGACCGGATGGTTCGTATGTAGATTTGAAAGCAAAACAAATCTGTGAAACATACGAACGAAACATCCAAGAGAAGATGGCGATCATGGAGGTCGATCCAACAGAAACATCCGATGGAACCTCCCGTCCAATTGAGCTGACTCAAGCACAGAAGAATAAGATCTTCTTACAGGTTAAAAAAAATTTTCAAACTTTTTCCTTTTTACATATTTTCCTAATTACAAAATAATTACATTTATTATATAATTTACGTTTTCGTAATTTTATAGTCATCTGTTCCTGATGAACGAGGCCGTCTTTATGGACTCGGTAGCCTCAACCGCATACAGTCTACGGGTAGAAGTAGTGGGGTACAAACCCATTCACCCGAGTACGTTATTCTTCAAGAACAAAACGCGTTGATTAAAGCACAAAACGCGGAGATGAAGGAAAAATATGAGAAGATTGAAGAGCTGAACAGAGAAAACCAGAAGAAGATCTCGAGCTTGGAGATGCTCCTCGGATATATCCAACGGACGGATCCCGCATTCGCCTCCTTATTGCGGGATAACGATTGTACAGGGGAACCATCGACGGCTCCGCCAACCACCCCATTTTCGCCATCAGATTTCCAATTTCCGCCACCGGACAATTAGAATTTGTTTTTATGTATTTAAAAATTTTCTATAATAAATATTAAATTTTAAATTTGTATATTTTTTAATTCAATATTTAGTTTACATATTTTTTTCATTTATTATTATAAAATTTTTAATTTATTAATAAAAATTAATAAATATTCTAATAAATATTATAATAATATTTTAAACCAATTATATTAATAGTTAATCTAAATTATTTTATTAATATTTCTAATTTCAAATAATTATTTTTATTATTAAAATTAATTTTCTAAATTATTATTGAAATTTTAATTTTTAAATATTATTTTACATTTTTTAAAAATAATTTAAAAAATATTAATATTATATTCCACTAATATACGAAATTATTTTAGTAGTAAAAATATATATATATTTTTTTAAATTATTAATTATATTATTTCAATAATAAAAATAAAAAATATATTAATATTTTTTTTTAAATCTAATTACGGTGTAGTCGCAAATTAGTCTTAAATCAGTCGCAATTTTTGCCACCGATTTGCGACTCCTTTGCAACTGCGAGCTACGTGCAGTCGCAAATCAGTCACAAATTTTTGTGACTGATTTGCGACTGCGGTTCACCTGTAGTCGCAAAACAGTCACACATTTTTGTGACTGATTTGCGACTGCGTTTCACCTGTAGTCGCAAATCAGTCACAAATATTTGTGACTGTTTTGCGACTGCGTTTCTCCTGTAGTCGCAAAACAGTCACTGTTTTTTGTGACTGATTTGCGACTACGGTTCACCTGTAGTCGCAAAACAGTCACAAAAACAGTGATTGATTTGCAACTGTGGTTCTACCGTAGTCGCAAATCAGTCACAAAAATTTGCAACTGTTTTACGACTACAAATTTAGCAACCACAACAGTAGTCGCAAAACAGTAGCAAAATTTGTTACGGAAATTCAGTGGCAAATTAGTCACAAAAAAGCGACCACGGTTGTGGTCGCAAATTAGTCGCAAAATACCCACTATGACCGTGGTCGCAAATCAGTCGCAAAATTGCGACTGATTTGCGACTAATTTTTTTTGCGACTATTATTTTGCGACCACATCACGTAGTCGCAAAATAGTCGCAAAATACAGTTTTGCGACTACTTTGCGACCACTTCCGTGGTCGCAAAACGGCTGTTTTCTTGTAGTGCGTCACGAGGTCATCAACAGAAGCCGAATACAAATCTGTCGCCAACACTGCATCAGAAGTTCAATGGTTACAATCACTTCTACAAGAACTTGGAGTGCCTATAACAACAATTCCTACCATCTACTGCGACAATGTAGGAGCAACATATCTCTCGGCGAATCCCATTTTTCACTCACGTATGAAACACGTGGCAGTTGACTATCACTACATCCGAGATCTCGTTCAATCTCGTATGCTTCGTGTCAACTATGTCAAATCCACAGATCAACTTGCTGACGTACTAACTAAAGCTCTTCCCAAGTCACGTTTCAAATCAATATGTTCCAAGATTGGCCTTCACTACGATCGTCCATCTTGAGGGGGTATATTATGATATAATATCTATTCATATCTATCATTCAATACCAAATCTCTCCATTATGTAAATATCCTTCTTTCTCTGATTCTTCCCCTCAATGTATATTCTCCCAACGGCCTCTTCCTTATTTATCATCTTCTCTTAGTGTATTTAACTCGTACAATATCTGTTAATAAGAATCATTCCTCTCAAACTCAACTCTCTACATATAGGATGTTAAAATGATTTAAATATTTAGGTTAACCCAATATTTATAAATCAAAATAAAATTTTTTTTACATTAATTTATATTTATGGTTGGGTTTAAAAACTCTCAGGGTAAAATATGGTCCGTTTGTTACATCTTATTTCTTTTTAACTGAACTTTTTAAAATATTATTTATCTATCAAAACTATAAAACAACATCATTTCCACAAAATCGTTAAAAAAAACAATTTTTTCTCAAAAAATCGCAAAAAAACATTTTTTTCAAAAAACTGTAAAATAATAGTTTTTCACTAAAACTATAAAATATTATTTTTCACAAAAATTATAAAATAGTGTTTATCACCGAAACCGCAAAATATCGTTTACTTCCATAACTTCAAAATAATATTTATTCATTAAAACTGAAAAATATTGTTTTCACAAAAATTACAAAATAGTGTTTTTCACCAAAATTACAAAAATATCGTTTTTCCTTCAAATTGCAAAATAATATTTTTTCTAAAACCATAAAATAGTATTTTCTATGCTACACTGCAAAATAGTGTTCTATAGTCAAAATAAAAAAATAACAATTCTATCAAAATTGAAAATAATATTTTCTTGCCCAAATAACGCTCTTTTGCCAAAAATATAAAAATCACAAAATTGCTTTCTGTCAAAACTATAAAATAATATTTTAAAATCATTTTACCAGAATAGAAAAATAATTTTTTCTACGAAAACTACAAAATAACATTTTTTGCCAATATCATAAAATGGTATTTTTTTTGCCAAAACCGAAAAATTGTGATTTCTCATATTTTTTTGATAAAACCAAAAATGGCATTTTTTGGTAAAACCACAAAATGATGCTTTACTCATTTTCATATAAAATTATAGTGTTTTTGGGGGAAAACTAATGATAAATTTTTAGAATTTCTTATTAAAAATGGTGTTTTGAAAAATAATCGTAATTAAAAGGGTCTAAGTCGGCTGTTATCAGTGGAATTATATGATTCTCTCATTCTCTGTGTAAAAATAAACAAAAGCTTACATATGAGAAGTTGGTTCTAAAATGGTACAGCTTCGAGGACTTGTATTCTTTTTAACTGTGTTTCAAAGGAACAATGGAAAACAAAGCTTGCAAAGATCAACAAACAAGTAGCTAATTACAAAGAAAGAAGAGAAAAGACCACCATCTTAAATGAGAGTTCCAAGTTACTTTTCAAGCAAGGAACCACGTGAAACTAGCAGAGTAGCGTAGAGAAGCTGGTTCCATGAGTCAGGAACTCCAGGTAGGCACCAATGGCTACAATCTTGGAACATCCCGGCTTCAGATGAACCTCTTCTGACCTCAAGAGGTTGTCTGTAAATCGAAGGGTGACCATCGTTTCGATACCAAGTCATCTTCGTTATGTTCATGTAAAACACAGGCGTTTTCATGTCTGATATCACAGATTCCACCACTTTCATCATCCATGGATACACTCCACTGTACGTTTCGTTATATATCGGCCTTATTTCTCCATCGCAATGCCCTCCCGAGTTCCAGCCCCCTTTTCTGCAGTTTCAAAACCCCCGGAAATCAAAAACTAAAACACAGATTGCTTGAGCTGAAAGTAGAATAGAGAGATTTCTCGGGATGAAAGAAATCTGGTCTGACCTGAAATGTGAAGAGGAGTAACCGACGAAGAAGACTCTTGTTTTGGTGCTGTTGATATTTGAATCAACCCAATCAGCCCATGTATGAATAGCTTTGGTGTAAGCTTCTTTCACTTCTAATTTTTCGTAAACTCGATTTCCCTCCTGGAAATAACCTTTCCTGAAAATCAAAAACTCATTTAGAGATATGAGTTATGTTCATATAAAAGATAAAGAAGAAAGTTACCCTTCGTAGGTTTTCTGGTGAGTCCACCAGTGACCAGTGTTGAATATGACAATGTCTGCGTTTTGGTATATCTTCGTGATCGATCGTTGGATCATATCAAGCCTAAGTGTTTCTCTTCTTTTCCCATATCCATCTAAAACTTCTGATTCTTGAACAAGGAACGGTGATTTGATGAAGTCTATAGAGCATTCGAAATCCTGACCAAAACATCACCAAGTTAAATGATTAAGGCCGTTAATAAATCTTTTTTTTTGTTGGAAAGATCTGAGACACTTACTTTGAATCGAAATCTGTAAAAGCCTTCGTTGTGGAGATTACTCTGTTTTCCAGAAACCTTGGAAACTCTGTTCTTGTCTTTCAATGTTGACCTAAGTGAACAAACCAGAGACTCCCACATGTTTCGATTCAATGAATCTCCAACAAAAACAACTCTCTTCCCTCTCAGAATCTTCAGCATCTTCTTACCATCGAATCTACAAGCCCAACAAAAACATCTTTATGGAAACAGAATCACAAGGAGAATCGTAATTAACTCGAAAACAAGATCTGACCTTGGGATTGAGCACCCGTGAGGTTGCCATCGATACTGGAGAAAACCCGAATCGGGTCGTCCATTTTTGTAGCAATTGAACTTATCTTCAACGAAAGGACAAAACCCAGGAGAATAAACAGGCTCGGAATCGTCCACGACCCAGTTTCCGTCAAATATGTCGCAAGAAAGCAGTTCTTTATCCATCTTCTTCGACTCATTCTTGACGCGGATTCTTCTCGGAGAAATAGAATAGAGCGTAGTAGTGTCTGAAGCAGTCGAATTAGAAGAAGGAGAAGAGAAGAAGTTTGCCGCCGTGAGAAGACGAGAGGTGAAGCTCGAGACGATGAGTGAGGGAGAGAAATCTGAGAGACTGGAAGAGGAGAGGAGGAAGAGAGAGAGAAAGAAGAAAGATGTTACAAAAATCTGTGTCGTTGATGCGTGTTTCGTAAGGAGGAAGAGATTCTTCACATCCGCCATTGAAACGTCTCTCCGTTCTTTTTTGCTCTTCTCTGTTTCTTTCTTCTCCTCTGTTTTCTGGGATAACAGATATGATCTGACTTCCATGGAGGGAAAAGGGAGAAGATCCAACGGTTGGAAATTATATCGTTTCTCATTCTATTCTCAGTATTAAATTATAGTGAGTGACCAATTCGGTATATATGTATATGTCAAATTCATTTTTCTTTAGTTTAAACATTTTACAAGGGCTCCTTGATTTCATATTTTGGGAGCCACAAGTTACAATAACTTTGGCAATAAACACAAATAAAAAAACAATTTAAAAGAAAAACACACATCCAAGAAGCTACCTTTTGGTGCTTCTTTACTTTCTTCGATTAATTTCACAAGAAATAACCTATCCCTATATAATATAAAATCAGAAGAAACACTCCACTTCGTTAAGAGGGTCTTCGATGCGTCAAAGTTGCGGTTGGACCAAAATAGTATGTTTAATGTCACCAATGTGCATCTTATGTTCGCCCATTGGGATTCTTCTCTTTCCATACTCATCCACTACACTTAGATGTTTGCAAGCATCAACATTTACTTGAACGGTCCGTTTTGCTCCTGCTGTGATATGAATCTTCTCAAACGCTATCAATTGTTTGTTCATACCCAATCCTTTTATTCCTTTTGTCGGCGGCTCGGCAAAGACAAACACCGTGTGTGTTCCATCGAATTCACCTGTGTTTGATACTTCGATGTGAAGGGGCATTGTAGGAAACGATTCGCAGTTGGCATGAGACACTTTGATGGAGTTAGATGAGGAGTTAAAAATGGCAGAGTTGAGAATGGCAGAGTTGAGATTGTTGCTCGAAATCAATAGTTGGGCCAACGGGCTTTGGACTAAATTATGAGTGAAGGTTGTGTAACTTAAACCAAATCCAAATGGGAAGACCACATGACCTTTGTAGAATCTGTAAGTCCTTCCTGGATAATTACCAGATGCTCTCATCGCCATTATCGTCATTGGCACTTTTGCTACGTAATCTTGTGGATACCATGTCATTGGTAATTTTCCTCCTATATCATAAGAAATGTATGATATAGTTAGTGTTAATCACTGAATTATCGTATCATACTAAATATGAAATATGTATTTCTGTATCAGTGACATACCAGGATTAACAGCACCAAAGATGATATTAGCTATGGCAGCTCCACCGGCTTGTCCCGGATATCCAGCCCAAATGATGGCAGAGACACGTGGATCATTCTTAGCAAAGGACACGTCGATTGGCCCACCACTCATGAGGACCAGAATCACTGGACCTCTAGAGGCATGAGCTACACGAGTCACAAGATCCTGTTGGTGACCTGGTAAAAGCAGTCCGGTTCGATCTCGTGTCTCTGCCTCTATCGATTGGTCTAATCCCATCACGAGAACCGTCGCGTCAGCTTCACGCGCCGCCACTTCTGCCGCACCAAATCCTTGGTTTCCTACACAAGCTACGCCGACACAACCAGTTTGGTGAAGTGTTCTTGCATATCGTGAGATACCCTGCAACGGCGTTGTATAAGCACATGCTTTGCCTGTAAAAAAATCAATAAATAAATATATGTAACTGATAATAATATAACGAACTAAATATCTTTTTAAATCACCCGCATAGTTCCCGATCATAGTTTCGGTGACGTCGGAGTTTGGTCCAATCACTGCGATGGTGTGGTGACGCCTAGGAGAGAGTGGAAGTGAGCGGCCAGAGTTTTTGAGAAGAACAATTCCTTGATGGGCCGCGTCGAGGGTTAAATGTCTATGGGCCAGAGTACAAACATCTCTAGGCCCAAGATAAGCGTACGGTCCAAGATTGCCATCAAACATACCAAGTCTCATTTGAACCGTTAAAGTATTAGCAAGTGCTAAATTAACGTCGTACTCCGTCAAAAGTCCTTTTCTTATCGCACCTTCAGTAAAAATTGCCAAAAACGGTCCACAATCCAAATCCAAGCCTGCAAAACGACACAATGTTTTTTTCATCTAAGTGATCGGACTGAATTTAACATAAATGGTGAAAAACAACTCACCGGCTTTAATGGAGGCAGCAGCGGCTTCTTCCGGTGTGGTGGTGTAGTGTTGTTGATTAAAGAAAACGTCAACAGAGTCACAATCTGAGACAATGTATCTGCGTACGCATTGATATTAATCTTTCATGCAAAATCGAAATGAACCGTAGATTATGTTGACGTTTTGAACTTACCCGTTGAGATGCCATTCACCACGAATAGTGTCTTTTAAGAGATTTTGATCAGCACATGTTGGCTTTCCATTGACTTGGTTATACGAACACATTACACTCGCGACTTTTCCTTCGATAACACATGATTTGAATGGTACATTGTATGTGTCTTCCAAATCTTGTTTACTGACCTAAATCCGTCATAAAATTAATAAACTGTAAAACCCTAAGTTTATAGAAGCATCTTGTTTATCTTGATTATACACATGGTTTATGAGTTTTGTTTAGTTCGTCATGTTTTGAATTCTATATATTAAATGAAAATTAAGTTAAAAAATACTTATATGTTATTAAAAAAATTCATTTATAAAAATTTGATATTCATTAAATAAAAATTTAACTGACAAATAAATAAGTTAGCCATCATTATTAAAACATAAAAGCCTTAAACATTAAATATTGTATGCAAAATAAATTTTCCGAAAAATATCAAAAATTTGTTTTTCAGAATATTTTTGGGAAATTTTTAAAATATCACTTTTTAAGTTTTGTTATAAAATAGCATCATTAGTTTAAATTTTCAATAATAAAACAAAATTTAAAATTTAAAAACAATTAAAAATATATTTTAGTAGAAAAAAATCAAAGTCTAAACTCGAAAAATAAACTCAAATATAATATTTTAAGTTTATATATAATTTATTTCGAAAAATAAGTATTTTTACATAATTATATGTGTTATTTTAGAATTTTAATTTTATCATGTTAGATTTGGAAGAAAGTTTTTAAAATATGTTATTTAATGATATTACTCTATATTTGTATAGTGTTTCATACAACACGATGTTTTCAATTTTATAGTTTTATTAGTTTATACATTTAAAATTATTTATAACTAATTTATTTGACAAATTATGTTGAATATTTTGTATTTACTAATCATGATTATTAGTTTTATAAACTTATTCACATTTTTATCAACATGTAATTATATAATTTTCAATTTAAAAAATAAAATTTGAAAACAAACCTTAATTGTATTAAAGATATAATCAAAATATAGGCACAAACTAATGGTTAAAAATACATTATATACAAATGTAAAATTCGTAATATAATACCATGGGCAAATCATTTAGTGAATAGTTATTGAAGTAAGAGAGACGAATAGTTGTAAATTTGGAAGAACAATACAAAGGGAAGCAGGCTTGGTCCACATGACCAATTAGGATAAGATTCTCAACCACTATTACTATGTAAGACTATGCATACAATACAGCACATCACTCTAAATCTGAATCCCTATTGGCTTAGCTGTTTTATATGCTAGTTTTTGTTTTGTGCATTGAGTGTGACACGCATGCACCCTACTTGATAATAAATTTCAAAGTCTTTACAAGAATACGAAGTAACGTGAGGAAGTTGGTTATTATCTTATGGAACTATAAATAACTAACGATTGAGATTTATCTAATATTTCTCGAATTTAAAAACTATAATCATGAAATGAGATAAAAGAAGATAGGGCTTGCAAGAAAACGTATCCAGTCATATCCAATTCGTTGCGTGGGGATATAAATAATAGAAAGCGACATAAAGTAGAGCTTTCTAATTCGAGAAAATAAATTTATTTGTTTCAGCTCAATATTCAATATTAGAGTACTTTTTTTCAAACAAATATTAGAGTACAATGCAGACAAAACATAAAAAGACATAGATATAAAAAAAGAATTTATATAGAGGACATTTTTTTACCTTTGCATTGAAATGGAAACGGTCGACGCCATTCCAATTATCAAGATCATAAGCAGTGTAATGTTTGCAACATGCGGCAACTTTGAGGCGCAAACCGGCGCCATTGCCCTGAAGTCCCCGGACGTAGCTTGCCGCGTATTTTCCGGCGACGACAGGATCTTCGCCGGGAGTTTCCTGGCCTCGGCCCCACCGTGGGTCCCTAAATATATTCACATTTGGACTCCAATACGTAAGACCGGCCATGCCTCCATTGTACATTGCTCTTGCCTCATCAGACACCACCTTTTATTTTATTTTATTTAACTCATGTCAATTCTAATTATTATACACCTCTCTTTTTATACATGAATTATAAATTTCCAGGAAATATGTAAATGAATATAGAGTAGAGAAATCATGCAGGTTCGTTATAAACTCATGTCATAACAATAATAAAAAGTTCAGTTGTATTCTCTTTTTTTTTTATAATATCATGTCGATGTCGTTTTTTCACGTAGAGAAATCATAAGTTTTAGTATTCTCATGATTTTGTTGAATTATGTTGTAATAATTTATAGCATAAAATTCCTAATCCTCACCCGTCCAATCTCTTCCCAGAGGGACTGATTGAAAGAAGCTGCGGTGGTGATGACCTGAGGGAAGCTGGTGGCGCCGGGAAAAACACCACCGAACTTAGCGCCAGGACCGACGTCGGAAACGCCGTGGAGAGCCTCGGACCACCACTCATATCCTCCAATACCGAGGCGTGGCACCGCGGCAGCATTGTTAACGAGGAGGCGGATCTTCTCCTGCAACGTGAGCCGTCCAATCAAGTCTTGAACCCTTACGTGGATCGGTACATTGACCCGACAGAACCGGAGCGTGCGGGTCAACCCGTTTGCAGGGTTGCATGCAAATAATGGCCGAAGTGAATCTGACGATTGAGCCAAAGATAAGAAGAATAGAAGTATAACTACGACTTTCTTCTTATTATTATTACTATTACAAGACATCTTTATGTATATGTGATGTTTGTTTGTTTGTTTAGTTTTCGATTGAGAAAGTGAATGGGCTTATTTATTTATAGAGAAGTTTTTCGGCGAAATTGATGACAAAGGATAAGAGACTTGTTATGAACGAAGAATAAGATAAAGATAAAACAGCAAAATTGAACAGGTTACTGAAAAAGATATCTCAAACATTAAATACAGAAATGAGAATTTTCTTTAAATATAATAATCAAATCAAATTCCACATAATCAATTAGATCTATCCTTCCAAAAATGATTTTTTTAAACGATGATATGTCACTAAAAATGATAATATGACTAAAAAAATTATGGCATGTATTCAAATATAACATGATAATTTTAAATATAACTTTATTTTTAAAAAGTAAATAAATTAAATATTAAACATAATATTTTTTCAAAAATAAATTAAATCATATATATTAAAATAGATGTGAGTTTTTTATAAAAAAATTATATATCATTACAAAAAATGATATGATTAAAAAATTAATATGACTTAAAAATTATTATATTTTATAGATTAAAATAAAAGTGAGTCTAAAAATATTTACACATCAGTAAAAAGATGACGTTGTTAAAAAAATTATGACATGACGTTTAGTCAAATATGACATTGTAATTTTAAACATAAATTTCTTTCCAAAAAATAAAATAACTTATCTACTATATATTAAAGGAGAAACATTGAAAGTGAAAATTGCTTAGGTGTCATCACCATATTCACTCTCAACAATTTTACTAATTAATTTAATTTTAAATATAAATTATTTATTTTATTATCTAAACATCTTAATTAGATAACTTAATTATAGAATTTAATGAGTTTCCAAATACTATTTAATTTTCAAATATAGGAAGATTCAAAAATTAAGAAAGTTTGAGTTAGTAAATTACACATTTAATTACTCACCAATTTTAAAAATAGAAGATTATTTTTTACATAAATAATTAATTATTGTACACATATATAAGGAAAGTAAATATGTCAAATTTTTATAGATATGGAAACTTTATTAATACTATTTAATTCTATTTTTATATTATATGCAACTTTACTTTTTAATTCAATAATTAAATTCAATATACTATAGTAATAATTGTTTTATACAAATATATATATATATTGTGTAATAATATAGTCGGCATATCTAAATCACAAATCATATATAAATTATATCACTCAATTCTTTTTTTGTTTCCAAACAATCAATATATTTACAAATAAAATTTTATATTATATCATTTGTTTGTAATATTAAATTTGAATAACTAATAATTATTTTTTAGTATGACTACTCTGTATATAAGTAGATTCTATAACATAACAAAATTAATTAAAACTACTAATTTTATTAATTTAATTTAAAACATGTTTCAAATATTTTACTAAAAAATTTATAAATGTATTTTTGATTAACGTATCGCAAAAACAACGATAAAATAATTCAATATTATTTGAATAATATATAATAATATTAATATCATTCTTTTATAATATATATATAATATTTTAAATTAAAATATATTTATAATTTTTTCATTCAAATAATAAATTGTTTTTTTAAATATTAATTTTAATCTGTGCATAGTACATGTAGTATTCTAGTATATATTAAATTAGAAGTGAGTTTAGAAAAAATATTTAATACCATATATGTTTTCAATTTTATGGTTTTATTTAAGTTTTATACATTTATAATTATTTTAAATAATTAATTTGATTTGATAAATTATGTTGAATAATTTATATTTTTCAATCATGATTATTATTTTTACATTTTTATTTTAATTAACATCTAATTATATAAGTGGTAAATTACAAATTAATATTTAAACATGAAATTTAATTTTATAAAAATAGCCAAAATATATATAAAATAATAGTTAAAAAGATGTATTATATATAAATTCACAATTTTTAATTTATAATCATAGAAAAATATAATTTAAATATAATTTATTATAAAATAAAAATATAACCATATTATAAATTAAAAAATATAATTTTATTAATTTTAAATATATAAAACATAAATAAAACTTATCTTATATAATAAATATGTAATATATTACATATCAAATCTTAATCAATTCTAAATTTATAATATGTATATTCATACAAGGCTTGTGAAAATTATCTATTATATTTATATATAAGATATAAAATTAATATAATTTCAAAATTTGTAGAAACCATCAAGCTGATTTAATTATGTGTAATTTAATTGATTTGGCTATTTTATCCTTAACGAAACTCGAACATTTTTATTAATTTCCAATGACATTTTTGTAATATGACACATAGAATCAATATTATTTTAAAAAGGGTATCCTCTTTTAGTAGTGTAATATACACACATATTGATTTACATTGACTTTCATATTTACAAACATACATATATTATCCACTTGAACATAATAAAATACTTAACAAGAACTAAAGTGTTCACCGTTTCACTTAAATACTCATGTGAATAATTTTAAAACTCAGCCTAAATTTTAGTATAAAATGACTTTGTAGTAAAGATTAAATTATTGTTAGAAATGTGTATTTACATGATGCGTCCGTTTCCGTTAACTTCCTTCTCTGGAGTTGATTTATATCATTTTAGATGTTCATCATCGTATAATATTTGATAAATAAGACTGACCAGACATTTATACAAACAAGTCAAAATATGTTGATCATCTTATTAATCATTCTTAAAACTAATAATTCAGTCGGTTATTATACTTTTTAAAAGTCACTTGTTTGAGTCTAAATTAGAATTATTGATGCATGTCAAACAATCGGTAAGGACAGATATAGATGTGTAGATATAATATTAATCTTTATTTATAAATAAATAATGGATTGTCAAACATCATATATTCGTTAAATTAATATTAAGCTATATTTCTTTTTAAATTAAAATTTTTTAGAGTAATATCATAAAATAATAATTTTTTAATTTTATATTTTAAATATAGTATATTAAAATTTATAAAATAACACAAATTATTATGTAAAAATAATTATTTATTTTAAATAAACTTTATATAAATTTTTTTTAAAAAAAAATTTGAATTCACTTTTTTTTTTATTTTAGAGTTTTAATTTTTTATTAAGAATAGATTTTTAATTATTTTAGTATTAAATTTATGTTATTTTAAAAAAATTTAAATGATTAATACTATATTTAAAACAAAAACTTGAAAAAAATGGTATTTTAGATAATTGCCCAATTTTTTAACTTATTTTATATGAGATAAAAATTTTTAAATATATTTACTCACAAACGTTGATTTTATCAGTTGAGATTAATTAGTAATAATGTACATGACGGATTTATATGTGAGTTTTTATTTTAATCTATTAAATTAGAAAAATATATATTTTGAAAATTTATTCTGATTAAGAAGAGGTTTAAATTTTTTTTTTATTTTTTATAGATAAATATAACATAATATTAGTTTCATGGATATATAATTGTATATGATAATTTCAAAAGAAAAATAGATGGTCAATTCATAAATAATGACATTCATGATGAATGAATATATCTAAACTCAAACTTATTAAGATGATGATAGATGTGAAGAGAATCTCAAGAAAACAGAAAAAAGAGATATTTTAGGATAAAAAGGTTTGTAGTTTGCTTGGAGGCATTGCTAACTAACAATACCTGTCTCTAGTGCATCCACTATTCATATAAATATTTATATTGTTTAATAGATAATAGTATAAAATAATATTTTTTCAAATTTTCGTTTTAAATGCACATTATTTATTTAAGATTTTAAAAATAATATAAATTTAATATTAAAATAAATAAAAAAAATTTCTAAAAAATAAATTTAAGTTCTAGAAAAACAAACTCAAATATTATTTTTTAATTTTATATGTAATTTATTTAAAATAAATAATTATTTTATGTAATAGTTTGTGATATTTTATAAATTTTATTTTTAATATGTTAGATTTAGAAGATAAATTTAAAAATATTATTTTAAAATATTATTCTTGTTTTTAATTGTACTCTTTAGTTTTGAAATATAGTTTTTGGTTGAAAATTTTAAGAAATAACAATTATGTTAGTATTTATAAATATTTGAATTTAGATTTGGATAATAATTAAATATATAGGATTAGAGGCCTCGCGAATATACTTTTTTTATACAAATAAATAACTTTTTAGTACGAAAAAATATATAATGGATATATATATATGTATTACCCATCCTCACCCCTAATATTATTATATAGAAATACAATATAGTTTTCATTAAATTGGAAACGTACATTTGATGCAACAATACGTCTAATCGTTTCCAACCTTCCAATGATAAGAGAGCTCTATCTCTATCTTTTCTAATCATTCCCCTCTTTTGAAATTATCTCTACCACAAAATTCATCTCATCTAATCATATTATAGTTCGCAATTCTCAAACATATTAATAAATTAACTTTTCTTCAAATTATACTAATAAAATTTTTATTCCTGTTTAAATATCAGCAATAGTTTTACCTTTTTTTAAATATCACAAAACTAAAAACCAAACACTAAATTCTAAGGATAATATTATAAAATAACATAATTTTAAATTTATATTTCAAATCTAACACATTAAAAAAATTAATAAAATAACATAAATTATTATGTAAAATAATTATTTATCCTAAATAACTATATATAATAAATTATATTTGAGTTTATTTTTCTAATTTACGATTTTAATTTTCTTTATTAGAAAAAGATTTTCAATTATTTATTAAATTTGTGGTATTTATTTTTAAAAATTTAAATTAATGATGTTATGTTATTTAGAAAATTTCTTAAATCCTAAAAACTACAATATAAATAGAAAATTTAAATTTGAAATCCAAAAAGTAAACCTAAACCTAAATATTTTGATTACAAACTATAACTACAAGATAAATCCTAAATAGTAAACTTTAAATCCTAAATAGTAGACCCAAACCCAAAATAATTAAATTGTAAACTCTTTGAAATCGTTTTAGTGTTTGACGTTTTTTCCTGAAAAAATAATATATTTTAAAATATTTCTCTATTATACGCATATATATAGATACAAAATTTTATTACTTTCTTCTAATTTCTACAAAAAAAATTGAACTACAAAACAAAGATAATGGGCATGGGTTAAATTTATGTAACGAATATACTCGTTCGACTCTGCTCTAGTATTTTTTTTTCACTATAATAATTTCTGTATTAGTAAGCTCAAAACTATAATAATTTTTAAAATATGATCGACTATAATAACTTCATAAGACTTGTAAACTTTTGCCGTATGGGTGTAAGATTGGTTGTTGCAGGGTCATGCTATCACTCAATTTAGATCATAATGATATTAATTATGTATGACAATAATATTCTTTTGTGATAATTGATCTATATTTTCAAGATTACGGTTGTATCTCCGTTCTTAAATCAGAACTTAATAGACCAATTTCTAATGTTTAGATTCTTAAGAGAGAAAATAGATATTTGAACGATTTATTAATCAGTTCACTTACAAATCAAATAATTTTGTAGGATGAAAACACTTCGAACTAATTAATTATGTTCATATAAATTATGTCACAAACTTTTTCTTTTATACCATCAGCTCGAATAATCTTCAACGTTATAATCATTACTTGTCATAAATGCTCATAAATGTTCATAAATGCTTTTTCTAGGAAACTCACAACCACCCTCGATAGTTGGCAAGATCGGACATGTCACTGAATTGCTCCAGTGACTTCTCGATAATGGTATGTCTACTTTCCAACATTGAGCATTTGACAGTGAAACAAATTTTAACGGACCAAACTCGGATTTCTTGAAAGACGTAATCGAGCTCCAATAATTAGTATGAATTCTCAAAATTAATTCAT
The DNA here is from genome assembly GCA_018901935.1 of Pugionium cornutum. Taxonomy (NCBI): domain Eukaryota; kingdom Viridiplantae; phylum Streptophyta; class Magnoliopsida; order Brassicales; family Brassicaceae; genus Pugionium; species Pugionium cornutum. The sequence goes on from CM032162.1 coordinate 8,928,569, forward strand.
AAACGAGCAGAAATTAAGACAAAATGTAAATTGTATAAGTTTTCAGAAAGAGATCTAAAACATATGATTATTTGATTGATACAGTGCATTCACAATTGATATTCTTTGAAGATTTCAAGTTTCTATATCATCTATAAAAATTTTGTGATACAGTTGGAGTTTATATTTTCATAAAAATTATAAAAATTTACTTCAAATACTTAATATAAGTTTAATGAAATGTTTAGTTTTGATAGCAGTAAAATAAAATATTAACTGAATAATAATGCACTTTAAAAACTACAAAATATAATTTACATATATCATATATATCCACCAACACAAAAATTTAAAGCATAATTTAGTATCAAGTATTTAAATAGTGACAATTTCTAAGGTTATATTTCATCAAAATGTAAAGTTGGATATCATAGAAGTCTCAAAATGAATTAGCTCGCTCAAATCGGTTCGGTTCATCATGAGCTAAAGTATTTCATGACTCAGCTCAACTCAATTTATTATCTTATATGAACTTATGTTCTTCAACTAAATTCATCTAAAACCCCAATTCACCAAATCTGTATGGAAAATATTCTGTTTCAAATTAAAAAGAATTCATTTAGACAACAAAATTAGGAAAAGAGGTTTTTTTTGTTAAAGAAGAAGAAGGTGTGATGGGCTTGGGAACAAAAACAATATATAGAGAAAATAATTTCTTTCTCACTTTAGCGCCGCCTTTCATCACTCTGTCTCTCTATTAATTTCTCCCAAGCAGGCATCTTCGATCTTCTCCCTGGTGCTCTCGTCTCTACATTGTAAGTATTCTTTTATTCATTTCCTAAGGTTTCTGTAGATCATGGAATTGACTAAAGAGATCGATTAACCTAGTTGCTTCCGTTCCTTTTCTAGTTAATCAAATCGTTTGCATCGAGTATAAACCCTAATTTCTGTGTTCGTTTGACGATTTCCGATTGTACGAAATTGGATGCAGAGAATAAAAGAGTCTGTGGATTGGAGAAAAGAGAGACAATGTCTGATTCAAAGGAAGAGAAAGCGCAAGTTGCAGCTGATAGGATTAAGGCTGCAGCACTCACTGCTGCTAAAGGTTTGAGCCGTACACAAGCAGAGCGAGCAGCGGCTGCAGCAGTAAGAAACGTAAACGCTTATGGGCAAAAGGAAGAAGGTCCAAGTCGATGGCAGGAGAAAAGGGAAGCAAAGAGGCAGATGTATTTGATGAGTACCGAGAAAGCAGTCAGGCTTGGGGAGAGGAAAGACAAGTCAATGTCATTATCAGCCTTAGCAAGTGGTAGCTCGTCGGCTTCACAGTGCCAGAAATGCTTCCAAGCTGGACATTGGACTTATGAGTGCAAGAACCAAAGGGTTTACATCTCTAGGCCCTCCAGAACCCAGCAGCTTAAGAACCCTAAACTGAGAATGAAGCCTTCTATTGATGATGTTGATGCTGATGATGATGAACAAGAAACAGATACTGTAAATGGGAAAGAAAAAGGTGAGAGCCGGTCCAAGAAGAGCAAGAGAAAGCACAGGTCGAAATCTGAATCTGGCAGTGACAGTGATGCCTCTGTGTTTGATTCAGATAGTGGTGGCTCTGAATCATCAGCAGAGAGTAGTTCAGAATACAGTTCATCGTCAGACTCAGAAGATGAAAGGAGGAGGAGGAGGAATAAGAAGAAGAGCAAGAAGAAGACTCAAAAGCAGAGGAAAGAAAGACCAAGAAGATACAGCTCTTCTTCATCCGATTCCGAATCAGCTTCTGAATCGGATTCTGATTCTGATGATGACAGAAGCAGCAGAAAGAAGAAGAGCAAGAGGCACAACAACAAACGTCGTTGAATTGGTTTTAGGAAAAGCCCAAGTGGATGAAAATTTGCTTTCTATGCTTTTTTAGAATGAAAACATTTTGAGCTTCACGAAGGAACTCACTACTTCTGTCTTATGTTTTCTCAAATTCTAATTTTCTTTTCTTTTTTTCTCTCAGCCATTATTGGCTTTGTGTTGTAACGAACTGATGGGTTTGAGAATGCCCTTGTTTTTTCTCAATAGCTAAACCCAAAAAAACATTTTTAGAAAATATCCACATTGACAAGAATGTACTGTATATCCGTTACAAGTTACGAATAAAGAATACAGAAGGAGTAAAGTCAGGGGTTTTTTTTGTAAATACTCGTACATATCTTGCATATAAGTGCATTAGTTTTGTAGACATTTTGCTTTTGTACAAAAGTACAAAGTGTAGTCGGTCTCCCCAGTTTCGTACCTCACAGAGGGACTTCACACTCTCACGCTCTATTTCTCTCTAGAAATTCGGCTGCTCTGGGTTCCATCTTATTCAGACTTTTTTTTCGTATTCCTTTTTGGTTTGATACACCACAAAGCTAATATTGCGCTCAAGGTGTTCGCTAAAATGCCTAGCTGAGACTCAAACTGGAAATTTTGCATTTAGCTGGTTTGTTTTTTACTCTATTCCTCAAGTTTTTGAATTTATTTCTCCACATGTGTTACTCAATAGAATAAGAAGAGTCGTAATATACGAACATAACGGTTTGATCGCACCCATTTCTTTGAGTCGAAAATTAGAAGATTGTCAGAGTATATTCTCTTAACACTTGAACTAAGGGTTTCGTATATTTAAGTTAACATGAATCTTTCCTAAGAGTGATTGAGTTAAAAAAAATGTTTTTTATTTATAGCTGCTGTCCAAACAAGTGAAAAATCTGAGTATGTTGCGGAAAATGATGCTGCCTTGGAATAGAAGTGATCACAATGTAGTTGGATTGTTAATAAGGCATTTCGCCACTAAGCCAAAACCTAAGATGAAACCGATCGAGTTGAACACACCACCGGAGCAAACCCAGACGATCACCAGAGTGATCTTTGATATATTGAAGGAGCATGGACCTCTCACCATTGCTGAAACTTGGGATCGTGTTAAGGTACTCTTCTACACTACCAAATTCGTTTTCGTTTTCTTCCTTTGAGGTTGGAGATTGACTTTGATAAGTGGAATGAATGTTTCTCAACTCTGCCAAAGATAGAGAATGTGAAGTTCAATAAAGTGATATCTCAAAACCGATTTGAGATATTACTCTTTTATGTTACAAGTTGCTTTCACTTTATCTGTTAGAGGTTTGAGAATGCTTAATGAGTTCTATCTCAAACCAAGAGGCAATTCCACTGTTTCACAGTAGGAGATGCTCTCATTTTCGTTGCTATGGGATTGAAATTTAATAGCTATAATGGCTGTTCCAAATTTGCCAAATGTTGACAATGTGAAGTTTAATAGAATTCTATCTGAAAACCAGTTTGAGATATCCCTCTTCTACATTTTCTGAGATGCTTTCATTTTCTTTGTTAGAGGTTTGAGATCGAAATTTGATAAATGATAACTGTAGTGACTGTTCTCAATCGGCCAAAGATGAAGACTGTGAAGGTTCATAGACTCTTTTCTCAAAACCAATTAATGATATGTGGAGTCAAGAATTAGGTCAAGAATTCGAACAGTTGTTGGTTAGCTTCAAATAAGAATGCAAGTTGCACCATTTGCTACTCATCTGATGATTGGTATCCAAAAAAATTGTAACAGGAAGTGGGATTAAGAGGGCTAACGAGCAAACGTCACATGAAGATAATACTAAGGTGGATGAGAGAGAGACAGAAGCTGAAGCTCATATGTAACCATGTTGGTCCTCACAAGCAATTCTTGTACACTACTTGGTTCACCAAACATAACCCTTCTAAATTCCCTAAGTCACCGGAAAAATTCACCGGAAAATCCTCTAGCGACCCTAAACTCCCATGAGCCAACACTGTTTTGAAGCTTTTGCTTCTTCGTTGTTATTGTAGTGTTATTAAAATATATTTCTTGACAAGTTTCTCTCAATACATTGTGTGGCAAACTGCTTTTCGACGTCTCTAATGCTTTTGACATTGCAATACAAATTAAGATTGACCAATTACATATGCACAATGCCAACAACAGTTCCTCTAAGCAACAGACATAACAACAACAAAAAGTCCCCACAAGTCATGGTTTAAAGGATTAAAGAAATCCTCTTGAACCTCCTGAAGCAGTCTCAGTTCGAGAAAACGGCATCGGTTAATCAATTCGTCGAAATCTCCAGCTTCGTTATGATTCGAAGAGAAACTTTTGATGGGGCAAAAAATTCCAGATGCCGAGAAAGTCAAAGAAGATAAATTGATTTTCAGGTTTTGTGGATTATAGGAAGAAAGAGGCTGAAAATCAAAAATAACAGAAAGAAGCTCTACTTCTTTGTTGCCTTGTTTGTAATTCTGGAGAAACGCACAGGATAAAGAGAGAAGGAAGATACGGAACACAAGACGAAATTGACCTGAAAAGCTTTATTTTTGTTTGTAACAGTAAATGCAAAAGTGGCTGTAGTTTAGTGGTGAGAATTCCACGTTGTGGCCGTGGAGACCTGGGCTCGAATCCCAGCAGCCACAGTGTTTTATTTTTCCGATGGGCTTTTTTGATGATGGACTTTGTTAGCCTCACTTTGCCGATGGGCTTTTTTGATGCCCATGTTCATATATACATGTCGACTTTAATAAACATTTTTTCTTTACTTTTATGTTTTAAAAACAAATTTCGTTACAAAATAAGTATCGTTTTAGATTTTCAATGTAAAATTTAACATAGATTAACTAATTTAACCTCGACTTTAATAAATAATTTTGAATAATCATCTTGTACATTATTGATATAATATAAATTTTAACTAGAATTATGAAAAATATTTAAAAATTATATAATATTGTTTATTAGCAAATGTAAATTAGATATTTATATAATTTAACTTTTATTTATTTTTTAATATTAGTTTTTGTGTATATAAATTAAAAAAATAAAAATTATGTTTTATGAATTTAATAATATTTTTGGTTAGTTTAATAAAATATATTGGTTTGTCTAACCACATTAATAACAATGACATATATTGTAAATATTCTAGTAAGTTAATCTATTTATATATTTATTTGAAATTAACTGTGTTAATAATATATTACCATGATATTTATGTTAATAATATGTGAATATAATTTTTTTAAAAATATTTATCAAATAATATATTACAAATATGTTTTTACTTATCTGTGTGAAAAGTGTCAAAACGACACTTAGTATGAAAACAGATGAGGGAGCATATAGGAGAAATCATGATTAATTACGAGTGTTAGTTATTCTTATGCAATATGATATTTATTTCACCTCTTATGCGATTTGATATTTAGAAGAAGAAACAAAAAATGACGACCAAAGCAGACAATAACATATAGCAATAGAACCTTCTGTCTAAGTCAAATTCTTCTGTTCTATAAACCTCACATCCCAAGAACTACTTTGAACTAGAATATGATTGAGGACACATAATTTGAGATAGAAAACTTTAAGAGAGATTAGCCTAGGGTTTTCACAAATCAGTTGTTAAAGTCATTAGGTTTCCTACATCAATATAAGTAGTCATTTTGAAACTAATAGTTCAAATTAATCACATATATTTCCTTTGTATTAGTTCTCTTTGTTTTCTTCTTTTCTTGAATTGTGTAAGAAAATATAATATTGAACTTGAATTAGTGTATCAATTGAGGAAATTTATTAGTATATATAGTTTGAGCAATGACGATATCATATTTTATTTTATCCAATTATAGAAGCTGATGATGTAGTTTGCGTCGTTTTAGAGTGGCCTTTGTAATAATAAACAAAACATAAGTTGAGTTGTAGAGATTACGCAATACTAAAACAATGGTTTCTCTTTCTTATCAACATGGTTTTTTTAATTGGAGAATGAAAGCCAAAAATGGAATAGAATTTGCAGGAAGCTTTTCTAAGCTAAGTCTTATGAATATTTTCTAATTTTCTTATCAATTGACAAGAATTTAAATCATTATTATTTGTATTTGAGGAAAATAGTTATCGAAATCTTGCATTTGCACCATTTAAATTCCAAATTTTTTAACGAATTATTTTTTGGGTCATTTGATTCACAATGAATCGGTACAATAACCTGACGTATTCGTACGAAAATTTCACTCCCTCGTATAAGGTAAGATGCAGTCGAACTCTACACTTTTGGAATGCATGTAAAAATGGTGCCACGACTTAACCTACTTACTCCTCCCTAGTGAGTCATTTAAATAATCAAATTTAATTGATCATGCTGATTTACATACACGATTAGTCAATATTAACGTTTTAATTAAATTGTAACAATATTTATTTTATTTTTTATTTATCCAATCGACGTCGTTCAGCCCCAATCCCAAATCGTTTTCATCTAGAAGAAAATCTCCAAATCGACTTGAAAACTCTAAATCTCCTTTGCAAAATTCTGAAAAAATCTAATGATAGTATTTTGGGAAAAATACTTATTTTCGTAGTATGTTTTATGATTGCTCATAGCAAAATTGCTATTTATTTTTTGTCAGTGTACCACAACGGATCGGCCTAATATCCTAATATTTTCATACGAAAATTTAATATTTTCGAACTACACATTTTTGTGATGAACGTAGAGCTGGTACACGCATTATACCACTTACTTATCCCCAACAAACGATATTTAAAAACGATATTACTACGTTATAAATATTTATCACAAAATTACATCATCTTCGTGTGAAATTACATAATTTGAATATAGGCTTTTGAATTTATATGTTTCTAATTTGTTTAAAAATCCAATGTGTGACCTGAGATACCCAACTTATAACCTAAGTTTTTCTAATCTAACCAACCAACCAACCAGGTGCATGTACATATTAACTGTTAGTTCAGAGACATTTCAGTCTTTCACAAATAAGGATATTTTATTTTATATGTGATGAATAATAATATATAAAGTAATCAGTGAGGAGATAAGGATGCTGCAATTTCAACTATATATATTAATATACTATCATCATCATCATCATCTTCTTTGTATTTTCATTTTTGGAAAAAAATATGAAGAGATGGCTTACCAATGCAGACCACTTTCCTTTGTTGTCTTAATTATTTTCCGTTTGAAAGTCATTTGGGATAAAAGATGCACAAAAGCAAACTCAAATGGAGAATATGGATAAATTTCTTTATTAAGTAAAATTGTCAACCATGGTTAACCCTAATCTCTAAATCCACCAAAGAAAATAGTCGTCATTACTCAAATAAAATGGTCTACCTTTAAAATTTAGAATAATATTTTAAAATAATATCATTTTAAAAGTTTTATTACAAATTTAGCATTGTTAAAAATTTTAAAACACCACAAATAATTTTCTAAAAACATATATTTATCATAAATAAATTATAAATATATATAAAATATTATATTTGGATTGTTATTTTCTAATTTAAAATTTAATTTTTCTTTATTAAAAATACGTTTAAAGTATATTAATATTAATTTTGTGCTATTTTTTTGAAACTTAAACTAGTGATGCTATATTTGGAACAAGAACTTAAAATATTGTTATTTTTGTCAATTGCCCTAAAATCTATAATAATATTATCTGATTTTTTTTATCATTGAACCATAACCAGCTGGCCCAATAATCTAACATATTCATACGAAGATTCAACCCATTCATCCGAGGGAAAGTAGAGTCGAATTTCACAGCTCTAAGATGGACGAGAGGTGGTGAAACCACCAGAAATGGTGAAACCACCGGAAATGGTGAAACCACCGGAAATGGTGAAACCACCGGAAATGGTGAAACCACTGGAATGTTAGTATATAATTGAGTTTAGTCTAAAATATATTTAAATTATTAATTATGTATGTATGTATCAAAAGGTGTTTATGAACAGTCGTGACTATACGTGCAGAGTCGTGACTTTATGTGAACAGTCGTGACTTTATGCGAAGAATCGTGACTGTAAAATAGAGAGTTGTGTCTCTATTATGAAAAGTCATAATGTTTAGTTTACTATATAAGTGTACTTTGTGTTCATCATAATAACACCACAAACTTGTTTTTTCTCGTTTTTTTTTTTCATTCATCAAATAATAAGCAAGAACAACTTGTTCTCTTTTTTCTTGTGTTACTTAAAGAATAAGTAACAAACACCAACATGGTATCAAAACTCTACTGATTCGAAGTCCAATTCAAGTATAAAGATAAGCAAAAAATTGCAAAAGTTCAAGTAAAAAAGAGAGACAATGGAGACAACATCTCATCAAATAATTTCCATATTTGATGGAGAAAACTACGATATTTGGCGTATCAAAATGAAGACAATATTAAAAACAAAGAAATGGTGGGAAGTAGTGGAGAATAGTGTTCCAAACGAACCAAGAGAAGTCACTGAGGAAATATCAATGAAAGATTTGATGGCTGATATAAAATGATTCATTTTTTTTCTCTCGAGCGGTTTCTCTCTCTCATGCGAACCGATTCGCGAAACTTCCGGCATCGTCATCGGCGGCGGTTTTCAACCTCCATATACCATCGATGTGACTTTCTCTTCCCTCTGAAGAGTGTAGTCCGTCGAATCTCGACGGTTTTCCTTCTGAATCTCCTATTTATTCTCTTTCCCCTTTCATTCTCTCTCCTCCTCTGTGTTTTCAATTCTCTGCAACTTTCGGCTTCAACAATGGCGGATCTACCCAAACGGATGCAAGACATAAGCCTTGGTCTCTCCGAACCCGCGATTTCACTCCCACCGGATCTCTGTCTTCAGGCGGTTCACGAAACCCGGTTTTCCATCGTTGGAAAACCAGTTAACCCGCGGAAACAGAACCTGCGTGCCCTCATGACGACTCTGCCGTGGTTATGGAGCGTTGGAGAAACTATTGTTTCTCGTATTATTGACGGTAATCAAGTGCAGTTTCTCTTCCAAACGGAAGAAAATCTGATTACCGTCCTCCGTCGAAGTCCCTGGTCTTTTAATGACTGGATGGTGGTGCTACATAAATGGGCGCCGTCGATTTCTAAGGATGATATGAAATTTATTCCCTTTTGGGTACATATTAGAGGAATCCCGCTCCAATACCTCACTTATCAAATGGTGGTATTCATCGGAGGCAGTTTCGGAACACTCCTAGAATCTGATTTTAATGCAGAAGGCGCTCATAGGGTGGAATATGTGCGTGTGCGTGTGCCGTTCAATATCGAGTCTCCCCTTCACTTCCAAAGAATGGTCAAGTTCGGTGACGACGAAGTCATCCTCAAGCTCCGTTATGAGAAGCTTCGAAATTTCTGCACAAATTGCGGAATCATCAGCCATGAGGCTTCCGAATGCAGTACGGGCGTCCCTCCCCCTCCACCCGAAAGTTCAGATGACTCCGGCAATGACCCCGATAATGACGATTCATACAAATTACCAACTGGAATACATTCCTCCGGCATTCTGGACTCAACATTAACTTCATCATCACAATCGGCCTCTTCCGGAGGTTCAGTCATCGGTCCTGACGCTCAACGTCGCAAGGGTAATCCGGCGACAGGTATGTCTTTCTATTTCCAACCAATTTGGTCTACAATAAGTTTGCGTAGGAATTCGATCTCAAACCGATTCCAAGTTTTAGAACCGTTTACGTATGGGAAGCTTCTCTCTTATTTTGGGGTTCCGGTTCATTTCAATTTAAGTGGAATTCCGCCTTGGTTTATTCGAAGTATGTTGAGTAATGCGGCTGGTTATTCGTTTTTGGTTTGCTCTGTTGGGTTAATGGGTTATCGCATTTTCGGTATGTGGCAGTGGCTTTTGTTCAGTATTTGTGATGGTTTTGAGGGGCTTTTGGAATTTAGTTTCAGTAAGTATGATCGGATGGAATTTAAAGATTTTGGTTCTTTGGATGTTGCTATAAGTTCAGGTGATGGTGTGGTGGGCCATAATCCACCACTTCTCGGATGAATGTCGCGTTTTGGAACTGCCGGGGTCTGGGAGGGTCCCTGGTAGTTCGATGCCTAAGGGGGATAAAGAAGCGCTTTTCCCCGGACATACTCTTCCTTGTAGAAACCAAAAATCACAACAATGTTATTCATGATGTTGCTGCTTTTCTAGAATATGAATGTGTGTTATGTATACCTCCTAAAGGAACGGGAGGTGGTTTAGCTTTACTATGGAAAAAATCTGTTACTATTTCCGTTGTAAGTGCTGATGAACGACTCTTAGATTGTAAGATTTTAAGTAATGGATTTGATTTCTATTTCTCTTGTATTTATGGTCACCCAATCCGTAAATTTAGACACAATCTTTGGGAAAGATTGCAAAGAATCAATGTATTACGAAATGGACCATGGTTGATGTGTGGTGATTTTAATGAAATCCTACATTCCAGTGAAAAAATAGGTGGTTGTACTAGAGAACCTTGGAGCTTGTTAGATTTCCAACAAATGGTTGCCAATTGCAAGATGTCAGATCTTAGATATATCGGGAATAATATGACATGGATGGGAAGGAGACATAATCATACTGTTCAATGTTGGTTAGATAGAGCCATGGGAAACGCAGAATGGAATGCCATTTATCCGGCTTCTTTTACACAATATTTGGAATTAATAGACTCAGATCACCGCCCTAGGATAATCCATATTAGACGAAACTCGGAATTTGGACATCGAGGTTTTCGTTATGATCCCAGATGGTTTCAAGACGATGAGTTTAGGAGAGTTGTTAGTCGCTCATGGACAGTTAATTTGCCAGATAATTCTCTATCTCTAAGAATGAAAGAATGTCGACATCAGATGTCCCGATGGCGGAAATCTTCTGACCAAAATTCATATAAAAAAATCCAGGAGATCTCTTCCGCTATAGATTTAGCTCAAGTTGAGGATCAGCCGGATAAGATACGGATTGCTTCATTGAAGAAAGATCTGACTATGGCTTATAGTGATGAGGAACAGTATTGGAAAAATAAAAGTCAGAATCTTTGGCTCAATGATGAAGATAGAAACACTAAATATTTTCATGCGATCACTCAAAATCGTAGATCGCGGAATAATATAGTGTCCATTAAGAACTCTTCTGATCAGGATGTTTTCGGCAATAAGGATATTGCGAATGTTGCCCTGTGTTTCTTTACAGATTTATTTCAGTCATCTAATCCTGTCATGGTGGATCATGTACTCAGTCCTGTTCAAACAGTTGTTACAGATGAAATGAACGCAGATTTGATTTCAGCGATTACTAAGGATGAAGTTAAGGATGCTTTATTCTCTATCGGAGCAAATAAAGCGCCAGGGCCTGATGGATTTTCAGCAGCCTTTTTCCACCAAAACTGGGATATAGTGGGAGAGGTAGTTTTTAAGGAAGTAAAACAGTTCTTTATTACTGGTTATCTTAATCCAGAGTTTAATCACACCAATATTTGTCTTATACCTAAGATTCAGTGTCCAAGGTATATCAAAGATTTAAGACCAATCTCACTTTGTAATGTTTTTTACAAAGTCATATCTAAAATATTGGTGTTTCGATTAAAATCTATATTGGATAAGATTGTCTCTCCGAATCAGGCTGTCTTTATTCCTGGGAGATTCATCACAGACAATGTTTTACTTGCCCATGAAGCCTTTCATGCCTTACGTTCCAACAATGTGTGTTCTTCCTCTTTTTTGGCCGTTAAAACGGATATCAGTAAAGCATACGATAGAGTGGAATGGGTGTTTTAAAGGCTGTTCTTGAGAAAAAGGGATTTTCTTCACAGTGGATTCAGTGGATTATGTCCTGCGTAACAACGGTTTCTTTTTCTGTTCTGGTTAATGGTAGTCCTTATGGTCATTTCAAACCTCAGAGAGGTTTAAGACAAGGAGACCCATTGTCACCGTATCTCTTTATTCTCTGCGCTGATGTACTAAGTTGTATGCTCCAGCAAGCGAAAAGTAATGGATCAATTCAATCCCTCCGGTTGACTCATTCTGGGCCGTCCATATCTCATCTTCTGTTTGCAGATGACTCACTATTCTTTCTAAAAGCAGATAGGAAGAACATGCAGTACTTAAATCATATTTTTGAAGAATATGGAAGGGTGTCAGGACAGTTGATTAATATGGATAAATCTTCTATCACTTTTGGTCAAAAGGTATTCCAACACACGAGGGTTTTAATTCAACAGATCTTGGGAATTACATCGATTGATGGTGCTGGGAAATATCTAGGTCTGCCGGAACAATTCAACCGTAATAAAAGACAACGATTGAAATATATAGTGGACAAGGTTCAATCACTGATTTCAGGATGGCAAACAAAATTTCTTTCGCCAGGAGGAAAGGAAATTCTGATTAAATCAGTAGGTTTTGCTTTGCCAGTTTATTCGATGAATGTCTTTAAACTACCGTATGATATTTGTCGGTTATTAAATCAGGCTCTAAGTCGCTTCTGGTGGGGTTCTACATTTGATAAGAAAAAAACATCTTGGGTGTCTTGGAAGAAGTTGGCGACTCCGAAAGTTATTGGAGGGCTGGGCTTCAGGGATTTTCAAAAATTTAATCAGGCTCTCCTAGCAAATTCGTGTTAGAAGTTGCTTCATAGACCTCAAAGTTTACTATCGAGGGTTTTAAAAAATCGGTATTTTAGAAACACTGATCTAATGACAGCCAAAGTGGGTTCTCACTCATCCTTTGGTTGGCAATCTCTTCTTTTTGGGCGCCGATTGCTACTGTCTGGTCTACGTCGGAATATCGGCGACGGTACTTCAATTGCGATTGGGGATTCTAATTGGCTGCCAGTGGTAACTCCACGTCCTCCGAGGTTACTCCCGTATACTAATCCTTTATTAAAAGTCAATGCTTTAATTGATAACAATGAAAGAGATTGGGACGCTCTTGCTATCAATGACTTGATTGAAAAGAGTGATCATTATCTTATTCAAAAATTATTTCTCCCATCTTCATCGGCTAAGGATAGCTGGTTCTGGCAATATACAGCAAATGGAATTTATAATGTCAAGTCAGGATATCGTCTTGCGGTTGCAAATGATTTTTCTCATTCATCTTCTCCTACACCGGTACTCAATGATTATCCTGATATAACGAAGGCATTATGGTCTTTACATCTACCACCGAAGATTAAACATTTTCTTTGGAGGTTGTTATCCATGGCTCTCCCGCTTAAGAATCATCTTTTCCATCGAAATATTAGTGCGGATGATAAATGCCTACGGTGTGCTGATTCAGTGGAAACTGAAGATCATAATTTCTTTACCTGCATTTTCGCACAGATGGTTTGGAGGATATTGGGGGTTTCTACCTCAATCATTTCCGATGTGCAGTCTAATATTCAAGAAAAGTTCAGATATCTAATTGCTAGCTACAATCAATGTGACAGTAATTTGCTATCCAAATATCTTCCTTTTTTCATATTGTGGAGATTATGGAAATATAGGAATGATCTTATATTCAAGAGTAAACACACATGAGTCGAGTGTGTGGTCGTAAAAAGTCACGAAGACGCTTTGGAGTGGATTACAATCAAAAGACGACATATGAATGACTGTACACCATTTGTTCAGGCAAGGTTAAATTATCACTGGTCATGTCCGCCAACTGAATGGGTGAAATGCAATTATGATGTCACCCATAGGGAAGGTTCAGTACATTTTGGACTAGGATGGATAATTCGTAATAATGGTGGTTTCTTCCTTCATGCGGGAATGGGTAAATTTCAAGGAAGACCGACTGTTATTGAATCAGAATTTACAGCATTGATTTGGGCGATACAAGCGGCTTGGTCGTTGGGGTTTCGGAAGGTCATCTTTGAAGGCGATAATCTTTCTCTTAATAATGCTATTAACGGGAAGTTAGTCAATTATCGGATATCTTCATATATGAAGTCAATTCAAGCTTGGATTCCACAGTTTCTTTCAATCAAATTTCAATATCAACCTCGTTTATGTAACCAAGTTGCTCATGTTTTAGCTTCTTCTTCATTAGCTTCTTCTTCAGATTGGAACATTTTTCATTGTTGTCCATCTTTTATTCAATCTGTTGTAAACAAAGATTTATCTCCTTAATGAAAGTTATGTGGGAAAAAAAAGAAAGATTTGATGGCTTTGCAACTTTTACAGACGGCGGTGTCAGATAAGATATTTCCACGTTTAACATCATCAACTACTTCTAAAAGGGCTTAGGATGCGTTGGAGTCTGAATTTCAAGGAACTTCTCAAGTTCGGTTGATAAAAATTCAATCGTTAAGAAGAGAGTACGAAAATTTAAAGATGAATGACGATGACAACGTTAAAGTTTTCACGGGAAAATTGATTGATTTGGGAAATCAATTGAGGATCCATGGTGAAGAGAAAATAGGCTATGTAATTGTTCAGAAGATTCTCATCTCTCTTCCTGCAAGATTTGATAGTATTGTGGCCGTAATGGACCAAACAAAGGATTTAACTATATTGGCCATGTCGGAGTTGATCGGAACGCTTCAAGCGCATGAGAATCGTATTTCTTCACGATTTGAGAGTTCAACTGAAGGAGCATTTCATGCACAACTAAGAAAGGGAAAATATGGATTCGAAAAAGAGAATCACAAAGTTTGTGAATGTCAAGTAAAAGAAAAAAAGTGGTGTGGTGTTTGTAAGAGAGACAATCACACAGAACCAGATTGTTGGAAGAAACAGAACAAAGGTGTTCGACAAAAAAATTCGAGAAATAAGGGAGAATATTACAACTACGGAAAGGTTGGACATTTCTCAAGGGATTACCGTTCCAAAAAATATGAACGAGCACAAATGATTCTTGAAGATAAAGACGAAGAAGATGAAGTTCACATGCTATTTAGTGCAAGTGAAGAGATTTCAACAATGATAGGAGAAGAAGTATGGTTGGTAGACAGCGGCTGCACCAATCACATGAGGAAGGTAGAAAAATATTTCACAAAATTAGATAGAAGTATTATCGTTCCAATCAAAATTGGAAACGGAGAAGTCGTAATGACAGCCGGCAAAGGAGACATTGTTGTTATGAAAAACAGAGGGAAACGAGTCATCAAAAATGTTTTTCTTGTGTTTGGATTGGAGAAGAATCTACTAAGTGTTCCACAAATTATATCTCATGGATATTGCGTTATGTTTGAAGAAAAGCGAAGTGTAATCTTAGATCCTAAGGGGAAAAATATTATGGAGATTAAGATGGTTAACAAGAGCTTTCCAATAAAATGGAATTGTTCTCAAGAAAATGTCATGGTTGCTCCTGAAGAAAAAGAGACTTCAGAGCCACCGAAGAAATACAAGTGCATGAGTGAAATCATGCAAATAGCACCAAAAGTGGAGTTTGAAAAAACGACTCAAATAATAGAAGGTTGTCTTCTCACACATGAAGAACCACAAACTTACAATGAAGCTTGTGGTAGTAAGGAGTGGAGAAAGGCCATGAGTCAATAAATAGAAATGATTAAGAAGAACAAGATATGAAAGCTAATAGACAAGTATAAGAAGTTCAACTTGCAGACTTGCTTACGAAAGCACTTAGTATCTCAAGATTTGAAGAACTAAGGAAAAAGTTTGGAGTAAGACCGAAACTCAATTAAGAGAGAATGTTAGTATATAATGGAGTTTAGTATGAAATACATTTAAATTATTAATTATGTATGTATGTATGAAAAGGTATTTGTGAACAGTCGTAATTATACGTGAAGAGTCGTGACTTTATGTGAATAGTCGTGACTTCATGTGAAAAGTCGTGACTTTAGAATAGAGAATTGTGTCTCATTATAAAAAAATCATAATGTTCAGTTTACTATATAAGTGTACTTTGTGTTCATCATAATAACATCACAAACTTATTTTTTTTTTCTTTTTTTTTCATTCATCAAATAATAACAAAGAAGAACAATTTGTTCTCTTTTTTCTTGTGTTACTTAAAAAATAAGTAACAAACACCAACACAGAAATGGTGAAACCACCGGAAATGGTGAAAACCACCAGAAATGGTGAAAACCACCGGATATAGTTTTGGATTTTTTCATAGCGTTATGCTATTCGACTTTCATCGGAAATTAGGACATAAAAAAGTTTAAATGCAAAACTAAAAAATAGTAATTACTCAGCCCATTATGGAACACACCAACACATTTTTAGCTGTTTTGTACAAATAAATTAAAACACAATAACCAAAAAAGTAAAAAAATTAAAATGTATATTTGACTTAGATTCTCCAATATCCACTTTATTCTTTATTCTGCATACATTTCTTCTCCGATTCGCCGTTCGATGAATCTTCACTTTTATTTCGGATAATCTTTTTATAATGTAAAATATTTTTAATAATGACCTTCGAGATTGTTTTTTTTTTTTTAATATAACCTATAAATACAGCCAACCCTAAGACGAACAGTTTCTTCACTTCCAATTTCGCTCTTATCCTTATCTTCTTCCTTGTTTTATTTCGCTTCTATTTTCTCTCCAAAGTCGTCCAGATAACGATAATCACAATTAGTTCTCTTTGTTTAATTTCTTGATATCTTCGTCAAACCACAGATTCTGGAAATTGAAATGTCAATGGACGGATTTATAAAATGAGAATTCTCAATCAAATCTCTCGCTTCCTCGTTTACCATTCCGTATCCGTCGTGATTCTCCACTGGTTTTACGTCTTTTCTTGAACAGAATTCTCGTTATTCGCAAGTATTAACAAACATGGCAAACGCAGGGAAGACAATTACTTCAGGTTCCGACAACATAGATGAGAAGAGGAGAAAACGCAAGTTATCAAACCGCGAATCAGCTAGGAGATCGCGTTTGAAGAAGCAGAAATTAATGGAAGACACAATCCACGAGATCTCAACTCTTGAGAGACGAATCAAAGAAAACAGCGAGAGATGCAGAGTGATGAGACAGAGACTGGATTCGGTCGAGTTGGAGAACGCTGTTCTTAGATCCGAGAAGACATGGCTTTCGAGCTACGTCGGCGATTTGGAAGATATGATCGCTACAAGAATCTTAAAGCTGACGCAGAATGGTGGCGATGAGCAAAACGCAAACGCGGAAATAGCGTCTGGAGATTGTAGGCTTAGACCATGGCAATTGGGTTGTGATTCTCTGCAACCAATCGCATCCTTTAAGACATGAACTTTTTGTGTATTAGTTTTATTCTTGTTAAAATATTAGTTTGTTTTTACTTGGTCTATTTTATAATTTGTATCTTTTCATATTTGAATTGTTTCTTCTACTCAGTCCTCATACATAATTACTAACTAGATTTATACTTACGTCATACGTGTGAAAGAATATTCGAAAATTATATTTTATTAGTAAATATAAATTAAATATTTATATAATTTTAACTTTTATTTAAAATTATTTTTAACATTAATTTTTGTATATATAAATTGAAAAAAAAGAAAAATAATAACTTTTTTTTACGAATTTAATAGTATTTTTTGGTTAGTTTAATAAAATATATTAATTCTCTAACAAAATTAATAACAATTACATATATTATAATTATTCTAATAAGTTAAACTCATTTATATATTTATTTGAAATTTACTGTAATAATAATATGTCATCATGATATTTCTCTTAATAATACGTCAAAGTAAAGTAATTTTTTTAATGTTTTTCAAATAATATATTAGGGATTACGATAGTAACTTAAATCTATTTATATTTATTTAAAATTATTTATAAATTAACGTATAAAAAATTAAAGAAATAAAAATTATTTTTTTACAAATGTAATAGTATTTTTTGTTTAGTTGAATAAAATATATTTATTCTCTAACCAAATTAATATTAATGGCATGTATTATAATTATTCTAGTAACTTAAATTTTTTTATATATTTAATCTGAAACTCGATGTGGTGTTAACAACTCATCATGACATTTTTGTTATTAACACGTCAGAGTAAGATTATTTTGTTAAAAAGTTTCTCAAATAATATATTAGGAATATATTGTAATTATTCTAACAAGTTAAACTCATTTATATATTTATTTAAAATTTACTGTAATGATAATACGTTATCATGATATTTTTCTTAATAACATGTCAAAGTAAAGTTATTTTTTTTAAATGTTTTTTAAATAATATATTAGGGATTACGATAGTAACTTAAATCTATTTATATTTATTTAAAATTATTTATAAATTAACATATAAAAATTAAAGAAATAAAAATTATTGTTTTTGAAAATGTAATAGTATTTTTTATTTAGTTGAATAAAATATATTTATTCTCTAACCAAATTAATATTAATGACATGTATTGTAATTATTCTAGTAATTTAAACATTTTTATATATTTAATCTGAAACTCGATGTGGTGTTGACAACTCAGCATGATATTTTTGTTATTAACACGTCAGAGTAAGATTATTTTATTAAAAAGTTTCTCAAATAATATATTAGGGATACTCAAACTTATGTGGAGATAACAAATGCTTCTCTTCTTTATGTTTTTAGATTATATAAATTTAGGATCGGGCCTAAATTTAACAAGGCAACAAGTAAAAAACAAAACAAAAAAATCGTTTTACATTATTTTATCATAATATTTTCAAAAATAAGGGTTGATTCTTTAAAAAAATATAAGGCCGCAATCACGAGCTTGTTTCGATACCATCTAGGCCCGACTCTATTTTTAGGTGATCACACGTACACAGTTTTGAATTAATTGATATTTTATAAGTTAATCAAATAATTTCCAAGCCAAAAACTATTTTTTTCTTTGTTTGACATAAAAATATTATAATTTCGGGCACTAAATATTAACCTTTTTAAATAATTTTAGTTCTTTTCTATATAATTCTATTATGAATTAATTTTGAAAAATGGCTCACTATCATCTCAAGCATTTTATCTTTGTATAAATTAGTTTTGGAAAATGACTCACAATATATGTAAATGGTTCACAATCATCTCAAGTCTTTAGTTTATGAAAATAGTTAAAATAAAAATCTTTTAAACATTTTCTCCTTCAACGGAAAGGTATTAATAATCTTCCATCAAGTATCATATAAGAGGTTTATATTTATGTTATTTATTAACTATAAAAAAATATTTATGTATAAGAAAAATAACATAAATAATTTTTAATTTAATTTAAAACAAAAAATAACCAAATAAATTCAAATAATTCGTATTACAAAGTAAAATATAAAATAATAAATCTAAACACTAGAGTCAAAGAATCTTTTCCTATATTTCCTAAATTTTTCATCATCACTAGAAATTACATAAAAAGCTTAAAAAAATTAGGTTTAATTAAATTTTAATATGTGTAATATAAAATATTGAAAGTTTATAAATTTTTATTTTTTGTTTGTTAAGAAATATGTAGAAAATATTTACCCCTTTTGTTAATGTTCAAAATCGTAACACATATTATCGTAGTTAAATGTTGGTTTATTGTTGATATGTATTATGGTTTAGAATTTTAAAATGAAAGGTAAATAGTTTTCGAATTTCCTAATTAAGAGGAAACAAATTTGTAACTTTTCTGAAAAAAATATAAAATGCGTGTCATTAATTTGATGGGTATTTAATGTTGTAAGATAGTTTTCAAAAGAAAATAGATTCTCTTCCCAATATTTAAAACATCACATGTTATACTTTCATAGTTGTATGTTCCAAAAAATCTGTTGTTTTTCAATTTATCCGACCATCTCTTAGTTCATAGTCACTCAACCCCTAATATCACATTTTCAACATATATATACTTTTACAATCTAAGAATGCTAGAAAGGAATTTGTGATTCGAGTCACCTCAATTGTCTGATTACAAGTGTGTACAACCTGATAAAGATTAGCTATCACAAAACATTTTTATTACACCCATATTGAACAAAAAATAACCTAACAACTATATCAGATAATCAATTCCTAAAATCTCAACAGTATCAAATATCAAAACCACAAAAAATTCCTAACAAAAGACTTAGAAAACATTCGGAATCATAGAGGTTATAAAATCTCTCACCAACAAAAAGTATTCTGAACCATGATTGATGACTTATAGTCATATAAAATCGTCACCACCGATAATCTCTCATGACACTTCTAAACAATGATACATTCACCTCTATTGGAAGAAGTCTCGTATAACAAAAATTTCCAATCCACAAAATTTCTTTAAAGTCTTGAAGTTTCAGAAGACTAAGGCCTATAGAAAGGCACATAGTATTTTATTATTCTTTTCTTGTGGACCATAACATTTGAAATTGAATAATGTTAAAGCTTACTCATTTTGAGAAGTTGAACCAAACATTGCTGAATCTTGAAGACAAAAACAAAACTACGCTTCAGCAGCACCAGCAAGGTGGTAGTAAAGCCACTCTTACTTAGTTTTGAAGGGCGACACATTAACGACCATCACGTCTTAAAATCACAAATCACATTTGTAATTAATAAACAAACTTACCCATTAAATTTTGTTTCAGTATTACTAATCAAATCACACATTACGTGTTAAAAAAGGATCAATTTGGGTGGAAAGTTATGAACTAACTACCTACCAAAAGGCCACACATAAACATCCCATCACTCTCTTAAGACCTTTTGTTTCACTCCCATTTCTATATTAATGGTGCTTCTGCTCTCTCTCTAACCATTTCTTTCATACCCTCCTTTTATTATCTTTCTCCCAAATTCTTCCTCTGCTCTGACTCGGGTCGTCATTATTAGGTCTCCTTCTCGCTTTCCCCTCGTTGGATCGAACAATTCGTATGCTTTTTTTTAGATCTGTCTTTATTCCGATCCGTATTATTTTTTTGTTATACCAAAGTGTCGATATTTACGAGGAGGTTGCGTAAAAATCGAAACTTTCATTTGATTTTTTTGAATCCTAGATTCGTTAATGTGGTAAACGAGGGGTGAGATCTGCGTGTTCGTGATTACGAATTCGACATTTGCGGGGGGTGTTTGTTTTTGCTCCGAGTTCGATTAGTGTGTTAAAGTAGCCAAATTTCATATCCCCATTTTTGAGATTTTCTTATTCCTAACTCTTTCGTCTTCGATTAGGATCCTGAACATTGAAATAGGAGCAATTTGTGTAGTCAGTGCGTTGTTTGTGTCTATTCGTTTTATCAAAACTCGGGATCTAATAATTGTCTTCTTTTTTTTGTGGTGTTTCTCAGTTATACCTTTTGAGCTCATAGAAATGGCAACGGGACAGCTGTTTTCTCGAACCACACAAGCTTTGTTCTATAACTATAAGCAGCTTCCTGTTCAACGAATGCTCGATTTTGACTTCCTCTGTGGTAAAAACAACAAATTACAGTGTCTAGTTTTAGTTGGTAAGATCGATTTGAGCGTTGAGATTTTGATATCAAAGATCATATGGTTTTACAGGACGTGAAACGCCTTCTGTTGCTGGAATCATTAACCCAGGTTCTGAAGGGTTTCAGAAGCTCTTTTTTGGGCAGGAAGAAATAGCTATTCCTGTTCATGCCGCGTAGGTTTTGAAAATGTCACAAAATGTTAAGGAAACTAACTATGTGCTACAAATTTTGTGTTTTGATTTCTGTTTAAATTTCTTTGGTTATACAGAATTGAGGCAGCATGTGCTGCACATCCAACCGCTGATGTATTCATCAACTTTGCATCTTTCAGGA
The DNA here is from genome assembly GCA_018901935.1 of Pugionium cornutum. Taxonomy (NCBI): domain Eukaryota; kingdom Viridiplantae; phylum Streptophyta; class Magnoliopsida; order Brassicales; family Brassicaceae; genus Pugionium; species Pugionium cornutum. The sequence goes on from CM032162.1 coordinate 8,950,062, forward strand.
GGTTTGTATGAAAATTTCATTTAACAAGCTTAGTATGTCTCTTTGTGATAGTTTTTTCAATGTTTCTATTCCTTCTTCTTCTATATTGTAGTGCTGCTGCTTCATCCATGGCTGCTTTGAAGCAGCCGACTATTAAAGTTGTGGCAATAATAGCCGAAGGTGTTCCAGAATCAGACACTAAGCAGTTAATTGCTTATGCTCGTGCAAACAACAAGGTGTGTGTATGTGTGATGATTGGCTTACGTTACTTTGTAACTGCTATTCCTGTGAGACTAATTGCGTTGATGCAGGTTGTTATTGGACCGGCTACTGTTGGAGGTATTCAAGCTGGAGCCTTTAAAATTGGTGACACGGCAGGAACAATTGATAACATTATCCAGTGCAAGCTCTACAGACCTGGATCTGTTGGTTTTGTCTCCAAATCTGTATGTGCTGATTCTCAGAACTTCTTAATCTGCCTAAAGCTCACCGTGATGTTTTAGATTTATGTTTCACTCTTTTCTGTAGGGTGGAATGTCTAATGAAATGTACAATACTATTGCTCGTGTGACTGATGGGATCTATGAAGGTGAGTTTTCAGGTAAAATAATCGTATTAAGCTGAAGATTATTAAGACTGTTTTGCTTTTTTGGGATTGTTATAGGCATTGCTATTGGTGGAGATGTGTTCCCAGGATCCACTTTATCTGACCACATCCTTCGGTTTAACAACATTCCACAGGTATATACCGAACTTCAACTGTTTAACATGTTGCTGTTCGCTAGAACCCTCCTCTAGCTGAGTTTTCATGTTACATATGGATCTTATATTTTGCTCTTTCAGTTCAACTATGCCTTATTTCAAGAGCTATATCGCAGATAAAAATGATGGTTGTACTTGGAGAGCTTGGAGGCAGAGATGAATATTCTCTTGTTGAAGCTTTAAAACAGGGAAAAGTCAACAAACCCGTGGTTGCTTGGGTCAGCGGAACTTGTGCGCGGCTCTTCAAGTCTGAAGTACAGTTTGGTCATGCAGTAAGTCGCGTGAAGAACTTTTAAGAAATACCTTTCTTGTCTGCTTTCCAAATCAAAATAGTTCTTGAACGTGATTGTGAATAGGGTGCCAAAAGTGGTGGCGAAATGGAGTCTGCACAAGCCAAGAATCAAGCTCTCATGGATGCTGGAGCTATTGTTCCCACCTCATTTGAAGCTCTTGAATCTGCAATCAAAGAGACTTTTGAGAAACTGGTAAGTTTCCTTGTGTTCTTCGCTAGCTGGCATTGTCTTTTGTTGCAGTCTCATGTGTTCATTTCAATTTCTCCTAAAAGGTTGAAGAAGGAAAGGTTTCTCCTATCAAGGAAGTAACGCCTCCACTGATCCCCGAGGATCTCAGTTCCGCAATTAAGAGTGGGAAAGTCCGAGCTCCTACTCACATCATCTCCACCATCTCTGATGACAGAGGTATTGTTTTGGAACTAAACCACTCATTATAACCATTTTCCATGCTTCTTTTTCCTACTGAATCACAGAAATTGGTAAAATGAGTTACACAGCAGTAGGTTCCAATGTCTCTTTAAGCCCATTTTTGATACCTGAAACAAATTTTTGATTCATTCATATTATTTTGCAGGGGATGAACCGTGCTATGCCGGTGTGCCAATGTCTTCTATCATCGAACAAGGCTATGGCGTGGGTGATGTCATTTCCCTTCTGTGGTTCAAACGTAGTCTTCCTCGTTACTGTACAAAATTCATCGAGGTCTTGGGTTTCTTTCTTTGCTTTCTTATTCCACTTTCTCAATATACAACGTTCTCATCTCTATCTCTCTCACATAATACATACATTTTGCGTAGTGATATTGACTCTGACCTGTGTCACTTTATACTGAACTAGATATGCATAATGCTGTGTGCTGATCACGGGCCATGCGTCTCTGGTGCTCACAATACCATTGTAACAGCAAGAGCAGGCAAAGACCTTGTCTCAAGTCTTGTCTCAGGTCAGTCAACATCTCTTTCTCCTGCATCTTTTTCGCTGGAGAAGCACATTGGTTTTCTTTATCCTTGAATTAATAATAACCTCTAAGACCGTTTTAACCTTCCAACAGGTTTATTAACCATTGGTCCTCGATTTGGTGGTGCCATTGATGATGCTGCTCGATACTTCAAAGACGCGAGTGACAGGGTAAAAGGCTATTTCATTTCTCCCCTCTGCAACTGCCACCAATGATAACTTTTTTGAATCTGACCTCTATTTGATTGCTTGTTTCAGAATCTCACACCTTATGAATTCGTGGAGGGAATGAAGAAGAAGGGAATTCGAGTCCCCGGGATTGGACACAGGTAAAAAAGGAAAGCAATCCTTGTAAGAAAGAAATAAACAAACAAATCCAAACAGGTTGTCTTGTCTAAAAACTGTTTTCTTCATCTCTTTGGTAGGATCAAAAGCAGAGACAACAGAGACAAAAGAGTGGAGCTGCTTCAGAAATTTGCTCGGTCTAACTTTCCATCGGTGAAGTACATGGAGTATGCAGTGCAAGTGGAGAGCTACACGCTGTCAAAGGCAAATAACCTCGTACTCAATGTTGATGGAGCCATTGGATCTCTTTTCTTGGACCTTCTAGCTGGAAGTGGGATGTTCACTAAGCAAGAGATCGATGAGATTGTTCAGATCGGTTATCTCAACGGTCTCTTTGTTCTTGCTCGCTCCATTGGTTTGATTGGTCACACTTTTGATCAGAAGAGACTGAAACAGCCACTCTATCGTCACCCATGGGAAGATGTGTTGTACGCCAAGTAAACTCATCTCATCCTATTTTTGTTATTATTCCAGTTAATTAGCTTTTTACATTCTTCTGAGAAATGTTACTGAAAATGCATATCTATGCTCTGCTTTTTCTTTTGTTGCGATGTTATATTTACTTCTTTTTTTCTTCCATTTATCTAAAACTTTCATTCTCTCTTTCTCTGTTGTTCCCAATTCACCAACTTTTTAGATTCTTAATATCCAAGCAGTTCTTTTGTTTATTATTGAATTTTGGACAGAGCTCATCTGTTGAGATCCCACTTGTTCTTCTCCTCTCTCCTGTGTCCTAAAGCAAAATCTTCCGCATGTGATGTTGTAACTTAATAACTTTTGTCGGATTTTAAGTTTCCAAAAAGGAAAAACTATGATTCTAATTCTAAAACTAAGGCCAGAGACTGGGGGAAGAAGATAATGTGAAACTACAATTTGGATCAAACGGACTAACCGCTCTAACCGAAGAAAGGGCATCAACAGCAACTACTAAACCCTTGATTCAATCCAAATCCTAATCTCATATACCAAAACAAGCAAAAGCCCAGAGTTTAGTAACAAAAGATGAAAAGCCAAACCAAAGGAACAAGAACAACCTTGATAAGAACAGAATATAGAAATAGAGTTTTGATAGATATATTCATAGAATTACAAAGACCTTGAGGATTTTGTTAATGAAGCTCCTCCCATTCCCCTTGAAACCTCACATAAACTCCTCCTCCCTTATTATTCTTACTTCCTTCTATTTATAGTCCCTTACCTCACAAACATATTATTCTACTCATTTTAGTGGTTATTTGCCCAGCCCACCCAACCATTATTTAATATAGCCCAAGTGCCCAGCCCACTACTGCTTGACACCTGCCCCTTTGTTTCTCGATTTCCTCTTTACCCACTTTGATGTATTACTTTGTTTCTCCTTCTTGCATAATTGTATATTGTTGGTGGATGACTAGCTTTATACCTATCAATACCCCGATCCTCAAAATCAACCTTGTCCTCAAGGTTGAAGTTTGGAAATTGCTTCGCAATGACTACTCTCAATTCCCACGAACACTCATAGACTGGCAAATCTTTCCATTGGATCAATAGCTCCTCATGGCCAGTTTTTGGGTGTACTCGAGAGCCCAATGCAACTTTGGATTCGGCTTGGAATACCCTATCAGATTGTAACTGCGAAGGCAGAGTGAGCAATGGCAGGAGATCGCCCATGACCTTCTTCGGCTGTGAGGCGTGAAAGGTGTTATAAATCTTTGTGTCCAGAGGCAATTTGAGGTGGTAAGCAATTGGTCTATATTTGCCTCGATGGAAAAAGAGCCGGAATTGGACGTCACGGTGGTGCGAATCAACATGTCCCTTCATACGCTGTTGGACGCGGCGGAGATGTTCTTTTAACAAGGTCAACATAGCGTGTTTTCTTTGTAGTTGTTCCTTTAAGTCGGCATTGGTGGTCAAATCCAACTCAAACTTAACCAGCTCGAAGGGCTCTTGTCCAAATAAAGCTCTAAGTAGCATTCTCTTTATTGTCGGATGGACGGAAGGGCTATACCAAGATTTTGTGCGAAACCGAGTATTCTTTACTGCCAGTCTGATTGATATCTTGGAAAAGTTAATGAGGAGCACTTTGTCTTGATCTGAAACTGCTTCTCTCCCACATTCATTGTAACAAAATACCGAGATTGTTACTACCCCTTCTGTCTTCTCTTGCTGAATTATGTCATTTAAATCTCCTTCAGCCTCAAAACCATTGTGTTCAGATGCTATTAATCGCTTGGGAACACATGTGATCAGGTTTTTGAAAATATACACTGCCAAAAAAAGTGAATGCTTGAACATTTTCATTTTCTTGGATTGTGGATGAGCATCTTTCCTTTTCCCTGTAACTCCTGGTAGAAATTCCATCTCAAACAAACAGAACATATTGTGCTTTATTATATCCTTCAACGTCAACCTTTGCTTGTTCTCTTTCCTTAGCTTATTGTGCGTCAGCTTGAATTTATTTCTCTTCCACTTGAATTTATTTCTCTTCCACTTTGCCAGCATTTTCTTATCTGTCCTATATCTCAAGAACAACTTTGCAAACAACAATTCATGTTTGATTCCCTTTCTCTCATACTTCACCTTCATTTTTCTCATACCTCCGTTGTGATTACCATATTGGTTGGGCTTGATACACTTTGTTTGATGCTTTTCCACCCTTGTTCTCATTTTTTTCTTCCTAAACTGCCACACAAACCTTATTTGCAACATTTTGTGGTTGAAGAAAACATAACAACTTACTAACTTTCGTTGTTTCAGTAGAGCTTTGTTGTTTCGCTTTCTCCACTTGTTCTCCTCCTGGATTTGAGGAGTCAAAAGATTTGGTTTTCCACACTTGTGTTTAAATCTCGTACCTTTTTTGAACCTTTTCTTGTTTACCTTTTTTTCTCCCAAAGCCATTTTATCAAACACTTGGCGTGCACACTTGACATACGTTTGCTTTTGTTCATCTTGTTGTGTCATATCTTTGCTATCTGTGACATTAAACCCAAACCACTTTTCTTCACAGCCAAATGATATCTTCCTTTCCTCTTTAAAATCCTGAGTTCTCTCTAAAAGCTCTTCAAACTCCAAAAAGCGACTGCCGAATCGCTTAAATAGTCGTAGTTTAAGCTCGCCCCAACTGCTGAATGGAGAATGTGAGGTCTCACCATTAAACCAAGTCAGAGCGTCACCTTCAACAAAGCCATATGCGAACTGCACTTTTTCGAAATCAGAAAAATCTCGATCAAAACAGAATACATCGATCCAAGATATCCATTTCTCTGGATCGTCTCCATAGAATATCGGAACTTCAATTATATCGTTCATATCTATGGCAAAAGATCGACCGCTCTGATACCAATTTGATAAGAACAGAATATAGAAATAGAGTTTTGATAGATATATTCATAGAATTACAAAGACCTTGAGGATTTTGTTAATGAAGCTCCTCCCACTCCCCTTGAAACCTCACATAAACTCCTCCTCCCCTATTATTCTTACTTCCTTCTATTTATAGTCCCTTACCTCACAAACATATTATTCTACTCATTTTAGTGGTTATTTGCCCAGCCCACCCAACCATCATTTAATATAGCCCAAGTGCCCAGCCCACTACTGCTTGACACCTGCCCCTTTGTTTCTCGATTTCCTCTTTACCCACTTTGATGTATTACTTTGTTTCTCCTTCTTGCATAATTGTATATTGTTGGTGGATGACTAGCTTTATACCTATCAAACCTGCACACAAACATTTCGAAGTAAGCCTCCATCCCGCCAGGTCACACTGCCGCCGGGCCTCCTGATCGATGAAGCTGACTAGCTGAATAAGCGCTACCAGTAAAGCAGACAGATCACTTACCTTAATTACAATACTATTTATCAGTAATAAGCTTTTTTATGTCAGTTTTAATTTTTGAGCATATCAGCCTTGAGAAAATGAGAATCTGATACTTATAATGTTGCACACGGTCCGAATCCTTATATGGCATGATTCAACAACTATGGTTAATTTGCTTGTGCCACCAAACGGGCAAATTACATGACATGTGACTGGATTTTCTATATTTTTTTTGTCGTTGATTCGACATATGATCCAATCAAAACAGCTTTGAAATCTTCTTTCCATGTCAATTCGCAATTTGTTGTTATAAGCTCTCTTGATACATTATCGAATTTGATGACTCTGAATCGGTTATACATCTTGATTCACTATTTCATCCATACAGAACCATTTTAGTTGGAGACTCAGTTACTCCAATAAGTCCAGAGAACCAATAGAATCAATGGCACTAATGGTTCTCCTTATCTCTAATTTTCTTTTTTCAATAACCAAAAAACCAAGCTAATCTCTAAAAACTTGTAATATATATAATCTTGTTGTTACATTTTATATTCTAACATAATAAAAATACTCAATTCATACTTTTATATGTTTTATCTCTAATCTTTTAAATTTTTTGTTTTATAGATAATATTTTAAAACTTTAAACCTTTGGGATCTTTAATTTTTTTCTTTTAATTTTATAATATTACTGAAAGAATATTCCTCGGAAAAAAACTCTGTATAAAACACTTTTTCATGTGTAACAATTTATACTAGTTGATAAAGAAAGTTCTAAGGAAAATTCTATATTTGGTGAAAAAATCGAATTGGACTTGTGTTAATAAAATTCAGAAGTATTAAAACAGTTAACTCATTGTAAATTGTTATATGAAAGACTAATTATCTAAAATAGTACATTTTAAGTTTTTTTTTAAAAATAGCATCATTAGTTTAAATTTCTAATAATAACACAAATTTAACATTAAAATATATTTAAACTTTATTTTAATAGGAAAATTAAATACTAAATTGAAAAAATGAACCCAAATACAAAATTTTAAGTTTAAGTATAATTTATTTAGAGTAAATAAGTACTGTTACATAATTATTTGTGTTATTTTTAAAATTTTAATTTTATGATGCTAGGTTGTAACAAAAACTTTAAAATGCTATTACTCTATTTGAAATTTTTTAGTTATATTACTTCAAATTTAATCAAATTTTATTTACATTATTCTTTAAAAAATTTATTAATATTTTGGATAACCAAATTGTAAATAAAATCAAACCAAAATTCTAAAATATTCGAATATATTCTAAACACATCTTACTAAATAAAAGTAGCTAATCGAAGCTCCTAAGGCTATCCAGCTAAACAAAAAAATTGTTCTACCATGATGACACGTGAAATTATTAAAACAAGATAGAAAAATATATGTTTAATAAAAAATAAATTTATTACTAAATAAATTTCAAAAGTAACCGGTTACTATCATTAAGATGTATTTATCAACAATCAATATAATTCAATGTATACTATCCGGTGGTTAAAAAATATACAATTTAATTCCAATAGTTAACTCCTCCGAAAAATAATATCAACAGTTAACAAATGAGCATAATATGAACACACATAAGCCGTCAATTATGGAAGACGAAAAATAAAAGAAACACAAACAAATAAGAACGGAAAAAATAAGAGAAACGCAAACAAATGAGAAAATTATATTTTTAATTATCTATTCAATAATTATAATGATCTATTCAGCAGTTTTCCCTTCAAATTATTAAAACTTCAACATATTTTCAATTAGAATTACACTCATCTAGATAATTAAAAAATTAATAATAATTAAAGCTCCTAAGGCATCCAGCTAAGCAAAAAAATTGTTCTACCATGATGACACGTGGAATTATTAAAACAAGATAGAAAATATATGTTTATTAAAAAATAAATTTATTACTAAAGAAATTTCAAAAGTAATCTGTTACTATCATTAAGATGTATTTATCAACAATCAATATAATTCAATGTATACTATCCGGTGGTTAAAAAATATAAAATTTAATTCCAATAGTTAACTCCTCCAAAAAATAATATCAATAGTTAACAAATGAGCATAATATGAACACACATAAAACGTCAATTATGGAAGACGAAAAATAAAAGAAACGCAAACAAATGAAAATGGAAAAATAAGAGAAACGCAAACAAATGAGAAAATGATATTTTTTAATTATCTATTCAACAATTATAATGATCTATTCAGTAGTTTTCCCTTCAAATTATTAAAACTTCAACATATTTTCAATTAGATTTACACTCATCTAGATAATTAAAAAATTAATAATCGTTTTTTCCCACACTAACTCACATATGATTGGTTACTGTCATCATAATAATGACATTCAATTATCAACATTATAATTATTTATTCACCTACTAAATCTTCAAATTATTAAATCTTCAATGTAATTTTAGTCGATTAGACTTACACCCATTTAAAAAATTAAAATTTAATAACCGTTACATTCACACCACTAACTCACTTATTATTGGTTATTGGTTAATACCCTCATAATAATGATGTTCAATTACCAACATTATAAAATACTAACTATCATATTGCATGTTAATCACAAATCTTGTATATAATCCCTAAAAAAAATCATGACATCAAAAAAAATTCTTACTCTTATTTTTCACCATCATTCTTCGACGACTTTGATGGAGATTTTGCAAAGAAAAAAATGGGTCAAATTTTTTCAATTTTGGGAAGCCAAAAATTTTAACAAAAGTAACACACTCATAGGTTTGGAAATGCTACTACTCGATAAGAAGGTATGTTTAATAAGTTTTGAAATAATTTTTTTTTACCTCGATTTTTTCTTTATATTTTCTTATTTTATTTTTTAATCTCCATTATTATATTTTTATTCTACTATATACAAAATGAATATATGACACATAGTATTTGTCTTTTGTTTAATTTCTGTTTTGATTACTTACAAATATTATATTTTAGTTATATAATAAATAACTTCCAAACTCAGTAGTTTTTTTTCTAATCAACCGAAATATGTGTTCTTAAGACTATTTCCAATGTATTTTCTGTTTTATTTTAAAATATATTATAGTTTTCTCTAATATATTATTTCATTTTTAAAACACTACCTACATGATAGAAAATTTTACAATCCAACACAGTATAAAGATTCATTTTGATAAACATAATTTTTCGGTTGGAACATATTTTGAATGCTAGCTCAATTTACAAGTTAAAAAATTTACTGTCAATATCAGTAAAAAATTCTATAAAGTTATCGGTCATAAAAATGATATATGTTTCATCGACCAAACAACAATAATAAAAAAACATAATCCGTGCGGTACGCGCTGATTTACACCTAATAGTATAGAAATAGCCAAAATTTAAATAGTCATTCCGAAACCATTCGCCCACATCTATTTAAAAAGTTATATTTTTGTTGAAGAACAGACATATTTATTTGGTAGTATAAAAGGTATTGTTATTTATATATATAAATCTTATTACTTGCACCGCTCCTCGTGCATATCCAATATAAAAGTTAAATATGAAATAAAAGGATGATAAAACTTGATATTATGACTCGTGCATGTTTATGACTTTTATATCTTATTCATTCTTTTCCTTTGAATTTTGGTAATCTACCAATATCAAGGCGACGATATATATACCAACTCAAACAATCTATAACCTCTCCTTTATCTATGGATATAAATGTCTCAACGACGTTCTTTATATTTATCACTTATGTGGCATTATTACAACCATCAACACAATTTATGATCCCTTTGTGTTCTGTTTTTTCAAGTGAATTAGTTAGGCTTTTTTCCTGTCTAAATTTAAATTTATTATATTAAAAAAATAACAAAACATCCAAATTTTTCTTTCGTTCAGTTAACAATTCTGTCCAACTTTCTGTTTTCAGACACGTAATTTGTTCAGTGCCATAAAACTATGTACTAATGTGTATATAATTAAGGCACAAGATAAAATACCTAAAAATCTTGTTATTTTCTCACCACGGAAATAGTTTTGGATTAGGATGTGTCGAAACTGTCGAATCTTCCAAGTATCCGTGACTTGATTAAAAAATATTGATTTATTAATAAATGTGTGTAGATTTTAGAAATGACATTTTTGTAAGTGTTTAAACATGTAACAAGAAAGGTCACCGAATTATTGATATTAATAATATTCCCAAAATGATAGGAAGGAGAAAAAGAAGATAACGAGAAAGAGTTGACATTTGAAACCAACAAGGGCTCGTGGCTCGGATGTACGCTCTCACAAAATTTATTAAAGACATTTTCTAATTAATACCTTTCATAGTTTGTTCTTTTTAAACTAACATAAATTATCTTGTAAAAACATTTATTTATTTTTATAAACTAAAATAAAACAGTAATACCTTAAAATAATATATTTGTAAAATTTTGTTCCAAATTTAATATTATAAACTTAAAATTCCAAAAATAACACATATTAATTTCTGAAAATACATTTTTACTAAAAATAATTTTTTTATATAATTAAAATATTATATTTGGATTATTTTTTTGTCAATTTAAGATTTAATTTTTCTTTATTATAATTTTTTTAAGATATGTTAATATTAAATTTAGGGTATTTTTGAAAACTTAAACTAATTATGCTATATTTGAAATAAAAATTTAAAACATTGCTATTTTATCAATTGCCCAAACTAAAATATTATTTGAATATTCATTTTCTAATTTAATTTAGAGGTATATATGAACTTTGTAATTTTTAAATAAAATAGTACTTCTGTATTTGGAAAAAACATAATATTTGAGAATTATCTTTAATTAAATTATATTAATTACCTAATTTTTGTTAAATTAAGTATGTTTTAGCTACTTCACATATTAAAAAGCGCTATTTATAAAAAATATTATTTTATCAAGAAAATTATAGAATTTTGCATATTATGGAGAATTATTGATTTAGCAGATTAAACCTGAGAACATAAAAAACATATTTCGAAATAGTTAAGATTTAAATGTTTATTGGGATTGATATTGAACAATACTAAGAAAAAATGAAGAAAGATATTTGTGAATACATTATTTATATTGATTTGTATATATCTTAATGTAGGGGACTTGGAATTATTTTTACTCTTATTTCTGCTTTTATGAAATTTAATTTTCTATTACAAAGAAAAAACATTTCTAAGACAAAATGATAATTAGTAATAGTAAAAAAGAGAAAAGAAAAACTTAAATGGTTTATGAATAACATGAAAAGAAAAAAATGGGATGATGATGATTATATGGGTCAAAATGAATAAAGTTGAACCAATGGGAGACTTTAAATTGAGCTTACCAAAAAAGATAACCTTTTCTTGAGAAGTTAATGGAATGGGTTGCATGCAAAATTAATTGCGGTGGGGTCTTTATGGATAGATATCATTTACATTTAATGAAGGCTCTCCTTACCAAGACAATACCTCAAATTTAACTCCATATTAATTAAATATTACAATTCGTAAACTATCGACTAACATACAAATTTTCAAAATGAGAGGTTGAATTTCCAATCCATTAAATTAGGTTTTCAATCAAAATCATATTTGGAATTTTTAGTCTAGCTTTGCTTAATATTCCAAAATTTTAGTTATAAAAAATTCTTTAGATAAATGTGTAAGTAGTTTTATTTTTATAAATTTATATAATAATGAGTAATATTATAAAATAACAATTTTTCAATTTTTTTTCCAAATCTAGCTGTTTAAAATTAAAATTTTAAAAATAATACAAATAATTATATAAAAATATTTATTTACTCTGAATAAATTAAACATAAATTTAAAACATTATATTTGAGTTTATTTTTTTTCTAATTTACGATTTTATTTTTTTTATTAAAATATTGGTTTAATGCATTTTAATTTTAATTTTGTGCTATTAAAAATTTAAAATAATTTTATTTTTAGAAATTTTAAACTTAAAACGTGTTATTTTAAAGAATTAGTCTTTATATAATTATTTTATTTTTACTTTTAAAGTATTTTGATTATTAATTATAGGAATTAATTTTTTTTAATTGTAACTTAAGATAACATTAGCCGCCTAATAAAAATTAGGACAAAGCAATGTATTTCCAATACTTTCTTTTTAAGTCTTCACTTTTTCTTTAATTAGCCTTTTAGGGAACAAAACCCCAAAAAAACTTGCTAATACCAAACAAGCAGTCAAACTTAATCTTCATAAATCAAATATATAAATATCATTAAACAGGTGATTATCTATGAGTAATACCCTAAAATAGTATCATTTTAAGTTTATCTTCCAAATTCACACTAAAACTAAAATTCCCAAAATAACATAAATTATTATGTAAAAATAATTATTTACCTTAAATAAAATATATATAAAATTAAAACATAATGTTTGGGTTCACTTTTTCCAATTTAGGATTTCAATTTTTTTCATTAGGAATAAATTTTCAATTATTTTAATATTAAATTTATGCTATTTTTAGAAATTTAAATGACTAATGCTATATTTGGAACAAAAACTTGAAATAATGTTATTTTAGTCAATTGTCCATTATCTATTTTGTTTGTATTGTAGAAAAAAATCTATATATTTATAGAATCTCCCCAAGAACACAATATTTTAAATCCAATATTAAAACCTTTTTCTTTCCTTAATAATAATAATAAACAACTTAAGTGTGTCTTTTTATTTTAACTATTTTGTTCGTATTTTGAAAAAATAAAACAAGTCGAAGAGAGAAAAAAAAGAAACAAAAAGAGAGAGAGAGAGAGAGAAGAAGAAGAGCAAAAGTAGTTAAAAATCGAAAAAAAGTAAGAACAAAATGAGAAACCTAGAATCAGAAAAAAAAGGAATCAAAAGAAGCAAAGATAAGCACAGAAGGTTTCCTCCATCATTGTTGACTCTCTTTAGAACAATAAAGCTTTTTTTCTCCTTTCTTCAATTTCCAGGCTGTGTTCTTGCAAAGGTTTATTAAATCCTTATCTTCGTTTCCAGCTTTCACCATTTCGCCGTGATTCAGCTTCCTCGTTTGACTCGTACGGTTCCCGATTCGAACTTACTTAGCTTCAGATTTGATCTCCGTTCTGGAGATTCTGTGTACTGCTTTATCTGTGTTTGGGGGTGTTTTTCTTGTTCACAATGGAGACTCCACCAGCAGAGGAGCTGCTGAAGAAGATACGAGAGCTAGAAGAAAGCCAGGAGCATCTGAAGCGTGAGATGTCGAGGCTCAAGGTATCGGCGGAGATTAAGCAACGTTCACATTCAGTATCGCCGCAACGGTCTCTAAGGAGAAATAGTGGAGATGGAACTCCTATGTGGAGAAAGAGCGGCGCGGCGTCGTTCCGTCACGCTTCCCCGTTGCGGAAGGAGAGTCGTGGATATGCGAAAGCCCGAACTGGTGGTGAGGGACAACCGGCAAGCAAGTTTACCGATAAACAGTATTTGAATATTTTGCAGTCTATGGCACAAGCTGTTCATGTCTTCGATCTAAATGGACAAATAATCTTTTGGTGAGTAGCTAGATTTTGTGAATCCAATGATTTTTTTTTGTTATATTTTTCTTCTATTCCTACGGACAATTGTGGGATCGTAGTTAGGCTTGTGGATTTGATTCCTGTAGTTTAATAATTCTTGATCGTTGATTAAGGGATGTGATTTCGTGGGTAGATTATAGAGGCTTGGTATGTGGGTTTTTGCTCAACTCGTTTGTTTGTAAATTAGATATTCTAGTGTCTGATATTCGATGGCATGATTGTCTCAGGAACTCAATGGCGGAAAAGCTTTATGGCTTCTCCGCTGCAGAAGCACTTGGGAAAGACCCGATTGATATTCTTGTAGATAAACAGGACGCTGCAGTTGCACAAAATATCACTAGGCGTTGTGGCAATGGAGAGAGTTGGACTGGTGAGTTTCCTGTCAAGAACAAAGCAGGAGAGAGATTTTCAGTCGTGACTACGATGTCTCCCTTCTATGATGATGACGGTTCTCTCATTGGGATCATATGTATCACAAATGATTCAGCACTCTTTCAAGATCCGCGAGTGCCTCCAGCTAAGACAAGGGGGCAAGACGGGGAAACGAGCTTTAGCCGGACTGCATCTAAGCTTGGTCTTGACTCAAAAGATGCTGTTGTATCGAAACTTGGCCTTGATTCTCAGCAGCCTATACCAGTTGCTATAGCATCGAAGATATCAAATTTGGTTAGTGTGATTGTAAGTTGCAAATTCCCGTCTTATATAATATCATTTGCATCGTTTGACTAGTGTATTCAAAATTACAGGCATCCAAGGTGGGCAACAAGGTCAAGTCGAAAATGCAAGCAGGTGATAATAACACTGCACACCTTGAGGGTGGAAGTGGGGACAGTCATCAGTCAGATCAGGGCTTCTTTGATGCTGCTTTCTCTGACCGGAGGGAGGATGCAACAATCAGTGGTGCTAGCACACCTAGTGGGGATTTTATCCAATCTCCTTTTGGTGTGTTCTTACGTAGTGATGAGAAGTCTTCTTCAAAGCCCTCCAGAGATTCCAGTGATGAAAATGATGGAAATTCTTTTATCCCTAAGACACTTGCCTCAAAAGCTGAAGAGTGGATGGTAAAGAAAGGATTGTCATGGCCTTGGAAAGGGAATGAACATGAAGGTTTGGAAGGAAGGCGTGCTCATTCTGTGTGGCCTTGGGTGCAGAATGAACGACAAAAAGAACATGCTCATCAAAGTAATTACTTTCATAGTGCTAAGTCTGAAAGCCAGGCATCTGAAAGTAATAAGGTTGCCAATAACGAGGCTATGGGGTCTTGGTCTTCCTCCCTTAATGTTAATAGCACAAGTAGTGCTAGCAGCAGTGTTATGAACAAGGTCGATATGGATAGTGACTGCTTGGACTATGAAATCTTATGGGAGGATTTAAAAATTGGGGAACAAATTGGGCAAGGTGATGTACTCCTTTTGCGAAGGACATATCCATCCTTCAATACAACATAAAATTAATGTGGTTTTGTGGTCTCTGTTCTGCTAACATTCTCTGATAATTTCCTTCTCCATACATACAGGTTCATGTGGGACTGTCTATCATGGTCTATGGTTTGGATCTGTAAGTTCTTGCCTTCTGTAGTAGGATATGCATTGTTGATTTTATAAGCCTTTATGAAAAAATCAAATCATGAGCAAAGAGGCTCTTACTGAGAGTTTCTGATGCCGCTGCAGGATGTAGCTGTAAAGGTGTTCTCCAAACAAGAATATTCAGAAGAGATCATAACATCTTTTAGACAAGAGGTATTATATTTTTTATCACTTCCCTAGGCATGTTAGGTAAAAGACAATTGATATTTTAAATGGTTTTGGTAACTGACACCTGCCTTCTGCCTTTTATATTTTCGTTTGAAAGATATTCTCTCAATTACCTTCATTTTCACATACAAATTGTTCTTCCAAATTAGATCTACCGGAAATCATTTCAGAGATCAGATAGCTACTCGTTCTAATTTTGAAATACGTATTGCTGTACTTGCTTTATTCTGAAGGTATCATTGATGAAAAGACTTAGACATCCAAATGTTCTACTGTTTATGGGAGCCGTGACATCACCTCAGCGCCTCTGTATAGTGACAGAGTTCCTTCCACGGTTCAGTCTCATCTCCTTGGCTAATATTACATTTCGTTTTGTGCCTTTTGAACTTGGAAACCAAAACTCTGACTCACTCTAAATCTATTAAAATATTGTATGCAGTGGAAGTCTCTTCCGTTTGCTGCAGAGAAACACATCAAAACTGGATTGGAGGCGACGTATCCATATGGCGTCGGACATTGTGAGTATTAGTTAAACACGTGATTTTTCTGGTTGTTTGATCATTGATAATTGTATGTCCACGGTTTTGCAAGCTTAAGCTCTATTCTGGTTCTTGCATATCGTTCTTTTCTACTATATGGTTAAGTCGCCGTACATCTCAATATCTCATCCAACATGTTGCATATTTATTTACAAATTTTTTCCTACAGGCTCGTGGCATGAATTATCTTCACCATTGTAGTCCATCCATCATTCACCGTGATCTGAAGTCATCGAATCTATTGGTTGATCGAAACTGGACAGTGAAGGTATTATTTCAATTTTTAATTTATTTAGTTTCCATTAAACCTGACAAGTAATCTACCAGGCCTTTTGTAATTTCGACGGAGCTAAAGAAAAGATAACTTTATACCTACAAAATGCTGTCCACTGTCATCTAATTTCAGAGGTTGCATGATTTCAATGAATGGACTGGACAGACGTGTTTACTAAAGAGTTTCAATATTTTTAGTTTCGTTTGTGACACGGGTTGAGGATATTAGCCTAGGTACAAAATGAATATTATTATGTCTAGTAATTACATTGTGTCAGAACTAGGAAGTTGTATGGGAAAACATCATTTGATTGGATAATATTCGGCTTGTTAGAATTAAAGCAAAATGTAAAACTAGAAAGAATTAAAGAAATTTTAAACAAAAAAAGCTTAGGTGATGATCAGTCTTTTAATTTACCAGAAAAGGAAGGCTTGTATTTTGATTGTAGAAAGTAGAAACTAGTATTGACCTCAAAAGGGCTCTGTTTTTCATAGTTAATGTAACCATGTCATCTCAAACAGGTTGCTGACTTTGGTCTTTCACGTATCAAGCATGAGACGTACCTCACTACGAAAAGTGGAAGGGGAACGGTATTTAACATAGAATCTTATCGAACTGATTCCTCTGTTCTAATGAAGTCAATTCCTTCATGATTAATTTTGTTGCTTTTTACCTGTTTTGCAGCCTCAATGGATGGCACCAGAAGTTCTGAGAAATGAAGCTGCTGATGAAAAGTATATTCTCATGTTGTGTTTGGTTAAGTTTCTTTTCTTTTGCTTTCTAGCCTTCATCTCTAACGATGCTCGTCCTACTCTTTAAACTGCAGGTCTGACGTCTACAGCTTTGGAGTAGTACTATGGGAGCTTGTGACTGAGAAGATTCCGTGGGAAAATCTAAATGCTATGCAGGTATAATTTCCACATTTAGGGAAAACGAATGTCCCAAGATGAAAATAAGACTAGGGAAATATTGGCCAAATCTTAAAGGCTTAAAGCTGTACGAGGCCAGATTAGTCCACGGAAGAATCTTAATGATACAAATACTGCAGCTATTTGGTCGCTGTTAAATTGCATATATTTCCTTCAATCCTATAATAAGCTATACTCAGTAAAGTATGTTAGGAAACTGTTTGTTGGCTATTGTGAAACTAATGTAAAACAATACAGTGAATTAAAAAGAATACCTATAACTGTGCAAGGTCTGTAAGTTGATGATCTTTCTTGGTCAAATCAAAGAGGTCGTTCTGCAACATTGTTTAGGTATAAGAGGTCGTGTGTCCCTTCGGCTTAGGAAAATTTCCTATTATGCATATCATCTGCATGAACAAGTGATCAAAATATGAAGAGAAGTCTATTTAGGATACTTGCAGGTGATTGGAGCTGTGGGGTTCATGAACCAGAGGCTGGAAGTTCCAAAGGATGTTGATCCTCAATGGGTTTCTTTAATGGAAAGCTGCTGGCATAGGTACGCATAACATACCTAACATTAACATGTTCCTTGCTAGAAGAAAATTCCAAGAGAGCCTTGGCCTGGGAGGTCCTAGGTTCAAGTCCTCTTGGAAGGGTATTTTCCTAGCTTAGCGGTAGTAGTCAAGTGGTAGAATTGGTCTCAGGGCATAAACTCGTAGAGACTCGAGTTCAATTTCAGCTCAGAGCTGAGAGAAATAGCCTCAATTATGGTTCGGTCTTTGATAGTGGTAGCATAAAGGAAGGACCAGAACCTATTATCATAAACAACTCATCATATGCCGCACTCTGATTTCAACTAAACCTGAAAGTTCGTGTCATTACTGAAGAATGATATTAGAAGAAAAAAGACTAGTTGTATGAAATCAATTTTTTTTTTTATCTATTGTACTTTAAGCAGAGTGAATGATTTTGACACTTCTATGAGGTAAAGGGAAATCTGGAATAGTTGATAAATGGTAAAGATATTTTAAGGTTTCATCTTTTTTTTTGTCTGATGAAAACTTGTTGTAAATTCAGCCTTTTTTAGCTATCCCAAAAACGGGATATAAAGTTTGCAACGATGATTAGTATGAGTTTGGTGTCATTTTAGTTCATTTACCGTGAAAAAAATGCCACGGTCGGTCTTGGTAGAAATGAACTTTTGATTACCAAGATATACATTTCTTTTACTTTGTACCTAAACCGATAGCTGATAAAAAGTTGTTACGTTTTTTCACAGTTGTGTTTGATTAATATGGTGGTTTTGCAGTGAACCGCAGTGCAGACCGACGTTCCAAGAAGTTATGGAGAAACTAAGAGAGCTTCAAAGAAAGCACACCATACAGTTCCAAGCATCTCGTGCTGCATCAATAGAAAACTCTTCCCAGAAGCAAAAATAAACCCTTAAAACCCACAGAGGAGAATCTAATTTGCGGGTTGAAGAAAGACGAAGAAGAAGCTTAGGTAGAGAAGCAAAAGAAAGGTCTTTTGAGTTTATGTTAAAAGTGCAATGAAGAGAAGCAGGAAGAAGATGCTTTGGAAAGCTTTGAAAATCTCTATCATTGCGAGAGGCAATTATTTTTTCTACGAAATTCATTTGAAAACGTCATGTGCTTGAGGATATATATATATATATATATATATATATATATATATATAAACTATGCCTGAGGCAGACCCGCTTTGTTTTTCAAGAATAGTCTGTACAGGTGATAAAAAATGAAGAATGAATCAAAAATTTGGAACAATGATTTTGAGTAAATATTGTCAAATTTTATTTGGATGATTCCTTGTTATGGTTTGTGTTTTTGGTGTATGTTTGTGTTGTTGCTTGTTCAATTGTTGAATTTGGATTCTCCTATTAGAATTTAGACGCATAATTTAATTTTTAGTAAATACAATTTTAGTTTGAAGAAATAGAGTTGATATTGATGTTTGTTAGTTCAATACAACAAAATACTTAATAACAAATTTTTTAATTTTTTAGATCTCTAAATCTAACAATTATTTTTTATACATGTTTAATTTGTTAATATTTATCTTAAATATTACGCTTTGAAACATCTAAGATCGTTTTCAGTATCCGATGATATGGAACGTTTTTCAAAAATCTCTTTAACTCTTTAAAAGTGACGGAAATCGTTTCTACTAAAAAATTATATATCCAAATTATTGGGATGATTTTGTGTTGGGCTGATTTCGATGTTTGGAGTACGATGCATCTTTCTTCATATCAAAGATCATCTGTATCAAAGAATCACATATACAAATTATTGGGTCAATTTTTTTTTGGACCGAGCTTGATATTTGAGATACGAAATCCACCTCAACATGGAAAATACAAAAATGGAACTCACTTTGCTATGGATATTTTACAAAATCAAGTGACTAATGGAAAATGAAACACATAATATCATTATTTGACTTTTAGACGTAAAAACAAAAAAAATTGATTTAGAAAAAAACTGAGCAAGAAGATTGCAATGTTCTTCAATTTAAAAAAACCATCTTTCATCGATTCAAAAAGCTTTTGATATATGGATTTCATTTCGAAATCTTTTGCAGGATTGGATACAAATACAACCCTTTCGCTTTCTAAACCGTTACAAATATTTGGTAAACCAAGCTATATATTATTTTTCATCCACCAAAAGAATCACTAAATAAAAGAGATCAAATATATTAGAAAATCAATTGGTTATTGATTCCATAGTAAGTATAATCAAAGTATGGACTACCGTTGATATTTCTTGTTCTGTAAAAATTTATTTTGTGGTTGAATTTAATCATATATAGATGTTCCTAAATTAGATTTCATGAGTGAAATCATTAAAATTATTTTAATTGCTTTCAGAACTAACAAAATTAGAGAAGTTCTAATTAACTGCCTTCTACAAAGCGTTTGCTGTCATAAATACTTTATTGTGAAAGACTAATTTAGTTTGAATGTGTGTCGTGTAGATTTGTTCTTTAAAGTTTAAAAAACACTAATAATTGGAAAAGTCAGTGCTTTTTTTTGCATTGTAAGATCCTATAATCTAAAATTGGCATTCAGGTTAATATCTAAATTTTATGGATTTATATAGAATATTTCAATTTTCATCTATTTAGATATTTTAAAATTTATGTTCGGATTTGGTTTGGTATCGCCTTCATTTGAATGGAAAGTCGGCCTAAATCTAGAAAAATTAGATTTTGTTCGGTTATGTTATTTATTATTCAAACTAACTGAAATAATTTAAATATTTGAAATATTTAAAATATTAATTTTAATAAAAAATTGATTAATTTTTAATAAAATTTAGTTAAATTTTGATAAATGCAACTAAATTTTTGGATTTTTGATATGTTGGTTATTTATAAAAATAAATAATACTTTGCAGATTTATAATTATAATTTTGAATATTTAGATTATATGAATATAAATATAATTAATATTTTTGAGTATATAACTATATTTTGAATATTTTGGATATTTATTCGATTTTCAATTGTGTTCGAATTCTTCGGATATAAAATATGTATGATATGTTTGAGTATTTTATATTTTGGAAAATTTTTGGTTCCAAATATCATAGACAATCCTAAACTAAATTAACAATTATTATTAGTAAAATACTATTTAGAATTATTCGTGTGAAAAAAAAAACCTAGTTAGAATTAGTCCTGCCGTCTTGGTATAGAGTCTATAAAAATGCTTGAATTTAGATAGAAATTTTTAATTGGTTTGGGAAAAAAAAGAAGAAGAAGAAACAGAAAGTGATAATCAAATGGAAGACCCTTTGTTGAGCAAGACTGAGCACATCGTCAACATTACAAACGATGGCAATTCTTCATCAGGTGTTGAATCAAGTGATAGATATAAAATTGAAAGATTTTGGAATCGAATAGAATTTGTAATAAATCTGGTCCAGATTGCTGTAGCATTAGTTGTTTTGATTCAGCCAAAAGACAAAGAACATCCACAAACAACATTGTCTATATGGATCATCGGTTATACTTGTGGTTCTATTGCCACTCTCCCTATCCTATGTTGGCGTTTTTGGTTTTATTACCAAAGTGTTAGCTCCGAATCTACAAGGTACAATAAATTCTTTTTTTTTTTTTAAACTGTAAAAAATATAATCTAATGTTGGCTTCCTAGGATCAACAATGTGATGGACATGTTGAAGATGGTGCTTGAAGGTTTCTTCGTGGGTTGGTTTATGGTATATTTATGGAATTTTATGGCCAACCCATCATCTTTAGATGATACAACTACTGAATTTTTCTGGTGGGTATTCAAACAGAATGTTTACAATCATGTTACATAAACAAGTAATATTGATGTCTATTTCTCCATTGTGCTTTTTGCAGGTTATGTGCGGCTCTTCTTACATTCTGTTGTATTAGATATGTTCTTATAAATCTAACATGTGCAGTAATCTGTTACTTTTTGCCTGGGATCTTATGTGTTTTGGCTGTTGAAGAAGTCTTGAAAGTCATCCTCACGCTTATTGGTAGATTTCTTGCCTGCATTAACAGATAAAGTAATGGCCGACGATGTTGTTTTCTTCTTTCTTTTGCTCAATAATTTTATTTTAAGATGATTCAACTTTTATGTATTTGTCTGCTTGTTTTTATATATATATATATATACCTTTTTGATAGAAAACAGATTTAAATTTGAAATGTGAAATAGGAAATGAAATGACCAACTCTCAATGGTTTGGCTTACATTTGGTCTTGGTGTAGTTATATATGGTCTTTAAATAATCATTTGGAACCAAAAGTCTACGCCTTTTAATTAGTTGTAAAACAAAACTATAATTTTACTAGTTATTTCATTGTAAAATACTATAGTTTACTTATACTTAGTAATTGCGTAGAAGTGGTCTTCAAATGATAATTTAGCACCAAAAAGTTGGAGAAAGTTTCACTTTTATCAACTACACAAAGTGATCTGATTAAATATATTTTTATCTGTATTTTATTGATTTTTTTAGATAAATAAACTGTATTTTTTTTTTGTAAACTACACAAACTTTATAAAATATTATAATTATATAAATTTTTGTTAACGTTTATACGTTAAATTACTATTAAATTTTGTTTTATTTCGAAAATTTATCAGGTAAACGTTAACAAAAATTTTGTAATTACAATAATTTAAGAATTTGTATAGTTTAAAAAAAAACATGATTTATATAAATAAAAGAAAATCTAAAAAATATAGATGAAAATAAATTTAATCGAATATAAGTTCGTATAGTTGTTGGAAATGAACTACTATATAATCATGCCGATTTAGATGAAGTTTTAATTGATTGTATGAGAAAATATACACCAAAAATGATCAATACCTTTGTCGAGCAAAATTGGGCCAAAATGTGGGCCAAAATGTGGGCCGCGCACAAGCTATAAAAGGAGCAAAGATTATTAGTGTAAATATGTTTGATACATTCCTATTGTGGAATAGTCTGTTAAGGCTTTTCATCATTAAAGAAGAGAGCCATAGTGTGGGCCTGCTTAGGCCTTAAGCCCACTTTAAACCTACAAAACAGTGCCGTATGACTGCTTTTGGTTCGACTCGAGACGACGTCGTGTTGCCGATCCCTTGGCTCTTGGTCCATGCTCGTCCCAAAGGCGTCAAAACAATCGAGATTCGAGAAGCCACGTCGAAGCTTTTAAACCCTAAATCACTAAAAGAAGAATTTTGAGATTTCGATCCGATTCGATTCCGGTATTGCAGATGTCGTCTTCTACTCCGACTAGCAGCGGTGGCGATTTGACTGAGAGAAGAGGGATTCCTGCTGCCAAATTCATTCAAGATGTCGAGAGTTATCTCTCTCAGTCCGGTCTCGATACTAACTCTGCTCTCGCCTTCCATCAAGAGAGGTTTCTACTTTCTCTCACTCTCATTTCTAGCTCTACGCATTTTTCTCGGGCTTCTTCTTCTCTTCTGCTAAATCCCAGATCCCCTGTTCTACACTATGAGCGGATTTATGATCACTTTTCTGGGATTTCTTTCGTTAGTGATTTCTTTTCCGTGGTGTAGGCTGCAGCAATATAAAGTTGTTGAGATGAAGCTTCTGGCCCAGCAAAGGGATCTTCAGGTTCACTTCTCCTTTTATATTTAGATTGGAACCCTTTTTTTCTTTCTTAACGCTTTATATAAGTATGTCATGTTGAGAGGTCTCTTATGGTGGATGTTTATGTGTGATGGTTCAAGTTATCTTCTTAATTTCAATCACTTTATGATATCAGGCTAAAATCCCAGATATTGAGAAATGCTTAGAGGTTGTTGCCACTTTGCAAGCAAGGAAGGGTACTGGTGAGGTTCGTCGTTGTTAATTTTAATTGCTCTACTTTTCTGTAAAATCTTTAGTGATTACAGTTAGCTAGCTTTTCTTCACTGGTTTTGCATTAATGTTGTTCTGTTATTTACATTTTGTTTTGATGTTGTGATCAATCTGTTACTTTTTTAAGATGGTTGGTGACCAAATTTAAATGATTTTTGGACATTGAATCTAGATTCCTGATTTTCAATTTCATATGTTTGTGCTTTGATTTCTTACTATTCTTTGTATCCCAATATTTTATCCATGGGACGCTCTTTCTCCCATTGCGTGACTCAGGGCATTCTTAAAACATTTTTCCTAGGACCTGACAAGCATTCTTGTATTTGAAAGTCTCTTTAAAAGATTAATGTTGATTGGTTTGAAAAGCAATCATTCATGAGGGTGCTGCTGAATCACCAATCAGCTTTCTTGTGCCTATGCGCAGGCCCTTTAGTCAGTGTCTGTAAGTCGTGTTTGATGGTGAGAGCAGAACATGTTGTGTCTGGGAACATAGTTCTGGCTTCACTGGAAGAATCAACTGACAGATAGAATGTAGTGGGCACAATGTTTCATCTTTTAATATGAAAGTGGCTCTAACGTACACACTTACTGCTGATTGTGTTCATCTTTCTTTTTAACGTGGAATTCTTCTTACAATGCAGGCACTTTTAGCTGATTTTGAAGTTTCTGAAAGAATATATTCACGGGCCTGTATTAAAGACATGGACTCGGTGTGTTTGTGGTTGGGAGCAAATGTCATGCTGGAATATTCCTGTGAAGAGGTCCAATACTCTGGATACTTATTCTCTTAGACGTTCAAGTTTCTTGCACCGGGGACCATAAAATAAATTCTTATAATCTTTGTTGTTCCAATAGGCTACGGCTCTTCTGCAAAACAATCTGGAAAATGCTAAAGCCAGCCTGGAGGTTCTTGTAGCTGATTTACAGTTCTTGAGGGATCAAGTCACTGTTACTCAGGTAAAGAGATACATGTAAATTTATCTTATTTCAGTCAGGTCAGTGCAGAGATTGAGTAAAAAGTAGTTTTTTTCTTTCTTTCTTGACTAGGATTTTTTTTTTGGTGATGGACAGGTGACAATTGCACGTATTTATAACTGGGATGTTCAACAAAGGAGGGTTAAACAAGTTACCACCCCTACTGCTATTGCTGCTGCAGACTAATGAATCACAGATTCAAATTATAACTTTGTGGGCTTAATGGAGGTAATATGATTACAATGTTTGTATCTCTTTGATTTTGCTATCTTGGTGAAGTTTGTCTGCTTGAGACCTATGAATAGAACAATTTGTCTTTGTTTTTTTAGCTACATATTTGTTGAGTTTTGGGATCAGATTGTGTTGTCCACAATTGAAGAAAGTAATACTTGTTTTAAGGATGTGAGAGATATATGAAACTATTCTAACATCTAAATGTTGGTAATAAGTGAAGTAAACATGGAAATTTGAAATAATAAGTTATCAAATAGGAACCATTTGATCATCCTTTTTCATTCGAAGGAATAAGGTTTCATTTTCTTGTCACTGATACGACATTTTCTAGTTTATATCTTAACCAACGATCATAAATTAAAATTCGTTTTTGATGACTTGGTCAACGATTTGATGATTCCGAAAATGATGTATATTTGTGGTTAGGTTACATATAGAATAGTTAGGAAATACATGGTATCTTATTTTTGTTAAGAAGATTATGTTATATGTATATAGATAATGAAATGTAAATTAAATGCATTCCCACAAAAGACATTTTTTGGTCCAACAACTTCCATAACGGACATGAGTTTTCAAACAATTTGTAGTTTTTGGGTGTTTTCACTATTTTATTCAATGTTGGATGCATTAGACGTATTTAGGGTTTGAATTGACTCAATTTGACTTTCTTATAGACTTGATTATTATCAAATTCAATTTATATATAAATCGAGAAGATAGTGAGTGCACCAGCCTTCATTGTTTAGAGTTAATATAAATATCATTTTTAATATATTCGAATAATAAAATCAATAGTGTTTAATCCGAATAATAATATGATGGTTTGTCGTTTCGCAATACAAAAACTGAATCAGTCTTACTTGTTTGTTTGATAATAACGAACTAAAAATAGATATCTTTGTTGGATTCAATCAGAACATCATCTGTTACATAAAAACATATTTATAAACTATTACAACAAAAAGGGTAAATATGTATTATGTATGGTTTAAATATATGATCATTGTCATAAATTTGTCTTCAAAAACATTTGAATTCGATTCAATTGTATGAACATACTCCATGCACGCAATTGAGACAGACACATCTCGAAAAATTTGAAATGCATAAAATTAGATGTATGTTAGGTAAGAATTATACTGTAAATTTATTCTTGGAAAACACTATTCCACCAGTTTATTTTGTAATTGCAGATTTATTGTATCCAATGTTGTAGGCTTTCTAATTACATGCAGATTTATATTTTATAATAATGTAGATTTAATACATGGTTCCTATAAAAACAGATTTATTTTTAATGTGCTATAATTACTATAATAACATTTTTATGCAAGATTATTTGGTTTTTAACCTAAATTTTTACATCTACCATCCTCTTTAATCTTTGATGATTGTTTTATTTTTATGTTTTATATGTTATTAAAAATAAATCAAATAAGTATTAATGTAATTACTTAATTTAAATTAGGGTTATATGTTATTTTTTTTCTAAAAATTTAGTCCATTTGAATTCTTCATATACTCAAACAAAATATGTCTAGGACTAATAAAGAGATTACCATAATTTTAATAAATTAATACCATCAAATAGTATATTTTAAAATTTTTATTCTGCATTTTAAAATTAAAATTTTAAAAATAACAAAAATAATTATGTTAAAAATTTTATTTACTCTAAATAAATTATAAATATATTCAATATATTATATTTTAATTCATTTTTTTGTTTAAAATTTATTTTTTATTAAAACATTTTAATATATTTTAGTTATAAAAGTATGTTATTATTAAAAAATTAAATTAATAATGTTATTTTTGAAAATATGTTATATTATATATTTGCGTTAGTTAATACTTGGTAGTTATTTTGTCTAAAATAAAATATAGTTCAAATTTTTGTTTGGCATAATTTGTATGAATAAATGTTAAAAGAAAAAAGATTGTAGATATATTTCGTTATCAGAAAAGAGAAGAGAAGAGAAACGTACACGTAAAACGAGGTGGATTTTCTCTTTTATTTATTTTCTTTTTTGGTTTTGAGAAGCTGTCTGTCTCCTCTGAGTTATTAAAGTTAGTTTGTCTTTTAGTGTCAAATAACGCGTTTTAGGGTTTATCGTTACAATATTATCCCATTTTCATCAATTCATCTTCTTGACTTTGACTTTTTCTTTTCTTGTAATTTGGGACCCTCTCACAATTTATATACTTATATTAATAAATTCTGATTTTGTATATGAAATTTAAAATCACCAAAGCCGTAATCATCGGTACATGTTCTCACTTGACATATAACAATTCTCCATTTCTAAAGTCAACAGGTTGTTTTCTTCCCCTCCTTCATTTTTACACACAACCAATGAATCTTTACCATTTATGTATATATCCTTTAACTTACAATATTTATCCTTACATAACTATAACAAAATCTATACTAAGATACATTTTACACTATCAAAATCGTATACAAACATCACACATTTGTTTACTTAAAGGTAAATCGGCTCGGTAGGTTAAACCTTTTATGTTTATTGTAGTTTAATTAGTTGTATCTATTGGTATTTAGTTCTTTCAGCCAATATTCATACCAATCCAATATCTAAATTGATACTATTTACAAATCCATGAGTCTCTTTTTATATAATAACGTTATTTTTTGTTTGCAAACGGCGGTTGTGATTGCGGTCAACACTACGATTGTAATTATTGTATATGTTATTTGTTTGTTTACCGTCGTAATTACGGTTGCGATTGATTGTATATTTTTAATCGTAACGTTATTTTAATCAACAGTTAAAAAAGTTACAACGTAAAACATAACGTTTAACCGCTCCGATTGACTTTATGTATCTACAATAAACAAATGAACAATAATTTGTTGTAGGCACAACTACAATTCATACGATTGACAAACAAACATGATTAATATATTTGTCTCATTATCTTTGTGAAATTTATAAAACAGCCTATTTTAGTAAATACATAAGAAGTCAATGAGTCCATTTTACATAATTAAGGAAGTTGAAATCTATACAAATTAAAAGCACACATGGCTCACTTGGCATCGACCGACGATAGCTAACTCTTTTGACCTTTATTCTCTTCCTAATTGACAATTGACATTACAATACATATACTACCTTTATAACTTTCCAACAATACTAATCTTTCAGCATTTGGGAAATTATATTTTTAGAGTTTACTATTTCCTCATCTACAAGTTTATTTCATGTAACGTTATAAAAGTTTATTTGGCCATCATTTATCACAATGATAACAAGTTTACCACTTTGATAATTATCGTTTCACATTCTTCTATAATTTAACATTATAATAGTTTTTACTTAGTTTTTTACATTATAGTTTAAAATAAAAACTATTATTTTAGCAAATAGTGGTAGAATACACGTTTATTAATTATTATAATTTCCTAGAAAAATTCTTTCAAACACTTTCGATAGAAACACGAAATTGACTGAACAAGATAACTCGACTCAAGTAAGTGCAACAATTAATGGTCAACACTTTTGACTTTGACCACTTCGTCTAGCCCATATTAATATTTATATAATTTCTTAGATCTCTTCTCGTGAACTTTAGCAGTTAGCTATGATAAATGTGGTCAATCATATCCATTTTTTTTTTATTTGTTTTGAGTTTTAAAAGCATCAATTTAATTTATTCGCAGCATAATATATGATAACACTAGTCTACATTCAAATTTAATATATAAAGGCCGATCTAATCCATGTCCCATGTGCACACACATGTATACGACATACATGCTACATATCTAGCATACAAAATATACAAATGTAGTTTCGAAAACTGAGATTAAAGTCAGTATTAGACCTTTTAGTCTAACTAATCGCACTACATTTGTATGTGCGAAAGTTAGTAATCAATATACTTCCTCTCTAATTTTGTTTTAAATATATTTCTTTCCAGGAAAGAATAATCAATAAAGTAATTATTAATCTGAATTATACACAAATGTTGATGTGTGTATAAATATAAAGACTGCGTAGTTATAGTGGTAGCAAGTATTGTATTGAACTAGTTTTATCTGTATTATATTTACGATACACAAATATATCATTAGTTATAAGATCGCAACAAACGATAATAAAAAGCATCAACACTATGCTTAAAAAACTCTATAATCTACTTCCTCTATTTCAAAATATAAGATGTTTAGATATTATTTTTTGTTTCAAAATATAAATATTTTTATACAACTTAAATTTGTATTACATAATATATGACCAATTGTAGTATATAGCTCTTTATAATTGGTTGAATTTTTTTAGTTCATATATTAAATGATATTTTTAAGATGAATTGTTTTTAAGTAAAACACAACATATTATGGAACAGAGAAAGTCTTAATAATATGCATAGATTTATATAATCTGGAAATTGAACCCTAATCTGATATGAATTTTTTTAATAAACCCAAAATTAGCCAGCTTTCTTTCTTTGCGCTTGATATAATAATGAAAATTGTTTTCCATTATTTCTTCATTAATTCAATTGTTTATGAATGATACATTACAAAACATATTTTTCGTACGGAGAAAAACAGTGCTCACGTATACACACACAAAAGGTTACACGTGTTTGGTACGTATGCATGGAATGTACATTTTGAAATTGTAATTTAATGCCGAATAGTTATAAGATGAAATAATTTTTTAAAAATGAATATATTCCATTATAAAGAAATTTCATTGCAGTTTTGGTCGACGAGTTTGGAGTTCGGTCCACGATTAATTTGGTACCTTAGGATTAGTCCAATTTATTTGGTCCAAAATGAGATTATATGATTGTTTGGGAGAGAAATAGTTTTGTTTGTTTGATTATCACGGTAATTACGGCTATTGCAACAATATATCAACATTGTAGTCGCATTTGTGATATACTTTGTTTGTTTGTATGTCGTTGATGATGGTAGTTGTGGATGATCACAGATGTTTAATTGTATCATTGTTTTAATTAGTGATAAAAAAATTATAACGGAAGATGCAATTTCTTACCATTACGATTGATCGTAAATTGACAAATAAACGAATAATAATTTACTGGAATTATAGAAAATTGTGACTAATAAACGAATATCACTAAATGTGAATATTTACTGTTGCATTCTGCCTAAGAAAATAAGGCACATTCGAGGTTTTGGTCCTCCACTATCGATGGTAAACATGAACAAAACATCTCTGCCTCTCGTTCTTTGTGTGCAGCTGCTTGTTTGCCGTACTTTTGTGATCAGAAACAATAATTTTGTTACTGTAATGTCTTATATATAATTAATATATTTAAAATAATATATATTTTAATATAGTTTTGTAGGAAAGTGAAAAATATTTCCTGAAAAAATATAACAATGGAAATTCAGTGAAGATTATTTCCCACCATTTTCCTACCGATTTTTGACCCTTTTTACGATGCATTCGGTTGAAAATAGCCGATGATTTTATCAATAAAAAATTACGTTTTTTTTACTAATTTTGTTTCTAATTTTTCTGTGGAAATATGATTGATTTTTTAGTAAATTTCATATTGATGGTCCAGTATATACCATTAACCTAGGAAGTGAAAACAAGTAATGGGAAATAAAATGAAAAGGAGAATGGCTTGAGTAGGAAGCAACCGACATGAGGCTTAGGGAAAAGAAAACAGCTAATACCGCGTTAAAATCACACGTGCCTATCACTGACCGTTCGATCAGCCACATGTCATATATACAGTTGTCTTGATATAAGGTTTTTACAGTGTTGCTGCTTTGGGGTCACAAAGGACGGGTCGGGTCGTGTCAGATCGGATCGGATCGGGTGGGTCCCCGACCATGACACTTTATTCTCTCATACACAAACGGTTCTGTAATGAAAAACGTGTAACCCCCACCTCCCAACAAAAGTATACGAATTTTGTTTCTAAACATATCGATTTGAGATAGAGAAATGAAGATTATATTTTATCAGAGGTGAAAACAATTTCCTTTATGTTCACTAAATTAAAGTCTGTGGAATAACAAAATAGTGTTTAAAAATATTTATACTTTATAACATTGTATTTAATAACGATATACTCTCTCTGTTATTGAATAATTTTAAACCAATAGTAATTTAATAAAATTAATTATTTAAAAACAGAAAGAATAACATTTTTAGTTGTCCAGCGAGTAAATTTTTACTAACAAATTTACTTTTGTCATTTTCGTCTTAGAAGATAAATGATTTTTTTATATAATATTATTTTTACGTGGATATCTAATATAATATGAAATGTTGGAAAACGCATAAATATTTTTCCAATACCATACTATATTTTTATATATAAATATTTCATTTAGAATTTTATAATTGAATAATATGTCATATATTTATGCACGAGAAAATAATATAGTATATTATTATTTTTTAAATGATTCATTTAAAAGTAACAAATTAGTATTTCACCAAATACTAGTGCCCCATATATATATAAATTCTAATATCAATTTAACAAGTTCTTACACTTAAATAAATCTTTTGTCACTTACTCAAATCGTTTTAATTTTTTGAATTATCATCTTCGTTTAAATTAGATCAACCAAAATCTTAAAAAAGTAACTTAAAAATAGTAATTAACATAACATTTTCGCCTATATTATATTCGGTTTAAATCTTTTTAACCATTCCAACTTTTCCAATGTAGAAAAGATTATTCCATTTTTAAAACATTTTTAATATATTATTTAAAAAATATTTTTTAAAAATAACTTTATTAGAAAGTATTATTAACAAAAATACGATTTGTTATCACAACAATAAGTTTCAAATAACTATATAAATTAGTTTAAGTTATTAAAATAATTATAGTATATGTCATTATCATTAATTTGATTAAAGAAATAATATATATTATTAAAATGATCAAAAATATTATTAAATTTGTAAAAAATAATTATTTTTATTTCTTAAATTTATGTATATAAAAATTAAATTTAAAAATAAATTTAATTAAAAGTTAAAATTATATAAAAATATATAATTTATATTTACTAATAAATAATACATAATATTATATAATTTATAAATATTTTTTCTATAAAGAGTGTATGTATAAATCTAGTGATTTTATAAAAGAAAACAGGCAAAATAATGAAATATTGAAATATCAATGTATTTTTAATAACCGAAATAATAAAAAACAATGACGGTGAAGCAGTAAATAACTAAGAGGATTTTATGACCGATGACTTGTCGGAGAAGAAGCAAACTCTATGCTGACGTATGCTATATGTCAGCTTCTTTTCGAAGCTTCTCTTTTACGCGTTTTAACCCTTACGTTAATTAGTTTTAAAAGTTACTTTCCCTTCTTTTAATTTTCAATTTATTCAATTTTATTAGCTCTGAGTTTTCATTAAGTTTGTCTCTTTGTGTTGGTTTTATCTTTGCCTCGGAGATTTTTTTCCTCATAATATTATATTAATCTATCTACGTGAAATTGTGTGCTCATTGCTCACGCTTTTTGAATTTTTAATTCCATTATATTATATATTGTGGAATATGTTAGATAACTTTTTTTTAACTTTTGCAAAATTTAGTTTATTTTAACTTTATATGTCTGTCTAATTTCTATACTATATTTTAAAAAGTAATACTATTTTGTTATAAATTTAACACTATAAAATTAAAATTTTAAAACTAATAATATTTACTTAAAAAATTACACATAAATTTAAAATATTATATCTGTATTTATTTTTCTAATTTAAGATTTAATTTTTTATATTAAAAAGAAGTTTTAGTGTGTTTTAATCATAATTTATATTATTATTGAAAATTTAAATTAATACTATTTTTGAAACAAAATTTTGAAAATATTATATTTTAGAGAATGGGTATATTTTAAATTATTTAGATTTAGTTAGATATAATGATGCGTGTGAAGGAAAAAATAAAATACTATATTTATGTAATTTAACGACGTATTTTTAACTTAAAAAAATATATAATGGAACAGTGTCATTATTTGAAGTTTTTTTTATTATATCAAAATTGCCGTTAGCTAATTATCATAAAAACATTCATTTTGAAAAATAATTACTCAGGTTAAAGTTTAAGATTATTGAATACGTTCTCTGACAATGGTAAATGCGCTGAAATAATTTTTTTTATAAATTGTGTGTTTATTACTAGTGATGAGTTTAGTAGTGCTTAATTTAATTAAAGTTGATCTTTAAACTAATCTTTAATATCTTACCAAAAGTTAATTGACATGAAAGAAGAAAAAATGAATTAACTAATGCAACCTGTAATATGAAAAGAATCCGCGACAAGACGTTCTAGTCAAATTAGAATTAGTCTAAATGTAAAATTTTCTGTCAGAATCACTGATTCTCCTTTTCCCGTAAAAAAAAACTGTAAAAAAAAAAGACAAATGTTTGTTAAAAGTTAAAAAAGGTTAAAATGAAGGAAAGCCGCGATGTGCTTAGTAGAGCAGTAATCACATGCGGCAGACCCACACCTTTTCGTTTCCTACGTGTCTTCATCTACGCGCCATTTCTCGAATCCCTTTCGTTTACCGTTTTAACCGGTTATTGCTTCTACAACTACGCGTAAAAACAAGAGATTTATATTATCACTTTATAACTCTTCTTAAATTATTCATACTTGTTATCTTTTAAATTGTTACCATTTCTGTTGGGTGACAAGACATAGTGTGGGAATAAAGGGGGGAAAAAAGATATGAAGGGACAAAAATTAAATAACCGGCGGAGGACGGCACCGTCTCGATACCCATTCATAAACCGTACGCTTCCCATGACTGGCGTTTACCGGTGACTACTTTTTATTATATCTTTTAATATTCCTTGCCCGCGTAAATGAGAGGAAATAAATAATAATTATTAAAAAATAAAACAAATGGGAAACCTCCTAAATCCAAGCTGTTTTCCAGAAGAACCCAAAAAATCCACAAAGTTTTATATTCACACCTCTCTCTATCTTCTTCTTATCTCAAATTCACACAAACCATTACAGACTAAAGAAAAAACATATAATCACCCAGAAAGCTTAAGAAAAGCTCTCTTTTTTCTTCTCCTCTCTCTCACTAAAATCTCCTCCGAAGATGATATATCTATAAAGCATCGATTCTTTTAAAGACTCGAGATCTTTTCTATTACATGGAGAAGAAGAAAGAAGAGGATCATCCTCATCAACAACAACATCAACAACAACAACAACAACAAAAGGAGTTCAATAATAGCAAGAACACGGAAAAGAAGATAGAACAGCATCAACAACAAATCTCATCATCATCATTACACATGGCGAATCTGGTTACGTCATCAGATCATCATCATCATCAGCTAGAGCTAGCTGGGAACAACAACATGAATCTCTCAAGCATCTTTGATACTCCATCTTTGCCTTTTTCTTATTCGTATTTCGAAGATCACTCTTCTAATAATCCTAATTCTTTCCTCGACTTGCTCTCACAAGATCATCATCAGTTTGCTTCTTCTTCTGGTTCATTCGACGCCTTTCCTCTCCCCAACAACAACAACAACCTCTTTTTTACGGATTTGCCCTTGTCTCAACTAGCAACAACAAAAGCTGAGTCATCAGAAGTTGTGAACACAACACCGACATCTCCAAACTCAACCTCCGTCTCGTCTTCCTCCAACGAAGCTGCAAATGATATTAAGGAGGTTACTGTTAAAGATCAAGAAGATCAACAGGAGCAAAAGGGTACTAAGCCACAGTAAGTGAAAAACCCTCCATTTTAATATTGATACACTTATTTTATTTTTAATCATTTTGTGGATATTTTGTTATGAAGATTGAAGGCAAAGAAGAAGAATCAGAAGAAAGCAAGAGAGGCTAGGTTTGCGTTTCTAACCAAAAGCGATATTGATAATCTTGACGACGGCTATAGGTGGAGAAAGTACGGCCAGAAAGCTGTCAAAAACAGTCCTTATCCCAGGTATTATATATGTATTACTCTCTATATAATTATTTGCATATATATTTATTGTAGACCTATCTAGATCCATCTTCAGTTTATATGCATCTGTTTGTGCATATATTTTATATGCATTTGTAACTATACTTCAACAGATCCGTTTTTTTTCAAATTCATAACGATTATATACATTTTCTACATGTTGTTGTGTGTCTATGCCTAATGTAATTAAATAACACACCATATATGTATTGTCTAAGATGTGTGTTTACGTGTAGAGTAGCCCTAGATTCAGTGTGCTCTATATACATGCCGAGTCTATATGCATATAAAATGACTCTATTCATATTATACAAATGTTCACTATGATAATTATCAATTCATATATAGTCGTTTCTATATATATACCTAATACGCGTGTCTGTAGGGTCCAAAATGTTTGAATTTTCGTTTCCAAGAATATTTTTTCTTTTGTTCCATTCCATGAAATTTCTGTGTTTTTATTTCGTCCCTTGATTTATGTTGCTTGTGTCGGAAGATTTCTATCTCAACCTGTTCCAAACTTCATCTCAGATCTCGAGATCTTCTGTTTCTAATATCTTCCATTAAATTTCAAAGTAATTAAATAGACTAGAGGATTACGAAAACAAAATATAAAATACGTTATGTAAATATTGTATTAATATTTAATATAAACTCAAACTTTTAATGTGCAGAAACTATTACCGTTGCACCACAGTGGGTTGCGGAGTGAAGAAGAGAGTGGAGAGATCCTCCGATGATCCTTCTATCGTTATGACAACCTACGAAGGTCAACACTCACACCCTTTTCCCATGACGCCACGTGGACACATCGGAGTGCTTACATCACCAATCCTCGACCATGGTGTAGCCACCACGTCATCATCATCATTCACTATCCCACAGCCACGCTACTTGCTGTCTCAGCATAATCATCAATCATCATTCAACATATACAACAACTCTCTAAGCATGATCAATAGAAGCTCGTCCGATGGAAATTTCGTAAATCCAATGCCATCACCATCACCATCATTCCCTGGATTTGGTTATGATATGTCACAAGCTTCTACTTCAATGTCTTCTTCCATTAGAGATCATGGATTGCTTCAAGATATTCTCCCTTCGCAGATCAGATCGGATACTATTAACTCCCAAACCAATGAAGAGGATACGAAATGAAACAAAGTTTTTCTTCAACGGGGCATTTAATTTGTCTTCTTCTTTAATTTTTGCCGGATCTGGTTGATAGGTTTTTATTTAGGTCGGAATTATGTGGAGTTCTTGGCCGGTTTAGGTGAACCGATTATTGCTGGCTTTGTAATGTTTTGCCTTCATTACATTTTGCATCGGTTTTTTCGAATAACCACGACACAAACAAAAGATGCTAACTATGAACAGAGAGATTTGTAGAATATGTTATATAGATATAACTTCATTTTTTGTTTTTACCAAGAATTATGTATTGTTTACTTTTTAAGACTTTGAATCTATGTAGTATGTGTTTTTTTCTTGAATTTTTTCCTTATTCAACATCAGTCACGCACCAATATTATTTTTAGATAATTTTATTTGCAAACATGCTATCATTTTAAAATCTTACTTTTAGATTTTTGACTTTCTCGTTTGATGTAAATTTAACATATCACATATATACAAGACAAAGTATTTTGGTTTTGCTGAATTATATATGTGTATCGATCATCTATATGCCTAAAAGGCTAATTAAATACCATACGAAATTAGTTTATAATACGCATTCTTGTAGTTACATATTTAATAGAATAGATCAAAAAAATATTTATTCACATTGGAAAAAGATCAAAGAATACAGAACTAACGAATTTTTGTATGATGATGCTATTCTTAGCTAGATCATATGAAACGAATTAAATTCTTTATTGAATGTTC
Source organism: Pugionium cornutum (assembly GCA_018901935.1). Classification (NCBI taxonomy): domain Eukaryota; kingdom Viridiplantae; phylum Streptophyta; class Magnoliopsida; order Brassicales; family Brassicaceae; genus Pugionium; species Pugionium cornutum. The sequence continues at coordinate 8,986,738 of CM032162.1, forward strand.
ATACATTAATATTCAGTTTCTATAACTATTATAGTATATTATTAAAAAAATAACATTACCTAACGTGTTATTAACAAAAATATCATACTGATATATCATCACCATAATGAATTTTAAATAAATATAAAAATAAGTTTAAATTATTAGAATAATTACAATATATGTCATTGTTATTAATTTGGTTAGAAAATTAATATATTGTATTAAACTAATAAAAAAATATTATTAAATTCATAAAAAATTATTTTATTTCTTTAATTTATATCTACAAAAATTAATATTAAAAATAATTTTAAATAAAAGTTAAAATTATATAAGTATCTAATTTACATGTATTAATAAACAATATTATATAACTTACGAATATTTTTCTACGTGGGTATAAATTTAGTATATACATATATTACAATGAACATGTACATATAATTTAAAAAATGATAACAAAAGACTAAATTATATATGTCACATCTAATTACTTATAAGTGGTAAATATTAACTTTATGGTAAATATAAATCCATATTCAACTTTAGATATAGATATTTAAAGAGATTAATGATCTATTTTCCTTTTCCCTATAATCAGATGCAATGTGTAGTATGTATATTATTGCTAAGAATACATACAAACATATGCATACATATAAATAAAATATGATAAAGTTGATGCATGGAGCTACATATGTGTGTATATATGGTTTAGGTCTTTTTCAGGAAGCCGATAGCTACACAAGTGATGTATGGCTGATATTAAATATAAAAGTAAATGCAAAAGCCATAGAGTTAGTAATGTCCATAATGGATTGTCGTTTAATCACTCAAAACATAGAAACACAAGGACTTCTAACAGCCTACTCATCAACCCTATTTCATCACCAACTAAGTATCAAAACAAATCATGCATGTTTTCTATATTATGGAGATTTATTACTATTTAATGTGTTTATTTAATCCCACCATTCCCTTAAAGTTACAAACATATGGATACGTATACATTAGCCCTTTTCTTATATATTGCCACCCATTATGTTTGGATTGGTGACAACAAATATTGACATAAGTTGAATGCATGCTGACTTAATTACGATTTAATTTGGTATAATAATAACTATCAAAGTTCATCTACAAAATATTCAAACACTTCAAGTGATTGATAAGACTTTTTCAAAATATAAATAAAATAGATTTATATGTACGCCATGAGTGGAAAAAAATATTCGTAAATTATATAGTTATTTATTAGTAAATATAAATTAGATATTAATATAATTTTAAATATTATTTAAAATTATTTTTAATATTAATTTTTGTATATATAAAATACTGAAATAAAAATAATTGGTTTTTTACGAATTTAATAGTATTTTTGTTAGTTTAATAAAATATATTGATTCTCTAACTAAATTAATAACAATAACATATATTGTAATTATAATAATAACTTAAACTCATTTATATATTTATCTGAATTTACTAGGGTGATTGTTAGAACCAAATTTGTAGTTTATTCAACTCTCACATAAATTCTCTGAATATTTCTTTGTATTATCTCCGAAGGTTTTTGAATCTATAAGGACTGTGCCCCTTTTATATTATATAATCCACAATTAATTTCAGATTTAGAATTAATTATGGATTTAGCGGTTACAACATAATTAATTCTTAACCGTTATAGTATTGATTATTGTCTATTACAAAATAATTAATTCTCTTAACTATTACATAATTAAAATAACCAGTTTAACTTAACCGGTTTAACTTTTTTTTACTCCACCTTGGTCCGATTATCGGATTCGGATTTTAGAGTTAAATCTGGTGTCCACAATGATGATAAGTTATCATGATATTTCTTTTAATAACACGTTAAGGTGAGGTTATTTTTTTTAAATGTTTCTTAAATAATATATTAGGAATATATATCCAGAAAACAAAAGCACAATATGTAGGAAATATAAATAAAACTGATTTTAGTTAGTCAAGTTTTTTGTTAGAAATCTGATATCAAAACTCGACTTTAATCACGAATGGTTTATATACAATTTATTAACGATTTTAGAATGAAATTTAGTTAGAGAAGAGACATAAAAACCTTCATTTCAAAACAGTGTTTTCTATATAAAAAATTGATGGAAAACAACACGTTTATGCATATATACTGAAAAATGAAAAAAATCAAACTCTTAATTAGACTGATTTGTGTATGCATATATACTGAAAAACAACACGTTTGAGCTGTAAATACGTGTGTATACTATATGTATGCAAATACGTCTACGTAAAAGGGTTGGCTACAATTATTTTGTTGTCAACAGTTACTTACTCATCACATCCTAATTGTTAAAGATCTACTCATGATAGGATTGATAATGTTACTATAATTTCAACCAAAATTTTGATTTATATAGCTTAATTATAACCATCTCTCCAAGCCAATCAAATATATATATATATATATATATATATTTGTGGGTTAATTAAAATTTGAGAGTACATAGTTCATGTAATGATATTAATGAATTGAAATTTTGATTAATCAAACTTCTTAGATATATAATATAGTGGTGGTGGGAGGAACAACTGGTCTAGTGATTGTACCACTTTTACGTCCATCCTTTTCACAGGTGTGGAGTTCGACTCTACCGCCTCTCATAGGAGAATATTAAATTTTCGTATCATATTAAGTTATTGGTTCGATACGTTGTGGTAAAGTGACAAAAAAAACATAGTGGTGGTTTGGTGAAATCAATAAATATAGTGCGGAGAGATCGTTGAATAATGGAGTAATAAAAAATTATCGTATCTAACTAAAATTTACGTTTCTCCATTTTTCTTTTCTTTTCTATCCACCAAGTCATGTTCAATCGTTGATTATATCGAGGATTGGGATATGATAATTTTTGGCATATAATTACGTAAGATAATATATGTTTTCCAATGTTGTAACTTGTAATGTTTTTGTTTTTGTTATTGATTTTTGATTCATTAGTTAATTTATTAAAAAAAAAAACAAATTCAGCATCATTTATCGAGGGTGATTTTGTAGTTTCCAATCGTTATGTGGCACGTGGCCAAAGCAATACCACGTTCCTACATAAACAACTTGAAAGGAGCTCTTAAGTGTCTTGTAGAGAAGATGTTTCTCAGCCGACACTCCACGATGAACTTACGGATTCGTTCTCAAGGGAGAATCACTCTCCAACTACAACATAGTTAAATGTAGCATTGACCTTTTTTTTTGCACACAATGCTAACATTTGAGTGTTCTCACGAAAAGCAAATTACATAGAAGAATGATTTAAATCACAATACGTTAAGAAAGCTGAGACCAAATTTACACATGTATCATCTTAGCCAATCTCACCCAAACTCCATCTAATATTAAAACCTATTTGAGATATGGGGTTGAAGAAGAGAGAGAAGACAACTAGCTATGATTAGGGATGTTAAAAAGTTTTAAAATTTTAATGTTAATTTAGGTTTCTTCTCATCAATTTATTTTATAGAAACTTTTTGAGTTAATTTAATTGAATTTTAAATCTTTGGATTAAAATAGTTTAAGTTATATCTTATTTCAATTTTAAACATTTTCTTGTCAAAATTATAAAACAACATTCTCTAAAAAGTATCTCATATCGAAAAAATAATGAAAGTTTTAGTCATATACAAGTCATATTAGACCATCCAATTATTACTTATCTCTAATATATTAATTGAGGAATATTTAAAAAAAATAATTTTATCATAACGTGTTATTAACAGAGATATTTACTAACATATTATTACAAAAATGAATTTCAAATAAATATATAAATGGTCTTAAATTACTAGAATAATTATAATATATGTCATTGTTATTAACTTGGTTAGAGAATCAATATATTTTATTAAACTAACAAAAAAATATTATTAAATTTTTATTTACATATAAATAAATCAATATTAAAAATAATTTTAAATAAGAATTAAAATTATATAAATATGTAATTTATATTTATTAACAATATTATATAATTTACGAATATTTTTCCCATGTAGAGCATGGGTATAAATCTAGTTTGTTTTAAATTGAAAATTATGATATCACAACCCATTCACATACATCCAAATAGAACCAAAATCAATCTAATCCATAAAATTTTTTTGATTGATTTAACATGAAATTAGCCCAACTTGAAACTGGCACAATTCAAATTAGTGTGGCCGATCCGATTCAATATAAATCTAATAAATCTTATAATGTAATATTGTTAGATTATCTAGATCTAGGAAGAAAGTATGAAAAATATCTTACATAAAATATAATGAAACATTAAATAATATTTAAGTGATATGAACTGTTCACTTATTATCAAATAATTTTGAATTGAAATTCTAAAATATAACATTTTCTAATATATGAAAGAGATGGATCCATTTATTTATTGTTCAATTAGTCTTGATTTGAAATGACATAAACCTCAATAACACCTCACATTATCTTTACTTTATATGAGCTGAATAGTTGTTGAATCACTTTATCGAGTAAGACTCATAAGTAAAAGGAGAGACTCAACGTGACTCACTCGTTTAAGGCAAATTCACAAATGAATGATGAATCTATTGGTCAAATCTCAAATCAAAGGTTTTAAAGACTCATAAGTTCAAAACTAACATAGTCAAAAAGAAAGCTACGTGGCAATTTGAGATTGTTTGTAAATGTGAATGCAAACGTAGAAAAGGTTTTAAGAAAATCAAAACCTTGATCATCATTTTTATGTTTCTTTTCTCGTTTAGAGTTGTTACAAGTCATAAAAAATTTAAGATAAATAAGATGAGCATGAACAATGAAGTATCCTTCGATTTGATTATTTTTGTAGAAATATAGAAATTGAAACTAACACAAAAAGAAAAAAAGGAAAAAAGAAAGTGGAGTTTATGTATTACCACGGAATTTACACTTTATTCATCTCACACAAATTAGCTAAAATATTCTCTAAATAATTCTCTTTATTTCTGAATGATTCAATTAGTGACATGTACTCAATCATACTATATTTTCTGATATTGCAACATTCAATGTACAGTACAATATTAACCATTTTGTCATGCATGTGTTCTACTAAATATATGGTCAATAAGAATACATTTTTTGACATTGTAGAAATGTGAATTTTTGAGAGAATTATTGAGAGAATATTTTTGAAATTTTGTGTGAAACGTGAATAAAGTGTAAATTCGGTTATAACATTATAGAAGGTTAAAAAAAAAGAAGGAAAATATTATTAGAAGGAAAATTTTTAAGATGCAAAGATCTACAAAAATAGAAAATTGATATTATGACATTTGACGGAGAGTATATAAAGAGAGTAGAGAGGAAATGTTGTCATCTAAGGTTTTAAAAGTGAAAAACCACGAAAAAAAAAGTTTGATGAGTGAAAGACGAGTATAACACAGTTGTTGCTATGCCAATAAGTTTTTAGATAGATTTATAAATTGGTCAGTTACAAGAGAAAGTTGATCTTAAATTATTTTGATTAAGTATAATTATAAAAGTTTGCATGTTTAACATATTTGAATAAAGTATTGTGTGGTTAAGCATGTTAACTGATTCCTATTTGAATAAAATATCGTTTGGTTAAACAGATTCAAGTTCATAAATATTCTAGTTTTTCAATTTCTTTCACGCAATCAAGCAAAAGAGGATGTTTGTCAATATTCTGAGAGATCTAAGGAGAAATAAAGAGTATGTGACACTTAAAGAGTATTTCTCGTCCTCAGTTGAAACTTGGATTGAACACCATTTTCAAAGTGTTGATAATTAATAAGTTTATGGAACCTAAAAGATAAATTATACAGAAAATATCTCAGCAGTGTATATCCAGAAAACATAATCGATGAAATGCCTAAAGTATATCCTATAAATAATATTAACAAAGAAAAAAATGGTAAGTTAAAGAGTGAAAGCAATAATAATGAGAAAACACAAGAGAAACGAATGGAAGCATGAAACACGTGCGGTCATATCTAAGATCTAAATGCGTTTGATATCTTACTAAGCGGCCTACAACCATTTAGCACAATTTAGATGGACCTACTTTTTGTGCCAAAAAAAAAAAAAGATGGACCTAATTTTTAAATAATATTTTGTCGACTATTTTTTAATAATCTGGCCCTACTAACTTATGATATTTTGTCGACTATATTCGTTAGAAAATTATTAAAGGAATGGCCTCTTAAATCAGAACCACTTGTCAAAACAGTGACTCAATCATTATTTTTTATCTTTCGTTTTATTTCCTCTTACGCAGAAGGATAGATTGTATAAAACCAAAAGAATCCAAAACCAGAAACGAAGTGAGCAAACAAAATTTGGTGATGTCATCTTCCCGATGGACGTTGATGGATCTACCGTCGTACCTGTCGTCATCATGGATATTCCAGTGGCCGGAGATAAATCTATCGTACCTGAGCTCCGGTTGGAACATGAGATTGTTATCGTTGTCGGGTCATTTCTCAATAATTGATGATCTGTTGTGGAGTTTGGTCTCGATCATCGAATCTCTGGCTATAGTCGCTACGCTCTGTTGCTACCTCTTGTTTTGTGGTTGTACCCTCTGACTCCTTTTTACTTTATTTTATTTTCCAATTTACTTACCAAATTTGAAATTCCTGTAAATAGAATAATTATAATAAATGAATTTGGAACTTTTCTAGAATCGGGTTCGAGTTGGCAAAAATAAAAAGATAAACAAATGAAAATGAAATACATTTCCTTAATAGATCAGAGTGATAACTAATTAACTAAGATTAATTTAGTTTTGTTATATTATTCTATTCTCAATTTAAGAAAAGGACAATCGAATTCTTCACCAATTTTCTGTTTTATATATCAATTATAAGTAATCTTGCATAGTTTACTATGAAATTGAAAATTTCTAATATATTATTTAAAAAATATTTTTAAAAAATAATTTTAACTTGACGTATTATTAACATAAATGTTATGATGACGTGTTATCATTTCAATGAGTTTCAAACAAAATATATAAATAGGCTAAAGTTATTAGAATAATTACGATATATTTTACTGTTATTAATTTGGTTAAAAATCAATATATTTTATTAAACTAACCAAAAAATTACTATTAAATTTATAAAAATATAATTATTTTTATTTAATTTATATATAAAAACATTATTATTAAAAATAATTTTAAATAAAAGTTAAAATTATATAAATATTTAATTTATAATTAGTAATAAATAATATTATATAATTTACGAATATTTTTCGTATAAATCTAGTTTTGAGATTAATTAGGTATTCCATACCATTTAAGCAATAACTTCGCCTTGATTCAGCAAAGTGATTTAGTGATCGTAAATTGTGATCAATTTTCAATAATCACATTTTATCTATCGCAATTACATTTGATTGGGTTACTTGCATAATTGGACCCCAAACCAAAATTAAAAAAGTAGATCCAGTTTTAATTTCTCTCAAATATGTTAAAGACAAAACAAAGGTCAAAATCAAATTTTCCCAAACCAAATTTCACTTTCTCGATTTAGTGTTCTTCACGGCCAGCAAAACCAACACGAAACCGAATGGATAGGCATTTCTATGATATTCTTTTAAATATTAATTTGCTCATTGTATTTTTATTTATTTATTTGGAATGTTTTCATTGTTTAAGGAGGTGATAATCCAAGAAATGAGAAACTAAGGGTCAAACACACAAGATCGGTTACGTGTTCTAATCCTTGGTGCAAAAATAAGTAAGTTTCCTACTTGTCATGTGATCGGTTAACTAATCACCCACCATCTACCTCAGACCTCACACCTCACAATCGATTTCTACCACTAATTTCGACCCAAAGATTTCGTTTCATTGCATTTCTCAAGTTTAAGCCTAAACCTTTATTCCCCATAAGGCAAAATGGCTCCCCAAAACTCAAGATCAAGTGCAATCAGTGCAACAATTTCCAAGGCATAAGGAAAAAAGGCAATGACTTCTAAGTCACAAGGCAAGAAATACGTCAAAGAACGAGGTTGACAAACACAGTGGAGAAACATACTCCTCCTATATGAAGGGCAACCGAATGATGTTCCACCAGCATCCATCGAGACCAATGAAGCCAACATCCAAGAGGACCAAATCGCCACATGACACCCACAACTAGCCGACTTCATTGGCTAGTCTCACTCTCCCAGATCTACCTTACAAGCCAAACACAACTCGAGTGAAGATCTTGTATCAAGCTTACAAGACTCACAACGTATCAACAAGCGGACGAGAATGCTTCTTGGAAAGCTACAACAGAAGTTGAGGAGAACTCTGGATTATGTTTTATCCAAGAGGGAGTTTGAGCTGGAGATGGAAGAAGAGGACGATGAAGACATTGAGATGGCGACGGGGAAGGACCCAATGAGGAAGAAGGTGTAGACGAAGAAGAAAATGACTTAACCCGAAAGTTTCTCCGTCAATCAAAAGAAACATACAAGGCACCACTCTCGATCAAGGATGACCAAACTCCACCACAAATAAAGCTCAAGGTACCGATCACTCACCATTGTTAATATCATTGTTTTTCATTTCATTATTCATTATTTGTTTTTTATTTGACTTATCATTTATTTGATTTCTCACCGAGATACTGAGAAGTAAGGTAGGAGTAGAGGGTATTACTTTTATACATTAAAAACCCACAAAAAATCATTGTGAAATTGCATTCACATTTAGTATGTTTAGGATCAAGTCTTGCTCAATATAAGATTTCGTTGCATATCCATAAAAGATAGTGATTAGACTTCTTTGTAAAGCTTTAAGTCATTCTTAGACCCCAATGATGAAATTTGTAGGATCGCACTAGATTTATCAGACACATTTTGGATCTCCATTACCTAATGAAAGCTTTTTTGAATGGACTTGAGACTCTATCAAAATGGAAACCTAGCTTGAATTATGAATTATTCTTGCCTTGGAGTTTGATTTCGTGTCTATGGTGCTTTAAGTGAATCATTTGAATAATTTCTAATCCAATTTTTTGGATTCAAATGACCATTCTTATCTTTAGTGTTAAAGATTGGTTTAAACTCAAGGTAAACTTCTCAAGTTACCAAGAGTAATTTCATTAAACTTGATAGTACAACTTTCACATTTCAGAAAAGTTTGCAGAAAGATGCAGAACAAAAATATTCTCATCATTTAATGAACTTGTACAGAGGAAAGTTTCTTCGGGTTCAAATTCTGCAGGAAGCATTGGAAGCTAAACTCTCTAAGTCAAACAAGATGCTAGCAACAAAAGGACATTATGGTCTCCAGCTTAAGGTGTAGAAGAAAGCAGACTTCGATTCCTTTTGTCGGTTTGAAAGGCTTTGTACTAAGTAGTATAAAAGAGAGAGGGTGTAGAGTTGAAATGCTTAAGTGTGAGGGTGTGAAAGTGTGTGTAACAGAGGAGAGAAAAACACAAGAAAGTGATACAAGCCTCGATTCAAGGTTTCGATGCGCGTGGGCTGCTTGGAGAAGTTTAGGTGAGAAACTCGACCTTAAGCTTCTGGATAGGGGTTTTCTGATTGGTATTGGATGGAGGGGTGAAGTGAACCACACGAGGGGTTATGAACCTCGTGATAAATCACAAACTTAGAGCTAGGAGGGCTGGTCTTAACTAGGTTCTAAGCGTACAAGTCTCTTGAGAAAATAACTTGTTGAAAGAAAATTTGATCTTTATTAATTAGCAAAAAGGATTGTCGAACTACAATGCTGGAAGGAGCCTTATTAATATGCTCGACAGCTTGACCTTCTAGGGTCGGCTCAAAGAAAGAAAAAGAAAGTTTACAAAAGTGCACAAATAGAAAATATACAAAAGTGCATAACCAAAAAAGACATATTCCTAAAATGTCTTTGACTCAAAAATGTAAACAATCTAGATCCTACCCTGCAAAACAGAAAGATGCATATATTCGAATTGGAAACTTACCTTTCTTACCTCACGTCCAAGAAATGGAAGGTGGTCGTCCTTGTGGCATGCACGCGCCTTGCTCCTAGTCTTCGACTTGGAGTAGGGTTAGGAATCTTTGGGCCTTGACCTCTCTTGCCACTAAAGCCCAAGTCTCTGAAGTTCTTTGCATTGTTGAGAAGCCTTTGGATTCTTCTTTGCACTTCTGGCCCACTGTCCTTTGTCGATCATCCTCTAGGAGCTTGTCGACACATAAGCTGAATTTGTGGAAGAGTGCTCTTGATTTACTCCTTGTCATTGCTCCTGGTGGCACCACTGGTGTTGGGACTTCCTCTAAATGCATGTCCTGAAGCTGGTAGCTTATCTGGTCCGAGTCTCCTTGTGTAGAAGTTGAAATGCTCGTGCACTCGGCTGGATCGGCTATACCAGCTGGACTGTGCGAGGTACTGGCTGGAATACCTTCTAGACCAGCCAAGTTGATCCCGGATTCGGCGGCATCACCAATGGGACCAGCGGTGTCATCCACGTCGCCACCAGTTGGGCCGGAAGTTTGGGCCTCTCCGCCGGCAATGCTGATCGGTCTGGTCCTGTTGGTCGAGGGTCCGGCGGTACCGCTTGGGCCGATAGACATGCCAAATGGCCCGGATATCTCGGGAAAGCTTCTTGGTCGGCTAGTCTGGTCTCCTGGCTGGCCATATGACCTGATGTCCCCATCATCCCCTCCCTCTTCAGTAGGTTTTGACCTCAAAACTGGTTCATCTGCATGGAAAGGGGCTAAGTCAGTTACGTTGAACGTGTTGGACACATTAAACTCACCTGGGAGCTCGATCTGGTAGGCGTTATTGTTGATCCTCTCCAGCACTCTGAATGGTCCATCTCCTCTTGATGCTAGCTTGAAACTCCTTAGGTTAGGGAACCTCTCTTGCCGTAGGTGTAGCCACACCCAATCGTCTGGTTGAAAGATCACCTCCTTTCTTCCCTTGTTAGCATGAGTCACGTACTGCCCGATCCTCTTCTCAAAGTTCTCTGCTACCTTCTGGTGTAACTTCCTTATGAACTCTGCTTTGGATGCTCCGTTGAGGTTGGTCATTTCTGCTGGTGGCAATGGTGTTTGCTCCAATGGGGTGAGAGGGTTGAAACCATATACTACTTCAAATGGTGTCTTATTGGTTGCTGAGTGCACGGCTCGGTTGTAAGCGAACTTTATGAATGGTAGGCACTCCACCCAAGTCTTGAGGTTCTTCCCTAGTGTAGTCCTGAGAAGAGTTGATAGTGTCTGGTTGACAACTTCAGTTTGGTCGGTTTAAGGATGACTGGTGGTAGAGAAGAGTAGCTTCGTGCCTAGCTTCCTCCAAAGGGTTCTCCAGAAATGGCTGAGGAATTTAGTGTCTCTGTCTGACATGATGATCCTTGGCACTTCATGAAGCTGTACTATATCCCTGAAGAACAGTTCGGCTATTTACGTGGCATCATTAACATTGGCACACGGAATGAAGTATGCCATCTTGGAGAATCTGTCCACCACTACGAAGATTGCATCCTTGTGGTTGATCTTGGGCAGACCTAGAACGAAGTCCATTGAGATGTTCACCCATGGATGTGTAGGTATGGGCAAAGGGAGATACAATCCGTGAGTGTGCACTTGGGACTTTGCCTTTTTATAAGTGATGCACCTTGCACAATGGGCTTCTACTGACCTTTTGATGTGTGGCCAGTAGAAGTGCTCTTTGACCACTACTAGGGTCTTGTCGACACCAAAATGGCCCATGAGTCCTCCTCCATGAGCTTCTCGGATGATAAGCTCCCTTAATGATCCTTGTGGTATGCACAACCTTCTCTCTTGGAACAAAAATTCCTCATGGATGTAAAACTTGCCATGAATCCCTATGCCACACTCCTTGTAGCTCTCAACAAAGTCAGGATCATCCTTTTATAGGTCCTTGATGTGTTCGAATCCTACGACATTTGCCTCCATGGTGGATATCAAGGCAAACCTCCTTGATAGTGCATCAGCTACCACATTCTCTTTGCCTTTCTTGTACTTAATGATGTACGGGAAGGTCTCTATGAACTCCATCCACCTGACATGTCTCCTCTTGAGATTGGTTTGTCCTCTGAGGTGTTTGAGAGTCTCATGATCAGTGTGAATCACAAACTCTTTGGACAGCAAGTAATGCTGCCAAGTCTCCAATGCTCGGATCAGGGCATAAAGCTCCTTGTCGTAAGTGGGGTAGTTCAGTGAGGCACCACCTAGCTTCTCACTTAAGTATGCCACTGGCTTCCCTCCTTGGGTTAGCACTGCTCCTATGCCTATTCCAGAGGCATCACACTCCACTTCAAACGTCTTGTTGAAGTCGGGCAGGACTAGCATTGGTGCATATGTAAGGATGTCCTTCAAGGCCTGGAATGCCTTCTCCTGAGCTTCTCCCCAGCTGAATCCCACGTTCTTCTTCACTACTGCCGTCAATGGTGAGGTAATACTGCTGAAGTTGGGCACGAATCTCCTGTAGAAGTTGGCCAGTCCGTGGAAGCTCCTCACTTGGCTGATGTTGTTTGGTGTTGGCCATTCTTGTATGGCTAGAATCTTCTCTTCATCAACATGTAGGTCCTGTGAACTTACAACAAAACCTAAGAAGACAAGTTTATTAGTACAAAAGATGCACTTCTTGAGATTGGCATAAAGCTCTTCTTGTCGAAGGGTTTTAAGCACCAACTCAAGATGTGTGAGGTGATCCCTTAAACACTTACTATAAACTAAAATGTCATTAAAATAAAAAGTTACTGATGTACGTCCTAAAAACTTGGTCATAAGATGCATGAAGGTGCTTGGGGCATTAGTCAAGCCAAATGACATGATTGTCCACTCGTAGAGCCCTTGCTTTGTCTTGAAAGCAGTTTTCGATTCATCACATTCCTTCATCCTGACCTGGTGGTATCCACTCTTGAGGTCTATCTTGGAGAAGACCGTGGCTCCACTCAGCTCATCTAGCATGTCATCCAGCCGTGGTATCGGATGCCGGTACTTAACTATGATATTGTTGATTGCTCGATAGTCCACGCATATCCTCCAAGTCCCATCCTTCTTGGGCACTAGTAGCACTGGTACGACACATGGACTGAGGCTCTCTCGAACATAGCCTTTCTCCAGAAGCTCCTTGACTTGCTTCTCAAGCTCCTTAGACTCCTCTGGACTCATTCGGTAGGCTGGTTAGTTGGGTAAGGCTGCTCTGGGCACGAGGTCGATCTGGTGCTCTATGTCTCGTAGGGGAGGTAAGCCTGCTGGTATCTCTTCCGGGAACACATCCTGGAACTTGTTGAGGAGAGCTGTTACTTCAGGAGGTAGCTCTACATGTTCTTTCTCTACATTCAACACTTCTTTGAAAACCATTAGTAGCATTAGATCCTTCGAGGCTAAAGCCCTCTGGACATGCCTTGGTTGAATAAGAAAATTAGATTTAATGAGCTTTTTTTCCTTACTCATTTGCTGTTGAAGCTCATGTTCCTGGGCAGGTGTGAGAGAAGCTAGGCTGACCTTTCTCTTATCATGCACGAAAGTGTAGAGATTGGTTCGGCCATCATGTCTGGTCTCCTTGGCAAACTGCCATGGCCTTCCTAGCAGAAGCTGGCCAGCTTGCATGGGTACCATGTCGCACACGACTTGGTCTTGGTACTTGCCCACACTGAATGGCACAGTGACTTGCTCATGGATCTTGAGCTCCATTTTGTCATCGAGCCATCTCAGTCTATATGGTCGATGATGCCTTGCCTTCTCTAGACCTAGCTTATCAACCATGTACGCACTAAACAACGTTAGTGCAAGAACCACCATCTATGATGAGATTACATACTTTGCCCTTGATGGTGCAACGATTGTGGAAGATGTTTTCTCTCTGGATGGTCTCTGAGGGATCCACTATTGCACTGAGAATGTGTCTAGTGACCAGCACTTTCCCCACATCAAGGTACTCAATGTCACCGTATTTTCCTTCTGGTTCATAGTCCTCTTCATCTTGAGATTCATACTCTCCAACTTCCGTAATCAGCATGACCCGATTGTTTGGGCACTCCCTTGAGATGTGTCCACAACCCCTATGCTTGAAACAAATGATGTCACGTGATCTTTGAAGGTTAGAGGACTTACTAGGCTCTCTCTTGTCACGGGTTGGCTCAGGAAGCTTGCTATTGAACTTTGACTCGATCTCTATGCTTTTGCCCTTGTTTACGGGTTTAGGAATGTTGCTTGGTGCCCAAGGAGTCTTAGGCTTGCTGCGGATGTCTTGGCGCTTACGCTTGATGTGCTGCTCAGCCTAGACAGATAGGTGGAACAAATCCTTGAAGTCATTGTAGATTTGCCTTTCCATCTTGCGGTTGATCCTCTCTTGCAGTCCATCCAAGAATTATGCCATCAACGCTTCTTCATCATCATTGAGTTCCAGCCTGTTCCTTAGCTTCTCGAGCTATTCATAGTACTCCTCTACTGATCTGGTACCCTGCTTAAGAGTACCAAAATGATATTGCAAATCCCTATGAAAGTAAGGTAGAACAAACCTTTGTCGCATGATATCTTTCATGTCGACCCATGAGTCTACAAGTCTTAATCTCTTCCTCCTTCGGTCAGACACTTCACGATCCCACTAGATGAGGGCATTGTCCGTGAGTTATGCTACTGCCATTGAGACTCTCCTAGGCAATGGTTGGTTGTAATGATCGAAGATATTATCCATTCTTCTCTCCCAATCAAGGTAGGCCTCGGGGTCTACTTTTTCTGTAAAACTCGGAGGTGTTAGCTTAACATCAGGATGAGTTACCCGGTTGTAGGCGTGTTCATCTCCATCCTCATTATGTCTAGGAGGCATCCTTGGTCTCTAGTGATGTCTATATGGCTCGAAGCCATCACCTTCTGCCTCTGGTTGCCGTGGAGGTCCTCTCGGCCTAGGGTGATAGTCATGAGGCTGCACGTCCTCATCTCCTTCTGGCTGGGGTTCCTCCTATTCGTGCCGTGTCCTAAGGTGCTCAGGACCCTCAGCACAATCTTGCTCAGCTCTCACGTGCCTTATGGCCTGGAATCTCACAGGTCTCTCCACGCGCTCCAACCTCTCGCCTATTGATGCGAGTTGCGTTTGGAGGGTGGTGAACATGGCCTCGGCTACATCTCTATTCTCTTCTGCCATTGTGCTACAAGAAATAAACACAAGTTATTTTGCTCCTCAATGGATTAGGAGGGTTTTCTTTTATAAGGGAATTCGAATTTGCAAAAAGGAAAAAGTTGAAAAAAAGAAAAACCTGAAAAAAGGAAAGTTTAGAAAAATGAAAACTTCCTACAATTTGTGATAGCTGTCCAATTCGAATTCTTTTGGTATTTTTCCTATTTTCTTTTTCTTTTCTTTTTAATTTAACTTAAAAATAGTGGAAATATGATTTGAACAAAAAGAAAAACGTGAATGGCAATGCAAAAGTGAATCTAAGCCCTAGTGATACACGTAGAAGCTAGATACTAATGCAAGAATAAGAAACAAAACTAACTAAAGGATAGAAACAACCTGGTTTAGGAGTTTTAAGCTCTAATACCAAAATAATATAAGCCTCGATTCAAGGCTCGGATGCACGTGGGCTGTTTGGAGAAGTTTATGTGAGAAACTCGACTTTAAGCTTCTGGATAGGGGTTTTCTGATTGGTATTGGAGGGATGAGTGAAGTGAACCACACGAGGAGTGATGAACCTCGTGATAAATCACAAACTTAGAGCTAGGAGGGCTGGTCTCAACTAGATTCTAAGCGCACAAGTCTCTTGAGAAAATAACTTGTTGAAAGAAAATTCGATCTTGATTAATTAGCAAAAAGGGTTATCGAACTACAATGCTGGAAGGAGCCTTATTAATATGCTCGACAGCTTAACCTTCTAGAGTCGACTCAAAGAAAGAAAAGGAAAGTTTACAAAAGTGCACAAATGGAAAATGTACAAAAGTGCATAACCGAAAAAGGACCTATACCTAAAATTTCTTTGACTCAAAAATGTAAAAAATTTAGATCCTACCCTGCAAAACAGAAATAGGCATATATTCGAATTGAAAACTTACCTTTCTTACCTCACGACCAAGAAATGGAAGGTGGTCGTCCTTGTGGCATGCACGCGCCTTGCTCCTAGTTTTCGACTTGGAGTAGGGTTAGGAATCTTTGGCCTCTGACCTCTCTTGCCACTAAAGCCCAAGTCTGTGAAGTCCCTTGCATTGTTGAGAAGCCTTTAGACTCTTCTTTGCACTTATGGCCCATTGTCCTTTGTCGATCATCCTCTAAGAGCTTGTCGATCCATAAGCTGAATTTGTGGAAGAGTGCTCTTGATCTGCTCCTTGTCATTGCTCCTAGTGGCACCACTGGTGTTGAGACTTCCTCTAGATGCATGTCCTGAAGCTGGTAGCTTATCTGGTCCGAGTCTCCTTGTGTAAAAGTTGAAATGCTCGTGTACTTGGTTGGATCGGCTGTACCGGCTAGACTGTGCGAGGTACTGGCCAGAATGCCTTCTGGGCTGGCCAAGTTGATCTCGGAGTCGGTGGCATCACCAATGGGACCGGCGGTGTCATCCACGTCGCCACCAATCGGGCCGGAGGTTTGGGCCTCTCCACCGACAATGCTGATCGGTCCGGTCCTGTTGATCGAGAGTCCGGCGGTATCGCTTGGGCCGTAGATGTGCCAAATGGCCCGGCTGTCTCGGGAAAACTTCCTGGTCGGCCAGTCTGGTCTCCTGGCTGGCCATACGACCTGATGTCCCCATCAGAAAGGGTGTAAGAATAGCTCAAGTTTGAGTAAGCATTTCTTAGTGGATTTCCGAGAAGAACTCTCGGGGAGACCTAGGGATTCAATTCTTTGAATCCTGAACTCGTAAATTTGAGTGTGTTTTTAAGTTTTCTGCAATATTTCATTCAATCAAAAGCTTAAACAGAACAGACAAACAAGCTTAACTTACCTCTAAAGTTCACAAATTGGTATCAGAGCATAGTTAAGCAAGAACTTGTCAAAGGAACGAGGTTGACAGGGAGATGACTGCAGGAAGAACAGACATGGAAAAGTTTGATGGAGGAGGTGACTATATTCTCTGGAAAGAGAAACTTTTAGCTCACCTAGAGATCACTACAAGAAAACATCTATTTTGCGACCACGGAAATAGTCGCAAAGTGATCGCAAAACTCAAAATTGCGACTACTTTGCGACCACCAAAAGTAGTCCCAAAATCATAGTCGCAAAAATATGTAGTCGCAAAGTCACAAATTTGCGACTCATTTGCGATCACGGTAATAGTGGTTTAATTTGCGACTGATGTGCAATTAATTGGTGGTGACTATTTTTGCAACTACTTTGCGACTGAATTTCCGTAACAAATTTTGCCACTGTTTTGCGACTACATATGTGGTTGCAAAACCCGTAGTCATAAACCAGTCACAAAATTTTGTGACTGATTTACGACTACAAGAGCCATGTGACTGATTTGCGACTGATTATAAAATAATCGAAAAAAATTTTGTAGTCGCAAATCGGTCCCAAAAAATTGAGACTGATTTGGGACTGATTTGCGACTACAACGGAATTAGATTCAAAAAAAATTTAATTAAAAATTATTTCAAAATAATTTTTAGTTAATTTTTATTTTTCTTTATTAATATTGTTTAAAATTATTTTTAATAATATTATGAATATTTTTTAATTAATTTTTAATTTTTAACATTATAATACAATAATTTTAATTAATTTGTAATAATATTATTAATATTATAAATATTAATTAATTTTTAAATATTTTTAATAATATTTTTAATAATATTTTTTAATAATATTTTTTAATAATATTTTTCAAAATTAATTTTCAAAATAATTATGTTTTAATAATATTTATATTTCGTTACTATCTCTCCTTGCCATTTGTGTGTTTGTGGTTTTTTGGATTGGGAGAGATTTTATAAGTGTTTAAAGAGGTTTTATAAAATATGAATGTTTGATTGTGAAAAATGAGGGAAAACCATCACATATTTATAGAATTTTTTTGCGACCACGTATATGGTCGCAAATCAGTGGCAAACTTCGAAATTAATGACGTGGTCGCAAAACAGTCGCAAATTTGTGACTGATTTGCGACCACCAAATAATTTGGTGGAAATCGAAAACTTTCAAACTCTCTCCAAATTAATTCGTGGTCGCAAATCAGTGGCAAATTTGCCACTAATTTGCGACCACGGTTAATTTATTCGGAAAAAACCATTGTGGTCTTAAATCAGTGGCAAATTTGCCACTGATTTGCGAACGGTTGTTTAAAAAAAAACATGTTGTTGTAAATCAGTGGTAAATTTGCCACTGATTTGCGACCACGGGTAATTTATTCGAAAAAAAAATATGTGGTTGCAAATCAGTGGCAAATTTACCACTGATTTGCGACCACAATTAATTTATTCGAAAAATAAACTTGTGGTCGCAAATCAGTGGCAAATTTGCCATTGATTTATGACCACGGTTAATTTATTTAGAAAAAAACATTGTGGTCTCAAATCAGTGGTAAATTTGCCACTGATTTGTGACCACGGTTAATTTATTCGAAAAAAAAATATGTGGTTGCAAATCAGTGGCAAATTTGCCACTGATTTGCGACCATAATTAATTTATTCGAAAAATAAACTTGTGCTCGCAAATCAGTGGTAAATTTGCCACTGATTTGTGACCACGGTTAATTTATTTAGAAAAAAAACATTGTGGTCTCAAATGAGTGGCAAACTTTCCACTGATTTGCGATCACGGGTAATTTATTCAAAAAAAAAATATGGTTGTAAATTAGTGGCAAATTTGCCACTGATTTGTGACCACAAGTAATAATTGTGACTAATTTGCCACCACATTCTCAATGTAGTGGCAAAGTGGTGGCAAATTAGTTATGAATAATACTTTAAACCCTAAATTTTATAATTTTGATAAATAAATTAAATTATATAAGATTGATAACTTGATTATAAGTTGTACAAATTTCAACTAATAAGAAAACAACAACATTTACCAAATTTTCCAAATTTACAAATCATTTACCTAAAACACTTAACACATTTCCTTAACTTTATATCTTTTATAAACATTTCAAATGTTCTCTAAAATCTAAATAAATACAAATATGATTTTGTATATATATGATCACTTATAATGGTTAGTACTTACATAAAAATGCAAATAGAAGTTGTAAATGTGAAAAATACTTAGGAAAAATGTGAATTTACCCTATGTGGTCGCAAATCAGTCGTTATTTTGCGACTGATTTGTGACTACAGTTCAAATTTTGATCTTGTGGTCGCAAATCAGTGGCAAATTTGCCATTGATTTGCGACCACAAGTAATAATTGTGACTGATTTGCCACTACAATATCAATGTAGTGGCAAAGTGGTGGCAAATCAGTCACAAATAATACCCTAAACACTAAATTTTATGATTTTTTTAAATAAATTAAATTATATAAGATTGATAACTTGATTATAAGTTGTACAAATTTCAATTAATAAGAAAACAACAACATTTACCAAATTTTCCAAATTTATAAATCATTTACCTAAAACACTTAACACATTTCCTTAACCTTATATCTCTTATATACATTTCAAATGTTCTCTAAAATTTAGATGAATACAAATATGATTTTGTATATATGTGGTCACTTATAATGGTTAGTACTTACATAAAAATGCAAATAAAAGTTGTAAAATGTGAAAAATACTTAGGAAAAATGTGAATTTACCCTATGTGGTCGCAAATCAGTCGCTATTTTGTGACTGATTTGCGACTATAGTTCAAATTTTGATCTTGTGGTCGCAAATCAGTGGCAAATTTGCCACTGATTTGCGACTGCAAACAACAGTCGCAAAACAGTCGCAATTTAGTCTCTTAATGGTTGCGTATTGCGACCAATATGCGACTATAGGTTTTAGTCACACTTTTATGACCACTTTACGACTACATCTCCGTAGTCGCAAATTGGTCGCAAAATCGTGGCAAATGTGGTCGCAAATTTTGCGACTACGTATGTAGTCGCAAAATACAGTGGCATTTTGGCAGTTTTCTTGTAGTAGATGCTCAGAAAGACTTGAGGAAGAAAGTACCTCAGAAGAAGGAGATTCCAAAGCTATCACAGGAGAACAAGAAACCACACCATCTACTTCAGAAGAAACTCTCAAGAAAATAGAAGACAAGACTCAAAAGGAGAAGAGAGGAAAGGCAAGGTCTACTATCATCCTGAGTGTAACTGATAACGTTCTAAGAAAGATAATCAAAGAAAAAACGGCTGCAGGGATGATTAAGGTACTGGATTAGTTGTATATGGCAAAATCCTTACCAAACCGGATATACTTGAAGCAAAGGCTCTATAGTTACAAGATGAATGATGCAATGACTATAGAAGAAAATGCAGACGACTTCTCTAAACTCATTGCTGATCTAGAGAATGTCAAAGTCACGGTTTCAGAAGAATATCAAGCCATTATTCTACTAATGTCATTATCCAAACAATTTGACCAGGTAAAAGAAACCTTGAAGTACTGCAAAACGACTTTATCATTAGAGGAAATACACATTGCCATAAGGTCAAAGGTTCTCGAACTAGGAGCTAGTGGGAAGAACACAAACATCAACTTAGATGGGCTGTTTGTACAAGATAGAGGAAGAACTGATAAGAGAACAAAGTCTAGTGAAAGAGGGAAAAGCAGAGTTAGATCAAAATCTAGAGGAGGAGCAAAAACCTGCTGGATAAGTGGGAAGGAGGGACATTTCAAGAGGCAATGCTCAATCTGGAAGGAAAGAAACAAGTCAAGAATGGAAAGAGGAGAAGCTTCAACAGTGACCTCAAACCTTACAAATGTAGATGCATTGATGGTATCAGACTCCTTAATCACCATCCCTGATATTACAACAGAAACCTGAATCTTTGATACAGGCTGCTCATTCCACATGACATACAAAAGAGAATGACTTCAAGACTACATAGAAACCAAATTTGGAAGAGTCAGGATGGGGAATGACACATATTCTACAATCAAAGGAATAGGTAATATCAATATTTTGAAGGATAATGGCTCAACTATCTTACTTACTCAAGTAAGATATGTCCCTGAAATGTCAAAGAATCTTATATCCTTGGGAACTCTTGAAGATAAAGGATGTTGGTTTCAATCCAGAGAAGGAATATTGAGTGTTCTTAAGGATAACAGAACACTCTTGACTGGAAAAAGGAAAGACACACTATACTTCTTGCAAGGCACAACAGTTACAGGGGATTCAAACAGTGCAGAAAGTATAGTAGATGAAACATCATTATGACACAGTCGTCTGGGACATATTGGAGCTAAAGGGTTAGAAACTCTAGTGAGAAGAGGGTTTCTGGACAAAGCCAGAGTGACCAACTTGAAGTTCTGCGAGGACTGTACAATCGGAAAGCTACACCGAGTCAGTTTTGGAACAGGAAGACATGTTACTAAAGACAAACTGGAGTACATCCATTCAGACCTTTGGGGGTCTCCAACAGTGCCTCCCTCACTAGGTAAATGCCAGTACTTCATAACTTTTATAGAGGATTTTACAAGAAAAACGTGGATATATTTCATAAGAACAAAGGATGAAGCATTTAGGCAGTTTAAGGAATGGAAATTGCTGACAAAAAACCAACAGAACAGGAAGGTTAAGACCTTGAGAACAGACAATGGATTTGAGTTCTGTAACTCTGAGTTCGATTCATTCTATAGAGAAGAAGGGATTGCTAGACACAAAACTTGTGCATACACAACACAGCAGAATGGTGTATTGACATAGGAAAATCAAATAAGACCTATCTTGACCTACAAGGCAAGTGTGAGCACGAAAATTCAGTTTGAATAACAAGGGAAATGAAAAAGGATGGGTTATTATTAACCACATGGTTAAAATGGTTAAATAGCTACCTTGGGAGAAGAATCAAGGTGAAAAGGACATGCCCATGCTGCACACAGTCTTGGCAACCACACCAAACAGTCATGCCTATTGCACACAGCAACCACACCAAACAGTCATGCCTGCTGCACACAGTCTTGGTAACCACACCAAACAGTCATGCCTGCTGTCTCCTCTCTTCTCATTGGTTGTTGACAGACTCCTCCTCTATTCAAACTCATCCACAAGTTTGAATTCGTTTTCTTTTGTGTTCACATTGTAAATCCTCTATAAAAGGGCTATAAAGACTCAATGTATAAAGTCATTTCTCATTTTCTCATACTTCTCTTTGAGTTTTGAGATTCAATTCTTCACATTTCTCCTCTATAATCTCAATATTCTTACATGGTATCAGAGCATAAGATCATTCTCTTATCTTTTCTACTCAAATCTCTCAGTTTCTAATCTAAAATTCTGTCAAAAATCTCTCAGTCTTTAGACTAAAAACTCACGGTTTCATTCAACCATAAAAGCTGCTTCCTTTGAGCTCTTCAAAGCCTAACAATGGAGGATACAGTTCAAATTAGTTCCAGCCTGAAACCTACGGTGATAGCAGTAGTTCTCAAAGGCTTGAACTACACATTATGGTCAAGAACCATCAAGACAGCCATTTGTGGCAAAGGACTTTGGAATCACATCTTGGAGGATAATACTCCATCTATAGATGATCCAAAGGAGAAGAAGGATGAGGCAACAAGAAAAGAAGAAGCTAGGTGGTTCCAAGAAGATCAATCAGTCCTTGGATTCCTCCAAAATTCATTGGACCCATCCATTCTTGAAGCTTATTCACATTGTGAAACTGCCAAGTCTCTTTGGGACACTCTCAAGAGGGTGTATGGGGATGTTTCAAACCTCAGCCGTGTGTATGAGGTTAAGAAGGCTCTCAATGATCTACACCAAGAGGATATGGAGTTCACAAAATTCCTGGGCAAGTTCCAGTCAACATGGTCCGAGCTTGACATGTTGAGACCAAGTTCTATGGATCCAAAGGTGCTTAATGAAAGGAAGGAACAAGACAAGATATTTGGGCTCCTTCTCAACCTAAATCCAGCCTTTAAGGATGTGATTAAGTCCATCCTGAGAGAGCCAAAACTCCCTGATTTCGAAGAGGTGTGCTCACGGATTCAAAGGGAGCAAGGCAACATTGGTTTGTTTGGTGGTAAAGGAGAACTAGTCATGGCCAACAAAAGCGTGTTTAAGCAAGAGGATAGGAAGAGTGTGATGTGTGAGCATTGTAAGAGGAATGGCCACATCAAGGACAAGTGCTGGATACTTCATCCTCATCTCAAGCCAAACCGGTTCAAGGATTCAAAGGCTAACATCTCTCAAATGGTTGCGACTGAACCGGCAAGTTCATCCAACCAAGGAGGGAAGCTAGCTATGAATGTATCCATGGAGTATGTTAAGAAGAGTGACTTGGAGGATCTCATCAAGGCCTATGCCTCAAAACTCTCCGGTATCACACTCTACTCCCATAAATCGCTTGATAAACCAGATCATAAGTTGGTAGTGGATTCAAGTGCTTCTCACCATATGATTAGCAATGCTCGGTTGTTAAAGAACATTGAACCATGTCTAGGACAAGTAACTATAGCTGATGGTAAGGGTATTCCAATTGAAGGAATCGGAAAATTAAGACTATTTGACAAAGAAACTAATGCATTCTTTGTACCTAAATTTAAGTCTAATCTAGTTTCTGTCAAAAAGGCTACTAAAGACCTCAATTGCAATGTTACATTTGGGCCTAACAATGTTTACTTTCAGGATATTAAGAGTGGTAAGATACTTGGAGGTGGTGTAACCCAAGATGAGCTCTATGTTCTTGAAGACCCTCCAAGCAATTTGGATTCCTTAGCTTTCAAATCCTGTGTTTTTGCTAATAAAGATGTCTTATGGCATGCTAGATTAGGACATCCTCATGCTCGTGCTTTAAGCTTAATAATTCCTAATGTCGCTTATGATCACTCAGTTTGTGAGGCTTGTATCCTTGGCAAACATTGTCGTGTTGTTTTCCCTAAATCGTCTACAATTTATGAGCATTGCTTTGATTTAGTACATTCCGATGTTTGGACCTCACCTTACATGTCTAGAGATAGGAATAAATACTTTGTGACCTTTATAGATGAGAAATCGAAATATACATGGGTTACATTACTTCCATCTAAAGATAGGGTTTATGAGGCATTTATAAACTTTCATAATTATGTTACTAATCAATTCAATGCCAAGATCAAAGTGTTAAGATCAGATAATGGAGGGGAATACACAAGTCAAAGATTCAAAGCTCATCTAAACAAACATGGAATACTACATCAAACTAGTTGTCCACACACACCACAACAAAATGGAGTTGCTGAAAGGAAGAACCGACACTTAATGGAAGTAGCAAGATCCATGATGTTTCATACCAATGTTCCTAAAAGTTTTTGGGGAGATGCAGTCTTGGTTGCTTGCTACCTCATCAATCGGATTCCAACCAAAGTCTTGCAAGATATATCCCCATTTGAGGTACTCAATAAAACTAAACCTTCCATTGATCATTTACGTGTATTTGGGTGTGTGTGCTTTGTGTATGTTCCAGGTGATCTAAGAAACAAGTTGGAGGCAAAGAGCATCAAGTGTATGTTCCTTGGATATTCGACAACACAAAAGGGTTATAAGTGCTATGATCCGAGCAACAACAGGACATATGTGTCTAGAGATGTCAAGTTCATAGAAGAACGAAGCTATTATGATCAGAAAGATTGGGAAGGATTGAAGGATCTCTCAAGGTCACCTTCTGATTTGGCTACGAGTTTGAGGTTTCTCTTGAATCATTTGGGAAATGATCTGCCAAAGGATTCAAGACACGAAGAAACAAGAACCTTAAATAGTTCACAAGATACCCAAGAGAATGAACAAGGGGTGGTAACTCAAGAACCAACTCCAATCCAAGAAGAAGCTATGGCCCAAAATCAAGAACAAGACGACTTGGAAGTGGGTATAGAGGAACCTATTCACCAAATGGAAGAGGAAACGGTTGTAGAGGAGGCTGCACCACCTGTTCAGCATTTAAGGAGGAGTACTAGACTTAGGAACACTAGGGTATTCTACAACAACCAGGCCGTGGCTCATCCCATATAAGCTGTTTGTTCCCTTGACCTCTTGCCATCTAGTCATCAAGCATTCCTTGGAAAGATTGAACAAAGTCAGATTCCAAGGACTTATGAAGAAGCTGAGAGCAAGAAAGAATGGTTAGATGCAGTAAGAGATGAGAAGGGAGCTATGGAAAGGAATCATACATGGGATATACAAGAACTTCCCAAAGGCAAGAAGGCTGTGAGTTCCAAGTGGGTGTTCACCATCAAGTATAAGAGCAATGGGGACATAGAAAGGTACAAGGCACGTCTAGTTGCAAGAGGTTTCACTCAGACATATGGAGAGGACTATACTGATACATTTGCACCGGTGGCTAAGCTACACACTGTAAGGGTTGTTCTTTCACTAGCTACGAATCTGACTTGGGACTTATGGCAAATGGATGTCAAGAACGCATTCCTACAAGGAGAACTTGAAGAGGAAGTGTATATGACTCCACCACCAGGCCTTGAAGATCTTTGCAAAGAGGGACAGGTTCTAAGACTTAGGAAGGCAATATATGGGTTGAAGCAGTCACCAAGGGCCTTGTATCACAAATTAAGCTCCACACTTACTGATAATGGGTTTAGGAAATCCCATTCAGATCATACTTTTTTCACTCGTCAAAACTCCAAAGGAATCGTGGCGGTCTTGGTTTATGTGGATGACCTTATCATCACAGGAGATGATAAGGAAGGAATTCAGTCCACAAAGGCCTTCTTAAACAGATCATTTGACATCAAGGATCTTGGAGAGTTGAAGTACTTCTTGGGTATTGAAGTGTGTCGGTCTCAAGAAGGGCTCTTTCTATCCCAAAGAAAGTATGCTCTTGATCTGTTGACAGACACGGGAAAGCTTGGGGCTAAACCGGCCAAAACTCCTCTTGAAGATGGCTACAAGGTCAACGGAAAGGGGAGAAAGCTGATGAGTTATTTAAGGATGTTTCTCAGTATAGGAGACTAGTTGGGAAGCTGATCTACCTCACCCTCACACGACCAGACTTGTGTTTTGCTGTGAATCAAGTGAGTCAACATATGCAAAAGCCTACTGTATATCATTGGAGCATGGTAGAAAGGATCCTTAGATACATCAAAGGATCTCCTGGTCAAGGTATATGGATGGGCAAGAATGGGAACACTGAGATTGTCGGGTATTGTGATGCGGATTGGGCTGGTGATAGGGTGGATAGGAAATCAACCACTGGGTATTGCACCTTCGTTGGTGGGAACTTAGTCACTTGGAAGACTAAGAAGCAGAAGGTGGTATCATGTTCTAGTGCTGAAGCAGAATATAGGGCTATGAGGAAGCTGACAAATGAAGTAACTTGGCTCAAAGCACTCTTGAAAGATTTCGGTATTGCACAACCAGGGCCAATTACCTTCCATTGTGATAATCAGGCAGCCATTCACATAGCTTCAAACTCAGTGTTTCACGAGAGGACCAAGCACATAGAGATCGACTGCCATAAGGTTAGGGAGAAAGTTCAAGATGGAACCATTCTGCCATGTTATACAAGGAGTGAAGACCAACTAGCTGACATCTTCACAAAGGCAGCAAGTCTCAAAGTTTGCAAGAACATCTTTAGCAAACTTGGGCTTGTTGATTTATCACACCCATGATCAAAGGTCTCCTAATCCAAGAGCAACACACTCTTTTTCCCTTATTAAGGTTTTGTCCCAAGTGGTTTTCCTTAATAAGGTTTTTAATGAGGTGTTGCCTTGGGTTCCCAAGCTTAAGACTTTAGGGTGATTCCAAAGTCTTTAGCTTGAGGGGGAGTATTGACATAGGAAAATCAAATAAGACCTATCTTGACCTACAAGGCAAGTGTGAGCACGAAAATTCAGTTTGAATAACAAGGGAAATGAAAAAGGATGGGTTATTATTAACCACATGGTTGAAATGGTTAAATAGCTACCTTGGGAGAAGAATCAAGGTGAAAAGGACATGCCCATGCTGCACACAGTCTTGGCAACCACACCAAACAGTCATGCCTGCTGCACACAGTCTTGGTAACCACACCAAACAGTCATGCCTGCTGCACACAGTCTTGGTAACCACACCAAACAGTCATGCCTGCTGTCTCCTCTCTTCTCATTGGTTGTTGACAGGCTCCTCCTCTATTCAAACTCATCCACAAGTTTGAATTCGTTTTCTTTTGTGTTCACATTGTAAATCCTCTATAAAAGGGCTGTAAAGACTCAATGTATAATATACTCTTAGGAGATTCTTCTCCATAAGTCTAAGTCATTTCTCATTTTCTCATACTTCTCTTTGAGTTTTCAGATTCAATTCTTCACATTTCTCCTCTATAATCTCAATATTCTTACATGGTGTGGCAGAAAAGATGAATCGAACCATCTTAAACAAGGTAAGATGTATGCTGAATGAATTAGATTTGGGAAATCAGTTTTGGGCTGAAGCTGCTGCAACAGCAGTGATTCTGATCAACAAAAGTCCAAGCTCATCTATAGACTTCTTAATTCCAGATGAGAAATGGACAGAACAACCTCCTGAGTACAAGTATTTAAGGAGATTTGGATCAATTGTGTTTGTGCATTCTGACCAAAGAAAGCTAAACCCATGAGCAAAGAAGGTTGTCTTCTTGGGATATCCAACCAGAGTTAAAGGGTTTAGAGTATTGTTGGTAGATGACAAGAAATGTGTGATATCCAAGGATGTTGTGTTTTAAGAAGATAAAATGTTCAAGGACATTCATAAACAAGATACAGTCATCACTTCAGACCAGAATCCTCAGAAGGAAAGATTAGAAATCAGCTTAGAAGATCAGTCTGAAGAAAATCTACAGAAAGTCGAGAATGCAGTGTCAAAAGACAACTGTAATGATGATTTCAGTCCATCAAATGAGAGAGAGCAAGAAGAAACCATGAGTTTAGACAGTGAATCAAATGAGGATGATCTTAGTAGCTACTTGTTAGCAAGAGATAGATCAAGAAGAAAAATAAGAGCCCCACAGAGATTTGATGAACAAGTGAACTTAGTGGGACTTGCACTCACTGCCACAGAAGATGGGGATATCAGAGAACCCACCTCTTATCAAGAAGCCATTACTGGACCAAACAGTAAGGAATGGCAAGGTGCAATGGATGATGAGATGAGGTCTATGATTAAGAATAACACTTGGGAACTCAGAGACAAGAATGAGGCAGTTAGAACAATCGGATGCAAGTGGATATACAAGATAAAGGCTGGGATACCAGGTGTAAAACTTCCAAGATATAAGGCCAGGCTGGTGGCAAAAGGATATTCTCAAAAGGAGGGAGTAGACTACCAAGAAATATTCTCACTAGTGGTTAAACAAGTTTCCATAAGGTTCTTACGGTCGATTGTGGTTTATTTCAACTTAGAACTTGAGCAGTTGGATGTTAAGACTGCATTTCTTCACGGAGACCTGGAAGAACACATATTCATGGATCAACCTGAAGGATATGAAGAGAAAGGAAAGAGCAGAAAGGTTTGCTGTCTCAAGAAGTCATTATACGGTCTGAAACAGTCACCAAGCCAATGGAACTTGAGGTTCAATGACTTTATGACTGCAACAAAATATCAGAAAAGTAGCTATGATTCATGTGTCTACTTCAAGAAGACTTCAAATCAAACATACATCTATCTACTTTTGTATGTAGATGATATGTTGATATCCTCAAACAACAAAGAAGAAATCAACAAGCTCAAGAAATAGCTGAAAAAAGAGTTTGAGATGAAGGATCTTGGTCCAGCAAAGAAGATCCTTGGAATAGAAATCAAAAGGGACATATTCAAAGGGGTGTTAGAATTGTCACAGACATAATACATCAGGAAGGTTGTGAAGACCTTTAAGATGGATACTGTAAGGCTACCAAGACACTGTTAGGAGCACGCTTCAAGCTGAAAAGTGCTATTGAAACAAAACTTCAAGAACATGTCGAATTCATGAAATCAGTGTCATATCAAAGTGTTATAGGAAGCTTTATGTACCTAATGATTGGCACTAGACCTTGTTTGGCATATACAGTTGGTGTGATCAGCCGGTTTATGACAAAGCCAACCAAAGAACATTGGTTAGCAGTGAAATGGGAAATGAGATACATTCAGGGAACAAGATAGATTGGTCTACAGTTCAGAAAATAAGGGAAGCTGGAGATAAGGGGCTATTGTGATTCAGACTATGCCACAGATTCGGATAAGAGAAGATCAGTGTCTGTGAGAGTTTTCACAATGGGAGGAAATACCATCAGCTGGAAGTCCGGACTGTAGTCAATTGTAGCCCTTTCTACCACAGAGGCAGAGTACATTTTTCTAACTAAAGCTGCTAAAGAAGCCATTTGGCTGAGAGGGATATCAGAAGAGATGGGATTTTATCAAGAAAGGATTGAGATCATGTGTGACTCTCAAAATGTAATAGCTCTCTCAAAGAATAGTGTGTTCCATGAGAGAACTAAGCACATTGATGTAAGAGTACACTTCATAAGGGAGAAGATCTCAGAAGGACATATTAAAGTTGTTAAGATTGCAACAAGTTGGAATCCAACTAATATTTTAACCAAAACAGTATCAGTAAGCAAGCTTCAGGATGCTCTGAAGCTACTCAGGTTATCTAACCTATGAGCAGGATGAAGATCCGAGAGTGGAAATCGAGTTACTAAGAACCATCAAACTTGAGGATTAAGGAGGAGCTTAATGAATTGAAACCAAAGAGGAGTTTTGTTAAAGATTGGTTTAAACTCGAGGTAAACTTCTCAAGTTACCAAGAGTAATTTCATTAACCTTGATACTACAACTTTCACATTTCAGAAAAGTTTGCAGAAAGATGCAGAACAAGAATGTTCTCATCATTTAAGGAACCTGTATAGAGGAAAGTTTCTTCATGTTCAAATTCCGCAGGAAGCATTGGAAGCTACACTCCCTAAGTCAAACAAGATGCTAGCAAAAAAAGGACATTCTGGTCTGCAGCTTAAGGTGCAGAAGAAAGCAGACTTCGATTCCTTTTGTCGGTTTGAAAGGCTTTGTACTAAGTAGTATAAAAGAGAGAGGGTGTAGAGTTGAAATGCTTAAGTGTGAGGGTGTGAAAGTGTCTGTAACAGAGAAGAGAAAAACACAAGAAAGGGTGTAAGAATAGCTCAAGTTTGAGCAAGCATTTTTTAGTGGATTTTCGAGAAGAACTCTCGGCGAAACGTACATAGGGATTCAATTCTTTGAATCCTGAACTCATAAATTTGAGTGTGTTTTTAAGTTTTAAGCAATTTTTCATTCAATCAAAACCTCAAACAGAACAGATAAACAAGCTTAACTTACCTCTAAAGTTCACATTTAGGATGGAGAGCCCATATTCTCCAACAACCAATTTGAGAGTGAAAACTTTTGGTAAAATGTAAAATGGCTCAAGACAAGGAACAAGAGGGAAATAATTTCCATAAGCTAGTTAAAGAACATGAAAGGCTATCACTTAGGATAATGATTAGTTCGATCAATAGTTTAGGGATTTTGTTGGGACTTAGACTTGAAATGATGGGATTTGGGAATGAAATATCAAGCACTAAAAAAATCTATCGTGGATAGAAAAAAAGATATGTGTTGTTTATTTGTCAGCCACAACGTTTGACAAGTATATGTGCCAGTAACCTACGATCAGATGTTGCGGTTAAACGTTGCAATATTGTTGTTCGTTTTATTACCGCAGGTTGTCGCCACATGTTTTATTGCAATTTTTTTATCACAAACGATACAATTTTACAGCGGTTAAATTTTTTTACTGCATATTACAGCGGTCGACCACAACGTTTGATCGTAAGAAAATACGACAGTTAAACGAACAACGTTTGATCGTATGACGCATTTATAATTTTCTGCGTTTACGAAATAAAACAACCAAATAATGAAAATTGTAAAGAGATTAGTTAGTTTAAAGACCTCTCTTATAGTGAAACATATAAAAGAACAAAGAAGATAAGTATATAGGATAGAAGAATTTCCTAGGCCTATATAGGCTAATGATTGGTGGCTTGAAGTTCTGAAGGATAAATAGGCTAAAGAGCCAATATGGATTTTTAAATCTTTTCATTCAAATGTATTATTCAGTTGTGTTGGTGAATACGCAAATCTGGATTTTTTATTAGTTAATGTTAATTTTGTTAAATGAGACGTTAATTCGAGACAAGGAGATTTGGATGTCTATATTTCTATTGTGTTGCAAATTTTGATAGTTCTCATTCAATGCAAATTGATCATAAATTATAGTGATTATAAATTGATCGCAAATTTAACAATAAATTGCTATTATCAATTAATTTGGAAAAAAATTGAAAATTTCAAAAAAAATTCAAGTTTGTCCCTCCCAAGACAACGAATTTACGACTTTTTGGAAAAAAAATTGACCTTTTAGAATTTTTAAGTCTCCCTCCGAGCTGAAAATTTTTCAAAATTTTTAAGTTTTCCCTACCCTTAAAACTAATTGATATAGCAAATTAGTGTTAAATTTGTGATTCTAATTAATTTTGGATATAATAAAAAATGAGCGACGAATTTGTGATTATTATTAATTTTGGAGGAAGTGAAATTTTTGGAATTTTAAACTTCTTCCCTTACCATCTTAATTAATTTTGGAGAGAATTAAAAATGAGCGACAAATTTGCAATTTCATTAATTTTGTAAAGATTTGATTTTTTTTTTGGAATTTTCAACTCTTTCCCCATTACCACTTGATTTTTTGGGAATATTATGGCACAGATCTGTATTGTGCCCATTCTTCCACCCTTTCTGCGACCACCATAATCCGATCGAGACTATTTGGCTCGAACATCTTCACACCGGCGCGAATCGCCGGCTGCAGCCCGATCAAGTACAACTTCTCCAGCACCGATTCTCCAATGTCAGTCGATTGAGCCGCTAGGATCTTAAACTTTCGGCTGAACTCGCGAACAGTCCCCTCCTGGCACAGCGTGAGCAGTCTTTCTTCGGGAGTCGTTGATCCTCTCGGAGAAAAATTTATGATCAGTCTTTCCCTCATGTGTTTCCAACTCTGGAACGGGTTCCGCTTGTTCTCCCATATGTACCACTCCAGTGCTTCCCCATCTAAGCGTAGTCGGGCTACCTTCAGCTTTTCCTCATCTGTGAGTTCTCCCAACTCGAAATAGAGTTCCAGTCGTAAAATCCAGCCATCGACATTCTTCCCATCGAACCCAGGCACACGATTGCGAACGTCTGTTGAAAGACCTCGCGACCCCTCTTTCTGACTCAGAGACCCCATCAGTCTCACCCCCGCGTCCCTCTCGGGAGTTTCCTCCATCATGGCCTGCCCACTTGCTGCGATGTGAAAGTTGCCCTGGTTCATCATCTCTTCTACGCGATCTAACACGCTTAGCCGGCGGAGCTGTTGTTGGATGTCCTCCACACTCTTCTCCAACGTGGATATCCTCCCGCTAAGCTCTTGTTGCATTCGATCCACTGCCTCCTTCATCGTCAGCTCCTGATCCTTGGCTACGTCCACCTTCTTCACCATGGTAGCACGATGTTCCTGTGATTTCACTTTGTTAAGAAAGAGTTAATATCAGTAAGAATATTACCTTGAATCAAACCAATTCAACACAAGATAAATTTCTCTCCTCACCAAGTTTTCCCGAATTTCCAGATCCCCTTTCTGTTGGTGTCCTCCCCCTTTTATTCTAACTTTAGCGAACCGAAAGAGCTTTGGTATTAAATTAATCCAAATGTGGAGTAAAACCAAACAAACCGTACCGGATTTGTTCTACAAAACTAAATGGAGAAAAAGGTGAGAAAGTAAAGTGTTTGGTTAGGTGGTGAGAATGTGGTCCTATCTTGCTAATACTTTTGTCTTTTTCTTTCCAATTCGCATTACCAAAAGTCTTTTTTTCTTCTTTAAAATGCAGCAACAACAAATTATAAAAGAGAGGATTTGTGTGTATAATGAGTACCTCGTGACTTTTTAGTATTGTCGTCTTGGTTGTTCATCGCAACACGATTGTTTTGCACATGTTGCTGAATGTTTACTTGTCAGAAATTTAATTCGAATGCTATCAATACTGTCAAATAATCTATTTTAACAGATTACATGTTTTACAGTTTTATGAACTCAATTATAGGTATTTCGAATAATTATTGAAATTTGTTAAAATTTTATGTGATTTATTTCATAATTTGATTGAAAACGTTTGCCTAATTTGACTAAATCGACCTAATTTTGATGGAGTTTAATTTCAATCATAATTCACTAGTTATATAGTTTGAAATCTATTTCGACAAAAAAAAATATATCAGAAATTTTATCAGAATATAGTAACAAACTTTTATGTCATTCTAAACAAAAGTTTAGTGTCATTAGATCCATCTCAATGCAAAATTTATGTAAAAGGTTGTTTACTTAGTAAATTAGTTTAAAATTGTTTTATGGATAGTGTTGAATCTAAGTTTTACAGTCATAATTTGAATTGTTCAACTCGAAATTAACGATTATGAATATTGATTAAAAACTAAAAATGTATTCTCTGATCATTTTTACAAATTTTTAATTTCAATTAATCTTCTTTTTTTATATCTTATGTTATGTATAAAAATCTTACGGTATATAGAGAACTTTTTTTTCTAATCACTAAAGTGCATTTCACGCAAGTGTTATGATTAATTTAGCTGCTCGGCGTACAATGGTTAGACGAACTATTAAACAACAATATAAGTGAGGTATTAATTTTTTCGGATCCTCATCTAAGACCAACAACCCTTTGTTTTATACATTTCTAACTTACTAAATTTTTGAGATTTTTTTCATAATTACCATATAAATGTTTATTAATGTTTTATAGAAAAATTCATCGTCGACTACGGTATCCAACGAGATCGCACGTATTAAAAGATTTCATTGACTCTTCAAGAATAGCGAATATTGTCCGTACCAGAGAAACGTGTCATGGTTCATAATTCGATTTATTTTTAGACCGAGCTCGATATTGAAATGAAAAACTTACCTTCCACATATAGGCTATAAAAAATAGAAGTATTTCAGTATTATTAACAATTATTGGAGTCACTAAAGCAAACAAAAGGATCCACCTTTTGAAATAAGACTTAACTTTAATCATGAGCTTCTATTAGGTGACACTATGAGCAGAGCATGACGTGACCATATCTCAATCCTGAGGTCATTTTGACAAAAACTAAGCTTGTTCAGATATTTTGATTGCGATCACTATAATCAAAATATACATAAATTTCAACTAAATCAATAGTTTTAGTTGTAGTGTTACTTGAATTATGATATTTCTGATAAAGTGAGCTCTTGTTGAAATGTTAATGAATATTTTTTCAACACCATTTTCACAAAGTTTTTTTTCAACCTTGTTCACATACTATTATAAGTTTTAAATGGAAATCCTAAATTACCAAACCAATACAAATAGTTTATTCTGAATTTGAAAACTATAAACCAAAAATAATAAACATAATTAAAAATATCACTTAGTTGATATAAATTTTTTTTATTATTTCTTAATTTTCATTCATATTTAAAAACTTGAAATTGTATATATTTAATAACCACTTAATAAAAAAAGGAAACCAACTAGATGTAGAAAAATTTATGTCTACAGCATAAAATCCAGCTTCTTTATTTTGGTTAGTTATATGTTTGAACTCAACTTTAAGGCATAATTGTCAATAATTTTTAATGGCTTTAAAGCGTATAAAACAATATACTCCTTTTGCATTACAAAAAGAGTATATTGGGTTTTACATTTGCAAAAGATAGATTTTATCAACTCACACACATAAAAAGTGCTACAAAGCTATTTCTCTATGAGCCATTTTTAATGGAAAATTTTAAGTGAGTTTCTTAATTATTAAAATAAATAAATAAAAACGAATATTTTCAATATAATTTTTTAAGTGAGTTTCGCAATATTAAAATAAAAGAAAAAGTAGGAGAAAGAATGAGAAGAGTTTCTCAATTGAGAAATCTATGAAAGACTAAAATAACATTTATCATTATATAATTGGTTCAATTACTCTTATAACTTAAAAACTAATTTAAAACTAAAATAATATATATATAATACTAATAATAAATTAGTGAGATGCTTACGAAAAGCATTTCATCGTTGATAATGCTCTAAATTTTTCTTTATTTTAAATAGTTAGTTGAAGAAGAAATTACGTTGGACTGCACTTGATGGGAGTCGCAAGAAGAGTTGATAAAGCTCCAAAACTTATCATTCTGGATTTTGGATAATTGATCTATTTTTTTAATAAAAAATTTCATCACATAAATTTGCGTTTGTAAAAATTATCAACGACCAAAGATGAAAAAAGAAAAATTGAAAAGAAAAAATGAGTAATACCTAAAGGTCAA
This sequence comes from Pugionium cornutum, assembly GCA_018901935.1. Classification (NCBI taxonomy): domain Eukaryota; kingdom Viridiplantae; phylum Streptophyta; class Magnoliopsida; order Brassicales; family Brassicaceae; genus Pugionium; species Pugionium cornutum. Next base: position 9,022,121 of record CM032162.1, read on the forward strand.
ATGTCTAAAATAACATTTTTGTAAGTTTTTGTTTTAAAAATAATATTATTAGTTTAAATTTTCAATAATAACATAAATTTAAAATTAAAATATATTAAAATTATATTTTAATAGAAAAAGTAATCTATATGGGTTTGGATCTTTTATTCGTTTTGTACTAGAAAATAAACTAAAAATTAGATAAAATGAACTAGGTTCAATATCATGTAGATATCAAAGAGATCTTGGTTCCTAAGATCACTTCCTACCCTAGACCGTTTACTAGTTAGTCCCGGTAAAGCCTCCAGATAGTGCCCAATAAAGATCAAAGCAAGGACCCGAGCAAACTAAGACGATTATGATAGGCATTATTTTTTTCTTCCAGAAAAGAAGCGGGCCGATGCGGCCGTTTCCCGAGAACCTGGAAGGTCCCTCGGCTTTCACCCTTACCTCTACTACGGATATGGGGGGAGGGAGGGGGATTCAGCCAATTGTGTTGATCGTGAGATACGATTGAAAAATAATATAGAGATACAGGAGCTTTGTTTTCGTTGTGGTGACAAGTGGAATCATAAATTGGAAAAAAATAAATCTAAATATAATATTTTAAGTTTATGTATAATTTATTTAGAATAAATAAGTATTTTTCACATAAGTATTTGTGTTATTTTTTGGAGTTTAATTTTATGCTGTTAGATTTGGAAGAAATTTTTTTAAAAATAATATTTTACAGTATTACTCATACCCCCTCAAATAATATTTTTTAAAATTTTATTTCAAATTTAGTATTTTAAATTTTAAATTCTAAGAATACCATAAATTATTTTTAAAAGTACATATTTACTATAATAAATTACAAATATAAATTAAATTTTAGAGTGTAATATTTTTATGGAAATAAATTTTAAGATATTTTAATATTAAATTTATGATATTTTAAAAATTTTAAATTAATAATACTACAATTAAAATAAATTTTTTAGATAATATTATTTTTATGAATTGCCCATTTGAAATTTTATGAACATGGTGGAATTGAATTAAAAGCACATCATATTTTTTTCTGGTTTTAACTTTATTTCTTTTTACACTAAAAATTTGAATTAAAATCAATAAACATCGAAATAACTATCTTCTACATAATTCAAAATTATGGAAAATAGATTTTATAATTTTCAGATTAGAAAAAAAAAAGTTAACTTTTGAGACATAAAAAATAAAATTTTAAAATTTTAAAATTATATAAAAATAAGATATAAATTTAGTTAAGTAGATATCAAATAATATGTGATAGTTTTCATAGAAAAAAAAAGATTAATACTCCTTCAACTCCTCGAATGGAATTAGAAGAAATTCTATTTAAGATGTAAGTGGGTCGACTCATATATGTTTGAGGAAAAAAGTAGTCGACACTTCCGTCATCTTCACGTCTACTCTTCGAAAGTTGCCACGTCATAAATCTTAACCCAATGAGATAATTCCACGTGTAAAACACTGCAAAATAGTCAAGCCCCACTGTAATGACCGACACGCAACATTATTATTTATTTTGACAGTTTTATTTTCTTCCCATACCCTTTACTACTTGCTTTGCTCGTCGACGCAGCCGCCACGAGATCGCTCACAGAAATTAATACCATGTGTACTATCGTAATTAGTAACGGATTAAAAACATTAAAATCAGTTCTTAGGGATCATAATCTAGGAGCTGAGATGACGCATTTGCCCTCTCCGACATCCACGTATTTTCGGTGCTTTATTACAAAACCTTCGGTTCAAAAGTTGACGTGTCGGCGTCACCTTTTTCCTCAAATTTCACTATTCATTTCTTTACTAATCCCTTTTTCCTCATTGATTTATTTTTTATTAACTAGAGTAGATCCCCAAACATAAACCTAAACTAATTCTAAAACATGTACAAAAAATCGGATATTTTTGTATTAAATAGAATTTCATCTTTCTACTCAGACTTACATGGCGAATCCGTTACGCATAAAAAGTCTGGACAATGTACAGTTTTGGTTAAGGGATTATTCTTTCTTTTTAAAAAACTGAAAAAGGAAATTAGTTTTTTTTTTTTAATTTTAAAATCGTCAATAAAAAGAAGAACACTCCACCTCTGAGAGTGCTTCTTCTTCTTCTTCTTTCCCACTTTCCCACTTTCTCTCTCTTCACTCATCTAAACCTCTGTAGATTCTTCACACAAAAGTTAAGTTTGTAAGTCCAATTTCTGACAATGGAAGCAAACCAATTATACGGTTTTTCTGTACTTGTTGTTATGCTTCTGTTTTCACTGACTTCGACAGTGAAATCTAAGGATGAGGTTGTTTCATGTACAATGTGTTCTTCCTGCGATAATCCTTGTTCTCCCGTCCAATCATCTCCGCCTCCCCCTTCTCCTCCACCACCTTCACCATCAACCACCACCGCATGTCCTCCGCCTCCGTCTCCTCCTAGCTCCGGCGGAAGCAGCGGTGGCTCTTACTATTATCCTCCTCCTTCTCCCTCTCAGTCCGGTGGCAGCAAATACCCTCCTCCATACGGTGATGGCGGTCAAGGTTATTACTATCCTCCGCCGTATTCAGGGAATTATCCTACGCCGCCTCCGCCTAATCCCATCGTCCCTTATTTCCCGTTTTACTATCATACTCCACCACCGTCAGACTCAGATCGGACTCTCTGCTCTTTTCTTTTTACTATTTTCGCCGTCTTCCTCTGTTTAGTGTGAGGGAAAAATCGTTGAAACTCGCCGGAAATTACGAAGAAAATCGGGAATAATGTGGCAGATCGGTGGATCTACAAAAGTCTCTGAAGGTGTAGATAATCTTTGATCATTGAAACCAGATATTGGATCAAATGATATATCTTTTACTTTCTTCGATCTGTGTAACTTTTTGTCACAAGTTGTATTTAATTTATCTTGTTAATTAACATTTTAATTACTTGGTATTCAGAAATAAAGAATTGTTATTACATTATGAATGCTTAATGACTGTTTACACTCGTTGGCAAAAAAAAATGACTGTTTACACTCAATTACTTTATTTTTACACTATTTGTCGGTAGGCTTTTATTTATGAAGAAAAAAAAATACAATTTCCTACCTCATTATTCGTTAATTTTAACTAATTCTGTCGTTTTGTATGACTATAATGGTTCTAACAATATGGTAATAAAATTAATACTCCATATCTATCAGTCAGCTAAATTTACGGCTACTAGTTTAATGATTGTATTTTTAATATATTAATTGATAAACTTTTTTTTTAATTTTATTTTAATATATGATTTATAAATATTTTATGGTGACATACTATACTATAACACTATTTTAAAATAAATATTATACAAAATATAATTTATTAAAATATTTACGAAAAATGAATATTTAATATTATATTATATATAAATTTTTAATAATTTGACATAAAAACAAATATAATATAAAATAAAATATTAAAATTTTAAAAAATTAATAAAACAAAAATTTAAATTAATTAAATATTATAATTTTTACCTATTTAATAATATTTTTATGTAAAGTATAGATAATTTAAATTTATTTATATAATCTAATTTTATTATATGCATATATTTATATCTAATTTTTATTTATTAAATAATTAATTAATTATAATTACATAAATATTTTTTTCATACATAACTTAGTTCTAAATCTAATTAATTTATATTCCACATGTGATTGTCGTTAAATGAGAATATATGTTATTTCAATTATTGTGAAATCACACCGTTGGAAAAATTGAAATACACATGCAAGAAAATGCTATCGCCAGCTTTAATCCAACACATATCTTCCTGTTCTCCCAAACATTCTAATTCATGTATCCATAAATAATAATAATAATAATTTTCCTTCATTTTTGACCACACAAAAGCCTTAAAACCTAGACCACTAAAATTGAACAACAAAAAAATAAACTCAATCGATAAAAATAATATTTTTAAAATTTTTTGTTTCAAATATAATATTATTAATTTAAATTTTCCAAATTAGCATAAATTTAATATTAAATATCTTTAAACTTTTTTAATAAATTAAATTAAATTTTAAATTGAAAAATAGAATCCAAATATAATATTATATATATAATTTATTTATGATAAATATATATTTTTAAAAAATTATTTGTGATATTTTTGAAATTTGAAATTTGAATTTAAAAAAAACTTAAAATAATATTATTTTATGATATTAAGCAAAACAATAATAACTATTGTTTAAGTAGTGCAATTAACCAAAATATAAGTTGGTAAAGTGACAAAGATTTAATGGTCTCTCTTATTGTTTAAGTAATGCAATTAACCAAAATATAAGTTGGTAAGACGATAAATATTAGTGTTCTGTTTTATTGTCTAAGTAATACAATTAACCAAAATATAAGTTGGTATGACGACAAATATTAATGTTCTATTTTATTGTTTAAGTAGTGCAATTAACCAAAATATAATTTAGTAAGGCGATACAGATTAATGGTCTGTCTTATTGTTTAAGTAGCGCAATTAACCAAAATCTAAGTTGGTAAGACGACAAAGATTAATGGTTTGTCTTATTGTTTAAATAGTGCAATTAACCAAAATATAAGTTGGTAAGGCGACAAAGATTAATGGTATGTTTTATTGTTTAAGTAGTGCAATTAACCAAAATATAAGTTGGTAAGGCGACAAAAGATTAATGGTTTGTTTTATTATTTAAGTAGTGGAAATTAACCAAAATATAAGTTGGCAAGGCGACAAAGATTAATGGTCGGTTTTATTGTTTAAGTAGTGCAATTAAGCAAAATATAAGTTGGTAAGGCGACAAAGATTAATGGTCTGTTTTATTATTTAAGTAGTGCAAATTAACCAAAATATAAGTTGGTAAGAAGACAAAGATTAATGGTCTGTTTTATTGTTTAATTAGTGCAATTAACCAAAATATAAGTTGCTAAGATGACAAAGATTAATGGTCTGTTTTATTATTTAAATAGTACAAATTAACCAAAATATAAGTTGGTAAGGCGATAAAGATTAATGGTATGTTTTATTGTTTAAGTAATGTAATTAATCAAAATATAAGTTGGTAACACGACAAAGAGTAATGATATGTATTATTGTTTAAATAGTACAATTAAACAAAATATAAGTTGGTAAAGCGACAAATATTAATGGTCTGTATTATTGTTTAAATAGTGCAATTAACAAAAATATAAGTTGGTAACACGACAAAAATTAATGGTCTGTCTTATTGTTTAAGTAGTACAATTAACCAAAATATAAGTTGGTAACACGACAAAGATTAATGATTTGTATTATTGTTTAAATAGTACAATTAAACAAAATATAAGTTGGTAAGACGACAAAGATTAATAATCTGTTTTATTGTTTAAGTAGTGTAATTAACCAAAATAAAAGTTGGTAAGACGGTAAAGATTAATGGTCTGTTTTATTATTTAATTAGTGCAAATTAACCAAAATATAAGTTGGTAAGACGACAAAGATTAATGGTCTGTTTTATTGTTTAAGTAGTGCAATTAACCAAAATATAAGTGGTAAGGTGACAAAGATTAATGGTCTCTTTTATTATTTAAGTAGTGCAAATTAACCAAAATATAATTTGGTAAGGCGTAAAGATTAATGATCTGTCTTATTGTTTAACTAATGTAATTAACCAAAATATAAATTGGTAACACGACAAAGAGTAATGGTCGGTATTATTGTTTAAATAGTGCAATTAAACAAAATATAAGTTGGTAAAGCGACAAATATTAATGATCTGCATTATTGTTTAAATAGTGCAATTAACCAAAATATAAGTTGGTAACACGACAAACATTAATGATGTATCTTATTGTTTAAGTAGTGCAATTAACCAAAATATAAGTTGGTAACACGACAAAGATTAATGATATGTATTATTGTTTAAATAGTGCAATTAAACAAAATATATGTTGGTAAAGCGACAAAGATTAATGGTATGTCTTATTATTTAAGTAGTGCAGTTAACCAAAATATAAGTTGGTAACACCACAAAAATTAATGGTCTTTATAATAGTTTAAGTAGTGCAATTAACCAAAATATAAGTTGGTAAGACGACAAAAATTAATGGTCTTTATAATAGTTTAAGTAGTGCAATTAACCAAAATATAAGTTGGTAAGGCGACAAAAATTAATGGTCGATCTTATTGTTTAAGTACTACAATTAACCAAAATATAAGTTGGTAAGACGACACCGATTAATGCTCTGTTTTATTATTTAAGTAGTACAATTAACCAAAATATAAGTTGGTAACACGACAAAGATTAATGGTATATATTATTATTTAAGTAGTATAATTAACCAAAATATAAGTTGGTGAAACGACAAAGATTAATGGTATGTCTTATTATTTAAGTAGTGCAATTAACCAAAATATAAGTTGGTAAAGCGACATAGATTAATGGTCTGTCTTATTGTTTAAGTATTGCCATTAACCAAAATATAAATTGATAAGACGACAAAGATTAATTGTCTATATTATTGTTTAAGTAGTGCAATTAACTAAAATATAAGTTGGTAAAACGAAAAATATTAATGATATGTTTATTATTTAAGTAGTGTAATTAACCAAAATATAAATTGGTAAAGGGACGAAGATTAATATTGTGTTTGACAGTCTCTATTCTTAGTTGTGCTGAGTGTTTATCTGAGTTTAGGGGGTCAGAGTTAGGAAATGTTGCATACAATCTTGACTCCCTTAGAGAGTTTAGATCTCTTAGATCAGAAACATGTGACATTCGCAATTTACTTTTTTCAGAAGAGCATTTTAACAAAAATAGTATTTTTTAAGTTTTTTTTAATATACTATATTATTAATGATAAATATATATATTTTCAAAAAATAATTTACAATATTTTTAAAATTTTAAATTTAAAATAATAAATTTGTAACAAAAATTTAAAAAATATTATTTTACGATATTATTTTTTTCTTAAAATTACCAAAAACATTAAAATAACTTTTAGAATTTAGAATTTAAAATTTTGAATTTGGGTTTAATATCTTATGATTTAAATTTTTAGATTTTGAATTTAGTTATTAGAGTTAAATTTTAGTTTTGAATTTATAATATTTAAAAAAACTAAATTTTTTTTGATATTTTAAAACAAATAAAACTAGTAATGTTATTTCTGTAACAAATCTTTTTGTGATATTTTGAAGACTGCGTTTACTTTTATTTATTTATTTTGTCACAAATTTTTATGAAAATAAAAACTGTTTTATGAAGATGCAATATTTTTTTTTACTATTAATTGTAATTTTTTTGTAATATATTAAATTAGTCCATTGTTAATCAATAATCAATAAATTTATAGTCAATCAATAATCAATAAATTTATATGAAAAAATAAAGTGTCACTCAAATAAATTTAGCAGAAATACGTATGGACATTAAAAGAGAGATAAACAAAAAATGTTAAATTTAAAATAAAAACTACTATTTTAAAATATTATTAGATGCTAATTTGTGTGTCACGTGACATTTTTCTATTGTAAATTTTTTTTAAAAAATAAAAGATATTAAAAACTAATTGAGCTCATCATGTAAATATTTTATCTTCGCTTACCCTCCATTCTTTTTAATTAAATAACATCTTTTTATAGATTTCAATACATTAAGTACAATGATAAATTTTTTCTTCTTTACATTTTGTTTTCTTCTACTAATCTGTGAAATTTTATCAATATCTTATTCACAACCATTGTTTTAAAATAGATAAAATCGTTTATATAAAAGTTTTTTAAAATTTCCAAACTTTGCGATTTTTTTAAAAAAAATTTCATAAAATCAAAAATACAATCATATATGTTTCTGTTTTTAAAACCCAAAAATAATCAGATTATCGGTTCGATAATAAAAGAAGAAAAATAATATAATCATGAGTGAATGTGGGTAAACAGAAAAAGTTTTAACGTATCTAAATCGGTTTTTATGATTATGGTTATATTCGTTTGTCAGACGCATAAACGTAGGAATCCGCGACTGCGGATGCGTCTGCGGAAAATTGTAATCCGCTTAGGTGCCGCAGTTATCTAGTGCAACGGTAATATTGACTGCAGGCACACCCACATCCACCTACGGCGACCAAACGAGCAAAACTATAAGATAAAAAGTTTGGATGAGACTCGACCAATCTTCTCATGGTGAATATAGCCGCCGAATAGTCCATCTACTGGATTTTCTAATGAGTTTAAAGTTTGGTACCATTTCAAGTGGTGAGGTTAGAAGTGAAAATGTTTCCAATGAGTATAGAACTAGTAAAGACCAAATTTACACTACAGTCATGTTTGTTTGTCAGTCGATAAATTTTTGTTCGTTTACTTGTCGAAGTATTTGTGGTCAATCGCAGCAGTCAAACGTTGTGTAATATGTCATAATTTTTTGACCGCTGATTAAAATAGCAGTACGATTAAAAATTTGCAATCAACCGAAACCGTAATTGCAAACATCACATAAACAAAAAACATATACCACAGTTGCAACTGTAGTACTAACCGCAACCCTAATATTAACCGCAACCACATACACAATCTCCGCGAGCGAGCAAACGAACAAGACTAATATCTTTGATATTTCTATCATTTGGCCACCACTTGGTTAATTTCATTAACAAAAATTTTAAATTTACATTATTTTTTGCAAATACATATTTTTTCTATCTACGTGAATTATATAATGTAAAACTATATTTTTTTTGGACAATTGAATAAAATAGTACTATTTCAAGTTTTGTTTCCAAATATAACAGTAATCAATTAAATTTCCAAAAATATCACAAATTTAATACTAAAATAATTAAAACTTCTTCTTAAAAAAATTTAAACCTTAAATTAAAAAAACTGAACTCAAAAATTATATTTTAATTTTATATATAGTTTATTTAAATTAAATATTTATTTTCACATAATAATTTATACTATATTTGGAATTTTATTTTTGTTATGTTAAATTTGGAAGATAAACTTAAATTTTTTTCTTTTTTATCACCATAAACATTTTAAATAAATCACGCATATAATGAAAACAATTAAAAAGGAATGGAAACAACACCTTAATTTTTGAAAACAGAATCCAAAATTAAAGTTGGTTAATTTACAATTTGCTGAATTGTTTATTATTTCATATAGTGTGTGAATTTAGAAATTATTGTATAATTTAAATAATAAATTAATTATGCGATATATGTATGATCAAATGAGAATTAAATTTTTTTTTATCTCATCAATCATTAACATGTATTAATAAGTAAAAATAGAAAAAATAATTCTTGACAAATACATTATATTTTTATCATGATATAGAACGTAAAAAAATTGACACTAATTTATTGTTTTATACATAAATCTATATGATATTTGGTTAAAACAAATTCAAACATGCTTATTTTTATTTTTTTTCAAATTTTTATAATTAATTTATTCTAGTTTTGTTTCATATGTTTTAAAAAACAATTAAAAAAATATAATAAAAATTTGCTTAGAACGGATAATAATATTAATAGATACATTATTATAATGTAAGCATCTTTGCTCAAAAAATAAACTCTTGCTAAATTAACAAAAACTATATAGGGAACTTTATAACGGGATTAAGATAGAATTCCATAACTAACCGTGAGCATCTTAATTAATATACTAAAATACTTAATTCTGTTCCAAGTCTCTTCTTATATATATTTTGCAACCTTTTAGGTTATATTTGGATAAGTTACTCTTTTAGTATTTACTCATTCAATCTTGTTTTATGCTGCGAGATTTCGTAGCCATAATCCTTTAAGATATATAATAAAATCTTGAATTATCTCTAAAAATCTTAATAGTTTCAAACTCTTCAATCGCATCTATATGGTTTCTTCCTGACTTTTGTAGTATAAATCCCCCAATGACATCTCCCATTTTTACACTTTCATTTCTTCTACAAATTTCTATTTCGTTATTTCTTCTTCTGCGGAATTTTCAGTTTCCATGTAAATTTCGCAATGCGTAAAGAAACGATGCGTCCAACATAACTCCATAAGTTACATTGGCCAATAACGTTTCTCGATTACCTCAAACGGGTTTAGGGTTTTACTAAAATGATCAGTAATCATTAACAAGTTAACTCGATTTTGTTTATAAGTGTTTTTAATTATGCTATTTCCGATAATGTTTATGGTTTTTAACTTGAAACATCTTTTTTTTTGTTAATTTAAAAAAATTATATAAATTTTCTTTTCAGTTAGTATTGTAATTGGGTTTGTTGTAACATCCTATGATCATGTAGATGAGCAAGCATTTCGACAAGAAATATTCGGCTATCTGATCATGGATAATGCAAAACTCAATCGATCGCATTTCCAACACGAAGTGACTCCACAAATCGTGCCATTTCTAAGAATGCTTAAGGTGTTTTGGATCTCAATTCTTTTCTCTTTTGGTGAATGAAAAAGAAAAGGATTGGACCGGTCGGTTAGATAAATTGAACCGCGAATCGATACCTAAATTGGGTTTCGTAAAAAAAAAACTAAAATAGTAATTCATCTGAAACTCTCATTAAATTCTGGTAGAAAACCAAAAAGTCTTTCGGATCAGCTCAATTAAATTTAGTTTTTTGTTTTATAAAATATTTTCTGTTCATAGAATAATAAAAAATTTATTTGAGCTTATAAATTTAGTTTGTTTTTTTTTTATATTTCTATTAAATATATTTATTATTGAAAAATAGTAAAACCGGGCTAACTGGTTGGAGTGGGTTGAACCATGATTCAAAAGCACATTCAACTTTGACGTTTATGTGATCTGGTTTTTTGGTTTATGTTATATATTTTTTTGTAGTCATTTGTTTAATGAGTGTTCATTAGTTTTTGTATTACGGATCGAATAAAAGACATCTTAAGATATGTTAAGTTATACTTAATTTACTGCATAGATTCAGCCCGAAATGTGTCTTTTGAATTCGGCCATTTGGTTTGTTTACATCGTTTAGATCATCTTTGTTTGTACAGTTTATACTTTTTAATAATACATAAGTCTTTAAATACACATTTTCCGTAAAATATTTTGCTTTAATAAAATAGTTTATGAAATGGTTTCTACATTATATTTTCACATTTTTATCTCTTAACAAAACATAGATTTTTGTTCAAAAAAGCATAATTTAACAAATGACTCGAACATGAATGTTTGTATACTTTTTTTTCATACTTTTGAATATGAATGTTTAATTCTCTTCTACGTGCGCAGTTACAAAGCATGGAATGGGTAAAATTAATTAGTTGAAAGAGAAGAGTTTGGCGACAATTAAAAGATGTAAGCAGCAATTACCACAATGTTAGTGTTTTTTATGAATAACATTGGTTAATCTCACTGAATCTAACTAATCTCACGTATATAAGTTTGTGGAGCATATTATATAATATATATATAATCTGAGTTTGAAATGCTATAATCTCAAACACTATACTATCTTTTCAGTGGAAATTGAATTCAAACCTTTGCAAAATTACGGTTTGAGATTTTAGTTGTCATTTTTCCAATTGACTACCATTGCTTTTCAACATATGACTCATTTATAGACTGACAAGTTATAATATAACTTTTGCAAATTCTTATGAAACTGTTTGCTGACACAATGACTTTAAACACAATGAAATACAAAAGAGAGACAAGAGAAATCCATAAACCTTAGAAAATGATAAGATCAACATAAAACAATATGGTCAGACCATGCTCTTGACGCAATCCATCCTGATTACCCGATCATGAAAACCTAATTGATAAAGTCGTTTAGGTTATTGTCTGTAGCCATTGTTGTCTTTGAACCTTCCATTTACATCCATCATAGTGTTGATTTTTTTCTGTACAAGAAAGACAAAAACAATTGCAGTAAATATATATATATATATAGAGAGAGAGATTAATGCCTAATGTATATTCAAGAATCATAAGAAACGTAAGCCTCATCACCTGGTCAATAAAGGGACTATGTCTGTAAGACGTAGAAGAAGGAGGAAAGGAACGATCAAACTGCAAAATGGATGGTTCATGAGTTCCATTAACGTTCATCATCTGTGGTGGATTGATATCGAGAGAAGAAGTAGAAAAATGATGTGCTTCTGGAATCATCCTAGTAGATGTGGTTGTCTCCATCACCGTGTCAAGAAAAGGGCATGCAGTCTCCTCTTCAGAGTTTTCCATGTACCAGTAAGTTAAGTTTGCAACAGAAGCATCGTCCTCAAAGATATTATTATAAACCAAACGTTCTTCTGCGTTCTCAATATATGCCAACTCCGAGGTCGGAAATTGATGAGGCATCATTTCGTTACCTGAAACCGCGAAAGGGAGTCCATTATGATGATATTCGAGAGGTGTTACGAGCTGTGTCGATAGATTACGGTTCGTGTTTTGCTGCTGCACAGAAAAAGGTTGATGATGAATGTCGCTGATATGATGTGTTGGGAAATGGTTATTCACTCCTCCGTAGAAATCTGCTGCTTCTTCTCCAACAAACATTCTTCCAGCTTGTCTAGCTATATTTAAAGATCTGTTTCTTTCCTCTCTCTCGTTCTGATCGTTCCGCTTCTTCATATTCATCCGATATTTCTACACATGAAATTAAATATTAATGCTATAGAGATATATAAAACAAAAAATAAGGATTCTCTATTCAATCATTATTATTCCTTTAGGTATGTACATGTTTAAATAGTTCCTTTATTCATTCCTCCAACTATATTCATTCAGTAACTAAATGAACTCAGTTAAGTTACCGGAAGTTAAGAATAATAAATAGTAACATTCATGCTCCTTCATGCATATTGATTTCTGTATTTTATTTTCTTATCCCAATAATATTATAAACTCCATTAATTATAATATAAATCTAGTTAGTTTTTATTTGCACCAATCCACCCTCTGAATTTATAAAGTACAAACTTAGATAATTTACCCATGCTTTACATGGGTATAACATATTATAAATTTGGATCATTATTATATTTGATTAAAATGTTATATATATTGTATTACATATTAATTATATATGATGAATTTTTTGTGTTTTATGTATTTTAAACTAATAAATTTGTTTTTCAATTTTTAATATGCTTACATTTTTATTTAAAATCAAATTATATCTAAACTATATTTTGGTACAATGTATATTAAAATTTATGGACTTATATATAATACACTTTTTAACCATTAGTTTTGTATATTTTTAACTTATATATAATTTTTTTTAAAATTAAGTTTCATTTTTAAATATTAAATTTTTAATTACCAATTATATATTTAGATGTTGATTAAAATATGAATCACTCAATAGACATGTAAAACAAATAACCCTGCTTGAGAGAAAAACAAATTATTCATCATAATTTATTAAACTAAATTAATTACTTTAAACAACTATAAATGTATAAAATCTAAATAAAACCATATATTTAAAAACATACATCATGGTAAATTTTTTTTTATAAATTCACTTTTAGTTTAATATATATGATTTACTTTATTTTTGCTAATAAATTTATGTTTAAAATTAGGGCAATTAATTAAAATAGCACAATTTCAAGTTTTTATTCCAAATATAGCACTAGTCATTTAAATTTTCAAAATAGCACAAATTTAATACTAAAATAATTGAACACTTATTCTTAATGAAAAAAAATTAAACCCTAAATTGGAAAAAGTGAACTCAAACATTATGTTTTAATTTTATATATATTTTATTTAAGGTAAATAATTATTTTTACATAATAATTTATGCTATTTTGGGAATTTTAGTTTTATTGTGCTAAATTTGGAAGATAAACTTAAAATAGTACTATTTTAGGGTATTACTCTTTAAAATTATCATGTCATATTTGAGTAAACATAATGTCATAGGTTTTCTTAGTTATGTTAACTTTTTTTAATGATATTTAAACAATTTTTTAGAATCCATTTTTCTTTTAATGTATAGGGGATTCTAATTTTTTTAGTCATATAAGTTTTTGTAATGATATGTAAATTGTTTTTCCTAAACTTATTTCTAATTTAGTATATATAATTTTATTCTTGTAGAAACAAAGTTATGTTTCAAAATTATCAGTTATATTTGATAAATTTGTTTTTTGGAAATAAATTTATGTTCTAAATTGTTATGTCATATTTGATTAATTTATTTTTTAAAATAAATTTATATTTAAAATTGTCATGTCAATTTGATTAAGTTCCATGTCATAAGTTTTTTTAGTCATATTATAAATTTTTTTAACTATGTCATCTTTTCTAATGACATGTCATTATTTTTTTTTAAATAAATTTTTTTAATGTACAAGATTTTTAGTCATGTCATTTTTTCTAACTACATGTCATTATTTTAAAAAACGAGAGCAATTATGTGGATAAAATAAAATACTAAAAATATATAATCTGTTAAAATTAATAAAATAAACCATAAATGCACAAATTATTTTTAAAGATTAGTTTTGCTAATTAATTTTATTAATATTATATGAAATTTCAAAATTTAAAACTATTTTAGATGAATATTAATTTTTACATTTATGAACTTTTTTAGAAAAAATGATGGATAATTCACAAACCCATAAAAAATTTTAATTCCATTTTTTATGTAATTAAATAGTAAAATAATATATATATATATATATATATATATATATATATATATATATTAGAACTATTATATAGTGATCGTGTAATAATGTGGGTATGATACCCAACTCTTACTCAATGTTAATAGAAATTATGAACATGTTCGGTTGTGTACCGCTAGCGACTACGGTTAAAATTTTGCATGAGGGTACAACATATTTTCGTTTATTTTTCGCCATTAGTTACAAGTGTGGCTAATCATATATTTTTAATGGCAATAATATTTCAATCATCGGTTAAAACATTACGACCTCAAACATACGTTTGACCGATACGATTGGTTATAGATGACTGCGGCAAATAAACGAATAACAATATACAAACAAATAATTTTAAAAAGCAAATAAGAATCCGATATCTAAAGATTAATAACAAATATCGTGGTGACCAGCCCTAACTCCACCATGGGCTAGTAGTGGCGAAATAGTGTCTCTTGGCCATCCACTAAATTTTAAATTTGTAAATTGTAATGTTTGATGGTGTTAATACTATTATCTAAGTTCATCTATTGACCTAATATTTTATTTTTGCAACATTTCTCAGGATGACTCATTACTCTATGAGCTGACTCAAGTCAACTTACATTTTCAGAAGTTGAACAATAATTTTGAGGCTCATTTAGTGAATGACTTAAATGATCTTAATTGAATTAGCAAGTTCTATGAGCAGAATGGAACCAAAATAAATAACATTTATGATTTTAAAATAATATAGTTTTTGTTTTTCATGTTTTGTTATATTTACTTTTATATCTAATTAAACTTAAAGGTTATAGATAGGTTCATCGAAAACTATATACATAAGAAGAAACGTTACCTGGAGATGGCTGGCTACGTTTTCTCGAGTGATCCCAGCAACATTCATCTTCTCTAAAATTTTCTTGGGAACTGCAGCTTCTCCATGGAAAAAATTTCATATTGTTCAAATATTTATATATATAATATGGCTAGAGAGAGATAGAGAGATAGGGAGAGAGAGAGAGAGAGAGAATAAGTCTAAAATGGTAAACCCTAGCTATAATATGAACCCTAGTTAGTGTATATATTTGACTCACTGTCGATGCCAAGAACTTCAACAGCTTCGATAAACTTTTTGTGAAGCTTCTCGTCCCACACCACTCGTCTTTTCTTGGTGGGAGAAATTCTATCACAATGATTATCCTCTTCATTGTTTCCTTGTCCCTCGAGTAAACTGCTTCTCCTCTTCTTGTTAAAGTTTCTTATTGTGGAATCTCCCAGAGAGGATGACTTCTCCGATACCTCTCCGTCCACCGCCGCCACATCATTCCTCCTCCATTGTTTCCTCTTTGCCACGTGTTTGTATATGAACCGTAGTTCTTCTCGTCTTAAAGGTTTTATTAGATAGTCGGAAGCACCATTACTCATCCAATTCGTCACCGATTGCACTGAATCGTCTTCAGATATTACTGCAAAAACCAATCAAAAATAAAGTGTAATTAGTTAAAATGTAAACGACATTAATAATTGAAAATTTGTAAGTAGAATATTCTTACTAATGATTGGAAAATCAATTTCGGAGACTAATTGGAAGTTACGATCGTCTGAGATTTTTGCATCGATAATAGCAATGTCGAACCTATTCCTATGGTTACGAAGGAGATTAAAAGCTCTCTCCTCTTCCATACATCTCGTCACTGCAACATTGCGATATGAAACATTACACACAAGGATTAATTCAATATGAATTTGATCAAAAATTATCTACCTTCGTATTGTAACTCTTGGAGTTGATTCTCCAACATCAGTAGATATTGAGGATCATCATCAAAGACTAACACTCGTAAACCCTCGGGGAAATTGCTGGAAAACATATGGGAGGATTTTGAATGATCTTTATCAACCATATTTGACGATTAATAGCTGTATATATAACCATGATAAACTTCGACTATTTCGCCATTTTAACTAAAAAAAATATTTGACATTATCTTAAAGTAATATTAAAATAATTTAATTAGAAGAGAAAAAATCGAAGTGGACAATAAACTCAAAATATTTGTAACAGATTTAAGATTTTTGGAGTAATCAAAATAGACATTTACGTACGCTTTTGTCGACTTAACAAACAATTAGTATTTTAGATTCATTAAATTAATGAATTCTGTAACGAATTAAACATTATGTGATAGAAACGCAACCAATCAGTTTAGAACACTCGTAAATGTAAATAATTGATGATTGAAATAGAATGAAAATAGAATTTCTGTTTAGTTATTATTTAGTTATAAAAATTTTAAAATAAATAAGATTCCAAAAAGGGCTGCAAATGGTTGTAGAGAGAGAGAGAAATAATTTTCCCACGAATTCTTTTTAAATTTTTAAATTTTCCCTCTCAAACTTATATTTTTAAATTTTAGTAGATTTTACCAAAAAGATTGTGAATGCCAACTAATATTTCGCAACATTTAAAAATATCAGATAAAACAAGAAAAAATAAAGAAACGAATTATTAAGAAACTAAAAACAAAGAACAGAAACATGTTTGAAAATAAGTCAACTAAATAGGTAACAGATTGAAATTTCTTTCTCTAAGAGAAACTTAACATGTAAGTAAACTTTGTTTTATTTTTATAATTTCCATAGTCGTATTAATAATTGAAATTTCCGATTAGATTAATAGTCTTTCTTTTTTGTTAATGTCTATTTATCATCTTGAAAAGGAAATCATCAAACGGTAAGTCATATAAATCTCAATAACAATAATTTCTCGTAATATAACAAATGATGTATATCTGGATTGATAAATTTTATAAACAAAACAAAATCGCATTATCCCTATTTAGTTCATATATAAGATACATATCTCTTCATTTATATTCAAATACGTATAAATATACAAGACCTGTTCTAAAACTTATATGAATTAAAGAAAATTTATGTGAAGATCAAGAGAATGTGAGCAAGAATGAGTTTGTGCGAGGCTTTCTTTGTTCAACCATGCTCAAAGACAAGTTCTAATCTCACTAAAGAAACTTTGATGATAATGGTGTATCAAGGAATCATCAATTACACTAGTCTCGATGAATGTAGCAAAGCCTCGTAGTATAAGGGCATCGGAGTATATGTTGTAGTCGAATGTTACATGGGGAGATTTGTATGTGCATACTCAGGAAATCAAAGTACTTTTCCACCTCTGCTCAGGACACAATTAGTCAAAGCTGAAAACTTTTCACTATTAAGGCATGTCAATAGATTGATATATAAGTCAAGCTGTGTTTTCAGTTCAGCAATCACAAAATGTGTTACATCTCAACATTACAAAAGCACTCCTCGCAATTTTCACTATATGGCTCTTCAAATCCTTATTCAGGGTAAAGCAAAAGACAGTAGGCGAAAAGGGAAGATTAGACTACAATTCACAAAGTATCTTCTGTAAATGAAACCACAGACTCTTAAATCGCCTGAAAAACACGTAAGAGTCTGACCAGGATTTGGTCGTTCTTCAGTGTGAGAGACTTTATATGTAAAGTAGAACAGCAGATAATAGGTCTTTTGATCAGACCAGGGCCAGATCCATGGCGAGGAAAGAATCTTCATTTTTTACCTCATCTGTGGGCTGTTAGAGGTGAAGAATCTGTAGTCCGGATGATCAACTTGCAGACTCTTGAGCCATTTGTCTGCAGATTGTAGCAAAGAAGTGATCTTTTGGCTCTCTTGAGCTCCGTTTGGGTTCCACACAGATACTTTGAGCTTATAAGATGCAAGTCCAAAAGTAGGCAATGGTAACTTTTTAGATGGATCCAAATCACTACAACCCATAGCACCTAATCCAATACATAGACACTGTAAGATATCACCTGAGGTTGTGACAATCAGGACAAAGAGACGATATCCTGTTGACATTAAAATCATAGGTTACTTACTTTGAGCAGATGGTGTTGAGAGTGAATGGAAGGTTAAAAAGCAGGCATCGAGATTTTGTAGTGTTGGACCAACCGGTATTCTGTATATTGGATACCTACACACGAAAAAAGTCAAATTTAAATTCAAAGATCACCAGTTCAGGTCCATCCACATATATTTCAAACGACCCAAGAAATGGTTAGCACAAATTATACCATGCCACAGAGACCCAACTTGAAGAAGAAAGATCACAGCTCCGGTATGTCATTAGCTCAGGAAATCTTGACGCAAGATCCGAGATCTGGTGTATAGAACTTTATCAGAAATACTGAAAATAAGCAACAAAAATAGCTGTCTTTGATTAAGAGGACATTTTACTTTATTAGCCAGAGGTTCACGTCCAAACGGGGGCTCATACTCCAAATACTCAAATAGTAATCGTCCCTGAAGATTGCTGATATCAGTCTCTCCACTTGACAAGAAACCAGCAGAGGATTGATCTCTCAGACTAATTCTATTCAGTTTAGTGACAGTCGAGTCCACCACATTCTGCACAGTCTTAGCATCATTAGGTAACTTCTCCAGCCTACTCTTACTGCTTCCTTCAATATCTTGAGCTGGATTTCTGTCAAAAAGGCATTATTCAAACTGTGAAATGGGAAAGAAAGAAAAAAAAGAGTACGTGTTGGCTGATTGAAGGAGAGAATCTTTCGTGCAATGAACCAAAACATTTCACAACAACTAACCTGGGCCTTTTTGATGGGTCTACATACAACTGAATGCCTGATAAGTAAGGCACATAATACTGCACGGTGGAGTCGCTTCCATGCATTTTTAGAGGAACACCAGCACCATATGCACTCCATTCTGCAAATGACTCCCACAGATCCTCGAGAACAAAATATGTATGGCATTCTGATTCACGGGTTTTAAGTTGCCATCTGCTCCTCTGGAAAACAAATTGTAAAAATAAGGAATGCTAAAAACACATATTGCAATGATTTCTACACCAATTCACATAATAAAGAGCCAAGTATTCCCAATTCAACTCAAGGTATGACCAAAGTCTCATCAAATTTGTTAGAACAAGAATACAAAAAAAGGATTTTTTTTAATAAAAGAGCCCTTTCATGGCAGCAAGCACATAAACTATCCACTAAAATGAACATAATTCCAGACATCTCCAGTTCAAGCAGATTCCCAAAGTTTCATACCAGAAGCAAGCAAAAGATCTAAAATGAAGGCGAAAGGATTTGCAATCATCTTACCATAGGAAGAAACCGGGCAGGAACAACGGGAGTGGTGTGCTCCAAGAACCGATCCAAGTTGGACCCCTCGCTCTGCGACCGACCCGACCCAAAAGAATCAGATGAGCCGACGCATACTTCAGAGCCAGAAACCACCCGATTCGTGCTCTCCGTCAGACCAACAACGCCGAGACCTTTTCTCGTCCGAGGCGGCGGCATCGCGGCAGTCGCAGCCGCCCTTTGCTCCTTCTCCAATAACATCTGTTCCTCTTCTTCCCGTCGCTGCTTCTCCCTCATCTGCTGCTGCAATTGCGCCTCTTGCTGCATCCTCCGCATCGGAGGCGGATTGTAGAACCGATTCTCTCCACGGATCGCCGTGCGCGCAATTGAAACTCCTCCCGAACCTGACATTTTATGCTAATTCGAAAGAAGAAAAACAAATCGTACCTCCCAAAAAAAACAGCTGAAGCAAAATCGAACAATAATACAGCAAAAACAAAAGAAAGTGAAATTTCTTTTCTCCCCGACAAAAAAAAAGAAGAAGAGTTAAAGATGCTTCTTGGGTCTCTGGATTTGTTCACAGAAAGAGTTGGAAAACTCGGAAGTGAGTTCTAGGGTTTTAGAGATTGGGAAGATGATACGATGGATTGGGAATTTTGATTATATTATTTATCACCAAGAGAAGATGTGAAAATGATGGAATTTATCTCAATTTCTAGTGCCCCTACGCTTACTATTAATTTTATTATAATAAAATTTTTAAAATATTGGGTTTTTTTTTTTACCGACAATTAAAAAATTTGGTTAAACAGCGAAAAGTAAAGATTTAAAGATGTGGCGAGAGGAGAAAGATGTGAAAATGAAGAGGCTGTTGTTTGGTTTCGTCCCTATTGGGCCGGGCTTTCTACAGAATTATATTTGCTTCTTTTTTCCCTAAGTTTATTTTTTTATAAATTGTCTTTTTTATTTTAATTGTTACCAAGTGCAAATACTCTCGAAATGATTCTTTAGTAACCATAAAATTGTTCGTTTGCTGATTTTTATAGGACGCAAAAAACAAGCAAAAAGCTGCGAAAGTTAAAAGCTTGCGAAGAGGAATATGCAGAGTATAACAAAACAAAAGTGATGATGAAAGATCTTTTCTTAAGCCATGTGAAGAATCTCCACTGAACAAAACTTCTTTGGTTACACATGAATGAAGAAATGAACCTGTACAGATATATTAATCTCACAAGCTGCAACGAAAGGGAAAACACCAACAATGGCGATCGGAACAGGTAAATTCTAACACACTGTGGTTTATTTGGAAAAAGAATCTGACCTTTACTACCTTAAAACATATATGAATCATGGCGATATCTCAAAACCGAACCCAAATGACCACCTTTTTTCTTCTATGAAGTTTGGTTTCACAAGGCCACAGCTCTGCCGTTGGAAATATCGAAACTCTTCAGCTCGGGGCACGGTTCAGGCACCACGGATTCTGAAGAGCCGTCAACATATGAACATTGCCAAGAACCAGCAGCAGAACCGGAGTTCTTCATCGACAAAGAGATATTAGATAACAAAACCGAAGTGAAAGGAGACTCTTTGATTCCAAAGATATCCCCGGCAATGCTTATGTTTTCTCCAAAAATGTCATGTAATTTGATGTGACTCACGAGCGGGAATGCATTTGCATCGAAACCAGAATCCGGGTGAGTTCCAAAGCTACCATTGGCTAGAAATGCAGTACCAACATTAACCATATTGATGTTGGAAATATCGATCTCTTTCATGTAACCCCCTCTTCCTTTTGTTGTTCTAAAGGCAAGCCCGGACAACGAGTTGCGTATGTGAGCATCTCTGACCTCGATATCAGATATTCCACCAGACATTTCACTGCCAAAGGAAATGGAGGAACCAGAAGCTCCTTGGAGGTAAACATTTCTTATCAAGACATTTGCAGTAGGTCTTGCATACGAAATACCGTATTCGTCCCAACCACTTTTTAAGGAAATGGCATCATAACCCATCTTGATGTTAGAATCTTGGATGCACACATTATCAGAAGAATCTGAAAGAAAGAGAAACAGAAAAAAAAAACAGTTTTGAGATTCTAGGCCTGCAACATTGTTTCAAACTCTAGTCTCTGCATTGGATACATGTGAAAAATGTGAACATTTTCAGTCTCTCATAACATATTTTTGAAGAAGTGTAAAACGTAAATCATATTCTTCCCGGTTGGCGTTTGCACTTAAAGTTTACAAACAACCGAAGCCAAAAATATTCATTAGGCAGAAAACGAAAAAAACGAGATCATAAGAACTAACCAGGGACAATGCCGACGGTATAAGGAGATTCTGGAGAAGTATTAGCTGTTACTCTATGGATATATACATGGCTGCAAAAGATCAGTTACAAGAGGCAAGAGTTTAACAAATTTTTCAAAACCAAAGGAGCTACAATAATAAGAAGGGTATTTTCAAACTATCTTTTACCTACAATAAACCGAATGGATGGTATAAGCTGGAGCATTCAGGAATGTAAGATTTGAGACAATGACATTCTCAGAGGAGACAAACTCGACGAGGTGAGGGCGACTGTGCTCTAAAGAATGAGAATTGAACCGATCCCACCAAAGCAGGCCTTGCCCATCTATAGTACCGTTATCACCTAACAACCGATGAACATGGAATATAGCATTGAGTTTTTGTAATTATCATTAACAAAGAAAATGCAATGAAAGGATCAAATAATGTATAACCTGTCACTACTACATCATGTAGCCTATCGCCGTTTATCAAACTCATGTACCTCTTCCCGGGTAGATCAATGCCCCGTCCATATGATGGTAACGGATCCACGACTAGCCAATGTGATGGATCCTTCATTACAGTTTTGTGGTAAGACGAAAAGAGAAACAAAATTAGAAATACATACACAAATGTTCTGAATTGGTAGATATGCAGAATCATGAAACATGAAAACATATCACAATACCGGCAGAATGAAAAGAAAAAAAGAATCAAAGCTCATCCTAAACCATAATGCCTCTAATTACTGAACCAAATTTGAGGTTCTCTACAGATCAATCCTTTCCACATGAATGGTAAAGCAACAAACTTTGATTCAAATCATCAGGAAATAGAAGAATCTCTGCAGCTAGTTAGAAATTCTAGTCTACTTCTAGTGTAGCCAATAATTCTGACCTTACTCTTCAATATGATCAAAACTATAGACAGAGAGAGGCACACACAGACATACCTGCGAGGCAAGTATAACGGCATCTTTCTCGAGAAAGAGAGTGAGATGACTGGTGAGATTGAAACTTCCGGTGAGCCACCTTCCTGGAGGAACATAGAGCTGAGCACCGCCTTTATCAGCGAAAGACTTTAGATAGAACACAGCATTCTGAAAGGCAAGTGTGTTCAACGTTTTCCCATCTCCCACAGCACCAAACTCCGAAATTGACACGCTGTGTGGTCTCGTGTTTGGTTTCCGACCAAGATCGCATACGTTTCCGGCGCCGTAACTTCGCGCGTAAATCGGAATCAGACTGCTCAATGCCAGCAGCAAAACTACTGCCACCTGAGAAAAGCAGAACAAAAAAAGTGCAAAAAGTTCTGACACCCATAAACTTAAATCGAGAGAGAAACTAAGAGCTCCAAGTTCAGATCCGCAAAAAGAAAATAAGAAAGCAACGATTTTCCCAACGGATCCAGCGAATGACAAAGACCCAGAAACCATAGCGAACAGTGTGAAACCATCAAATTCGAGTTTTTTAAAGCTTATTCTAACATTTCAATTCAATCGAAAACAACCAATCTTAGACAAGACAGCAAAATTTGAGAACTAAACAAAGAAGACCATGAACTTACTGGCATCTTTATTTGTAACTAAACAAAAAAGAAAGCTGTCAGAAAACAAACAGAAAAAGTGATGAACTTTTCGCGCTAAATGCAACCCGACACAGAGAGAAAGAAGAAGGAGAAAAGCGAAGAAAAAGAGGAAGTGAGAAAGAAGAAGGAGAAGAGTTATGACCACAGAGACAAGAAGAGCTTTTCTCTCTCTCTCTCTCTTTTTTGATTAAGCAAACAGTATAAATGGGAGAAAAGACGAATTATTATTTTTTTATAGTATAAAATAATTCCATAGAAAAGAAAAACCAAATAAGGTAGGAAAAGATTAACGCCAAAATGACAGCCTTTTCTTATGAGAGTATTAACAATTTAGGCATCCATAAATTATTGAACATATAAAGAAACAATTACAGGTGTAAAAGAAAAGGAATATTAAATGAAAAACAAAAGAGTAATTTGTAATTAACGTTATTAATTTATCATTAATTTCCACTAATTTGCAGTTAATACCAGTTTGGCTAGAATTAATCGTAACGTATAATCGCCGACAGATCTTCTTGACACCGAAGAGAACCAAAAAAAAATATCTTCTTATGAAAAAGATGGAGACGAAAAGAAAATGAATTGTTATTTTATGTTTTATTTGGAGAGAGCATGTGTTTGTTTTTATTTCTTTTCTATTTTTGGTAATTATTTCTTTTTAAACTTAGAAAAATGTTTGATTTTTTTTAGTGTTTTGTTTTTATTATGTCTTTTTCATTGTTTTATCGCCGTCGGTGTTATACATTGATTATTTACATCTCTAGGTCGTCGGTCCATGTTGATTCTATGGTGATTGAAATTTTAAAAATTTGGTGAAAATTATTGAGTAACACTTTTTAAAGTTTTTTTTCTAAATCTAATATCATAAAATTAAATTCCTAATAATACTATAAATATTTATTGTGAAAATACTTATTTATTCTAAATAAATTATACATAAACTTAAAATATTATATTTGAGTTCATTATTTCTAATTTAGGGTTTAATTTTTTTCTATTAAAATATATATTTAATGTATTTTAATCTTAAATTTATGCTATTATTAGAAATTTAAACTAATGATGCTATTTTTGGAACAAAAATTTAGAAAAGTGCTATTTTAGACATTTGCCCAAAATTATTTGAATGATTAATATATAAACAGTAGTATATAACTATATTCAGTTATTTATTTAAAAATGATAAACTTGTCCAAATCAATTAAATTTGCTTTACAGCATACTACAAATAAATAGTATGTCATCTTAAAATTTACAAACACTAAACCTGAAAATTTCTGCTATGCTATTTTATATAGTTTATTTCTACCACTAACTTGTCTCACTTCACCAATTAAACGTTTTGTGGTATGATTTGGTTTCCGACAAATATATTTTTTTAATTATCTAATAATTTATATCAAAGTTTAACTAATTTTGAGATGAACAATATCAAAAAAACACCATATTAAATATCCAGAACAAAACCCAAATCAAATTAGACCAAATAACAACAAAACTTACGTTTTACAATACTATATAGACAAATTATTTAGAAATTATTGTATACTACCATAAATTATATTTTTCTTTTACTAATATAAGTATTTTTTTACAAATTTATTTTACATGGAACATTAGCAACATGAAAAACTTTTTGGAATAGAATAAAAGTTTTGGTTACAAAAAAATATATGATTTATTTCATTTGTTGTTTGAGCGACCAATAAATTTTCATGATAGAAAGAAAAGTCTAGTTAATTTTCTTTTGTAATTTTAAATTGAGTTATAGGAAAAAGAAGAATTTTCATAAAAGAAAAAAAAACAAGAGAACTAAAAGGAGTAAGGTTTGAAATATAGAGGAAGGAAATGGAGGAAATAAATTTCAAGATTATTTTCCTAATTTTTGTAGGGAAACTTTTGAAACTTACAAAAAATGGAATTGAAATAAAAGGAGAAAAAACAATTAAAATGAGTAAGGTTTGGAATATATATTGGAAGAGGATGCAATAAATATTGGAATAAAAAATAAATAAATAAATAGTTGGGATGAATGACAAAGGGAAACTCTACCCATGTGGCTGACAGATGGTATTTGGGTCCCACCTTCTATCATCCTCTTGCCAGCCTGTCACTTTTTGTTATATATATTATTTTCCCTTTCTTTTATTTCATTTCAATTAACTGCATGGTTCTTTTGAATTGTCTAATTAAGTACGAAAGATGTCCAAACTCATAAAGCAACATAAGCTCTTATTATATGATATTACGTCAACAAAACCACAAACAAGATTTACTCATTAAGAGCTCAAATGCAAAAAAAGCCATAAACGCATTGGCTTTCTTCTCTATTTCAAGAAGAAAAGAGTTGTTTCCAACAACAACAAAAGATATAAAATAAGTGACTTTTTCTGAAACAAAGATTCAGAAGAGAAGCTTGGTTTAGAGAGTAATGGAGTCAACCAGGGCTTCTGTAATTTTCTTTTCCAGTTCCTTTGGCTCGATCCACAATGAACTCTGCTCAAGCAATAGCTTTTCCTTCTCTTTCTTCTTCTCTTCTCTTCTTTTTCCCGTCATCCTCCAAAACTCCAGCTTTTCCTCTCTTTCTTTCATCTACAGATTTTAAATACAAAACCAGTCTCTATCATCAGGTGTTTCTTGAATCGGTTTTACAACTTAAAAAGAAAAGCACCATGACCATTACTGCTCCGAGGCTGTAGTAATCACAAACCTCAAAGTATAATCACAAGCCTTGGAGGAGTACACTTCTCAGTTAATTTGCATACACGAGTATTTAATGAACACTCTGTTGGTGGTGTGTGTATACAGTATGTCTTCTACCTAACTATTGAAACCTCCAACTAAAAAGATTCACTGCTCTTGAAAGAATTCCCATTGAAAGCATCAAGATCCATCTTATGTTTGAAGGTAAGATGCAAAGCTGTAACCAGAACAACAGCTAATGCAGAGATACCATTGTGGTTACAGGATTCATCAAAACCTCCACTTGTGGCTAAGCAACGATTATCAAATCTCTTAGGCATGCATCTCCATCAGCACTAATTTAATGTTCTCTAGTCAAACCACGAAGCAACAAACACTCTTTTATATTAGACTACACCCTAGAAGCATAAGTTGGAAAAACACCCAAATTTTCAAGATAAATGCAACATTTTGTTTCTCCACATGCCATAAGAATCTGATCCAGACAAACCCTTTTCCTCGTTTACTCAAGAATCATCTGACAGTAAGCATCCATAATGGTTTCTACTTTACCGAGTTTGTCTGTATGGAATTTCATATAAGAAAGAAAAAATTGAGAAGGAAGAAAATGAATATACCAGGGTTTGTCTGAATTCTTCCTCGGCAACCTTACGTTCCTCAGCCCTGACCTTTGCTGCCTCAGCCTTCAACCGCCGCCTCTCCTCATTTGCAGCTCGTTCAGCCTGCAATCTAGCCTCATCCTTGCGCTGCTTCTCAACCCGAAGCATCTCAATTTCATGGATATATTCTTTACGAAACGACTTCACTTTCTTTGCATAATCTCTCCTAAGCTGTGCAAGCTTTCTCTCCGCATCCTTGGGATCGTTCGGGGTTTCCCAGCTACCGATATACCTCTCGGGCTCTAGAAAACTGTGTGTCTCCTGGTGGTATCTATGGTGAGTGGCGTCCGCAGAGAAAGACTTTACGGTTTGTTTGGTGAGAGAAGAGCTGAGAGAACCAATCATCACGGAGGCGTTCTCACTCTGAGAAGCTCCTTGCCTCACTAGGCCGCTTAGTTTATTGCAGAATGCCATTTACTGAATTTGCTTCTACACAAGAAGGGGAAAAGAAAACGAAAAACTCATGTACGGATTCACATTCGAAACACACAACAATTTGTATTTCTAGGTCACAGAAACAATTAGATCCCGGAAAATTTCGGTTTAACCCTGACTAGCTCTGGATTTTCTAGTATGGAAGGGGAACAGCTAGGGTTTATGAGTTCATCAATCTCTGCACTTTTGTTGTAATTTGAGATTGACACAAACCTTGGAAATGGCAAAATAATTGCATTAAGAAACGAAATGCGAAAGTACAACTGGTCTGAGAGGAAAGAGCTTACCTGAGAGGAACGAATCGACAGAGATTAGCGAGTTTCACAGAGAGAGAGGGGGAGGCGATGAGCCCAGGAAGAACAGCAACGGCGGTGAAACGCTAGAAGAAAAGAAAAAACGGGCCTGAAGCGTTTTAGGGCTTAGAGATTAAAAAAAAAAACGTTTTGTATTGTATAATTTATTTTGTATTAAATAAAACCATGCCTGGCTGAAAAAAGATAACTCTATGGTTAAATAATGTTAATTTATGGATAAAAAGAATTTGTTTTATATTTCAAATTAGAACAAATAATGCAATGCTTATTTTTTTGCCCTCAAATAGTTTTATTAGTTAAACACAATCGTTGTTTACAAATGTTTGTAGAAAATAGAGACAAAAATTAAATAAGCGCCAATGATATGGAGCATTAATTGAACGCGATGCTAACATGTCTGCAGATTTGTTGCACAATCTTGATTAATACTGAAACTTAACTTCAACAAAAAGAGGTATCCAAGCGAAGATCGTCTGTAAATATGTCTTGAGTCGTAGAGATATCTCTCCATAGTTAATTAAGTTGTTAAGAAGAAGATTATCGCCTTCAAAGATAATTTTTCGATATCCCATAGACCATGTTGCTTGAATGGCCCAAATAAAAACTGTCATTTCTGCTTCAATAACTATATACCTACCTTCAAATTTCCCCATACCTGCTTTAAGAAATATGGGAAGCCAATTATTATCCCCTAGTAGAATATAAGACCCATTACCAACCATGCGGTGAAATCCAATCTTCATTAACTCCCGACCATATAATATGGATTGCCAACCCAGTCAAGGACGAGATCCAAGTTTAGCAGTTAAGAAATCACTCTTTCTGAAATAACGACTTTTTAAAATCTTAAATACCAGACTGTTCGGTCGTTGAAAAATTTTCCAACAGAGATTTCTGATTAAATTTTTGCAATTCCCTGAAACCCAAACCTCCCAAAAGTTTTGGTTGAGCTATCTTTTTCCAAGATACCATGTGCAGTTTTTTTCGATTTTCTGTAGTTCCCCACCAAAATCGAGAGAGCACACTATCAATCTGAGCACAGATATCTTTTGGTAGTTTGAAGACATTCATGGAATATACCGGCATAGCAAAAGCAACAGCTTTGATTAATATTTTTTTACCAGCGGGAGAAAGAAATTTTGATTGCCATCTAGAAATTGAGGAATTTACTTTCTAGAGTATATATCTGAATAGATGTCTCTTATTTCTATGAAACTGTTCCGACAAACCCAGGTATTTCCCTCCCCCACCTACCTTTGTAATTGCCAGTAATTGATGAATCGTTCTTCTCGTGTGTTCAAACACTTTAGCTCCAAATATAATTGAAGATTTTTCAGAATTGATTTGTTGACCTAAAGCTCTGCCATAGTCATGAAAAAGTCGTTGTAGAGACGTAACATTATTTATGTTGGCTCGAATAAAAAACAGTGAGTCATCAACAAACAGTAGATGTGATATGGTTGGTCCAGACTTCTTGATAGTGCTGTCAAGTGGGTCGGACCCGCCCCGCATGACCCGCCCCGTGGCGGGTTAAAGATTTTTTTTCAAAAATTTTTTTTACCCATAGAACCCGCGAATCATTTTTTTAAAACCCGAACCCGCCCCGCATTAATCTAGCGGGTTTACGGGTGACCCGCGACCCGCTTCGTTTTTAAAATTTTTTAAAAATATTTAATTAAAATAAATCTAAATAATAATAAATCTAAAATTAATACATCAAATATATCATAATTCAATTTTTAAAACATCAAATTATAGAAATTTTGAATATCAAGTTTGGTATTAAATTGGTTTAAAATTAAATTGGTTTAAAATTAAATTGGTTTAAAATTAAATTGGTTTAAAATTAAATTGGTTTAAAATTAAATTAGTTTAAATTTTGGTCAAATAATTTTGACCCAAAATTTGCGGGTACCCGCCAACCCGCAAAATAATAAAACGAAACCCGCACCCGCCCCGCTATACCAAAATTTCGACCCGCACCCGCCCCGCATATAAACTTTTTTTTTTCCTTCGACCCGCACCCGCCCCGCGGCGGGTCAAACGGGGTGGGACCCGCGGGTAATGAGCCAAATTGACAGGCCTATTTGTTGAGACATAGAGGTTGGATCTCCTTGTTTCTCTCAGCCCGTAGTATCATCGAAATGAGAACATCAGAACACAAGATAAATAGATAAGGAGATAGGGGATCTCCTTGTCTTAAACCTCGATGTGGTTGAAAATGTCCATATGAACTACCATTAATAAGGATCGAAAACGATACGGTGGAGACACACTGCATAATCCAATTAATCCATACTGGAGAAAACCCCTTTTTAATCAATACTAACTCAAGAAAACTCCACTCTAGTCTGTCATATGCTTTATTCATGTCAGTTTTGACTGCCATGAAGGAAGTCGAGCAGATCTTATTAGTCTTCAAGGAATGTAGCGCTTCATGAGCCGTAATAACATTATCCGTTATCAATCGACCTGGGATAAAAGCTGTTTGATGTTCAGAAACTAACTTGTGTAAGAATTTCTTCAATCTAAAAACCATAATCTTATATATGACTTTGTAAATCACATTACAAAGTGAGATTGGTCAGAAATCTTTCATAGTTGATGGGAAGTTTAACTTAGGGATGAGGCAGATGTTCGTATGGTTAAACGCCATATTCATAACCCCTGTCCTGAAAAATCTTTCTCTCTCCTAAAAAATTTCTTTACCAACAATGCTCCAATGTTGTTGAAAAAAAGCCGCATTTAAACCATCTGGTCCCGGTGCTTTGGTTGCTCCAATAGAAGAAATTGCCTTGAAAACTTCCTCAGTGGAAACTGGTTTGATCAGGTCATTATTCATTTCCTCAGAGACCACTGTATCGACTGAAGCTAAAACCATTTCAATACCAACTGGCGAAGATGATTGGAATAAGGACATAAAGTAGCTCTGTGCTTCCTTGGCAATTGATTCATTACCAATTAAGTCCTGACCCTCCGCAGATTTGATTGATAGTATGCTGTTTCTTGATCTCCTGTTTCGTGCACTTGCATGAAAAAATTTAGTATTACTATCACCCTCGCGCAACCATTGATTCCGACTTTTTATTTTCCATAATTTTTCTTCATCGACATAAGCTTCATTTAGTTGTTGCTTTAATGTCAACAAATCCGACGTATCACAATTAGGATTAGTATGAATCCTATCAATTTCAGCTGAAATCTCCTTGATCCGTTTAGATGAATTCACCCACGATGTTTTCTTCCAATATGCCATGCTTTTCCGACATGCGTGAATTCTAGATGGTAGATCTGGAGTATTAGACATAGTGATGACCAAATTCCAGGAATCCTTGATAATGGTTGTGAAACCTTCCTGTTGACTCCATCTGGGATCATAACGAAACATTCGTTTTCCATAATCTGTTGATATCCTAACTTTAATGATACCCGGTCTATGATCTGACTTTATCATATCTAAATATTGAACCGTAGAACCCGGATATTTATTTTTCCAGTGATCATTACCCATGGCCCGATCTAACCAGCATTGAATAATTTGATTGTTACGTTTCCCCGACCAAGTCATATTATTTCCGATGTGCTGAATATCAGACATATTACAAACTGCAACGACATCTTAAAACTTTCGCATACTCCATGGTTCCCTCAGTGGACCACCCTTTTTATCATGTGTATTTAATATTTCGTTAAAGTCCCCACACATTAGCCATGGGCTTTTCCGTGTGGAAGCAATAGTTTTAATCTTTCCCAAAGATTATTACGAAATTTACGGACCGGGTGTCCATATACACATGATAAAAAGAAATCATAACCATTCATATTTATCTTATAATCCATTAAACGTTCATCCAGAAATTCAAAAGATACAACAACAGACTTTTTCCACAGTAGAGCTAAACCTCTTCCAGTTCCATTTGGAAGAATACACATAATACATTCAAACTTTAAAACTGAAGCTACGTCATGCACAACATTATTACTATTCTTCGTTTCCACCAAGAAGAGTATGTCCAGGGAATATTCTTTACATATTCCCTTGAGGCGTCGAACTACCAGAGACCCTCCTAGACTCCGGTAGTTCCAAAACGCAATATTCATTCCTGACTTGGTGGATTATGGCCCACCCCACCATCACCTAAAACACTTATCAATTTACCAAAATTAATTATCTTTAAAGTGTAAAAGATAATTTCGTTGAAAACTATTTGAAACAACTTATGTCGATAATTAACTCGAATAAGAATGTAAAAAATAGAGTATAATTTTTTGGTTAAATTGATAAGATCATTCTTGGGAAAGCAAATTCTATATTCATCAAATAGCCTCATAAAATCGGTGTAAGAAACATCTTCAAGCCAAACTGAGCAGAGCCTTGTTTCCAAACCAAAGTTAACCAATAATTCAAACTCCAAATATACACCAAGGCAATTATTCAGCCATGAAACCCCATAATTAACTGAAACCTTTTTTCCAAAGTGATCTGATATCTTTCCCTTTTTTTCCAGATTCAAAACATTGCTGAATAATTTCTGATCTATAGGGCCGGTAATGTGTTTTCAAAAATCGATAAACCCAAAGTTTAAAGTTTGGGCAGAACCAAATATTTGGTAATAACACTTCATACTCGGTTAGGCAAACCGAGTCAACCCGGATAATGATATTAACTGAATCAATTCCGGTATTGCTAATGATTTTAACTAGTCTTAGACCACTAATCAATTCCGGTAAATTCCTAAACCAGCCATTTTCCAATAACCAATTGGTAGAATAGAAATCGAAAGAGAAACCTGGTTTAGGGTTGCCCTTCCTACGTTTGGTTTCACGGAGGAAAGATTCACCGGCTGGAGATGCTTCGCCATCTGCAATTGTCTCCAGGAGGTTACCAGAAATGAACCCAGGAGGTGGAGTATCGTTCCCATCGTCATCATCCGACTCACACGGCGGCGGAGGAATTCCGATTATACACTCCGAAGAATCGTGAGTAAGAAGACCACAATTTGTGCAGAAATTCTTGAGTTTTTCATATCGAAACTTGAGAACGACTTCATCTTCGCCAAATTTGAAGATTCGCTGGAAGTGTAGGGGAGATTCAGTGTTGATTAAGACACGAACTCGGACAAATTCAACTCGGTGGGCACCTTCCGCGTTAAAATCAGATTCCAAAAGAGTTCCAATATTGCCGCCGATGAATAAAACCATCTGATATGTGAGGAATTGGAGAGGAATTCCTCTTATTTGTACCCAGAAGGGGATCGAGTTCATCGCTGAAGGAGAGAAATCCGGTGACCATTTGTGCAAAATAACCATCCAATCATTAAAGCTCCAAGGAGTACGGCGGAGGACATTAATAAGGCTTTCCTCAGTTTGGAATAAAAACTGAACCGGTTATTTTCGATGATTCGCGAGATAACTACTTCCTCCACACTCCATAGACGTGGTAAGGTCGTCATCAGGGTGCGAAGATTCTATTTCCGGGCATTGACAGGTTTGTCGATTATGGAGAAGCGAGTTTCATTTTTGGCCTGAACGCACAATTCTTGTGGGAGAGAGATGATTGGTTCAGAAATACCCAGTGATATATCTTGCATTTGTTTGGAAAGAGATTCCGACATTTCCGAACCAGAAGAATGATAAGTTCTTGAAGTAGAAATCGAAGAAAGGGATAGAAGAGAATCGATATATAGGAGAGAGGAAGTAGAAATCATCATATATCGACGGATTACACTCTTCACAGAGAAGAGAAAACCACATCGACGGTCGAAATCAAGAAGAAACCATCGCTGATGAAACTGCCGAGGAAAACGCGAAAAAATTCGCATGAGATGAGAAAAAAAACGGCTTTTAGTCGATACAAATAATGCAATGCTTACTATATAACCATTGTGATTTTGTCACAATTAGATTCCACTTATTTATGTTCATCACAAAACAACATGTGTTACTCATACTAGATATAGACCCATGCATACATAAGGTTTTTAATTTCGGTTTTTCAAAATTTAATAATATATATAAATGTAACTTGTAATTTTACAACGAAATAGGTGTCCTCTTTCAAAAATTAAGTTTTGAAAGTAGTTGATTATCATATATGATTATCGTAGAGAAAGCTCTTTGAAAAATAAGTGAAGATGAGAAGAATGTTTATCATCAATCTTTTTACCAAATAGTTTTCGTAATCTTGGAGTTGTTCTTATGTCTATTTCAAAACGAAATATTCAAAACTCTCTTTATAGATCTTTTTTCTATATAAACATGAATAAATTGAAGTTAAATCAATGAGTTTACTTTAAGCAAGGAAATATCAATTTAACTAATAAAACCGTAGAGAAAGCTCTTGAAATGAGTGATTTAGGGTTGGTGTTGACGAGAGGTCTTGAGATTTACAGCTTCTTTGAGCTTACGACCGAGAGCATATGCCAATGGCGGAGGGACTGCGTTCCCAATTTGCCTATGTTTGTGTATTATGTTCCCCGCAAACTCATACCTATCCGGGAAACCCTGCAGTTTTTACATACCACAAGTTTCATTTCTTATTTGTTTGATGCAACCAAATTTTTAAGAGCCGACAATGTTACTGATTCTACTGACAAGGATGAGAAGAGTTTTTATTTATTACCTGAGATCGGGCACATTCACGGACTGTGAGGATTCGGTCTTGGTCAGGATGAAAACACATTCCCACCTTACCCATTGGCTGAGGATCAGTGATGGAAGTAGGAAAGTTGCCTTGCCAGTCTAATCTCCCAAACAGCCCTTTCCACTGGTTGTGGCGCTTCGCTGTGTTTGGCAGACACCATGGAATCAAATCTACCAGTTGCCCATTTGATAACTTCACCTGTAATAGTGTGTACAAGCATTCAGTCGATCAAATAGTTTTGAAAGGATTTACTCTTTTTTTATGTTACTCCCACAGTCTCGTATAGTCGTATGTATAATAAGACTGACCTTTTCATCTCGGAGATCACGCCAATCAGCACCTGGCCTCTTTGGGATATTTTTACATCGGATGAGGTTTAGTTCATTCATCTCTTTGCATATATGATCAGTAAGAACAATCATGTTTCCTCTTATCCCCTTTTGGAACCACGACACTGGATCAGCTAGATACTGCAAGACAATTATATTGTTCAAATGAGTTCATTTCATTGTGTTAAACGTATATATACGTGTGTACACATACTTTCTCCTGATTTTTGTAGTCATACCTCTTTGTTTGTCCTGGATTCTCCGTTTTCTACTGGTGGAAGATCGCCAATTGTGTCTCTCACAGTGATCGGGCGGAAAGGTGCACCAAGTGCAGTACTACGAACAGCAGCATAATGTAAACCTCTGGTTAGTGAA
Organism: Pugionium cornutum; assembly: GCA_018901935.1. Lineage (NCBI taxonomy): Eukaryota > Viridiplantae > Streptophyta > Magnoliopsida > Brassicales > Brassicaceae > Pugionium > Pugionium cornutum. The sequence continues at coordinate 9,057,234 of CM032162.1, forward strand.
ATTTTCAACTCTGGAACACCAAAGACATGCATTGGCTCAGGCCATTCTGGAAGAACTTCATCTGGTGCAGCTGCCCAAATAAAAGCTCTTTTACGAGATTGGGAAACTCCATAGGCACCTGCCTCCAAGATTCCAAATCTCACCTGGACAACATCAAAATAAAACTCATGTTGAGTTTGTATTTTAGAAACTATTGCTCACATGGCATGCCAACTTCTACTAGCAAGCAATCAAGTGAGGAAAACAGAAGAAACTAACCACACTAGGATTTTACCTGGTAACCCATTTCTAGAAGAGAGGCCAGAGTAAGCTGAAATGTCTGCCCTTTATTGAATGACACAAAGGTCCTCACGTTTTCTAGAAGAAAATACTTTGGCCGGAAATAATCAGCAAAGGACAAGAATGCTAATATCATTTCACACTGAACTTTACTCCAAGAGCTTTGGTTGAACCTGTTCATGCCAGAAAATCCCTGCCAAAATTGCACAGGTTAGGAACTTTTTCACTTATTTAATGAAAGCTTGTAGACTAGTATAGCAACAATGTGAAATATCACCTGGCATGGAGGGCCTCCATTGATGAAATCCACTTGACCAGGCAATGGCAGAGTACGCTTCTGGTCCTCATCAAGTTTGGCTGCAAGTTCATCTGCTTCCTTAGTAGAGATACACTCATCTTGATCTCCACATTTCTCCATTATAGCCCTACAAATAATATCAACTAGTTACAACATAAGAATAGTCACATTGGAAGAATAGGTTTATCTTGTTGGCTATTTACCTAAGAATCACATTGCAGTTGTTAACAAAAACTGTTGATTCGGGATGATTTTGTCTAAATGCCTGCCCAGCTGGCTCTTCATACTCAATTGCCCATTTTGTTGCAGATACACCTTGTATATAAAGCATGCATAAATATAAAACTTGTTCATGCATTTTGGTAGATAAAATGTTGACTTAAGGTAATACATACCCGCTTGTTCCAGACCCTGAGACAGGCCACCACAACCAGCAAAAATATCTAGTGTAGCCAAACGCATCTCTTTGGGTACCACATCAGACTTGACACTCCCAGAATCAGTTTCAGTCTCTACACCCTTCCCCTTTTTCTTTCTTAGAAGCGAGTCATCCTTGATGGCAGAGAATTTCGGCTTGATATTGACAGGCAACTGTTACGAGACAGTTAAGAGAACCAGTTCAACTTTGTATCCAAAATAGCAATAATAATAACAATTTTATTATATACCAAATTATATGTATTCTTTTCTTAGCACAAAATTATTTGAAAAAGAAAGGAGATAAGAAATATATACCTGCTTGAGAGAACCTTTGGACGAGTCATAGAAATGTTCACAGAAGAAGATATTCTCTGATATTGGATATTCACGGCATAGTGGCATATCATTTTTCTTCCTTACTTCACATTTACCCTCTAGAGCCTCTGGAGGAAGAACCTCTGTGTCCTGGCTGTAATACAGCTAAAATTTTCAAAAGAGAAGAAAAAGAACTGTAAGCTTATGAAACCAAACAACTTTACATCGCTTACTTAAAACATCACTATATATATTAAATAGGGAATATTTTTTACCTCTTGGATGTCTGAAGCATAGGCCTTCTCTGCAGAAATATCTTCAGGCCTATAAAACCTTCTCACTTTAACCTCAAAGGAACCCAAATCAGCCTTTCTAGATTCCTTGGTGACAATGATTTCCAGCAATTGACAAACAACAAAAGCTCTTAACCCAATGTTACGCCCAGACTTAAAATTTCCATTACTTTTCTTCAACCCATCTATAATAATATACTCGGGGTTGACATAGACAAAATCATCAGTGGAGTACTCAATCCCATTGGAGAAAAAGCCTGTCTTTGAAACATTGAGTTTAATTTTTGACTTTTCCTCTTTATCCTCCCTCATCCTACACGAATTGCAGACTCCAGAACCTCGACCAATATCACTTAGTGGAAGACTAAAGAATCCCCCTCTCTCAGGTGAGTATACGCTTTTGCAGTAGTATTCTGTTGGCAAATCTTTTGCTTTTCTTTCCTCTGCTCTTGCGCGGTCAAGCTTATCTGCAATGGTGTTCTCTTTCCTATATTGATGTCCCCATGGCCTTGATCGAATCTCAAAACTGGCTGTTCCTTTTATGTCCTTAAGCTGTACGGTCATGCATTCATTAGTCAGGAATAGTTCCCTCTCGTTAGCAGCATTTCCTAGAACAGTCTCGGATCCTCTTTGTAGGAGTCTGCCATGTAGCATTTTGCAGTGATCTGAACTTTCGAACATGTACTCCACAAAGTAGATGGCAGGAAATTCATCTGGATCATCAACTTCCAGAATGACAGCACCACCTACAGCGACCATATCCCCTCCAACGAGGGCTTGTCGATAGAGAGGCTCACCAACAGAAGTTTTTCCTAGAATTTCACCATCCCATCTTATTTCCATTTTTACAGAACTGCCTCGAATCTTCTTTCGAGGAGTATGAGACTTCTGAGCTTCCACAGGTTCTGGTACAGTTTCCTCTGCATCATCTTCTTCATTTTCAACCTCCTCTTCAACTTCTTCCTCCACATTTTCTGCACCAATTTCCGGCAATGAATCTTCCGGAGAGTAATTGGAGTAATACTCACCCCAAATTCTGTTGATCAGGCGAGTTGTTGTTGCTTGCATAGCTTTCCTCTTGGATACCACAGGTGCCATACCTGCCCTTGGATTCAGATTCAGAGTCTTTTGCAATATTTTCTTCTTCTTGATGACCCATTTTGTGTGGTGCCTGTCCTCCATTTTACTTACAAGACCAATAATAAATGGACATTTTCTGATATCCTGGGTAGGATATTCAGCAAAAAGCTGTGAGATTATTGCCCCATGTACGACCACATATCTCTCCACAGCCGAGGGATCAGAAGAAATGTAAGCTTTATCGTTCTTTTGGAACTCAGACACTCTTTTTATGACATCTGCAAATGAAAGCCTTGCTATTCTAGTTTGTTCCTTCAGCAAAGTCATAATGCTTATCCCAACCCTTGCAGTTTTCAGAACAGGTGCATGCCAAGGGGCATACTGCTTAGATGGTTTCCCGAGTCGATACCTGCATAAACTTCATATTTCAGCAACAGGGAAAAAACAACACAGAAACGTCAGGCACAAATACTAGAATAGACAGCTTACCAGGCCATATCTGTTCGTATTGAAATTGAGACCATTGATGACCCATACTCAATCATCCATTCCTTTATTTGACTAAGGAATATGGTCATCCCATCAGGATTCTGTGACTGGGAACCCTGCATAGAGCTGTCAGGATCATCCAAACAAAACCAGCTGCCATCATCTTCAGTCACGACACCAGAGCCAAAAATGGTGATATCAATATCAGCACAAGGCTTTGTCGGAAGAAGCTCCAGTGATATCAATCTTGAATCAGAGTTGTAAAGAGCCCAATTGTGAAGCATTCTGCGAGGCAGTTCCTGCATGTATAGTTCATAGCCAGCATCAGACAGTATAAGCTCATCTGTTTCTTCTTGGGAATTCTTATAGTAAGATGGGAGAGGATAATCATTGGCAATCTCATCTTCATTGATTTTTATGTAAAATTTATTTGAAGCAGAAGCTGTGCTGCTGTTTTTTCTGGGCCGCTGCATAGATTTCCTATACTCTTCATCTTGTACAAGTTTAGCATATTTTCTATCCTCATCAGTGTCATGGTTAGATGTCAAGGCATCCCTTTCTACAACTTCAGAAACTCCATCAATCCTCAGAGCCCCATTAGAAGGTTTACCTTCCATCTGCACATCCTTGTCATGGTTACTACTCTCATCTCTGAGAGCAACAAGAACAGGAATCTCAGCAAAGCTTGTTTCATGTTTCTTGGCTGTCTCATCCAAACCAGCGAGTTGATTATATATGAACTCTCCCTGGGATATAACAAACTCATGGATGGCTGCACCGCTAGCAAAGCACTTGCTTCCACTCATTGACCTGACAACCGAGGCAAGCAACTCATCAAGACTCGTGTCAGGATTCCCGCCTGAAGATTTGGACAATTTCTTATAAACCGCTACCGAGGCACGTGCCTTCTCAAAGAAATAGTCGTAGATCTTCTTGTAGCTAGTAGCAGGTTTAATGCAATCATAATCAGCCAAATCAGTTGAGATCCATATCACTGGGGAGCCATCTTCATAGCCAGATATACTCCAATTCTCCACCCGTCCAAAAGATTCACACCTCACACCCTTTTCTTTTTCCTTATCGGAACATTCATCTGAAGGTAAGATAACACCTGCAATGAAAATATCATCAATCTCCAACATCTCCACAGGCTGTTGAACTCCGTTTGTATCATGTAAAAGGAAGTCAGTCAGCCTCCTGGTTTGACGAGGTTCATCATTCTGCAGAGAAGTTAAGTGTAGAGCTACAATCTCTTCCTCCACAATCTGATGTTTCTTTGTTTCGAGAGTAGCAGATTTTTCAGAGATGCGGATAAATTTTTCCTTGAAGTCTGTACATGCTGCAGCTCGCTTTGGCCTCCTCCTAGAAATATCATCTGAATCGTTGCTTTCTGATAAAGTTCTCTTCTTTTGCTTCCCAGGCTTAGTCTTTGCATCTGTGGTTCCATTTTTCTCCATTTCCAAAACCTATCTCCAAAAATTTACAGAGTCCTCAATGAAAATCACTCCAGATAATCTGAATATAGTCAGAGGGGAAAAAAAACACAATTGTTTCTAATTTGGTGCAAATGAGTATACATATATAATTTCGCATGAATCTATACAGAGTCAAATCCCTCGAAACGAGTGTTTCTACATCAACTGGATTTTTCTCGACGCGAAACCATCAAATCCCAAAAAGAATTCAGTTGGATTCTTCAAGATCTAGGTTAAAATGTTGAAAAATCACAATGGATACAGCTAGGTTTTGATAAACTTACGTATAGAAAGGAAATCCACAGGAGAAATGCGAACAAAATCGGAGTGAGGTTGAATTGTAGGGTTTGGTGGGAAATGATTGAGAGTATGAAAAGAGTATAAGAAGAAGAAGAAGAGGGACGAGCGAACGCTGCGCGGCAATAAAACGGCGCCCGAATAATTTTTTTGTTTAAAATGAAAAAACAAAATCCCGCCTGAATGTACAATGCATCTCTAAATTGTTATAGAATTTTCTTCTCAAATTTGGTTTTTGATTTTAGAATTTGAATGAAATGTGATTCTTAAAATGCTTAATTTCGAAACATTTGATTATGTTTGGGAACGTAATGATATATTTGGTCATTTTTAAAAAAATAATGATTGTGAGGAAATCTGAATTTAAAGATTTTTGTTGTTGAATACAAATTTATTCGATGGAGTTATGAAAATGTGAACGAAGATGATGGTATAGGTGCATGTACGATATGAATCTTATAGTTTAATAACTCTTAGTTTCGAGAAATAAGTCAGTTTATAAATGTATTCGTAAACTAAATAATATATGAATAAGTAATCTAAGCGAACATATTTTAATAAAATTAGTGATGTGTGTATCGATATCATGAAGCATATGTTTTCATTATTAAAATTAGGTTTAAGCACCTGAAGGTATCACGAAATTTAATAACATATTATGAAATGAATGTTTTTTAAAACTCTATATCTTTTAAGTAAGTATATAAGTTTTGATTTTCTTTTAGTTATAATATAGATTTAGAACTTAATATGTTATATTTTAGAATATTTTGATGATTAAATTATAATATTTATGATATTAAACTTTACGTATTTGCTAAATATAAAAATAATTATATGTTTATTCTAATTAGCGTAAAATTCTATGGTTATTTTCGTTTGTCAGCTGCAATCACATGTTATTGGGGCTACGACAGATTGTTTTTCGTTTACTTGCCGTAAATACCAGATGCAACAGTCAGATGTTGACTGTAGATACTTGCGGATACCAAACGAACAAGACTATAAAGACTAATGGGCGGTGATGAGATATTTTACTATTTTTAAAAAAAATATAATATATACGTTTAATTTCAAATATAGTATATAAAATTTATAATTTAATATATTTCTTATTTACTATATAGGAGATAATGGTTGGCGGTAGTGTGATATATTACTATTCCAAGTATATTATAATTTTTTTCCAGATATTGTATAATAAACTTATATTTTAATTGAAGTTTGAGTAAATTAGTTAAATATGGATGGTGACATCTTAAAGTGGAGAAATAACTAGTTGCTTTCAAAATTAGAAAAATATTAGTGAATCTCTTTTCATTTACTATATAGAAGATAATGGTTGGCGACGACGAGATATATTATTATTTTTTCAAATATTAGATATTTTTTAATTTTAAATTTAGTATATAAAATTTATATTTTAATCCGCCCATATTTTTCATTTACTATATAAAGAATAATGGTTGGTAGCGTGTGATGTATTACTATTTTTTCAAATATATTAAAAAATTAGTTCTCAATGTAGTATATAAAATTTATATTTTAATTAAAATTTGAATAAATTAATTAATTATCGATGGTAACATCTTATATTGGAGAAATAAATAGTTACTTTTAAATTTAGAAGAATATTAGCGAACGTTTTCTCATTTACTATATAGAAAATAATGGTTGACGGCGACAAAATATATTATTATTTTCTAAATATTAGATATTTTTTAAATTCTAAATATAGTATATAAAGTTTATATTTTAATTTTTCCATATTTTTCATTTTACTATATAAAGGATAATGGTTAGCAGTGTGTGATATATTACTATTTCAAATATATTAAAAAGTGTAGTTTTAAATATAGTATATAAAATTATATTTTAATTAAATTTTAAGTAAATTAGTTAAATATCCATAGTGATACCTTAAATTGAAGAAATAACTAGTTATTTTTAAAACTAGAAGAATATTAACAAGATCTATTATTATTTTTTTAAAATATTAGATATTTTCTTAATTCCAAATATAGTATATAAAATTTATATTTTAATTCTTCTATACTTCTCATTTACTATATAGAGGACAATGATTGTGATATATTACTATTTTTCAAATATATTTTTAAAAATGGAGTTTTAAATATATTATATAAAATTTATATTTTAATTAAAGTTTGAATAAATTAGTTAAATATGATGGTGGTATCTTAAATTGGAGAAATAATTAGTTATTTTTAAAATTGGAAGAATATTAGCGAATATTACCAGTAAAGTCTTATGTACAATTTTCCATAAAAAATGCCTGACCTTTGGCGAAACTTGGAACTTCCACAGCTTCTTGAATAGCTTAGTCTTTTGATCTGCAGAAATACTAATATCATCGTATATGGTTTGACAGTGAAAAAGATGATAAGTTGATTTGACTTGGTATTATTTTGTGCTTTTGTATGAGAGCAAATAATAGTATCTTGGGAAACTGTTAAGCTTGGCAGTATAAGCCGACTTTCTGGTATATCATCTGCCCACTAACTGTTGGAGTTTTCCAATATCCCGTCTTCGTACCAACACAGATAAAAAGCTCTGAAACTTTCATGTCTTGAGTTGATATCACTGCTTATTGATTAATACATTGCAACAGCCTCCAACTTTGCTTTGCAAGGAGTGCCATATTTAACTCATTCAAGTCCTTAAGTCCAAGCCTCCCACTAGTCTGTAGTTTTGTTCTAAGCAAACCAAGGAATCGTGTTTACAAACATAGTTAAAACATTGCCTATGTGACTAAAATCACTTTCTAAGAAAATCAATGACCATGCTTGGCACAAGCCAACATGGATACTAAGTTTCTATTAAGACATCACGAAACTCATACAACATAGAAATTCACTATACAACTCAAGAAACTTAAAAGATTGAACCATCCAAAAACATCATATGCTATGCAAAGATATTTGAGTGGAAATCCATTGTAATCTGTGGGTTTTGAACTCATATCAAGTCAATTTGCCCAGATTCGATTGCACCTTTTACAATCTTGTAACGTATGAAGTAGAGATCACCACGCTCCATCTCCACAGTCTCGGGGCTCTCTCCTCTGCCAAAGTAAGTAAGAGCAAACCCACACTTAGATTACATAACGGTTGCATGTACATGTGAATGGCGTAATAATGTTAAGGAGTTAACAGAATTTTCACTCTTCGTATAGGTTGAGTGAGACAAAGTTCTTGCTTCTACAAACAACAAAGGTATCCAAATGCGGCTGCGGCACTGTAAATCACCAAAATCCATAAATATAGTCAACTATAGCTACTCTGAAGGGATAGTTCAACTATAATGACAGTCTTAACCAAGTTAGATTTTATATTTTCATGGATGGAAGACATATCCTGCATAACAAATTATGGTTCAGAGTGATAAGGTTTAGGTAGGTACCCATATCATCTACTTCACTTATAAGGGATTGCTTGAGAACCGACTGATAGTTCTCAGGCAATTTAAGCAGTACGCTCTCTTCGAAATGCTTTGCCAAATCATCTGCACACCTGCAATCATTTTCAAGTATGTCTTGCAGCCTCATCCAATTAATTTCAGAATCAGACAATAGATCGTGCTACTTTGAAATCCGATGGTGTTTTTCGTAGCAGTCCAAGAGGTTGGTTATTATGTAACAAAACAAACCTTGTAGCAAACACCTTTTCCTGCTCAGAAAGCCGCCCTTCAGCTTCTTCTGACTTCAAGTTGTGGAACATGAACTTCTCTATCTGCAACGGACAACACAATTGGAGATGACACACAAGCAAAGTTTGTTAAATTAACCACTTTTTCCAAATACCGCAAATCTTTTGACAGTATGCTTTACTGTACTACAACGAACAATTAGCAAAACATTGATAAACTCACACAGCTAATCTGTGACAATGGATGGAGCATGAAGTAGAGATTGTGGAGGTAAAAAAGAAAGAAGAACACCACACCTTGAGAAGCCTAACCCTAAGATATGATCGGAGTAGAAACTGGGTTCTGTCCAAATCCATTTGATAAAGTGAGACCACTAGAGGGTCGATGCCATTTTCCACATAATCTTCAATATTTTCTTCCTGTAAATACAAAATCTCAAAGCTGAAAAAATTGTAGATTTACACTTTCGACTAGATAAAAAAACGACAAGACAATGGTTTTAACAGAGTAGTAAAGGAACTGATTTTATCTATTGATGAGTGAATATAAGTCGAGAGAAAGAAGAAGATTGAGAAAAACATTTGACATAATCAATAAATCAACCTAACCAAGTTTATAGCGGAAACAAAGATTTAACACAAAACGATACTTTGCTAACATTTTATCCTGGGTAAATCGTGATGGGATGATTGAAACAAGGATCATGGGACCAATTTTATTCTGGTTCAGTGGTAATTTTCTGGAAACCCAACAGAACAAAAAATTAGGGTTTTAGAAAAGAAACCGGGGACATGTTACCACCAATTGAATTTGCTCTTTGGCTCTGTCGACAAGAGCACCTTCGTACTGAAGAATCTCCGGCGCCGCCTTCTCGTTACGCCACGCTCTCTTCAAGAGCTCGACGTCCGATGTGGATACCAATGTTTCGAAATCCGCCGATCCCAGATCCGAATTCGAAGCCATACGATCGGCTTCAGATCCCTCGACTGATATCTCTAAAATCCCTCTTCTAATAGAGCCCGGAAAGTTTCAGATCTCGTGTCGAGCGTGACTGAATATTTCCCGCCGATTCAAGGAAGAGAGAGAACGAAGGGTTCTAAATTAAGGGATTCGTATTGAATGGGTGGGCTTAGTATTTAGACTCTACGGAAATTTACTTAGAATTTTTCGCGTTTGAGGTTTGGTTAGATCGTTCTTAACATGAACAAGGGTTGAGTCAAACAGAAACTTCATTACATTAATCGAAACTAGTACAATTGAGAGTTTGCCAATAAGCTATTACAATTTACTAGTCGATTCTACCCAACTCTGCCATCCTTTTCTCCTTGCCTTGTCCTGCGGCCTGAATCACTCATCTCGACCAACACTATGATTAGTCTCGGAACCTGCATCCAAAAATGGAGGCATAAGCAACAAAATTGCTTAGTGAGAGCGGTCATCCCGTCTCACCAGGCCCAAACTCAAGAATCAGTCCGCACATCGGATCTCAGTCTAAGTACTGATCGCACAAGTACTTCTAGACCACAGAACCATCTCGTGTAGCACACTCACGCCCATCGACAGTCCTTTCGCAATCGGTAAGCCTTGGCGTGGAACATAGTCTCAAGTGTCTTGCCCGATCTAAGAGCGTCGAGTTAGGTGAGTCGAACTCACGGACAGACAGAACGATCGTACCACACACACACGATCATCCGAACCACAAAAAGATCATGACAAGCAATGATTAACCAGACAATAGACAATCAATCTTAGCAAGGAAAGACCTTAACTTAGGCTACAATCACACACTCACCTTAGATTTCTCGGAAATCCAATGATCTGACACCTCTTGTGCTGAAATTCCCGAGCAGCTCGACAGAACTCGACCACTGCTCGAACAGACTCGACCACGGCTCGTACAGACTCGACCACGGCTCGGTACTTCCTTCCCACTCAGAGTTTTTCTCACCAATTCTCTCAATTTCTCACTTCTCTCGTGCAAAAGAGACAAATGGGAAGGTACGGGTTCTATTTATAGAACTCCCGCATAACTGCCCGAGTAACCGTTCCCGCGTCGCCCAAACACTCGGACTGGGTAACCGTTCCCGTGCATCTGGGCGAGTAACCGTTCTCGCATCTCGACCAACATCCGGATCGGGTAACCGTTCTCGCGCATCCTTGCGAGTAACCGTTCCTACGCACTTGACCAACATCCGGATTGGGTAACCGTTCCCACGCATCCTTGCGAGTAACCGTTCCCGCGCACTCGACCAACGTCTGATCCAGGTAACCGTTCCCGTGCCTTGGGCGAGTAACCGTTCCCGCGCACTAGTCCTCTCGACCAGGTCATTTGCTCCCGACCAATGCTATCCGAATCCGACCAGGTCCCGAGATACTCGGACCAACCTGTCTGAATCTGACCATGTTCCGGATGACTCGGACCAATACTGCCCGAACTCCAACCAGGTCCCGAATAACTCGGACCATCTGTCCAATTTCCGACCAAGTCTTAGAAATCTCGGACCACTTGTCCGAATTCCGACCAAGTCCCGAAATACTCGAACATCTTGTCCGAATGCCGACCAAGTCCCGAATTACTCGGACATCCTGTCCGAATATCGACCAAGTCCCGAATTACTCGGACATCCTGTCCGAATACCGACCAAGTCCCGATAAACCCGGCCAGCCATCATGAGTCTCGCCCAAGCTCCGAGAACTCCGATTGCCCGCGATTTACCGAACTCGGTGGCTATGGCCAGCCTAGCTTGACCAAACACACCCGGATTCACCCAATCCTTAAGTCCCAGCCTTTTTACCCGAATGCGGGTGTTACACTTAGCCCATAGCTTCGGATTAATCAGTTTAGTAGATATGTAACCCGACTATATCGGTTTGATTTTAAATATCGGTCAACCGAAATTTGGATGTATAATTAAGGTTTAACATAGAAAAGCAAGTTGTGGTTTGAGAAACCTAGATATATGATTGGATTAATTAAATCGATATCGATCTGTGCCGTTAACAACGTTTTGAAATTGGGTTACAAATATGATAATATATTATTTGATAAACATTTAAAAAAAAAAAATTTACTTTTACTTGTTATTAATAAAAATATCAAATTAAGTTTAATATAAATATATAAATAAATTTAAATTATTATAATAATTACAATATATTTTATTGTTATTAATTTAATTTGAAAATCAATATATTTTATTAAATTAACTAAAAAATACTATTAAATTAGTAAAAAAAAATATTTTTATTTCCTTAATTTATATATACAAAAATTAATATTAAAACTAATTTAAATAAAAATTAAAATTATATAAATATTTAATTTATATTTATTAATAAATTATATTATATGATTTACGAATATTTGTGCTCATAAATATTATAAATCTAGTTTCCCTTTATTCTAGAAATTGGCTGTTTATTTTATACAATCTTAAACACAAAATATTATAAAATTATAATAATTTAACAATTTAAACAGATATTAAATAATCTAAAAATGATGCCAAAAAAATAATCTAAAAAGTGAGTACGAATACTCTTGATAAATAACCACGAAGATAGAGCAAATTGAGATTGAGTTGTATTGCTTTCTTGTTAATGCATGCACCTATATATGTTGCCATGGAGATTGCTTTGATTATATATGTAAACCTGATGGCTCGGATTCATCAACTCCTAGTCTTCTCTACCTCCAACGGCATAATGTTAATCGCTGGCAACTCCTTCTGCTTGCATGAAATTTCGCCAACGTGTCTAACCACCAAACAAAAAAAACATAAATGTATTAACGTTTCTAAACCCTTTCTCCCTAGATATTATAATATATACACCGTAACACAGATATACCTCGGCTGCGCATGGCGAGTCCAGATGTTTTCGGTGGTTGTTTTTGTTGAAACATTGTCGTTTAACAATTCGGCATTTTCCTGCTCCACGAGAAAATATTAACATCTTTTTTTATGTTTGGACATAAGATGGGCTGTAAAAAACCACAAGAGATATGAGTCTTTAACTACCATTGGTTTCTGGGAACTCTTGTGAACATAATGTTCTAGTCTTCTCTCGTGTACGAGAAGAAACGCGCATTTGCAAGTGAAGAACAGAAGCAAAGTAGCGAGAGAGAATACCACGAGGGACTCAACCACAATCACAGATCCTACAACTGCGACCAAGTGACATAGGCTTTATTATTTGAACAAGACAGGTGGGAATAACAACCTAAACCAGACCAATCAAACCATATTTTAAAAGATTCAGCTTCGAGATACCAAACCAAACCATTCATTCTTACCCTTTACCGCTGTACGTTCAAATATGCGTTTAATAAAATCTTCATGTTCAAAATGAATAGCTAACTAAACATTTAGACAAAGCCAAAAACACCACATTTAACCAAGTTGAACCATTTGTGATCAAGGAATTAAGTAAATGAAACGAAACTAAAGTGGAACCACACTAAAGTCAAACCATAAATCTTTCGGTTATATAGTTTGGCAAGATTTTTTCGAAACCTAGTAAACCAAACCGAATCGAAACTACTCCAAGTGTTTCATATGCGTACCGTGAGCTGCAAGGGAACTCAAGGGTCTCTTTCTGATGAGGTTTATGCGAGCCTCTGCGTGTAGAGGCAGTGAAATTCTCTCCACGCAGTCAAGGAAGCACCCGTAATTCCCCATGTCATTCAGTTTCAAGGTCAAAACAGCTCCGTCCTCTCCTCCCTACACCAGATTTATGATGATAATGTACATATCTGGAACCAAAAACATTCAATTGAAAGATAGAATGATAGATGATTGTGTTTACGTGATGGAGCAGCTGTTGCATGAGGTCGTTGCATTGCTTTATTGTTCCACGAAACCTCATCCCACTGGCTTTGACATTTACGTATTTAGAAATGGCGGCATAAGTCTGAATTGACTGCCACTGGAATATGTTTCTGAGCTTTAGCTCTGTTGAGCTTATAAGCTCAGCCGGTAAGTTAGCCACCAAAAACCCGTCACTGACTTCCACAGAAAACGTCACTAAAAAATGAGATTCACCACCTGACATTATGCGTTCATCAGCCAAAAAGGATTTGTTGCTAGCTTTAAAGTTATCAAGAGTGAATAATTGTTGTTAACATTACCGGGGAAATTAGCAAGATCTGGATCTCCAACCGAGAAGTTAAACTTTTCTGTTTCCCTGTGAAAGATAAGCGATTCATCTCCATTACTCTTCAGCATTATATACTGAGGAACATTAATAAACGGAGGATCATTGACAGGTTCAACGAAAACAGGAACATCTAGTTGATTGATCCCATTTTTGTTCCTTGTGGACAGCCGAAGAGAATCAACACCAGCAAAATTCTCGTTTCTGAGGCAGGCAGGGCCAATTGAAAAATATAACTTGAAATGAGTGAAATTTGAAACTATCTTGTGATGCAACAAATAGTATACGTGATTCCCATATATACCCGATATATTGAACTGACTGAAGTGCGGAATTGATAACTCCGACTTGCCCTTCTAAGATCAAGAGTCTTCCATCTTCACCTCCGTTGCTAACTGAGAGTCTTCCACTTGTAGGCAGTCTAAATTGCATCAGCATTGGAGACAGAATGACTGATCCTGAAAGTGCTTGTACCATTACAGAAATGTTCTCCAGCAGGTCTGAGTAGCTAATCTCCAGCCCAGAGAAGCCACTGCAATAACATTCAAGAACAAGATTTTGATTGCTGAAGTGGAATATTAAGAAAAACTTATCTAAGCAGAAAAAAAGTACTTGCCCAGATCTAGGACTGATTAAATCTTCAGTTGCTTGCAGTCCGCCGGAAATAGAGACAAACTGAGGAGGAGCAGTAAGAACAAAGATGTGTACTGTAGCTGCGGCTAAGTTTCCATTGATATCAACTATTGTATAAACAAAGGAGTCATTTCCCGAAAAATCCTTGAATGGTGTGTATCTAAGGAGGTTTCCATCCCTCAGAAGAGAACCATGACCTGGCTAACATTCGGAAATTAATTGAAAACAACAGTTTTAAGCGAAAGAATTTTCAGTTATAAATTGATTCCACTATTATGCAAAACATAGAAAAGGTGCCACTTTCATTACTCACTTGTGAGAAACCGAGAATGCTCGCGTTTTCGCCAGCAAAGTAGTCGTTTTCCAGTGAATTGAACGAGATTGACTCATCTTCCCACACATTAACTGCATCATCATAGGCTCTTGGAAAATATCCACCTAAATCATGACAGAATCTCAAAAAAAACATGCAAATTAAGAAAAACATGTTTTTCTGTACTCAATGAAAGAGAAGGAAATATTATGGTAGTGAACTTACTGCTATAGACATTTACGTCAAAGGGGCAAGGTTGGATATGTTCATTATCAAAGGATACGCACATTCGGTAAGTACCGACCTCCATCGCCAGATAGCTACCAATATATGTCCCATCATTATTATCGACAAAGTTCCATGTAGTGAAACGTGATGTGTTAGCCGAGGTGATCTCCAACTTTAACCGAGAGGGCTGTGAAGGCACAGGATTATAGAAGCCGTCCAGTAGCAAGACCACGATTTCATTCTTGATTTGCTTTGGCACTTTTGCATTGAATTGGGTCACACTACACGCTGCCACATTCACTTCACCTAAGAGAAGCAAGAGGTTATCACAAACAAAGAGAGCCGACGTTTCCCAAATGATAACACTGATATCACATAAAATAATCTATTAGTCTAAATTATACGTGGAGCACGACACCTGCATTTACTTCCTTGATGAAAGGTTGGCCTCCATTTAATACTATATTTCCAGATGATATAAATATTTTATAAACTCCACTCCTTTTTGGAGTATAAGTTACATCAAAAGTACTAGCTTGAGCCACTAGGATGCCCGAAGCCTGCAAGAAGGAAAATTATCCCTTAAATCTCCAGGTCTGATCGGGTATGCACAAGCACATATGCAGCTAAACTTCTTACTCTTCTACCATGTTTCTCATGCAATGGGATAGAATTTTTGTAACTTGATCCAGTCCCTGTTCAAACATTTGCTAATGTAAGCCACAAATGAAGACATTAACCAATAATGAAACTAAGCGAATCAGGAATATACTTTTGTACCATTGAGGATCTCTCTTGGCTGTATGGTTGGCAGTATATACGAGGAATCAGACTCTTGTATGATTCGGACCTGAAATCTATTCACTTGGATTGATGAGGGATAACCATAAGCATCTTTCAAGTAAATAGAGAAGCCAAGAGTCTCCCCAGCAATAGAAGCATTAATCCCTGAACCATTTACTATACTTCTTAATCCATCACAATAACCTGTCAAGAAAAGAAATGAGAGGAGTGCACCAAGGAATATTCACCGAAAAGCAAAAGTAGCATCATACCATATAACAGTTTTGGCAAACACTGACCTATATAAACTGTATACGCATATGGCATACGAGAAATGCTTTTATTGTGCTCCATATCAGAAAGAGTAAGCAAGAAATTTCCTGGTTCAGACAAGCTGAAAGATATCAACTGGACCCCTGGCTCTACATACTTAAACTGGAAATCCGCTACCGGTATGGACAAACCCATCTCTTTTTCCACCACATCAGCATCAAATTCGTAAAATCCAGAAACAAGGTTTCCGAATCGATCTTTCTGGTGTAGCAGGATCTCCATTTTAGAAAATATTTGCCATGTGTTTAGCTCTGACTTCCATATGCTCACGCAATTGGAAACATCTAAAGGCCCTACTCAAAACCAACAAATTTGGAAAAAAAATGCTTAGCTTTAAAATCCACACGATAAATGTTCTCAAACTGAAAAATGTATACTCATCCACCTGCATTCACCTCGAGAGGTAGTGGGACACCATTCAGGGTTTGGCTCTCCCTCTCCACAAGCAGTAAAAACTTTCCAGCGGTAACAAGAACAAACTCAATAGAAATATAACCAGATTCAGTCCATCTGGTGCGAGCGATATTAAGAAGGCTAGCTATTGAACCATTTTCATGGAGAAGAGACAATGAAAATCCCAGCAACTCCATCTCTTTCCCGGAATACGATATGTTATTCCCGAATGCATCCTTGGGAAGAATCAAGATAGATGCATTCATCCCGGCTTCAAACACGTTAGTAAGACCCATCCAAGAAACAACACAAACAGACGGGTACATTAACCCTTCACAACAAGTAAAAACAACATAGACAGATGGGTATACTAATCAGAAATTTTCTGATACTAAACAACTAACCATGAAACGAAGCAAGAAGAACATTAGGATGCACAGAACTAATTGACAGAAGAATCTAAGGAAACTGAACCTGGTTCGACGTCAAAATGGAGGGACGAATCAAGGACTTTGAAGTTCTCGTCGTCTATAACGACGTTGAAAATCCCAACCATAATGGGAGTAAAAGAAATCTTCCAAGCACTAACATCAAGCGAAACCCCAGAAATGTAGGAACTGTTCCCAGTTTTCCCGTTCACAGTAAGTGTAGGCTTAAATGCTCTCTGTCCTAGCGAAGCGTTTCCTTGGTTTTCAGAATTTCCCAGAACCTTGATCAAAATTCCCGCGATTTCCCCAGATTTAAACTTGTTCTTATCATCCAACCAACTGAAAGAAAATTTCGGGAGCCCAGACTCATCTACGAATAAGAGAAACACTAAAAATCAAGCAAACGAGAAAATAAAATTGATATTGGAGAAACATGAAAATACAGAAAATGAACCTGTCGACTTGGATTTTGAGGCTGCAGTGCGGAATAAGAAGAAGAAGAAAAAGAACAGAGCTGTCAGTGAAGAGAATTTGATCGCCATTGATGGAGAGAAACCGAATCGATTTGTTGGGGAAGAAACTGAAATTAGCGCCAACTGCTGCTGCTGTGATTTTTATGGGTTTAAAAGACTTAAAGAAAAAACTTCTCAAATCGATCGATGGGAAAGAAAATTGGTTCCATGTTAACCGTTTGATTTCATTTCTTATGGAATTGATATTTGTGGGTTTTTTAGATAACCGGACTGGAGAGTCTTGGATTGTGGTTCGATCCATTCGACCGAAAGGAGAAAAGACAACAAACCTAAAATAGGCCTTACGATCTGTCTCATTGAACCATGTGGCTCTTCTTAAAACGTAGTCATTTGGAATGGTTTCGGTTATTAGAAAGATAAATAACCATGAAGGTCTAAATTTGAAAAATAACATATGTATGTTCAGAATTTTGTTTTGAAATAATAACTCTTTATAAGTGATGAGAAATGTTAGTCCTTAGTAAAAATAAATTAAAATTCATTTATCTAATAAATTTTTATTCTATGTGCATATTTTAAATTTTACTTGTAGATAAATCTCTTAAAATCTGACCGAAATATTATTTAGATTTACTAAAAAAGATATCTTGGTTAAGAGTTTCAATTTGAGACAATGACTAATAAACACTTTCACTATGTTTTGTCGAAATTGAATTGTTTGATAGTCTTAGAAGGAGACTGGACGCACAATCATAATTGTTTATAGAGAAAAAAACTTAAAAATACGTTTATAAATACACAAACGTGTAAATATTTGCTACAAAAATACATTAACTATTTTAATTCTTATTTTAAATGAAGAAATATAAAATATTGTATTAAAAATTTATAAATTTTCTAACTTCGTGATTTCAACATCGATGGATTAACACATGTTTATACTGTTAACAAAATTTATTACATGTTGTTAATTAATTTATTAACGCTGTTTTGAATTACAAGGAAGAAAAAAAAAGTTTATATGATTGTCACAATCAAAACAAACTAAATAGACGAATACTGAAACATACTTAACATCTCTCTCTAAAATCAAATTAATCATGTTATAATTATTAGATACTGATGCTAAAGATAATCTGAGAGAAAGCAAAAATGTGGAGATCCGTTTTCTGGAAATCACAAAATACGTCTCATAATCTAGCCGTTACTCGATTCTTCAAGAAAAAGATCCACACTCAATCTCGCCAGCTGCACAATTTATCCATGAAGAATCGAATGCTTCCGATTTGGGTTTTTTCTGAAAGTGGCGATTTGGTGTGAGTGTTACTCCCACGAAAGCCATGGCTGGTGAAGATGGAGATTCAAATATTATTATAGTTGAAGTTTCTGACAATGTATCCGTTTATCTAAAACCAAATCTAAATCAAAAGAGAAAAAGTAAAAAGTAGATGAAGAAGAGACAGGAAGTCTCAATCTACTACAACGAAAACAAGTCAATAAAAGATCATAAACACAATTACAATCTAAAATTTTCAAATAAAAAGCACAGAGAAACAAAAACAAGAGTTGAGTTGAGCTCTGACTTTTTTCATCTGAAATTTATCTCAATTTTGGAGATGGTTATGTTTACGGTTTTTGACTTAGGAAAGAAAGAGAACATAATTATGTGTGAGTTCTTATTTTCGTTTAAAAGGGCGTTAATAAACTTAACACCATGTAATAAATTCTATTAACATTACAAATTTATGTTAACTCGTGGGTGTTGAAATTCACGAAACTATAAAGTATGTGTATTTTTAAGATAATATTTTATATTTCGTGATTTAAAATGAGAGTCAAAATAGTTTCTGTATTTTTCTATCAAATGTTTACAAATTTGTGTATTTTAAAAGTTTTTTCTCTTGTTTTTACAAGTTTTTTGTGACATTAGTTTGGTGTTCAACTCTTAACCATAATACTTTTTTATCCGTTTAAGTGAACAAAAGGAGATGTTTTTTTATCTTGGAACACAATAGAACGACCTAATAATCCAATATTTTCATACGAAAATTTAATATTTTTAAATGAAAAATATGTAATCGAACTTCACATCTATAAAATGCATCTATAAAATGGATAATGTAGGTAGTACAAACATTACATCACTTATTCTTTTCCAAAAAAAAATGTTTGTTTATGTTATAAATTGTGGTTGAGTGGAGGGTTATATACATATATATTCTCTTCAGCGAAATGTTCATTTTTAAGACTAAGCGTAGGTGTATGAAATGAACAGGGTCTATTACATTTACATTAAGCTATATCTTGTGCAGCAAATTTAGGATAATCTTTTGAAACAACTAGTGTTGAATGTATATACGAATACGATATTAAAATCAATAAGCAGTAAGATAGTTTCTAACAGAGATTACCAAACACACAAAAAGATGAAGTGACACGTGGTGAACATGGCCCGTCACGGTACGAAATGAAGTTTAGGTTGAAAAACAACTCCAAACCTCAAATGTATTTTTCAAAAAATATTTTTTAAAAAATAAATTTATTTTAACCTACTATTAACAAAAATATTATATTAACATTTCATCACCTTATTAAAAAAAAAAATATATAAATATATTTAAATTACTTAAATAATTATAATATATGTTATTATTATTAATTTGGTTACAAAATCAATATATCTTATTTAAATAACCAAAAATTGTATTAAATTTATAAAAAATAATTATTTTTATTTTTTTAAAAGTAATACCCTAAAATAGCATCATTTTAAGTTTATCTTCCAAATTTAGCACACCAAAAATAAAATCTCAAATATAGCATAAATTATTATGTGAAAATAATTATTTACTTTAAATAAATTATATATAAAATTAAAACATAATGTTTGAGTTCATTTTTTCTAATTTAGGGTTTAATTTTTTTCATTAGGAAAAAGTTTTTAATTATTTTAGTATTAAATTTATGCTATTTTTAGAAATTTAAATTATTAGTGTTATATTTAGAACAAAAACTTTAAATAGTGTTATTTTAGTCAATTGCCCTTTTTTAATTTATATATACGATAATTAAAAAATAATATCAAATCAATATATAAATAGATTTAATTTATTAGAATAGTTACATATATCTCATTGCTATTAATTTGGTTAGAAATCCATATATTTTACTATAACATATGTAACTGATTTAAATTATAAAAATATTTTTGAATTTAATGACGTAATAATATATAATTAATAATATATTATATATAAGTAGTTAAATACATTATAACAAAATAAATTAAAGAGTAATAACATAAAATAGTATATTTTAAAGTTTTATTTTAAATTTAACATTCTAAACTTAAAATTAGAAAAATAACACAAATTAATTTTCTGAAAATATATATTTATCATAAATAAATTATAGATATAATTAAAATATTATATTTGGGTTATTTTTTTCAATTTAAGGTTTAATGTTTTCCTATGAAAGAAATTTTAAGGTAACTTAATATTACATTTGTGCTATTTTTAAAAATTTTAACTAATGATGATATATTTAGAACAAAAAATTTAAAAATGTTATTTTTGTCAATTATCCTAAATTAAATTATGTATTAATAAATAATTAACATATAAAATTTAAAAAATATATATATATATGTTTATATGCAAAATATTTTTTTAAAAATAAATTATATAAATATTTAATTTATATTTATTAAATAATTATAATATATGAATTTTTTCTCAAAACACCGATGTAAATCTAGATTGTTAATAACAAACGAAACAAAACATAATATTCCTCTCTTTATACCATCCCCACCCTTCTCTTTTTGGTTTTCTTCTACTAACACCACTACATTTCTTGTCTAATTTTTTTTTGACACACTTAATCATTAATAGTTGTCTGAACAATCGGATTCTTGTTTCGATTCAGATCGATTTTTCAGATTTTTTGTATCAAGGTCATAAATTCCATTAAGATATTTTAAATTTTCGAGTAAATTTCGGTTCAATTTTTTTTTGGATTCGTTTTGGATTAGAGTTTACCCTAATACACCCGCGATTATCCAAAAAAAAGTCCAGAAAACTATCTAAATCAACTGGAACGGTAAAACTATCCAAACAAACCAAAAGTAATTAAAAGTATTCGAATTACCCGAATAATCGGGAAAAAAACTACCTGAAACTATTTGAATTATTCCAATTACTAGATAAAAGAGGATTAATGGTTTTAGTTACCTTCGTTTTTTACATACTAGTTTGAATTGTGGTGCAGATCAGCTATTATCCAATAATCAAACTATCTAGTCCTTAAACCACATTCGAATATTTATAAGTAAAAAAATCAGTTTGGATGGAATTCATTTTTTCCGAATTAGATTCAAGTTTGGGTTTCGATTTGGGTTTTTTTCCAACACTAAATTCACCATTGCATCATGATTGATTAATTAATCTGCTCCACTATTGAACAAAAACATAGAATAAATTTGCAAAAGAATCTCTAAATGTAAAATGTATATTAATTCCAATACAAAAATAATTTGGATTTAATTGAACGAAAATGAGAATAATGTATTTCCATTTAAAGGTTCTATAAGTTGAAAGTAGCTAAAAAAGCTTTAGTTGTTGTGAAAGATAATTAAAGGCGAAGAAAAAGATGGGAGAAGCCAAAGGACATTAATATGATGCCTATTTTGGTATGGCTAACACATCCACATGCTTGCACATGTGTTCCGCCCAATTATCTCTTGTTTTTCATGTGGTTCGGTTATCTCTATATACACTCATGCACACCATTTATATATATATATATATCTCACGTCATGGTCATACCAATCTCATCCATTGACGTCCTCCTCATTTGAATCCATTCTCTTCAATAATGCAAATCTTTAAATTTCTTTTTTTTTAAACAAAACAAAAGGAAATCAATGAGACAGAAATGGAGATTGTATCTAGAACGAAAAAAAACAAACAGTATATATGTTAGTGTATACCTTCTTCACATTTGATAATAATTTGATCGACATTAGGTAAAATGACATTTTTGCCCACCAAATCATGAGCCTTTAAGGACTCTTTGTTCCAATCTGTATTGTAGACAACGGTTAAAATGGAGATTGCACAAGCGAGCTGGGCACCAAGAAGGCCGTAGCATAGACCCATGAAACCTTCGCCCCACACGAACGCTAAAACAACAGCCACTGGTGCTCCAACTACATAAAAGGCGTAGAAGTTAATCTTTGCTCCTACACGTGGCCTCGCACTGCCACGTAGGATTCCACAGCTCGTGGTCTGCGGACAGTTGGCGACCTCACAAGCTCCGATCACTGGAAGAATCGCTGCTGTGAGTTCGAGGACAACTTTCTCTGCCGTGAAAACTCTCCCCCAAGCCATTCTTCCCACGGTGGTCCCCACAAGCCCGAACATCGATACAGCCACGGCGGCAACGACCGCCACTACCGCCGCTGTCCTCGCCTTCTCCGGCCGTCCTGCTCCCAGCTCGTTGCTCACCCTGGTGGAAACCGCGGCTGAGAGCGCCGTCGGGATTGTGTACATCAACGACGTAGTCTGGATCACTATGGCGGCCGCCGCTAGCGCCACTTTCGGCTCCGGGAGATAGCCGGCGAGAATCGTCATAAATTCGTACCACCACCACTCCAAACAAACCGCTATACAGCTAGGAACCGCGAATTTGACCAGCGTTGACCACACTTCATCGTCACTCGAATCAGATAGCATCAACGGCGTTTTGAGACAAAGAGACGAACTAGTAGTTTTGTCGTTGTTTTCAAAGTAGATGTAGCAAAGGAGAAGAAACAAGAAGATGAAGTTGGTGAGAAAAGAAGAGACGGCGACTCCAGCGACCCCGAGAGAAACGTAAAACGTGAAGAAAGCTGTGATGGAAAGATGAAGAAGGACGGAGACTAACGCGCACCACATCAAAGGCCACGTGGTGCCTTTACAGCGTAAGTAAATTCGTAAAGGTTGAAGGAAGCTATTAGCAAGAAGATCAGGCAAAGAGAAGGAGCAATAGAGAGATGCGACACGTGTGATGTCTTGTTGTTGGCGGAGGATTAGCATTAGAGGCTGAAGGTTTAACCAAAGGAGTGAGATGGGAAGAGAAGCTAAGAGAAGGAGTAAGATAGTTCGCTTGAGGGTCAAGGAAGCGAGTGAAGGGTTCTTACAGCCGATGGCTTGACCGCAAAGTGGTTCCATACCGGAGGCTAAACCGGAAAGAACGGAGTAACCGGTTATGTTGGTGAAACCTATAGCTAAGGCTCCTCCGGCCAGCTCGAGGCTACCGAGTCGACCCAGACAAACAACAGATGTCATATTCTTTAGGTAGTTTAGTATGCTCATGGCGGCCACCGGGAAACTTATGTCCCAAAGTCTCTTCATCTCCTCCACCACCTTTTTAGTTTAAAATTAAATGGATTAAATAATATAAGTCGAGATATTTGAAAGACTCTGGCTGAGGCAGAAGTGTATAGATATTTTGTAGAAAATTAAGTACCTCGGACATTGTCGGGTTGTACTTGTGTTGGAGATTTACGAGACGTGAATCTTCTTCGACCACCATTGTTAGTGTTTATTTTTAATGGAGACGAGAGATTTAAAGTTTTAAACTAACAAAGAGAAGAGGCCGTTTTATAAGGATATTTTTTTGTTTATTGTTCCTAATTTGGCATGGTGGGGATTTCCAAAATATATTTTTATCATTACTTGTTTTCCATTTTTTGTGAACCTCATTTTTTAATTTATACTTATATACTCATTTCCTTGTATTATAAAATTCTTTTATTTTTTAAAAATATATATTAAAGATAATCGTATTTTATATTTTATCTTTTATTTATATACTACTATTTAATTTGTCAAACCTACACTAAAAATATATAAAAAAACATTTCAATCAAACAAAAAAAATAAAATTTAAGAGGGTAATTGTTTAAAATAATACTATTTCAAATCTTTGTTCCAAATATAGCGTTAATCATTTAAATTTCTAAAAATATCATAAATTTAATAATAAAATAATTAAAAATCTTATTTTAATAAAAAATTAAATTTTAAATTGGAAAGTGAACCCAAACATTATGTTTTAATTTTATATATAATTTATTTGAAGTAAATAATTATTGTGTTATTTTAAGAATTTTATTTTTAATGTGTTAGATTTGGAAAATAAACTTAAAAATATTATTTTAAAGTATTATTCATTTAAAAAAGATAATGGTAATTTTAGTTAATAAAGAATTTGTTGACCGAAATGTAGAGATCCAAATCGGATTTGCCTCGTACAAAAGCGTTACATATACGAAAGCATAGAAATGTGTCATTTTGAAAACAAAAAACAAAAGCGATAAATCAGATTTCTTTTTAACATGCTGATGAAAGAGTAATATTATAAAATAACATTTTTTTAAAAAAAATTTAAATCTAGCATAATAAAAATAAATTTTCAGAAATAAAATAAATAATTATGTAAAAAATATTTATTTACTTTAAATAAACTTAAAACATTATATTTGGGTTCAATTTTTCCAATTTAGAATTTAATTTTTTCTATTATAATATAATTTTAATGTATTTTAGTATTAAATTTGTACTACTAATGAAAATTTAAACTAATGATGATATTTTTCAAATAAAAATTTAAAAAATTACTATTTTAGAAAATTGCCTGTGATGAAATTAATATAAAGTTCCATTTATCATTATTTATCTCTTTATTTAAGCAACTGAGTTTTTATATAGAAACTGAGGTTTTTTTATATGTAATCGAGAAACTATGTATTCATTACTAATTTTCAAATGCTTCAACAATTATGTGATTTCTATCGTTCAATAGAAAATGATTAATCTAACATGAATACGTTTTATTTTATTCATGCCGATTTTCAAAAATAATGCACTTTTAATTTTTTTCCAAATATATCATTAATATTTTTTTTAAATAACACAAATTAATATTAAGTATAATTGAAAAGCTTAGAAAGAAACTTAAGTCTTAAATTGTAGTATAAAAATTGAAATACAATATTTATAGTTTATTTTGAACATACAAGAATGTATACACAACGATTGATCTTTGGAAGAGAAAACTATACCCGAGCGACCATCACAAACCTGAACCGGACCTGACTTTAGTAAAATAAGTATTTACAGGACCAAAAACATAAAGTAATACCATAAAATAATTTTTAAATTTTTTTTTTAAATTTAGTATTTTAAATTTCAAATTTCAAATTTCAAAAATAACATAAATTACTTTTTTAAAATACATATTTAGCACAAATAAAGTACAAATATAGTTAAAATAGTATATTTGAATGTTTTTCCAATTTATTATTTATTTTTTTATTAAAAGGAAAATTTTAAAATATTTTAATATTAAATTTATGCTATTTTTGGAAATTTAAACTAATAATTTTATATTTGGAACAAAAACTTAAAAAAGTGCTATTTTATCAATTGCCCAAAAGAGAAAATAAGTTTTTATTTCAAATATAAAATCACTAGTTTAAATTTTCAAAAATAGCATCAATTTAATATTATATAATTTCTTTCTAATCTAATAAGAAAAAAAATCCTAAATTAAAAAAAAAATCAAAATATATATTTTAATTATATTTGTAATTTAATTATGGTAAATATGTAATTTTACAAAATAATTTATGTTATTTTGAAATTTTAATTATATAGTGATAAATTTGAAACAAAAACTTAAAAAAATATGATATATGGTATTACTCTAGTATCTATTAGTATATCTGGAATTATTTATTATTGTTTTTCATGGAAAAAGTAAAATAAAAATATTATTTTACCGATTTTCTTTAGTTTTGAAATTTGAACGTAATCGTAAACTAGAGTGTGGAAATATAACTAACAGTTTGACAGGAGTTGATGGCCTATTGGTTTGAGTTTTTCTTTGTGATTTCAAGTAGTGACTAGTTTCCAATCTATATAATCTCTATTATATTATTCGAGCAATATTTTAATAAAATAATTTATTATTATTAATAGTCATATAATTATCACAATAAATTTTAATTAAATATATAAATAAAATAAAATATTATAATAATTACAATATATGTTATTACTATTAATTTAGTAAGAAAATTAACATATTTCATTATTAATGATCAAACATAGTATTAAATTCTTGAAAATATTTATTTTTTTTACTTACTTTACATATATAAAAATTAATATTAAAAATAATTTTAAATAAAAGTTAAAATTATATAAATATTTAATTTATATTTATTAATAAAAAATACTATATAATTTATGAATATTTTTTTTGGCATGAATATAAATCTAGTGAATATTAAATGACCAATAAAAATAGAAAAATTAATAATTCTTTTGATTCTTTTGTTCCTTTTTTCCTAAAATAAAATGGTGATAAAGATACTTGTGGAGTTCAAACCAAAACTACTAATAGAAAGTGATGTGATTGGTCCATCAAACTAGAAATGAAACTAGTTAGAATTAGGTATAAAGCAATGTCTTGTCTCCTTTTCACTGTAGTTGTCAACCCAAAATCGACTTGAAAATTATGTATACCTTTCCTTTTTCCTTCTTATGCCCATCTCAACTGAGTCCTCATAGCTAATGATATTCTACATATTTTTAAAAAATATTATATTTTAATGTTTTTATTGTCAATTATTTAAATTAACTATAAGAGTAATTTAGAGTAACAACATGTAAAACTGCAGATGAAATCTCGCTTTGGTAATATGTGAGCGTGGAACAAGAATAAGAGAGAAAAAAGAAAACCATTCTTTACTTCTTATGAAATCATTTTCACTAGTTTTGAGTCTGTTACAAATGTTATTTCTTGATCGCTGCTGAATTGTCCATTTGTCATTGCTCAGTAAAGTGGTTCTAACTCTCCGTGGATTGGACAAACGACAACTTCTTGTTTCCGTAGCTCTGATGAAGTGAATTCTTTCATCTTCGTGGAAACAGATCCAATCTAGTCTCGATCGTATATTATTTTCTTTCACAAAACCCATCAATATATATATATATAACAACTTTAAAATTACGAGTTTGTTACGACGTACTGATGTACTGGTTGGGCATTGGAAGAGTTTCTACAACTTACGTGCTTTTCCAAGTTTTAGTTTCAGTAATTCTCAGTAATTCTTATTGGAAGAGTTTCTACAATTTGCAAGATGCATTCCTAATAACACTCTTTGTGACCACAAGATTGTATGACTTCTGCGGATATAAAGAGATCAACATTTCCTACCATCAGTTTTAACACACATACATTATTATCAGATTAGGCTTTGAATTTAACAAAAAATAATGAACCGTTTTATATTATAAAAAATGGTGCATTCTAAGTTTTTAAAAATTATGTTGTTAGAAAAATTCGAACTGAAAAATGTAAAAAATCAGTCTATTTTTATTTGTCATTGTGTTAAAAATACTTTTAAAATAATAACCAATTTTTTTGTATTAATATTAAAGGCCGTAAGTACGAGGTTACTTTGGTTGAGTTCTGTCCCGAGCCTGATTATTATACGATCATATTTTGCATGTGTATTAATGTAGAAGTATATACAATAATGTGGAAGATAATAAGTAGAACATAAATACGATCGAGGAGAAGAAAGTTGTGTAAATGGTGGGCAAAACTAATTGAAACAAAAACTTAAGTAGTGAAGGAGAAGTAAGGATAGAGACAGAGTGTCTTGATGTTTCCAATACAAAGAAAACATATCCTCTCTTTCTCTCTCACTCACTCACCCCTTTCCTCACAAATATCCTCTTGTTCCCGCACGTGCCTATTTTATCTTACTTCCATCTCGACCGTTGATCTCGATAGATGCTTTTCAATCTATGTAACACATGCATAGACATATGCCTAACCTATCTGTCTATACATGGTTAAGTTGGTGATATATATGTGCTTTTATTTTCAGCGAAGAAGACTATTTAGGTCGAGTTCGGTTATATATGATTGCTTTCACAAATGCTATATAGGTATTTTGCTTTGTTATCAAGTCTCCCACAGTTATCAATGGGCTTCTTAGACATGAACATATATAATGTTATAGTTGTGCCACATTGAAGATAACTTTATGGTGGAAACATAGATATATTGTTCTACATGTTATTGTCCACATTGTGGCTTACTGATGTTTTAAATTATTTTAATATTAAGTTAGTGATATTATTGAAATTTAAATTAATAATGCAAATAAAACTACTTAACTTCTAAAATACAATCAAAATAATTAATCAGTATTATTTAACAAATAAATCCTATCTAAGAACCTTATAATATATTAATTTCATTTATACATATAATATACATAAATACATAGTATAATATTTATATGGATACAACAAAGATAAATAGTAACATTCATTTGATTTCAGTAAGAAAGAAAATTCGGAAAATGTAAAAAGATTTTAGAGGAATAAAATGTTTTTGGAATGGTTGAAACTTATTTAGGGAATGTGAATTTAAATCGTTTCACCAACTTTTTAGCCCATAAAATATGAAATACATTCAAAAGTTCGTCGAGAATTTTCTAACGATTACCCAATTTAAGGGTTATAGATCACTAACTGACGTCTATGAAGTATACTTTAGCATTATGACAAATATTCATCTCCCCATTAAAGATTCGTCTCTATAAATGTGAAGTATTGTTGTGTTTTTTTTAAGCAAAGACGTCTCCTTTCAAATTGGAAAAGAGATATGAAAAAGCTTGAATTCGAGTTGATTCCAGCATCTTATTTATATATAAATATTATTATAAATAAATTTCTATCAATGGAAACATTACAACTTATTTCAAAAAGAAAGTTTTAATAATGATAATTACTGTTTTCAGCATCATATATATTCTATTAATAAGTTATATCTACTTGTAATACACTAAAAAGATCATTAAACACACATAAATCTAAAACTAGGTAAATTCTTTTTACTCAGGCAATAAATACATTATTTTGAATTAAAATTTAATAATGTAGTTATAACATTAATGAAAAATTTAAAATAGATATACATGTTTATATGGTATAATATATATATTAACATGTAATAAAATATAAAAGTGATAACATTGTGATTATTGTTTAAACAATTATCTATGAATGAGTTAGTGAAGTCAAAGTCAATGCACTGAGTCAACTCGATGCGGCGAAGTAGTAACTCAACAATGGTTTTCTTACTGTTTTCAGGTCGACGGATGGACAATTCTCTTCCAACAGCATCATCATCGCTGAAACTATGAAATTCTTTCTCTGTCCGTTGAGATTTACCAAGCTTTTTGTCTGTCTGAATCTGATTTGGAACTTTCTTATGAATAATTTCATTTCAAATAGTTTTAAAAATGGATCAAATTTTTTGATAGATTATACGATATGATTTTTTAAAAATTGCATTTATTTATCGATATTACCAATATCCTTCGAAATAATTTTACTCCTTTTTTATAATCATCAGACATATCGTCTGAATATGAGGCTTTTGTAATATTTATGTATGTAGTATAAAAATTAGTATCAATTCTTTTGATGTATTTTTTAATCGTTTTCGAAGTGTGTATAATTTGAAAAAAATAATTAGTACCAAATTATATTGGTACCATCATGTATATAGCGAGCAAGTTTCCACTACATTTAAACAAAAAGAAAAAGATATGTGTAAAATTTTGAGAAATCTATTTAACAATTTAATTTTTGTTCGAGTATAACAATGAAAATAGTAGTGTGGGTTTAGTGAATAAAAATAAAACAGGATAATAAAAAGAGATTTTTTAAAAGAAAAAGTGAGGGTAATGGATTTATAATTAGAAGCCTATCGGCGATTTTTGATTGGGTATAAAATGTTTTGTGTATTGAGACAATGGTCTATAGACTTTTAGGGCGTAATGTCCAAAATAGAATTAATTATAGTTGATCCGAGTTGACGCATGAAGTGAATGGAGTTGACGCTTTACCTTCTTGATGGTTGCATTATTTTCATAATTATTTTACAAAAATCTATTGACTTTTAATTCTTAAGTGTCCACAAATAGATGTGTTTAACAAAAGCAACAATGATTCGGTTTTAACGAGACGAATTAATAACATTTCATGTCATAAACAAAAAGTTGACATCTTTGGAGGAAGAAATCTAGAAGGAAAATAAAAACAATTAATTAAGAAATAGAAAGCAAATGAAATTCGTGAAAGAATAAACAATTGGGGTCCTAATTTCACTAATAATTAATTGGCAACCATATCTCTTAGTTATTATGTCTATGTCTACCATATAATCTTGAAGATTAATCACATGCCAAATCATAAGTTAACTTTTAGACTACTCTACAATTTTAAGAAATTAGTTTTTTTTAATAAGAAATAAAAGGACATGTAATTTGTAGATGACAGTAAAAAAACCCAACTATTTGTAACTTAGGGGTGTTATTGGCTTAGGGGTATAAAATGGCTTTAATGTATTTGATTTTAAAATCATTCAAGAAAAATTGACAAAAATAATAGTTTTTTATTTTTTAGTCTAAATGTAGCACCATTAATTTAAAATTTTAAAATAGTATAAATTTAATATTAAAATATTTTAAAACTTCTTTTTAATAAGGAAAAATTAAATCCTAAATTAGAAAAATAAATCAAATATAATATTTTACTTTTATTTATAAGTTACTTATGCTAAATATATATTTTTACGAAATAATTTGTGTTATTTTGGATTTTAACTTTAGAATGCTAATTTAGGAATAAAGAGTTTAAAATATGATATTTTATGATATTACTCATTATTTAATCATTGATTTTAATAGAATTTAAATTTAAGCATATCTCTTTTTTTCAATTGAAGATTCTAATTTATGCATTATATATGGAATTATTGAATATTTTATATTGTTAACCATCTCTCATATATTCTAAAGTTTGATGTTAATTATTCAATAAATAATTTAAATTATTTTGTTAAAATTTTGTAGTATTCAACACTAAAAAGAATTTGAATTTTTGGATATTAATTCATTTGAAGTTGCTTACAATGGAGTACCATGAATAAGTTAATGAGAAAACAAAAAATTTACCAAAAAAGTTAATGAGAGAATTCTTGTGTTTAATATATATGCTTTGGGTTTTTTTTTTATCTATATAAGATTAGATTCATTGGAATTATGCTTTTTTAGAAAAAGGCTTTTATAAGGTAAGAAAACGTCAAATTTCAAAGGTCTAAATATTTGTTAACAACAAAGGAAACAAAACATATGATGTGTCTCTCTTTTTTCACTATAGTCATGTTTGTAAGAATGTCCACTTGAAATTTTGAATGATGTTTAGTAGTCTAATCATACCTTTGCTTGTATATAAACTAACAACCCCACATCTCCCTAATATATATAATATCTGAAGACATCTTTATTTTAAAGTGAACATTTTTTTCAAGCTGTTAACGTAAAATAAAAACAATGAAATTTAAAAGATAAAAGAAATATAAAATTGGCAATTAACCAAATTAACAGTATTTTAAGTTTTTGTTCCAAATATAACACATTTAGTTTAAATTTTCAAAAATAACACAAATTTAATGTTAACATACTTTAAAACTTCTTTTAATAATGAAAAATTAAAGTTTAAATTGAAAAAATAATCCAGTATAATATTTTAGTTATACTTATAATTTATTTATGGTAAATATGTATTTTTTAAAAATATTTTATATTATTTTTAAAATTTTAAATTTTAAATTTTTAAATGTTAAATTTATAAGAAAATGTAAAAATATAATATTTTAAAGTATTTGTAGTAGAAAATAGAATGATAGATAATTGTTATATAAAAGAAATGAGTAATTATGGTAGCCTTAACCATATGGGCTTTGAAGGTCTCACTTCATATAATGTCTAATTTTACTTTGAATCTGTGTAGATATATTTAGTATCAAATTTTTAAAAAACAATCACGTCTAACAACTTATGAAAATTTAAAAAAAATAAAGTACTTATGAAATTTTTTAAAAAATAAAGTACTTATGAAAATTTTGAAATATATATATTTGATTAAAAACTTAGACAAGATGTAATATTACTATGAAATATATGTCACCATATATTCAAATTATCAAACACTCATTCACATCAGAAATACCCAACAGAAGTGAATAAACACTGTAGAATTCTGAACCCTAAACAGCTTGTGCACTCTTCTTGTTGTATATGAAATTGAGAATTAAGAAAAACAAAACGACAAAATCAAAGTTGATCGTTTCTTTTTTTACATTTACCAAACAAAGAAAAACAAAAAGGTGACAACAAGTAATGAAGAGAAGGATACACGTGGCGGATATCAAGCAAAAGAAATCAAATCAATCGTCCTTGCGTAGTACACTTGTAGGTCCCACCTATCTTCTATTATCACTTTTTCAATATTTTACAAAGTTTATTTTACTTTTCCCTGCTTTCTTCTTCTTCTTCTTCCGCCATTAACACCTGAATCTCAGAAATCATAAAAGAAGAAAGAAACAGTAAAACGAAAGGAATAGATAATGAGATAAGAGGAAAGAAAATATGGTTGGTCTAAGTATTGTTTTGGAGATGACTAATAACACTCGGAGTAACAGCGTAGTTAGTCCCAGACTGCATCAAGTCGTCAACAAATCCACTGTCAAAGTCACCAACACAACGGAAATGATTGGTCTCCATCGTAGACCGAATTCTGGATTTCTCGAACATTGTTTTCTCTGCAGAAGGAAACTTCTTCCAGCGAAGGATATCTACATGTATCAGTAAGTAATCGATGAACCAAACCTATTAGAGACTCATCGTACCCTGGAGATTAATAACAATGGCAAAATAAAGTTTTTTCGTTCTCGATTTTGGCAGAGGCGATAGAGGGTTCTGTAGCGTGGAGTGTAGATCGAAGCAGATGATCATGGACGAAGAAGAAAGCTTCAGAAGAGAGAACTTTCCGTCGTTCAAGGCTGTTAAAATGAACAACTCTGATTCTTCAACGCCGTCGCCGTCTTCTTCAGGCGGTCAACTCCTTCATCGCCGGGATCCGGGAAACCGAGCGGGCGGTTTCGCATACTGAAGCAGAGAGAGAACATCGCAAACTGAAATTGTGATTTGACGTTTTCACCCTTGTCCTAAATTTTGTCGTTTCATCATAAAATATGTAAAGCCAAAAGGGTGTTTTGGGTATTTCGTATCCATGGGAGGCCCCCCCCCATAGGCTTTTATTATTACTAAGGTTCCGGAAAATATTTAATTTTAAAAGTTTGTATTTATATATCTGATGAGGCTTAACTTTTTGCGTACATTAACGTCTAATTAAATGTTCATAGAACTAACTTAGTAGAATTTAATTATTTCATTGTTTAATTAGAAAAATCCTGCAACCATGCCATTTTTTTTAAAGTAAGAATATTTTTTTGGGAGAAGAGGGATTTTGCTATCTCAAATAGTGTGATTAGTGATAGATTGTGTTACAAAACGACAAACAAAACTACATCGGTATAAAACTATATAATACTATATGCTTTTTATTATATTATAATAAAATTATTCTCTTGGTTTCATGCGAATTAGCTTGAACGTGTGGGAGAATCTTTAGCTTTAAGCCTTTAACCAACATAAGTTTCTCAACATTTTTTATATGATTTTATTTCAGGATTCTTTTTAATAAGGTCAATAGTCTAAAATAATATATTTTTAATTTTAAAAATAAAATAATATTATTAGTTTAAATTTATAAAAAATAACAAAAATTTAAAATTAAAAAATATATTAAAACTATATTTTAATAGAAAAAATTAAATTGGAAAAAATAAATCCAAATATAATATTTTAAGTTTATGTATAGTTTATTTAGAATAGACAATTATTTTATATAATTATTTGTGTTATTTTTGGATTTTAATTTTATAGTAGTAGATTTGGTAGAAAATTTTTTAAATGTGCTATTTAAAAGTATTCTTTTTTTGGATAATTCTTTTTACAATTTTCTTTTTCAAAGATTAAACTCGTTTGGTAGCTAATTTCAACGAAACTTTCCTCTAATATTCGTTTTTTTTTTACAAAATAAAACAATTACCAACTTATTTCTTCTTACTATATAGTTTGTGAATCAAACTTACGTGACATGGAAAACTGACTAAATAGTTTTGTGGATCACTTGATTTGTTTTATTAAAAAAAACATTGTCTCGTATAGTGTCCAAAAAATATTTCATAACATTAGCATGTTATATATAACTACATTTGAGTCAACAAAATATCTTATAGTTTGTTATTCCATAATGATGAAAAATATATTTCTGGTTCTCGTGTCAGAAAGTACAATTTTGTAAATAACTATCACAGAAAGTTTATATGTAATTTTATAAGTGTATATATATGGATCACTTAAGTTTTTAAATATCATTCAGGATGAAAAGTCTTTCTTGATGATTGGTGATGAATATTTCTAATATAGTAATTGATAAATATTTTAATAAATAAATCTTATTTTCACGTGTGTTTTATAAATATTTCATACTGACATATCATAGCATTAGAATATTTTAAAATAAATATTATATAAAACATAATTTATTAGATTATTTACTAAAATGATATTAGACAATTTAACAATATATATGTAAATCACTAATATTTTGACATAAAAAGCAAACGTAATATAATTTTTCTTAGGAATTTTTAAAAATTAGCCAAGAAAAATATCAAATAAAATTTTAGATTAATTAAATATTTATCATATTTACAATTCCGTATCTATTTGATAATATTACCTATTCAAGATAAAAATAATTTAAATTTATTTTTATAATAAGATTGTATTATCTATTTCATTTGTATCAATATTAAAAAAATTTATAAAATTATTTTTAATAAAAAATAAATTATGTACATATTTAATTTATATTTATTAAATAAATAATTAATTATAATTTGTGAATATGTTTCTTACTTTTGATGACATTGATCTAAATCTAGTTAATTTCTATTTACAAAGTAAGTAATGTTGAAATCAAGACAAAAGTTTTAAATATTTGGTATATAAATTTTGCAGATAAAGGCAAAAAATAGATTTTTAGAGTTAGACATATTTTGGTTTTGTTAGTTTTGGAATAACGGGGAACAAATTTCTTTTGGCATTTTACTTTGTAATAATATGTCCCATGAAATATTATTGATTAGTGGTCCATATTCATAGGATCCGACTGTAAAGAGAGACAGTGAGGTTCCTTAGTTACATGTGTCTGTCACTTTGAAAGTTGGTTTTAATAGTTTGTGATCAGTTAATTTAATGCAAAAGATTAGAGAATCCGTCTTTATAGTTGAACACATCAAATACTCTTAAATTTAATGCAATTACGACTGCTCATTCATTAACAATGGCAGTTGTGTTGCATGCCTCACTTTTTAATTTCGGTAAAATTCAAATTAATTTTACAGCCTGTAAAAAGCTAGTGAACTCATACAAAAGTCTAGCCTTGCGAACTCATACATAAGACTAGCCTTCTCAAGCGGATCAGATTCCCCCCACGGCGGATTTTAGTTTTTTTTTTCGTAAATCATTTTTATTTGTGAAATCTCAAATAAAATTTTAGACAAATAATAACAAATCTAATATTAATACACCAAATATATCAAAAATGCAATTTTTTTGTCATTAGACCACAACGGATCGGTCCAATAACCCCTATCTTTATACGAAAATTTAATACTCTCGTACGAGAGAAGGTGGAGTCAAACTCTACACATCACAGATAGACGTAAAGGTAGTGCAACCACTAATCCACTTACCCGTCTTTCAAAAATGCAAATTTTAAAATAATAAATTATACAAATTTTGGATCTAAATTGGTTTAAGTTTGGTTTGTGCTTCAATTTTGTTAATTAGTTTGGACCCAAAATTTATGGATATCCGTTAAACCCGTAAATTAATAAATTGTAACTCGAATCTGCCCCACTGCAACTAATGTTCGACCACCACCTATTCCACTTATAAATTTTTTTTTTCATTTGATCAGCATCTATCCTGCAACGGATCAAACAGAACGAAACTCGTGGATAAACACTCATAATGACATGTCTACATACGTATGATATATAAGTTGAAGGTTTTAAATGCAAATAGCAAAGGTATATGTAATGTTTATCTTAGAAAATTGAGAATTTAATATTTGCATTTTACAAGTTACCTAATTTAATTAGTTTTTTAAATAGTACCCGCTATGCATTCACAAACATAAACTTTCTCAGTTGTGGTAATTCCGAAATGAAATTGGATTTAACAACATTAAGCCAATGTAAATACTCAAGTCAAAAGGTTAAAGACATCTCCAAAAGTAGGGTAAGATTTTTTTACTTTTTGATTATATTTACTCGCATGATATATAGACAATAGTAAACAGAGAATGTGTCCAAATCCTCATATGTTTGTTCCATAAGCATAAGAAACCCTAATCCAAAACTTAGTAGAGATGAGAGTGAGCTTGATCGATCTGCCATGAAAACTTCCTGTTTAAGGAATTGCGATGATTTTTCCGAAGACATGTATTTCGTTAGAAATTCTCAAGCCATAATGCAATCGAAACAACTCATTAAAAGGAATCAAAAGTTTACGAATTTACAATCAGCTCGCAGAATCAAAAAGTAAATTTTGGTAAAAACAACATAGCTAGCCCTAACTTCAGCATCATCAACACAAGAGTATTTCAGAAATACGTTAAAAATTTATGTCAGGAATATGTCAGAAATACGTTAAAAATTTAGACAAAAATAATTTTGTAGAGAAATTCATCGAAAAATCTATAATTTTTTTGTAGTGCATTTGTAACTATATCAATATAGTAAAATCCTTTAAGCATTCATGATCTCAGTAAAAATGATAGGCATGTTTTAATTTGCTCCATCTTCTGAGAGTGAAGTAAATTAGTAATCATCACACATACTAGCATGGAAATGTTTTAATTAGAAAGTTAGAATTATTAGAAAATGGAATCACAAACGCAGCACAAAGAATTGGAACTAGATCCATAAAAACCAATGGCAAATTCTTATAAGATAAAGTGGACTGTTTTTTTTTTCTTTTGTAATGAGTTGTTGCTTTGGGACATGTTTTACAATTTAAATAGTATGATTTTAGAAAATAGCAAAAACTTATTTACAACACCAAAAATTTGATATTTTTAATTAGAAATTGTTTTTTTTTTGTAGTAATATGTAACCAAAAGGAATGAAATAATCGAAATCAGAATGAATTAGAGTCCACCATATAGAATGATTAATAGAACACAACCACTAATAATTATGGTTAAGAAATATATTAAAATATTATCACTAAAATTATTATTTTAAAAATTTCACAAATTATTATGCGAACACATTTTTATTTTTAATAAATGATAAAATAACTAAAATATTATATTTAAACTTTTTAATTCCAATATAAGGTTTAGATATCTCATATTATAAAAGTTTTTTTTCTGTCAATTGTTATATAATTTGATAGTTTGAAAAAAGAACTAGTGATTATATATTTTTCAGAAAATAAGTGTATCCAAGTTTAGTCGGTTTCAAGTCCATAAGTGTATCAATCATGTTGTAACAAGAAAATGGTTTGTATAAATAGTATTCATGATGGGTCAAACCCATCTTTTTAATACCTCTCTATGAAGTCATGCTTATGTGTTATTGCCAAAGCCAACCACGAAATCTAAAGTAAGGGTTTGTTTTTTTAGTTTGATTTTGATATCTAATAATTTTTAGAGTAATATCGTAAAATAACATTATTTGAAGTTTATTTTTCAAGTTTAGCTTAATAAAAATAACATAAATTATTGTGTGAAAATAATTATTTACTTTAAATAAATTATATATAAAATTAAAACATAATGTTTGGTTTCACTTTGAGAAGTCTTCGAGAAGTCTGCTTTGTAAATATATTACAAAACAGACTTCTCGTAACTGTATGAACTGAAAAAATAATCGAAAACAAAACACGAAAACTAACATTCGATCTTAGTTTTTTAGCTACACGACTTAAATGATGACCGATCTAAACTCCCAGAAGCTTGTTTTAACGGATAATGATGAATTTTTACAAAGTTGGAAGCTTTTGAATGTAGTGTGAAGAGAGAAATTGGAAGAAAATGAGAGAAAAAATGAAAGAGGTTGAGATAAATGAGATTTGATGAAAAAATAGAGGTATAAATGTGGGTGTGTCGATGAAATTAAGAGCTTCCAATAACCACGA
Organism: Pugionium cornutum; assembly: GCA_018901935.1. Classification (NCBI taxonomy): domain Eukaryota; kingdom Viridiplantae; phylum Streptophyta; class Magnoliopsida; order Brassicales; family Brassicaceae; genus Pugionium; species Pugionium cornutum. The sequence goes on from CM032162.1 coordinate 9,095,852, forward strand.
TAATGGTGGTTGTGTACAATGAAGAAGATGATATTTTCGTAATATTTTTGAAAAATTTGTTCATAATGGTCTTTGTGTTGTTTTTGTTTTTTTTAAGTTAATGGCAAAGTTGTAAATAAAGTTATTGTTGAAAGATAAAATAGAGATAGAAAATTAGTTTTGCAAAAAAAAGTTTAAATTGTCAAACTTGTAAATGAAGACAAATTTTAAATCAATTTTGCAAATACTCCTTATAATAATGTTTGGGTTTTTTCAACAAACTTCATATGTTTTAAAGTAAATTGATAAAATAATTGAATCGAAAGATTAGTTGTAACACCAGTTTATAATTCATATGAAAAAACTAAAACTTCAAATCATTACTATCGATCTGAACATTAAAAATTAGAGTAATTAAATAAAATAGCAATATTTTAAGTTTTGGTTTCAAATATAATACTAATCATTTAAATTTACAAAAATAGTAAATTTATAATATCTTGAGAAGTGTGTTTTGATAGGAATAAATGTCGCAGACTGCGAGAAATCTGCTTTGGTGAGAAAAACAGTTTATTCCTATCAAAGCAGACTTCTTGTGCTTTGGTGAGAAAAACAATCTATTCCTATCAAAACAGACTTCTCTTGAGAAGTCTGCGAATTTTAGTCCTATCAAAGCAGACTTCTCGGAGAAGTCTATTTTGATAGAAATAAACGTCGCAGACTGCGAGAAGTCTACTTTGATAGGAATAAACATCGCAGACTTCTCCGCGAAGTCTGCTTCGGTAACAAAAACAGTTTATTCCGATTAAAGCAAACTTCTCCGAGAAGTCTGCTTCAGCAAGAAAATTTAGTATGTGTATAATAATCTAATCAAATTCATTAATTTTTACCGCATATAATGGTCCAAATCGTTGTTGTTTGTGGGGAGTGGAATATAACATAGACTTGAAATTTTTCTGCGGATAATACAAGAGGAGGAAAAATGTTTGTAATTGATGATAATGATTACATTGTTGATGAAGATGAGAATAAAGTTTACTCGAATGATGAGGATTACATTCTTTACGGTAAAGTGAAAGATGAATAAATTCAGTTTTAGTGTTGAGTATCTCAGAAAATTAAGTTGCGAGCAAGGACAAAGTACAAACTCTGCCGAGAAGTCTGCAAAGAAGCTTGCCGAGAAGTCTGCAAAGAAGTCTGTAAAGAAGTCTGCGAGATTTATACAACAAAGTTTGCCGATATAAGTATGTAGTTTCTGAAACATGTAACCAATCAATTCAATTAATTAGAAAGCACAATGTTATCGATGTTGTATTACAAAAACATCCAACACTATTCTCTTAACTTAGTATTTTGATGGAATTGTTGAGAAATATCTTTAGATTTTGCAAATCGATTTATTGTTTTTCATTCAGTTCTTGTTCTTTCTTGTTATTGGGAAGTATGCATTAAGTATCTTAAATATGCACGAAGTCCTTAATTATGTATAAAAGTGTTTATGAAAATTTATAATAATATTTGTGTTTTTAATGGTTGTCATTTTGTAATTTTATAAGTATGATTTGACTTGAGCTGATTGAAAGGTGATTGATATACAACTAATAGTTTATTATAATTATGAAAAAGTTAATTGAAAACTGACTGATAAGGTGAAGTGATGAGAGCTAGTGATAGGTACAATAAAATTTACAAAAACTCATTCAAAATATGACCAAAAATACAAACGAAGTCTGCAATTATTAATGAAGTCTGCAAGTGAAGTCTGCACTTGTAATGAAAACGTGTTATGAAGTCTGCAACTGAAGTCTGCAACCTGTAATGAAGTCTGCAACACGAAAAACTATTGATTCAAAAACCAAAGTCCAATTCAAAACGTAAAAAAAAAACTCAAAAACATCTACAAAAAACTGTAAAACCACCATAAATTTCAAGGAGAATTTCAAACATCTATTGAAAATCTTAAAAAAACCATCTAAAATTTTAAAAACCATTAAAAATCACTTTAAAAACTACTAAAACATCAATATTACTTTTTGTAAATCTTTTTCCAGATCTACAACAAGAGAAAATGAGAAATAAGATAAGAATATAAGAAGTCTGCAATTGAAGTGTACAATTGAAGTGTACAATTGAAGTGTGCAATTGAAGTTTGCAACTAAAATCTGCAAACCTGTAATGAAGTCTGCAACACGAAAATCCATTAATTCAAAAACCAATGTCAAATTCATAACGTAAGAAGAAAACTCAAAAACAACAACAAAACTGTAAAAGCACCATAAATCTCAAACATATATTGAAAATCTTAAAAAACATATAAAATTTAAAAACTATTAAAAATCACTTTAAAAATCTACTAAAACAACAAAATTAGTTTTTGTAAATCTTTTTTATAGATCTACAACAATAAAAAATGAAAAATACGATAAGAATATAAAAAAAATTAAGAAAACAACAAAAAACAATAAAATCTCCAAAACCACGAGAAACGTAACAACTAGTAAAAATAACAAACTTACATCTTTAGATCTCGTGACTTTATTTTTCAGATCTACAACAATACAAGATGAGAAATGAGATAAGAATATAAGAAAAAACTTAAAAAAACAACAAAAACAACAAAAATCACAAAAACTACGAAAAACTTAAAAACTAATAAAAGCAACAAGCTTATATTTTTAGATCTCTTCACTTCTTTTTCCAGATCTACAACACTATAAGACGAGAAAGAGTGTTATAAAAATAACAAAAGATCTAAACAATAAAAATATTCTAAAATCACAAACCCAAAACCATATAAACAAAAAAAAACTTACCTTTTTCATATCTCATGATTTTTTTCAGATCTACAAAATAACAAGATGACAAAGAACATGAGAAGAGAAAAAAAAAAGAAAATGGGGGAGGTAAAAAGAGAAGAAGATAAAATTTACCTTGTAGTCATTTTTGGAGGATGGATGCTCCCACGTTTTTTTTTGGAAATGAAATTATGATAAAATTTTAAGGTTACATTCTTTATATATGGAGAGTTAAATTTGGTTAGGTTAAAAACTGTCAATTTCTGGTTTGCGCAGACTTCTCGAAGTCTTCGAAGTTTATTCTGGCTAAAGCAGACTTCTCGGAGAAGTCTGCTTTAATAGGAATAAATCTCGAACACTTCTTGAAAAGTCTGCTTTGGTGAAAAAACAGTTTATTCCGGCTGAAGCAGACTTCTCGAGAAATCTGCTTCGTATTTTTACATTACTCTAAACTCTAAATTGAAGAAAACCGGTTTAGTTACATTTAATTTCTGATTTGTACAGACTTCTCGAGAAATCTGTTTTGTTAAATCTACGACAACATTTCGAGAAGTCTGCGTAACCCTAAACCCTAAATAATAAGTTTCACTAAATGTGCGAAAGTTTTGTTAAAAATTGGATGAATATGTTGAAGATAGTTAAGTAAACACTACAAGAAAATATTAACATTTCTGACGGTATTTCCGACGGAAATAAAACCGTCGGACATTTCCGACGATTTTGCGACGGACCAACGACGGATCACCGAGGAACTAAAAACCGTAGGTAATTTCCGACGCTGGAAATATTGTCGGTAAATCGATGGTAAAAACTGACGGTAAAACATTGAATTTCCTACGAAAGCGTAATCGTCAGGATATCCTCTTGAAACCATCGGAACGTTACCGACGTATCTCAGGCCATCGGTAATAGTCCGACAGATCCTGACCATCGGGAATCCATTGGCAGAATTCATCCGAAAACCATCAGAAATATCCGACCATTGTCGGATACCATCGGGTATCCGTCGAAAATTTACGAATACTCTATTAAAATTTTTTGTTTATCCGTCGGTGGTCGAAAACCGTCAGAAATTTTTTGGTTGATGAAGATAAAATCTATTCAAGATATGTGAATATCCGGTTGTGGTCAGAAACCATCGAAATTCCGTCGGAAATAGAGAATATTCCGAAGAATAATCTGTTTAAAATTTGTAATTATCTGTTAAAAATTCTTAATAATCTGTTAAAAATTCGTGATAATATCTAATTTTCACTATAAATAGGCTATGATCTTTCACAATTTCAACAGAACCAAAAATTTTAAGAAATGTGTTCTTCGGGTTCTTATGAGTATTTTCGATCGCGGATGGATAAACCTCGATATGATTCAACCACGTGGGAATTGACTGATGAATTTGCGTAAGGTGTTGAAGAGTTCATGGCATTTACATCAAATAATAGCATGACATCGGAATATGGTAAAATGTATTGTACGTGTATTAAATGTCGAAATCATAGATTAATCTCTGTTAGAGAAATACGTAATCATTTGTATAGGAATGAATTTATGCCGGGTTACAAAATTTGGTATTCACATGGAAAAACTGATGCAACGATGCAATATTATGGTAGTACTTCAAAAAGGATAGATAATACTAATGTTAGGGTAGAGGAACCGGCATCAGAAGTTGATATAAACGGAGGTACTGTTCAAATGGTGAATGATGTTAATAATATTTAAAACAATTGTTTAATAATATTTATATTTATAATATTATTTTTATTAATTCATTTTTAAAAATATTTACAAATATGAATTTAATTTAATAAAATGAAAAATTTATTAATTTATTTTTTTTAATATTTATATTTTAAAAATATTAATTAAATATTTTTAAAAGATAAATATTTAAAAAATAAATTTTTTATTTTTTCAATTAATTGGTGTTTTTCGACGGATTATGCCGTCGGAAATTTCCGAAGACAGTCGTCGTCGTCGGAAACGTGTTGAGATATCCCGACGGTTATATACCGTCGGGAAATATCATCGGGCCGAATTCCCGATGGCCAAAGTCATCGGAAAATGTCCCTCGATTATTCGTCGGTAATTCTCGATGGTTGCGGACCATCGAATGTCCGTCGGTATTTTCCGATGGAAAACTTTCATCGAACATCCGTCGGAAGTTTCCGATGGCACACTTAATTGCCAATCCGTCGGAAAGTCCCGATAAATTCCCGACATAATCGAATTTCTGACGAAATAGTCCCGACGGACTATTTTCGTTGGAAATTTATCGAGAATTTGTTTTACCGACATTTTTCCGACCCATATGGCCGTCGGAAATGTGCTGTTTTCTTGTAGAGAAACACAAAACTCAAAAAAATTTCCTTTAAAAATTTGTAAATCTAAATTTTCAAATTTATCACATGATATTTCAAATTCTAGCATGAATTCTCTGGACAAACATCAACTATTAACCCACAACACATAACAACAAAAACTAGCAAATATTTTATATCATTAGATCGAATCCAATCTTCTTATTTCTGAATTCATTATTACTTTTACATACTTTTGATATGTATATAAATTATGTTAATAACAATTTTAATTTTTTTAAAATATTTCATGATTTTTATTTGATTTAGGTAATTTATTTACAAAGTAGACCTCGTGAACATACGTTATGCAACCAAAGCATAAACTGTTTTTCTCACCAAATCAGACTTCTCCGAGAAGTTTGCGAGGTTTATTCCGATCAAAGCAGATTTTTTCGAGAAATCTGCTTTGATCGGAATAAACTTTACAGATTTCATGAAGTCTGCTTCAACCAGAATAAACTGTTTTTCTCACCAAAGTAGACTTTTCGAGAAGTCTGCTTCAGCCGGAATAAACTGTTTTTCTCACCAAAATAGACTTCTCCGAGAAGTCTGCGAGGTTTATTCTGATCAAAGCAGACTTCTCGGAGAAATCTGCTTTGATCGGAATAAACGTCGTAGACTTCGTGAAGTCTGCTTCACCCGGAATAAAATGTTTTTCTCACCAAAGCAGACTTCTCTGAGAAGTCTGCTTTGATAACAAAAAAACACGCATGGACTGAAACGTAATTGACATTTCGACATTATTTTTTAGACAAAAGGAGTGTTCAGTAATTTCTCCATATTCATAGATTAGTTTTGCAAAAATATTTTCGTGTGGATTAGACTTGCATTTGGAATCAAATTTTAGGTCATTTTTAGCAATTCCCCCTTATTATAAACCTATAGATAATTTATTCAAATTAAATCCAAATTTTGTGTAACTTAACAAAACTAATCAAACAAAATAAATTTTATAATAATTCTACAATGAAACTAATTATAAAACATTTTTTTATCCATCCATTCATTCGAATGCTTTGCTGGCCAAATGCATGTCCAAAGGCTAAGACATCTCACTTCTTTGTGTGGAATTCGACTTCTATTCTCCTAAATGAGATCAGTAAACTAATAAAACAATTATAGTAGTAACTATACAAAAATGTTTTTCTAACTATGCCTTTTTCAAAAAGTACCATAAATTTAATAAAATGACTAAATTTATTTTAAACAATTATTTTTATACAATGGTTTACTATACATTGAAAAAAGTTTGTAATGATATTTTTATAACAAAAATTATAAAATGTGATATTTAAAAAATTCTTTTAAAATTATCACATCATAACCAACACTAAACACATAGAATCAAATCTAAAATAGAGCTTCAATTTGAAATTTCATATTTGTTGGAGGTGAGTTTTGTTCTCCCCCAAACTGGAGCTCGACCTAGAAGAAATCGGTCTATTACTCTAAACGTCCAACACTGAAGAGTTGTTGCATCGTTCTCGAGGAGTCGCCGGAAAGCTAAAACGTCTGATTTCACCAATTTTTGAAGACGACAATGAGTTTGCCAAAAAAGAACATTTATAATTATTAATGACTATTAATGATTATAACATTGAAAATTAGGCGAAATGGAGATATAAAAAGAGGAAAATGGTACCACAAAAAGGGGATACAATTAATTAGCTCGGATGTGCTTTACTCTAGAGAGTTCATCACCGTTTTGTATAACCGAGCTGATTAATAGAAATCAGAACATTTCTCACTATTGCCAAAATCTAGTGTTAAATTTACCTGAAAAGTCCTAATCGAATAATTAAGGTATAACAATATTCAGCATTATCAAAACAAAGATCATAGATACACATAATTTGAAAGTAAGAAAACGAGAGACAATTCGGCGTGCTCAACAAAAAGGGCAAGATAATTGGAAGGATCACATATACAAATAATCCCCTAAATATTTATAAAATTAAAATTAAAAAATTGGAAGAACGCCTAAACGCATAGATTAATTTTTAAATTTAAATTTTAAAAATATTTTTTTAAATTCGGATAAAAAATTAATAAATCTAATTTATGTTAGTAATATAAATAAAAGTCATAATACATTATATATGTTCGACTTTGATATTGATTTCTTGATCAATTAGAATAAAGAAAGAACACAAGCAATTTTACGAGTTCGGGGCAAACCGCCACTTACATCTCTCCGAGAGAAAACCCGGTATCCACTAAGCTCAAGAACCCTCAAACTCGAGGTTTTTCAAGATTACACATGCATGAATCTCACAGTCTCTCTCTCTTATCTCTCTCTCTGATCTCTCTCTGTGCTACTTCTCTGTTTCTCGTGTAAACGAACAGAGCAACTTCTAGAGAAAATAAAAGAAGACTATTTATACTACTTAAGAATATAAGACCTTCTATTTCATTTAGAGTCTTACTCTTACTTATATAAAGATATTAGAATACATCCTTCAATTCTTCACCTTGTTCAATATCTTCACTGCTTAGCTTCATCCTCTTCCGGTCCATGAGAATACTCCTCCGGCTTTCCACATTCACAGAATACTCCTCGAATGCTTCTTAATGTTTCCTGAGAATTTACCTCCTCAACTGCTGAGAATCAACCTTCTCAACTACGGTTATTTTCGAGAACCTTATTCTTCTTATACTCTGATATCTTTCAGAGCATCTTGCATCTTTCCAACCGGCACTACTTTCGTAAACACATCTGCTGGGCTACACAAAGTCAAAATCTTGATCACCTGAATCTCCTTATCACTTATTAATTCTCTTATGAAGTGATACTTTACTATCACATGTTTAGTTCTTTCGTAAAAGATGGCATTCCAAACTAATGCGATTGCACTTTGCGAGTCACTGTAAACTCTTATTGCTCCCTGCTTATACCCAAGCTCATCCATTAATCCTTTGAGCCAAACTGCCTCCTTTGCGGCCTCCGTTAAAGCTATATATTCAGCTTTGGTTATGGACAGTGCCACAACCTTTTGTAAGCTCGATTTCCAGCTGACTGGATTTCCTCCTACGGTGAATACCTGCCCAAATAACGACCTCCTCTTGTTTTGATCTACGACATAATCAGAATCGCATAATCCTTTAATAGTAAACTCACTATCTTTTCTGAAGCAAAGCTTGATTTTTAGTGAACCACATAATATCTTAATATCCACTTTACAGCCAACCAATGCTCTTTCAGTGGCTTGCTCATAAACCTGCACACTAATCCAACAGAATATGCAAGGTCTACCCTAATCCCAATAATGGAGTACATTAAACTCCCCACTGCACTCTGATAGGGGACTCCATTCATCAGCTCATTTTGGCTCTGGAATTCTCTGTCAGTTGTTGCCCTTAGCTTGAAATGTGCTCCCATAGGTGTTGCAACATGCTTTGCTTGATCCATTCCAAAGTTAGTCAACACATTTCTTAGATAGCCTTCTTGAGAAATGGATAATCTGCCTTTCTTTCTATCTCGCAAAATTTCCATTCCTAAGGTCTTCTTAGCCTCACCAAGATTTTTCATGTCGAATTCAGCTCCCAACAGTTTCTTTAATTCTTGTACCTGTTTTCTGTCCTTGGATGCTATGAGGATATCATCCAGAGCAATAGATACACAAATTCCAGACTTGCTAACCTTCTGAAATAAATGCATATATCCATATCCATTCGATCTCATGAATTCATCAAATCTTGCGTTCCACTGCCTCGGTGATTGCTTTAAACTGTAAAGCGATCTCTTTAGAAGGCATACTTTTTTTGGGTGTTGCTTGCTTATAAACCCCTCAGGCTGATCCATGAGAATTTTCTCTTCTAGATGACCGTGAAGAAATGCTATCTTCACGTCCATTTGCTGCAATTCCATGTCATTATGAACTACCATGGATAGTAAGAGTCGTATACTTACATGTTTGGCTACTAGAGAGAAGATCTCCTGGTAGTCTACGCCTTCCTTCTGTGAGAAACCTTTGGCCACTAACATGGCCTTGAACCTTGTAGCTTCTACACACTTATCCCTGCCTTCCTTTTAAACACCCATTTGCATCCTATGGGCTTTTGATTATGCTCCCTGTCAACCAAAATCTAGGTCTTGTTTTTGATTAGAGATTACATTTCTTTTTTTGTTGTTTCTTTCCATTTATATCTATCAGGATCTTTCATGGCTTCCTGCTAATTCTTTGGCTCCAGTCTTTCTCCATCTTCACTCATCAGATAAGCATATCCTGCTACATCATCTTCATTATCTTTCCATTCTTGAAAGTCTTTGAATCTTTTTGGAGGCTTGACTTGTCTTCTGGTTCTGTTTCAAACCAGTTGATAATCTTCCAGCCCTCTACTGGTTAAGGTTGTTTCTTCTTTTGTCAATTTCTCATTCTCGTCTTGTTCATCTTCATCAGCTTGTTGATTACAAGGAGCTTCACCTTGAACTTGAGCTGAGCTGTCTGTTTCTATACCTTCAAAACTTGACAGATCATTAGTTAAGAAAGTTTTAAGGGATTGTTTACTTACCTGTGTGTTTGATTTGTCTTCTTTAAACATGAGATCTTCTCTGAATATGACATTACGGCTGATGGTACATTTTTCTTCTTCAATTAGCTAAATTCTATAGCCTTTTAAATTCCTTTTGGATATCCAGTAAACACACCTCTTTTTGCTCTAGGACTTAGCTTGCCTTCATCTCAGTGAACATACGTTATGCAACCAAATCTTTTTAACCTGGAAAGATCTGGTTTGGCTAAAATCCACATTTATTCAGGTATGTTGAAGTCTATTGCAGAGGCTGGAGTTCTGTTGATCAAATATGCTACAGTGGCAGCTGCCTCTGCCCAGAATTTCTGCCTCATACCACTCTCACTTAGCATGCTTCTAACCTTATTCATGATGATTCTATTTAGCCTTTCTGCAACACCGTTCTATTGAGGTGTATAGCTGCAAGTCTTGTGCCTTGTCATACCTTCTTCCTTACACAAATTCTCGAATCTAGAGTTGTAGAACTCTAAACCGTTATCGGTTCTAAGCCTTTTTACTTTTCTTTCAGTATCAGTTTCAACCATTCTTTTCCATTCTCTGAATTTATCAAAGGCTTCATCCTTTGTCTTTAAAAAGTATATCCAAACCTTTCTGGACCAGCCATTAGTAAGAAAAAGGAAGTATTGACAATGTCCTAGACTTAAAGGGACATTAGGAGACCCCTAGAGATCAGAATGGACATAGTCCAACTTTTCCCTGGTCGTGTGTTTTCCCTTGGTGAAGCTTACCTTGTGTGTCTTTCCAATGACACAATCTTCACAAAATTCTAAGTTGGAAACTTGTATACTATCAATACATCCTTTCTTTACTAGCATCATGCTCTTCTGGCCAATGTGGCCTAATCTGTTGTACCACAGTTTGGTATGATCTTTTGAAACATTTGAGCTTGCTGCATTTGACTATATAGGACTGTTGCTCACTTCTCTAGCCCTTCCTTGAAGTATGTATAATGTGTCTTTTCCATTTCTTGCTCCTTTCATAATCATAGTACAATCTTTGATTATCTTCATCACACCTTTCCCTCCTTTAAATTCACATCCAAAGTCCCTATATATATGAGATTTCTACCAATCTCAAGCATGAATCTGACATCATGCAGGACAAATATTATTCCATCCGGGTTTTCAAATCTTACAGATCCTATCCCCCTCTACTTCTGTCTGAGTGTTGTTGGCCATTCTGACTATTCTAGAGGGGTTTTCTTGAAGTCTATGAACACATCATTCCATGGTGTCATGTGGAATGAACACCCAGTGTCCATAACCCACTCTTCTCTATCATTATCTGTGTGTGACAGATTAACTTCAGAGGCAACGAGTCCAGCAAGATCTTGGGCATCATCTCTGGCCAGAGAAGATTCACTTCTCCCAGGTGATGTACTTTTGTTCTTGTTACGTTCTAGCCACTTGCAACATTGTTTCTTGAGGTGACCCTCCTTGCCACAAATCCAACAGACCCTTTTCCCATCTCTAGATTTAGACCGAGACTTATTTCCCTTTCCTTTTCCTTGATAGGGTGTTCTGGTTTCAATTTTGCCCCTAACATAGTGTCCTTCAGAACTTACTCTACCAGTTGTGCTCTCCTTAAGTTTCTTTTGTTTTGATCTTGCTGAGCTAGCTACATCCTCCAGTTTTATTGCCTTTCTACTATATTTTAGCATCTCTTTGAGTTGATCATATTTAGGAGGTAATGAGTTCAACAAGAGAATCATCTGCACTTCTTCTGGAACTTCGATACTGAGATGGTTTGAGTCTCCTATCAATTTCAAGAACTCATCGATGTTCTCATCGATATGTTTATGATCAACCATTTTATAGCTGTAAAGTTTCAACTGAGTGTGCACTCTATTAGGCAGGGATTTGGACATGTAAAGCCTTTCCAATGTTTTCCATGTCTCAGCTGCAGTTTTACATCTTTCGATCTTTCTAAGAACATGATCTCCTACGTTTAACAAGATTATGTTCATAGCCTTCTCGCGCCTTTCTTCCCTTGTGCGATCAAGATCGTCTAATTTCTTTTCTTCCCCAGAATCTTGATCCTTTCTTTTAGAGGATTCTGGGCTCGATCTTTTCTTTACCAAAACATCTTTCAATCCTAATACACTCAAATGAGCATACATTCTCCTCTTCCAGAGAGAGAATTTTCCCGATCCATCAAATCTATCTACCTCACTCCTAGACCCGGACATGATTCACAAGAACAGATAAATCGAATTGGGTAATTGAGAAACTTATCTTTGTGGATTTCTACTTCTTTCTTGCGCAGGCTTTGATACCAATTTGTTCGACTTTGATATTGATTTCTTGATCAATTAGAGTAAAGAAAGAACACGAGCAATTTTACAAGTTCGGGGTAAACCACCACCTACATCTCGCTGGGAGAAATCCCGGAATCCACTAACCTCAAAAACCCTCAAACTCGAGGTTCTTCAAGATTACACATGCATGAATCTCACAGTCTCTCTCTCTTATCTCTCTCTCTGCTACCTCTTTCTCGCTTAAACGAACATAACAACTTCTAGAGAAAATAAAAGAAGACTATTTATACTACTTAAGAATATAAGACCCTCTATTTCATTTAGAGTTTCATTTAGAGTCTTACTCTTATATAAAGATATTAGAACAAATCCTTCACTATCTAATATTAGTTTTTATGTGTTTTATGTGATATTAAACTCCAAAATTTATAATTATGAATTATTATATATAGTAATATGTCAAAGACAAGATTGTGCATAATTACTGATCAATCTCTAATATTTTGTTTAGGTGCTAGGTCTATCTAAACGACCCGACTAACATCTAGTGCATATTCGTGGCTAGTACCTATTAAATTATTTGGAATAATCATACGAAACTATGAAAAAAATTAGAGCCATGACTTATATCCATATAATGAATTTGAACTACCCATGATATAGATTATCCCCAAGATGAAAAAAAAAAATTTACATTTGGTAGAATTTTTTTTAATAATTAAAAAGTTGGTCAAATGTTATATATTTTCGCTGTTTCAAAATATATGATGTTTTAGATACTCTCAATTATTTTTTTTAAAGTTCATAATTATTAATGATAGTTAACAAAAATAATAATTGAAAATAGAAAATTAATGTTTATGGATCAGAAAAGCTAGAAAATCATTTTGTTTTTTCGGAAATGGGTGCAAGATATATAAGGGAGCAAGAAAAATAAGGGTTTGTGCGGAAAAAGACATTAAGGGATTTTAGAGATAAAACCCGAAAGTGAAGCATAGTCATCTCTGGTTGTTTGGTTTTAGTTCCAACGTTTTAGTTATCCACACACATAGGGCTTGTTTCACCAAAGGTGTGAAAAATGAGCTGATAAATAGAAGCGATAGAGAGGGAAGCGAAGAAGATGTCTTCTTTCTTCAAATCTTTTGCGGGAAATCCCAGGGAGGCGGCTGCCATGGCGATGGTGCAATCGTCATCTTACATTGTATGTTAAAAGTAGAATGATTGCTTTGAAGCGATCTGCTCCGTTTATTTCTTTTGTTTTGAGTACTGGGAAAGTGGTTGCCTTTCTTTCAAGTTCAATTTCTACTACAAATTTGGTCCACTGTATTAATGTGATGTCATTTTCCGTTTTTGGGATTTGTTGAAGTCGTTTGCCTTTTGTTATAATGTTATGTTGAATTTCCGTAGGTGAAGAAGCGTGCGTTCTTAAGGTTTTACTATTATTGCACACCAGTTGTTTGATAAAATTTCAGAGTTTCTGGGGCGACTTTGGTCCATTGCTTATATCTTTGGATAATAAAACTGTATTAGTTTTACAGAAAAAATGGGAACTTGTAAGTAGTTCACTTTGGTTCTGAATTTGAAAGCATCGCATCTCTTTTCTGACTTTCTAATTCTATTTCCAGGCTTCTTCTTTTAAAGAACAGCTACTTCACCTGTCATCCTAAAAAAAACACTCTTGTATCTCGCTGAAAATTTGTGTGGAAATACTTTTGAGATGTGGCTTGTGCCTGTCCAGGTATTACCAGGTAGAAATTGTTCAAACTTAAGGAGAAATGCGTCGCTTGATTCCTTTCTTGCCAAGGGAAGGTCTTCCTTCAAGGCATTTTCTTTCCTATATGTCTCACGGTTTTCTACTCAGCCAAACAATGAGTTTGGTCATTCATCAAAGCGAAGGTCTCGTGGGCCTGTTATGGCAGCAAAGAAAGCATCTGAAGGTTTGCATCTCACTGCTTGAACTTTTCTCCTAAAATACTGTTATGCATTGTGGCACTCATTTACCATTGGGTTTGTTTAGGGGATAAGCAAGAAGAGGGAAAGTACAAACACACAGTTGATTTGCCAAAGACAGGTTTTGGAATGAGAGCGAATTCTTTGACAAGGGAACCTGAGCTTCAGAAGTTGTGGGACGATAACAAGGTCTTCAAGAGAATTTCTGATAATAACAATGGAGTGAGTTTCTCAAGATCCTCTTTCATCAACTTTGCTTCGAGAAAATGGCGTCTGATAGTAGGTTAGATTTTCAGGGGAGTTTCATTCTTCATGATGGCCCTCCTTATGCCAACGGTGACCTGCATATGGGTCATGCTCTTAACAAGATACTGAAGGATATCATTAATCGCTATAAGGTATTCATCCTCTCCTTACTTGAAAATCCATTTACTGTTCCCTTGCGTCCAATAAGGTGCTTCCTCTCATCAAATTTACTTCTTCTTTATGTAGCTGCTTCAAAACTATAAAGTTCAATACATTCCTGGGTGGGATTGCCATGGTCTTCCAATTGAGTTGAAAGGTAAGTACCTAGTAGCTTATGGTCCTTTGAGCCATTACAGTGAGAAAGTAACTCTGCTTTGATTATTTTCCAGTTAGTTACTTGCCTGATTATTTTGTGCTTTAACTGTCAAACATTTCAGTTCTGCAGTCCCTGGATCAGGAAGTGAGAAAGGAACTTACACCATTGAAATTAAGGGCAAAGGCGGCCAAATTTGCTAAAGCAACAGTCAAAACACAAATGGAATCATTTAAGGTGGCTATCAAACTTTATTTCTACTCTCGAGTTTTTGTTTGAATCCACATTTCATCACTATTTTTAGATTTGTTAGCACATTATGGTTATGAAAGATATTTTATGTTGGTCATTCCATTGACATTTAGCACATAATGCTTCGCATTTACAGCGGTTTGGAGTATGGGCAGACTGGAACAATCCTTATCTAACTCTTGATCCAGAATATGAAGCGGCTCAGGTAATGGTCACCTCCCATATTATGTACTGGATTAGATGACCATGCAGGAGATGATTACTATTAAAGTTACTCAAGCTTTCTAAGGCCTGATAGAGTCTAACAATTCTTTTTATTGTATATCATATATTGTAGATTGAAGTATTTGGCCAGATGGCCTTGCAAGGGTACATCTATAGAGGTAGGAAACCAGTTCACTGGAGCCCATCATCTCGGACTGCACTTGCAGAAGCTGAACTAGAGGTAAACTTGAGCCCCATTTTCATCATAATAATCAATAAAGAATATTAATAATACGGCCATCTCAAAGAAAAATTAAAGTTAGATAAAATCCTATCAGCCTTGCTATTCTTTTTCTTATTTCTGTCGATGTTTTAATCAGAGTATTGCTTTATATATCCTTGATGAAGCGATTAATGTAGTTATCTATTCCTGTTATTAGTGCATGCAGCTTTTGTGAAATAATCTTCAGATGATTCACACGTAACCTTGGCTATCATATGTCAGTCCCACATGTATCTCCCTGATCGAAGCATTTATTTTATAGGGTTATTACTATTTACTTAAGTGTTCCTCGTTTTACTGTGGTTACTTTCAAGTAACGATAGCTTAATTAGGTTGTCTTTTACTCATTACTATATATTATGTTCAAGGGGTTTAGGGGCGTTTATCCAGCATTTTGGCTGTAAGTGAGGGGGACTGGGAGGAGCTTCAATATTGAATTCCTTAGGTTCTTGTAGTTCGCCCAAATATATCTATAAAATCGATTTCCACAAATCTGTTCTTAACACTTCCTTACCATAACTGATGTTTTTCCTTTATGTACTTTTTATGCAGTACCCGGAGGGTCATATTTCAAGGAGCATATATGCGATTTTCAAATTGGTTGGCGGATCAAAAACAAGCCTTATAGAAGAATTTATTCCTAATATATACTTGGCAGTATGGACAACTACACCTTGGACTATTCCAGCCAACGCTGGTAAGTGTCATTTAGTATATGTTGTACTCGGCTGCCAAAATGCATCTTGCCTTACTTTGTTTCCATTCTTTCTCCCCGGTCTTGCTTGCTTTGATGCAAGGATTACTACCGGCTTTCATCTAGTATTGTGTATGTAAATGCTATATAAGTACATAAAGTGACTCTTCTTCCTTTCCTTCTTGTCTAACTTTCAGCTGTTGCGGTGAATGCAAAGCTGCAGTACTCTGTTGTTGAAGTGCAGTCAACCTCAGAAGATGGATCTGCGTTGACAGGCAATAAAAAGAAAATGCCAGGAAATGTTCTGAAGAATCAACAAAAGCTTTTTGTGATTGTAGCAACTGATCTTGTGCCAGCGTTAGAAGCGAAATGGGATGTGAAGCTTTTCATAAATAAAACACTCCTTGGCTCGGATCTTGAAAATTGCAGGTTACATTTTAAGAGAATAATAGAAACCCCAGTTTTGTTTGTGATGCTATAAATATAACCCCTTGGTTTATGTGTGTGTATCATGGTTGTAGGTACACACATCCAATTGACAACAAGGACTGTCCAGTCGTCATCGGGGGTGATTACATTACTACGGAATCAGGAACAGGGTTGGTCCACACTGCCCCTGGTCATGGTCAGGAGGATTATGCAACTGGCCTAAAGTATCGGCTGCCTCTTGTCTCTCCTGTGGATGATGAAGGAAAGTTCACTGAAGAAGCTGGACAGTTTAGAGGGCTCTCTGTCCTTGGAGAAGGGAATAGTGCTGTTGTCAAATACCTGGATGAAAATATGTCTCTGGTCATGGAAGAGTCTTATGGTGAGTTTGCTTCAAATACTTTATGGCCAACCATTTGAGCGACCACCTAACATTATATCAGGTGAAACAAGTCTTGTAATATGATTTCCTTTTTTTTCATGCAGCTCATAAATACCCATATGATTGGCGAACTAAGAAACCTACAATATTTAGAGCGACCGAGCAGTGGTTTGCATCAGTTGAAGGGTTTCGCGAGGCCACTATGGATGCAATCAACAATGTAAAATGGATACCACACCAGGTACTAACTAGATACTAAGTTTATAGGTTGCTTCTTATTTTTCTGGAGTATGTGAATTAAGAGTATCAGTTGAGGATGATCTATGTAGACTCGCAGTATATGAACCACATGATTTGTTCCAAGTTGCTGCTATATTTGCTCATTGTTAGGATGGATTTTTAGCCGTTGCTCTTCTTTGCATTAGCTTTCTCCCCTATATTTTCTTTTTAAGAGCTGCAAGTTATAATATCTGGCGTTTGTCATTCAGGCAGTTAACAGAATATCTGCCATGACATCCAGTCGATCTGATTGGTGCATCTCAAGACAAAGGGCATGGGGTGTCCCTATTCCGGTCTTTTATCATGTTAGGACAAAAGAACCGCTCATGAATGCAGAGACAATTGACCATGTAAAATGTAAGTGGGCGTATAAGAGTACAGTCTCTTTATTGATTATTATTTACTGGCTGTGTTTTGTGTAGACCTTGCTTGATGTGGTAGCTATGCTTTCCTGTAACCTTATTTGAATACTTTGTGCGGCAGCTATAATCTCCCAAAAGGGTAGTGATGCCTGGTGGTATATGTCAGTGGAGGACCTACTTCCTGAGAAATATCGTGATAAAGCAGCTGATTATGAAAAGGGGACTGATACAATGGATGTCTGGTTCGACTCAGGTACTATAATATAAGAATGTCTATTAGTTAGATTCAAATAATCTCACGTAGTACGAAGCAACTACTTTATCATCACCTTTTTTCCAATTTGTATGCCAGGTTCCTCTTGGGCTGGTGTGTTGGGGAAACGTGAGGGTCATAGTTTCCCTGCAGACGTGTATCTAGAGGGTACAGATCAGCATCGTGGATGGTTTCAGAGTTCCTTGTTAACAAGCATTGCAACAAAAGGTGATAAGTGCACACCACGATAATTGCCTAAAGCGAGATTACTACACAAAATTTTAGTTTTCTTGGTGCAAGTTGGCTTTCATATTTTTCTTAACGTTTTGTATTATTGAATATAGGAAAGGCTCCGTACTCTGCTGTTATAACACATGGTTTTGTACTTGATGAGAAGGGTATGAAAATGAGCAAGTCTCTTGGTAACGTGGTTGACCCACGAATGATCATTGAAGGAGGGAAAAATTCAAAGGTTAGTCATTGGCATTACAACCATGCCCATTGTGTAAAAACATCTCTATTATCCATCCAGTCTGCTTCTTGACAAGGGTTTGTATTTTTATGCCAGGACGCACCTGCTTATGGGGCTGATGTTATGCGTCTCTGGGTTTCTAGTGTAGATTACACAGGAGATGTACTTATAGGTCCACAGATTCTTCGGCAAATGTCTGATATATATAGGAAATTGAGAGGAACGTTAAGATTTCTCTTAGGCAATCTTCATGATTGGAGAGTATGCCTCTAACTATAAGCTTTATGTCGAGTTGTGTTTTCTCGCCTTGCCCAGCTTGTCAAGATTTCGTACTTCTACTTTATATTTTGGCGTTAGTGTCAATGTATTGATATTTAAATCGACTGCTTGCAGGTTGATAATGCTGTTCCATACCAGGATTTGCCCATCATTGATCAGCATGCTCTCTTCCAGCTTGAGAATGTTGTCAAGAACATAAAAGATTGTTATGAGAACTACCAGTTTTTTAAAATATTCCAGGTACCAAACGTCACCATCTTATTTTGCTACAACCTACAATTGAACTATCAGTATCTACAAAGTAGTCTCTTTAGATGTCTCACGTTGTATGACTGGACCAATATAGTTATCTGCTTAAGTTTGATACTGCAGAGAGGCAACAACAACTAAAAATCTGGAAACAGCATTAAACAATCTAACTTCATTCGTATATGTTTTACTATGCCTGTGAAAGAGAACATAGATAGATTACCAGTACAAGACTAAGCTTGTTGATTAGAAGCTCGAATATATCTAAGAAAGTGTAATTTAGATTGAGCAATTGGGTATCTTTCCACTGAGGTGAGACCGTGAGAGCGAAGTTGATGTATTTGCAAATCAACGGCTGAACCTCAAGGAGGTTAAATTTCATGGTTGAGATGATTTGTGTAACCGTGTTATTTAATAAGTTCTTTGTATTTCAGATCATACAACGATTCACAATTGTTGATCTGTCAAATTTTTACTTCGATGTTGCGAAAGATAGACTGTATACTGGGTAAGGTTCCCATCTTCTTTTAGGTTGACATTTGCTGCAAACTATATAGACCTTGGCTTACCTATTTTTGATTGCCATACTTATGTGCTATTCAACGTAATCTAGACCAAAATCTTTTTTCTCAGGGGCGTTTCGAGTTTTACCAGAAGAAGCTGTCAAACAGTTCTTTCAACACATCTTGTATCCATATTGAGAGTGATAGCTCCAATAGTACCTCACCTAGCAGAAGATGTCTGGCAGAATCTCCCATTTGAGTATAGAAATGAAGATGGCTCTACAGCAAAATTTATCTTTGAACTTAAATGGCCTACGTTGAACGAACAATGGCTTTCATTTCCTGCTGAAGATATTCTCTTTTGGGAAAGGCTTCTCGAGGTACTCAGCAGAGATATGTCAAGCTAATTGTATAATCATTTTATGAAATATCAATAGAAGAACCAAATGAAGACTGCCTGTCTTATAAAGAAAACCCCCATAACATTTTAGAAGTTTGAAAAATTGGTTCCTTTAACTCAAACCGCTACTTTATAAGTCCTGTGGTGTTTGCCTGACAGTTGAGGACTGAGGTGAACAAAGTGCTGGAGCTTGCACGTAATGGGAAAATGATTGGTTCCAGTTTAGAAGCAAAGGTATATATGCATGCTGCAGATGCAGGCATGGCTTCAAAATTACTAGCGATGTGTGAAGCACAAAATGAAGCTGACACGTTGCAACGCATATTCATAACATCACAGGTAAGCACTAAATCTCAAGGGCGTTAGAAACTTGTGTTCAAGGCTCACGTTCAAGTTACAGATCAAGATAGAATCAGTAGTATCATGACCATAAGTACAAGAGTCAGCTCAACTGAGATCACAATAGCCATTCCATAAGTTTCATTACAGAACACAACTAAGTAAAACATTTATGGTAAATGGGGTTATGCACAAAGCGGAAACTTTCTGATCAAGTCTGGTTCTTTCTACCCAGATTTTGATGTGAGACTTTTTGCCTATCGTAGATATATTTGGGGACCTCAACAGAAAAGCTAAATGGTGAGGTAAAAGAAAGTGTAATGGTATAGCAGTCGAGACATGAAGGGATTAGATGTATATAGGAAGACAGTGTAGTAACTCCCTTAAACGCTTAGGAGATTGATATGAATACACCTATTGATCAAAAGACTACAATTTTGTTGTTTTTTTGTCGTTTTTTCCATCTTTTGTTAAACCAAATAGAGAGATCTATTTAATTCCTCAATTTTCTTGATGACATGTGGGTCCAGTAGCCAGACGAAACCAATTTATCAACATAATCCTGAGACTTGATGAGTACATTTCATTGACAACTTTGTTGTTGATGTGTGTATACAGGTTGAGGTATTGGCGTCAATGGAGAATGAGGTGGTAAGCAGTGTGCAGCATACAGGTGAGTATGTGGAGGGAGAGAACAAAGTATGGATTGGTGTGTCCCGAGCTGAGGGATCCAAGTGCGAGAGGTGCTGGAATTACTCGAGCCAGGTCGGGTCTTTTTCTGACCATCCGACTCTCTGTGGACGCTGTTTCAGTGTCATTGTTGCTAATCCACCTGAGCTTGCCGCTGCAACTGTAATTAGCTGAGCCTGAAATACTGTAACATGTACCAATGCACTGCTTCAACATTCTTCGATTCATTATTTTTGTTTCAGCAATAAATCTATAAGTTGATCTCTCTTTTCAACAAGAAAATGAAAAACTGTTCTCAACATTCCTGCAAAAAAGTTTTAACCCTAAACATTCTATACAGGTTTTTAGTCATGGTTATGTGGATTTGAAAATCGAAACCCTAAAAGACGATGATTAAAATTAACAGTTATTTAAATAATTGCAATTGGACATAAACACAAACTACAACAAACACAAAAATCAAAACTTTTTTGTTGTTGCAAGTTTATAAAAACAGAATATTTTGGAAGACTCATGACTGGTCCTAATATAGACACAATATAGTATTACGCACCCGAAACTCGATCAACAAAATGATTCATTTGCTTTGTGTGCCTCTTAGTCTTAAGAGATGATCAAAAACCATGTGGCGATACTTAGTTCAAACAGAGTCAAACCAGACACAAATACATAAGATTTAATCTCTGAAAAGTCAAGGGTAGAAGCTAAACCATGTGAACCAAACACAGACTACAGAGACATAACAGCAAGGTTCCAAGGGATCATCTTTCGTTCTAGAGCTGAGCGTTTGCCTTCTGTTGTAGTAATTCTATTTCTTCCAAGTCATCGCTTTGTATCTGTATGTCCTGCACCGAGAAAGTGTAAACACATCTTGTCTTGGTAATGCTGAGGTATAATTTTGCACTCGATGCAAACAAATTCAAAGACTCTGATGGCTTCAAAAATGGTGATCTAGTTATGTCTGATTGTATATCACACTTCCAGGGATGATAAAGCACACGATGATCAAACATATCGTTATTTAACGGCAATATCGTTTAATCAAGTCGATAACAAATGTTTACTTGCGATTGTGCTGGTGGTTCTTGTGCAACAGGATAAACTTGTGGTTGAGACATTCTATAATAGGGTTCCTTCAGATCGAGTTTGCACGATGATGTCTGGAGGATTCCGCCTTGATTGGCACCAGCCCCCCACATTTTAGCTGTTTAGAAAGCCAATCAGAAACAAAGCCAGAAAGTAGATGATATGTTTCGAACAGAGACATGTTAGAGACTGAAATTTACCTGATAGAGTTAGATTTATAGTGTAACTCTGAGCACTGTGGGCAACCAAATGAAGTCTACCAGTGATCTCTTGCCCTGCCATGACATGTATTGGCTGCGAGAGAACACATCTTATTTGGTACCAATGGGTGGTTGGTGCACCAGGAGCAGTCGTGAACCATCTTTGCACCGTGCTGTTGGATGGATATACATAGCAAATCAGGTTTTTATTGTGTACCTTTGATAATCAGAAGAGAATATTGATCTTAAGTATATCATGAATATATTGCAATCTCTTGATACCTCCCATCAAAGAGAACGTCAAACCAGCAAGCAAGTCCATGCACTCTGGTACACACGGATGCTGTGAACTTCAATGGGACATCAATCTCATAAAATTGTTCTTCCTGTGACAATGAATTGAAAGCTAAATGAGTTTGGATGTCATTCACAAAACAGGGAAGATTAAGATTCCAAATATATGAATAGCATGACCTAATAATTTCCCCCAAATGTCAAGGAACACCTGGAACCGATTCTTACGTAGAGAGTAAGTTTATACCTTCATTTGAGTAAAATCTATCACATGAAACATCGAGGGAGCCACCAATAATCTCGGATCAAATGCATCAACCACAGGCTACAAAATCAGTAGATATGACTCATTGTAAAAGCAAAAAAAAAAACTATTCAGTGATTCACTCGTGAATTAATATACCTGGGAAAAATAGCCCTGGTGTGCTGATCCATATAGAGGTGTCAAATCAACTCCATAATAGTTCTGTTGCTGCCAAAACAAAGCCTGCGTAGAGGTGGAAAGCCTAGTTACTAAAAGCTTAACATTACATACTTATCTCAGTTATTTCTTTTAAGTTATAAGCAATCTCAGACATATCTTCTTTATAAGATGCACAATATGTACCTTGTTTGCCATTTCAGCAAATAAGAATTCATCGGAGAAAGGTGCCATGTGGATCCTACAGTCATAACGTTACATGAGAAAAAAGACATTTTAAAATAGAAAAGTGAAAACTATAAAATATCAACTTACCTTCCGATTGTCGGAAACATTTTCCCACTTGGAGACAGAAAACGATCCCTAGCAATAACATATGTTTCTAACATCCTCTCATTGACCAATAGGGTGCCTGCAGGCACATTGTTTTTAATATAAGACATACTTTCAAACGAGTCACTAAAACATTGAATCAGTAAAGATGTTCCTCCACTTTGTTTCTCACAGATCGAAGTTTGCTTTCTGAAAGATTCTGATTTTCATGAAGAGCACGTGAAAATAATCCGTCTCTGAAACACATACCCATTGGTTCAGAGATCAAAACATCGGCTTTCTCAGGCAATTCAATATCCTCAATTTTTCCCTTTATCACCTACAATTGTGCCAGGGTGAAGGACATCAGAAAAATGGATAGATATATATATATGAAAATATACTAGTAAAACTGGACTACATGGTCTTACTGTGATCCGTTCAGCAAGCAATGGGTTCCCAGCAATCAGCTTACGGGCATATTCAGCCATTTCTGATGCTTCCACAGCATACACATGCTTGGCACCGGCCTAAATTAGGTGAGAAACAATGGACGTTTATGAGAAAAACAGAAGCAAAATGCAGATCTAGAGTAGTTCCAAAACCTCTTGGACCCAAGCTTTTTAATTTTTTTTCATACCAGTGCAGCAAACAATGACAAAATGCCACTCCCAGCACCCACATCGACCACAACACGACCAGAAAAATCTGAACGATTCTCCATGACTGCAGCATGATATGTACCTGAAGACAGTAAAATGGCTTTTGGGTCAAATAGCCGTCTGAAGAGAACTAATGAGTAATGACATTCCTTCTCTGATGGATGGAAATCCTTCCAAACCATTCTGAAACAAATCTTAGGTAACGTATGCAAAGGCCATATGTAATACCTGTCCGAACATAATCCTGTAGCATATTTTGTTGATGTAGAAGTTGTCCATAATAATGGAAATACATTTTGGCTGAAGCAGCCTCTATCTTATTATCGAACTTGCTTTTATAAGCTGAAACTGATCCGTTCAGCAAGGATGGTCCTATAAGCAAAAGAATCAAATAATGAGTATGAGTAACACCCATTAAAATCAATAAAATGAGGTTTTGGTTTAGTGATGAAAGCCACAAGCAGATATTTATACAAATGTGAACAATACGGGACATATTACCAAACCAAGATTCATTCACGTAATACAAACACTTCTTAATTAGCATACACAGCAATCATACAGGGTTCGTGCATCTAAAAATCTTTCTTTTCTTAAAGAATCTTCAAGAAAAAACAAACTTTTCCAAGGAGGCACCTTGTTTAGCAGCATCCTTTGTCCATTCGTCAAAAGAATCAGAAAAATCCTTGCTTTCCTTCTCGTCTTTAAACTTTATTACAACTCCTCGAGAGAATGATTTCTGGTTAAAAACCACAAAAATATATCAAATGCCAGGTTAACACTCTTATCAATCACACATTCGGAGAGTAACCAGTAACCGCTAACCAAGGATGCTCAATTTATTAAAATCGATTTCATAAACACTCAGAAGAAAGGGAAACAGGAAGAGAGGTCTGACGTACCTCCTTTTCGGAACCCGAACTATCAGATACACAGATGAACTGAAGCGGTCCCAACTTAAACAACTGTCGAAAACACAAATTAAAATACAATACGATTAGTGGCACTTATCAGCAACTGATGATTTAATCATTCGGACTAAACAAAATGCATGAAAAATGAAAATTGAAAACTGAGAGTTACATTCCTAAGTTACATAACCGAGCATAGAAAATTGAGATTTAAAAGAGATCTGAAACCAGAAGAAGGGTAAAATTGTAAGGGAAAAGAGAGTCACCTGAGCCGAACTAATATCAAAACTGAAACCATCGGCCGAATCCGATTCCTGAAATCGGAGTTCGGTGACTTCATTAACGCATGAAAACGTAGCTACAACAGACAAAGACGAAAGAGATGAGGAAGGGGAAGTGAGATCAGTGACGGAAGCGAGAGAGAACTCCTGCTGCTTAAGCTTATTCAGAGAAGGAGCCACCATTATCGCGAGCACTGAGGAAATAGGAGAAGTAGGAGCGGCACAGATGAGAAGAAGAGGAAGAGAGGCAAAAGGAAAAAAAGAGCCGCCAAAGGAGCGAATGGTATTTGTGCAATCAAGTTGGAGTGTACGTTCACTTTAACTTTGTAGTTAATGCCCATTGCCCAAATATCTTTATTGGTTACTTTATTTCTAAACTTTTATTGAAAATTTATTGTGCTCAATTACACATATAATACTTCTGTATTTTTAAGGATATATTCCATAAATATTTTGAGAGATTTAGTGATTATTTTTTTTTTCAAATTATATTTTTTTTTCAAATTTTTTTATTAAAAAAAAGAAGAGACTGAAAAAGTGTGATGATACCACTTTTGACTATAATACTTCATTTTAAATATAACATTAAAGAATCTAATGCTTATATAAATAAACATATATTTCATGACAAAATAAAAATTCCATTCTATATATAATAATTAATAATTAATTTATGGATAATTAATTAATTAAAAAATATTTTTAAAATATGGAGATGATATATAAAAAATGTTTTGCAATTATATGTTAATTTACATATTATTTACATTTAACATATATACATATACTTTCACACATAAAAACTCTATCACCTCTACGCTTATTTCGGAGGTGTGAACTTCGACTCAACCGTCTCTCGCAGGAGGGTGCTAAATATTCGTATGAAAATATTAAATTATTGGGTCGGTATCCTATAAACCAATGACAAAAAAAAGTCAAAATAAATTGTTGATTGATGATATTTAATTATCATTGTCAAGCAAAGAATGTATAATGCCTAAGCACATAAATGATGAACTCACATGATTAAATACAGCTATTTATTTTTTTAACATGTTCAACTGCTTTGATCGGACAAGAACCATATTCTTTTAATAATTAGCAAATGATTTTTTTGGCTTTCACATTTTATAGAGAAATTAAGGTTTGTTAAATTTTGTTTGACATATGAAAAGTATCTCTAGTAGTAGCAAGTAAACTTAATAAATTAAATCAATCAAAAAATTTAAAATGTATTTGGTAATAAACTAAAGGCAATTGTTTAAAATAGCACATTTTAATATTTTTTTCAAAAGTATCACTACTAATTTAAGTTTCTAATAATAGTATAAATTTAAAATTTAAAATATATTAAAAAATTTTAATAGTAAATTTAAAAACTAGAGAAAATAACTCAAATATAATTTTTTAATTTATTTATAATTTATGTAGAATAAATATATATTTTATATAATAAATTATTTTATTTTTGAAATTTTAATTTGATTGTATTGGATTTAAAATAAAACAAATTAAAATATTATTTTAGGATATAGTTCTTTAAATAAAGAAATTAAATAAATACAAAAAACTGAGATAAAATCTTGTAATGCCACATCGCTTTATAAAGTACCTGTTTACTAAAATTATTTTTAAAAGTGCAGATAGTTTTTTTAGGAAAAGAATAAGAAAATAATATAACTTTTTCTATTAAATATAAAAAGAGAACTATTGATGTTAAAATAAATAGGTTTTAGCTTGGCGCCGATTCATTGTGTTATTATAAAAGAAAAAAGTTATAAATCTTTAATCGTTTTTTCGTTTGGAGAAACTACACATCCAATGAAAAATGTACTTTTGATGTTAATTCTAATATATAGTAGAAAATAATAAAATAATAAAACTAATATTAATAATAATTAAAAAAGTGTACGTAGTTATTGTAGGAATGAAGAGCACAACTCGTTCATTCTTCTTTAGTTCATTATTTTCGTTTTGATTTACAGAAAGAAATAGTTTTCGTGAATTTCCTTTTTTCAGAATTTTTTGATGACACCTAATCTTATAGAAATCTTTTCTGTAAAGCCCAAATAGAATCTTATTTTGGTGGACCATAGGTCCAAAAACGAAAATAACCCTAGGTTATGTGTCTTTCTCTTGATATAAATTTCCATGCACTGTCGACAGCTAGGACAACCTGCAGCAAGAGAAAAACGACAGAGAGAGAGTTAGAGAGAGAGAGAGAGCTTTCTTTAATTCTAGAGTGTTGTTCTTAGTCTTTCTTGGTTGTAAATTTTTTTCTTAATAAAAAGTTTCTTCCAAGAGGTACCTATAAGGGAACTCGGGTATTTGTGTGTGTTTTGCCAAGTTATTATACCTCACAATTGGTATCAGAGCAATCCAGGTTATCTGAACAGAAGCTTTGAGGTATTCCAATGACAAACTCAAGGGTTGAGGTGGACAGATTCGATGGCAATGGGGATTTTTCCCTATGGAAGGTCAGAATGCTGGCACACCTGGGTGTCCTTGGTCTAAAGGATATCCTAACTGATGAAACACTCAGGAAAGAGCCTACCACAAATGAGGAGTTGGATGATGATACCTACATAGCAGGTATAGATCCATTAAAGTTTGAGAAATCAAAAAGGGCCAAGGATTTGATCGTGATCAACGTTGATAATCAAGTTCTAAGGAAGATATCGAACTGCGAGACTGCAAGCAGCGATGTGGGCAACTCTGAACAAACTTTACATGGAGACTTCCTTACCAAACATGATCTACCTACAGCTGAAATTCTACACGTTCAAGATGGATGACTCCAAGAACATCGATACGAACGTGGATGACTTCCTAAAGCTGGTCACAGACCTAAACAACATAGGAGTCGAAGTTTCAGAAGAGGTACAAGCAATCCTTTTGCTAAGTTCCTTGTCTAACAGGTACGAACAACTAAAGGAGACTCTCAAGTACGAGAGAGACACCCTGAAGCTGAACGAAGTGACAGCTGCTGCAAAATCCAAGGAAAGGGAGTTGATAGATAGTGGGAAACTTTCTAAAACTCAGAATGAGGAGTTGTATGTGGAGTCCAGAGGAAGGCCAACCAGCCAGTTTGAGAAAGGCAGCAGTAGTAATGGTAAAGGAAGATCCAAAAGCAGAAGCAGGTCAAAATCCAGACAAAGAAACTCAAACAAATCAAAAGCTTATTTTGTTTGTGGGAAAGAGGGACATTGGAAGAGAAATTGCCCAAAAAGAAAGAATCGAGCTCAGGAATCAGCAAACATGGCAGCTGAGCCCAAACAGTCTATGGTACTAACAGTGAGTACTCAGGACTCAAGTGAAGAATGGGTCATGGATTCAGGTTGTTCATTCCACATAACTCCCAACAAGGAAGTGTTGTTTGACTTAGAAGAATTCGATGGTGGCAAGTTTCTTATGGCAAACAACACTCACTGCATTGTCAAAGGAGTAGGTAAGATCAAAATTCAGAATTTGGATGGATCTGTGGTAATCTTAACAGGTGTCAGATACATACCAGAAATGGGACGAAATTTGATCTCTTATGGAATGCTAGAGAAGGCAGGGTGCAAATACCAAGGGGGAGACTTTATGATTAACTTCTACAAAAAGGATCAGAAAGTGCTTTCAGGAAAGTATCACAACGGTTTGTACTACCTTCAGGGAACAGTTGTGAAGGGGGAAGTCAACATTTCAAGAGCGGAACCAGACATGACAAGAATATGGCATTCAAGATTGGGTCATATGAGTCTGAAAAACATGAACATCCTTGTGCAGGAAGGTTACTTGTTGAAGAATCAAGTTGAAGAATTGGAGTTTTGTGAGAGTTGTGTTTTTGGAAAATCTCACAAGCAGAGTTTCCCTACAGGAAAGCATACTTCTAAAGGAGTGTTGGAATATGTTCATTCAGATTTATGGGGATCTCCTTCTACACTAGAAAGTCTGGGAGGCTGTAAGTATTTTGTCACCTACATTGATGATTTTTCCAGAAAAGTTTGGATTTACTTCTTGAAATCCAAGGATGAAGTATTTCAAACTTTCAAAGATTGGAAAATATCAGTAGAGAATCAGACAGGGAAAAAGATCAAATGCTTACGGACAGACAATGGGCTGGAATTCTGCAACCAACAGATGGATAATCTATGTCGAGAATCAGGAATCAAGAGACATATAACCTGCATATATACTCCACAACAAAATGGAGTATCAGAAAGGATGAACAAGACTATCATGGATAAGGTTCGATGCATGTTGGCTGAGACAGGTTTGGGGCACGAGTTTTGGGCAGAAGCTGCATCTACTGCTGTCTACATCATCAATCGGTCCCCAAACGCATCCCTAGACTTCAAGCTGCCTGAGGAAACGTGGACAGGTGTAAAACCTGAGCTGACTCACCTCAGACGATTTGGTTGTTCAGCTTTTGTCCACATAGTCCAAGAGAAGACAAGCCCAAGAGCAGTTAAGGGTGTCTTTAGGGTTATCCTTTCGGAGTTAAAGGATACAGAGTCTGGATTCCTGAAGAAGGTGGATGCGCAACAAGTAGGAATGTTATATTCAATGAAGAAGAAGTATTCAAGGATACTCTTACTTCAGGGAAAGCCAAAAACGAGATCAAAGGAAAGAGCAAAAAGAAGGTATCATTCAGCGATGACTTGATTCAAGGACCAACCCCAGGTGGAACAAGTCAAAGAGACATATCTGTTCAAGGTAGAGATTGTTCTTCTGAGGAATCTGAGAGTTCAGAAGAAAATGAATAGGAATATGTCTCAGAACTAGAGCAAGAAGTGTCTAACTACTTGCTGGCTAGAGATAGAGTAAGGAGGAACATTCGCCCTCCTTCCAGGTTTGAGGATTCTGATTTCGTTGCCTATGCTCTAGCTGCAGCTGAAGAGATCAACTTGGAAGAACCCAAGTCATTTGCAGAGATAAAGTTCAGCAAACACAAGAAATTCTGGGAATCCGCTGCTCAAGAAGAGATGAATTCATTAATGAAGAATCAAACATGGATCCTGATTGATAAACCAGAAGGAGCAAAACCAATTTGCTGCAAATGGGTATTCAAGCTAAAACTAGGAATTCTAGGGGTTGAAAAGCAAAAGTACAAAGTAAGACTGGTAGCAAAGGGATTTTCTCAAAAGGAAGGAATCGACTACAACGAGGTGTTCTCTCCTGTTGTTAAGCATGTATCGATTCGCCTCATCTTATCCCTAGTGGCAAACAAAGATTATGAGCTGAAACAGATGGAAGTCAAAACAGCATTCTTGCATGGAGAATTGGAAAAAGGATTCTTATGCAACAGCCAGAGGGTTTTGTCAAGAAGGGAAATGAAAACAAGGTTTGTTTACTGAAAAAGTCTCTATATGGTCTTAAACAGTCTCCAAGACAGTGGAATCTGAAGTTCGACAACTTCATGAAGACTCAGAACTTTGTACGAAGCAAGCTGGACCCGTGTGTGTACATGAGGAATGTACAAACCAAACAGGCAGTTCATCTCTTGCTGTACGTGGATGACATGTTGATAGCCTCACAGGATCTGAAAGAGATAAAGAAGGTAAAGGATAGCTTGAATCAGGAATTCGAGATGAAAGACCTAGGGAAAGCTTCAAGGATTCTAGGTATGGATATTATCAGAGACAGGCAAAAGGGAACTCTGATTCTATCTCAAGAAGCATATCTGGAAAAGGTACTAAGGACATTTGGAATGGCAGAATCAAAAGCAGTACTCACTCCAACGTCTAGTCAATTCAGACTTAGAAGTCTAACTACTGAAGAAAAGAAAGAAGAAGATTGGCATATGGAAATGGTTCCGTACGTAAGTGTAGTTGGAAGTTTGATGTATGCTATGGTAGGATCTAGACCTGATCTAGCTTTTGTAGTGGGGCTCATTAGCAGATTCATGAGTCAACCAGGAAGAGAACACTGGTCAGCTGTGAAGTGGGTATTGAAGTACCTAAAAGGAGCTACTGGGAGATGTTTAGTGTTCAAGAGGAATTCAGATTTCAACATTGAAGGGTTCTGTGACTCAGACTATGCTGCTGATCTAGACAGAAGAAGATCAGTAACAGGTTTTGTATTTAAAGTTTGGGGGAACACAGTTTGTTGGAGATCTAGCTTACAATCAGTTGTGGCATTGTCAACAACTGAAGCTGAGTACATGGCACTCGCCTCAGCTGTCAAGGAAGCCATATGGCTGAAAGGTTTATGTGATGAACTAGGTTTCACACAGCAGAGTGTTATTATACATTGCGATTCACAAAGTGCCCTATCGCTAGCAAAGAATGCAGTTCATCATGAAAGAACAAAGCACATTGACACTAGATACCATTTCATCCGGGATATCCTAAACGAGGGCAAGGTTCGTCTATCTAAGATTCACACCAGCAAGAATGCTGCAGACTTTCTAACTAAAGGCTTACCTGGCCAGAAGTTCGAGTTGTGCTGCGAGCTGGTGAACCTCAGCTAAGGCTGAGGGAATAACTCCAGGTAACTCCATTGTCAGGGTCTCATCCTCGCAGAGACAAGGAAACAGAACTCGTTAGTAATCCAGTTTGACAATGGAAGGATAAATGAATAAGAAGATTCTTTTACTAAGTTACCTGTGAGCTAGCAGCGAGGGGAAGGAGCTGAGGAAGAATTGGCAGAACGGAATCACCTCCGTATCTCTCAAGGTGGAGCTCCAGACCGAGCAAGAGCCTAGAAAAACCAAAAAGAGGGTGAGAAATTACCCACGGCGGCGTGTCACCGATGCATGGACCGCCGGCAAAGACCACGATGGCGCGTGCCGCTGGTGCGTGACCGAAGGAGCAGGCGCGTGAGATCGGCGTGTGGAGGTCGTCACTGGCGCGTCAGATCGGCGCGTGGAGATTGTAACCGGCACGTGGACACCGGCGCATGGAGGCCATCATCGGCACTTGGCCAGAACGTCACCGTAGGACCTCCGGCGCATGTGGAGCGCGTGAGAAGCGCGTGAGACGCGCGTAATACTCCGCGAAGAACCGCAACTTCATGGAGCGCAGTTTTCGGCGACGCTCGATGACAGATCTGAAGATCTGGGAGGCCGAAAGCACCGTCGAAGCTTTGAAGGTGCTTCAATGGTGAACGAGGAGGAGAAGGTGAGCTTCTCGAAGAAGATCTCACGGAGGAGGAGCCGCAAAACCAGATCTCGGAGGAGATCTCGCGGAGGAAGCTCCACGCAAGGCGAAATCGGACCCGAGACTCTCAAAAGAAGCTTCGATGAAGCTTCAATGGCGGCACGCTCGGCAGTAGAAGTAGCCGTGGGAGGAGGCTTCGAAGACGCCGGAAAAGGCACCGCGGAAAAGGAGAAAGCTTTGATCTGAAGCTTTCACGGCATCGTGACGGTGGAGGAGCCGTCGGCGGAGAAGCAGGGTACCGGAATCAGGCCGAGAAGCAGAGGAAGATTTTCGGGAAGAAAACGAAAAAATGGGGGCAACCAGGAGATGGATGCCGCGAGACCAGGAGAGAGGAAAAAAAACAAGAAGAAAGAATAAGACAACGATAAAATCACATGGAGAAGGAAGAGAAGAAAGGAAAGTTAAGGAAATAACAGCCGTTTTGAGGAGAAGCAAAATGGAAAGTTAGGGTTTTAGAAGTCAACAAAATCGACTTAAATACCCCGGGTCAACAAATTATGTTTGGGCCTCATTCTCTAATTTTCGGAAGCCCAAATTCAGAAATTAGAGAAATGTGGAGTTTGTAGAGCCCAAACAGAATCTTACTTTGGTGGGCCATAGGCCCAAAAACGAAAATAACCCTAGGTTATGTGTCTTTCTCTTGGTATAAATTTCCATGCACTGTCGACAGCTAGGGCAACCTACAGCAAGAGAAAAAAGATAGAGAGAGAGTTAGAGAGAGAGAGAGCTTTCTTTAATTCTAGAGTGTTGTTTTTAGTCTTTCCTCGTTGTAAATTTTTTTCTTAATAAAAGGTTTCTTCTGAGCGGTACCTATAAGGGAACTCGGGTATTTGTGTGTGTTTTGCCAAGTTATTATACCTCACATTTTCTGATTATTCAATAAAAGAAAGTAAATCTTTTAGATATAAATAAAAATAAAGAACGATAAACTAATCTTAGCAATGTAAAGACAAAACGGCATACGAATGCTTATAATAACTACAAAAAACCTTAGAAATCTAGACATCACTTGAAGCAGTACCTTTGATCAGCTTCTAGGTCTTTAAATTTCTTGAAGCACAATCCACCCCATCTCTTGTTAAATTGCAAAATCTCCATCACAATTGCAAACAATCCAATTACATCGTTGATGCTAGTATATGCAATCTTCCATAAGCTTCCGGGTTGCAAGATGGCTAAGCCTTTGTAGATGTTGTAGATACTTAGTACAGTCACTACATATCCCACAGTGTGATGGTACCAATTCCAATACTTTATGTTCTTATGGTCCTTGTCCGGTCTTGCTTTGAGCGCAAGTATCTGCAAAAACCCTAGAAAGAATAGAAAGATCCCTATCACGGTATGCCGCGTAGCTCTCATTCTAGTGTGTTTTTGCCATGTATATTGCAGTTCTTAGTTCTCCTAATAAACCGGCAAAATAACCGGTGGTTTGAAAAAAGATGTGGACCTAGAACCAAATAGGATCCAGTCCTTTGTAGGTCCTCATGTACCTTGCGACCATGATTCCAATGGGCATGAAAATCCCCCAACTCACCGCGTTCACAAGACCATAGATTTGCTTGACTAGTAACACGTTGCCGTTAGTATTAGAAAACATGTGCATCTAACTTTAAACCAATTGACAATGAATGTAGTGATCAATGCACTTTATATACGTACTAGTGTAAAAATGTCCCAATTTCCGATGTGTGATATTTCACACTCTAATAGACCTCTTCGAGATATGGACGGGACACACACTAAAACCTCGAACATATCACGATAATACGAGCCATTTATAATGTGGGAAATCGTTTTTGTGAAAAATCATATGTCCGACTAACATTGGGCTCTGATACCATATTAGAAAACATAAACATTTAACTTAAAACAAATGGGAAAATCGCATAAAAAACCTCGAATTTGGCAGCCACTAACACTTTAAACCTCAAGATTTTGTCACTGACATTTTTAAACTTAGATTTGGGATTTTAGGGTTTTTAGGGTTTTAGGGTTTTTCAATTTGGGATTTTAGGGTTTTTCAAAAAATCAAGAACAAACGAAATTCGAATTTGGGAAGAGGAACATCGCATCGAGATGAGGTAAAATCATTTTTAAACTTAGAATCGAAGGTGATTTTCCTGGGGAGATGATTTGTTGTTTCAGTTGTGAAAATTTTATTTGGGTTTGGCTGCTGAAGAAGAAGAAGACAAATAGTGGAAAATTAAACGACGAAATTTAAGAAAGGAGAAAAGAGAAAGGTTTTCAACCGGCGTTTCAACAGTTGCGTGATTCCCGAGTTTCATTTCAAACCCCTTCATTCTTTCACCTCCTTCGTTTTTATTCAGGTTCTAGAGCGTTTGCTGGTTTCTCCAAATTTTCCCGAGAAAATTCCCTAATACCCATTTGCGCAACTTTCCTAAGCTGAATTTCGCAAAATTTTTATAGTCCTGAGCTTCTCGAAATCTCAGTAATATTATCTTCTTAAGGTATTTGTTTGTTATTATTATTGTTGTTCTGTGATTGAAGATATGAATTGATTTCGCTGAATTGATTTCGCTGAACCCCTATGTTGGGTCTAAATCGAATACCCTATGTTCGACATAACTTAGACCCAACAGAAAATACCGTAAGTTCATAACACAACAAAACCCACGTGTTAATAACTTAAAATAAACGGGGTTAAATGATTTTTAACGGAGGACAAATCGTTTTTAACGGAGGTTAAATGACTTTTAACGTCAGTTTATGTTCTGTTAAATCTATTTAACGGAAAGTAATCGGGTATAAATTTCACTGTTAAAAATGATAAAAACTTAACTTTAGATGTTTATAGTGTAAGTGACAAAATCTTGAGATTTAAAGTGTTAGTAGCGGCCAAATTTGAGGTTTTTTATGCGATTTTCCCTAAAACAAATTGAAAATGAATGACCTATGCATCTTATATATTAGTGTAGAAATGTCCCAACTTTCGATATATGATATTTCACGCTCTAATAGTTAGATGCTTTTGTGGTCGTGACATGTCGAGAGAGCAAATCCAAAGTAGCCATGGATTTGAAATGATCTCCACTCATGGCGTGCGTCCTAAGTCTATCCCCTTCTTTCAAGGGACCGTCTTGCCATATATGATTCACCACAGTTGTATTAAAAGGCAACACTATAGTGGTCAATGTAGTCATCTCTCTGTTACGATATAGCTATGCGACATGGAAACTCAAAGGACCTTCTTGATCAAGTATTTAAAAGAATACTCTTAGCTTTATATAAGAATAACTCTCTTATTATGTTTAGAAAACAACTTAAAAACTAAACACTAAAACTATTGTTGTGATTTGTTATAACTCAACAATCACACTTATATATAGTATTAGCATATTTTTGCCAATTCCTATATTGATTAGAACTAGATAACTCCTAATCCTAATAGGTTTATTTAAAATAAATTTAAATTTATCTTATATTTTAACCAATATTATTAGAGATATAAGATATATCTTATATCATAACCAATATTGTTAGAGATATATCTTAAGCAAATCTTTGAAGCTTATCCAACACTTGAAACATAGTTGAGTAGCTCTTGCTTGAAGAAGTATAGGCACGCATGAAACCTGTGGTAAGAACAGAATCTTTATTGAATGAAAAATGGAGTTACAAAGTTTGAATCCATCTCAATCTCTCGATTGAGCTAAATTTCCCAGCAGAAACAACCTTCTGCCTTACACGAAACTTCCCAGATTCAAGCTACCCAAACAATTTCCCTAAACATCTTTCCCTAAAGATCTTCTTATATACTGAAAACCTTTTACAATATAATTAACAAACTACTAACAGACTTATTACTTACCAATCAATTCGCCAGTTCATCTATTCACTCTTCCAGCTCACAATCTTCTTCTCCATCTTCTCGTGTCTTTGTCGACTTCTTCCTGCGAAAATAAGCTCTCAAGGACCTATCAATCTGTCGTTGTCTTACGGTATGCCAAAAGAATTTGAGCACCTAACATGCCTTTGCTTGTTGGGTTTTTGCCCAGATTCGATGTTGGTGTGACGGTATGTAACTTCAAGCACTCCGGTTTCTCGGACATAAACTGAAGTGTAGAAACGAGTCTAAAGCCTCAAGATCAATGCAAGAACGAAATTGTTTTCCGTTTTTGAAGTTGTGAGAATTGCATCTAGGCTGAATTTCATCGGTTATTGCTCTAGTAAAGTATGGAGCCAACACCAACATAAAACACAAAACCATAAAAACTGTTCTTGTAGACAAAGACATGTTGATGATGATGATGATTGTGTTTTTACTTGGCGACGAACAAAGGTTAAATCTTCCGAAATCAGTTCTTGCTTTAGAAGAAATAAATTTTCGAGTAGTGCTGAGTTGTGTATTTATAGCGATATACAATTCCAAGTCTTGGGAAACATTTTATATTTTTTCTTTTTTAAATATCAATAATCTGATATTTTTCCTTTTCTATTGCCAACAAATTTTCACACTTTATTTTCCTTTTTCTTCTTAACAAATATGCATCTAACTAAGTCCTAATTATTTTCTAATTACGAAAATCGTTTTATTTTCGTGGTTAATTTGTTTCTTGTCGCTTGTGGTTAACAAATTTTAAACACTTGAATTCCCAATGATCACATTTATAAATGATAAAATGGGTTTGAATCCACTGAGTAAGTTGGGCATATTAACCGAATCCGAAATCCGAATCCAAAATCCAAACCCGAACGCGATCCGAAATATCCGAATCCGAATCTGACCCGAAAAACTCGAACCCGAACAAATATGGATATTTAAAAATACCTGAATAAGTTTTGTTTGCTAAATATTTTAGGTTCGGATTCGGGTTCGGATATACCCAAAATAGTATTTTGGGTTCGGGTAGATATACTAGAAACCCGAACATAACCGAATTTGGTTTAAATATATATAAATTAAATATTCCACATCTTGTTGATTAATTAGTTCTAAAACTGAATTTTGTTATTTGTATGTAGCAAATCTAAATTAATGATTTTTTTTGTTAATTAGAGATTTTTATTTGATTCTTTTAAATATTATCATTAAAATTACTAATTTCAAAAATTTTAAAATAAAAATATTTTTAAAGTTTATCTACTAATTTTAAAAACTTAAATAAAATCAATTAATTGAAATTTCATATTTATCCAACAATATCTATTTATGTAAATTTGAAAGAAAAAAAATTAGTGTTAGAACATAAAATACATAACGAGAATTACTAGTTAGACAATTTGATTTTTATTTTTGATATCTAATATTTTGTTATTTTTGATTCATCATGTTTTTTGATTATTTGAAACAACGTATGTCTATTTTGAATAAAAGTATGAACTAACCCGAACCTATATGTATGTCTATTTTAGGTACAAAACTCGAACCAATCCAAATATGTGTTCAAAATCCGAACCAATCCGAATCCATATTCAAAATCCAAACTATCCCGAACCTGAACTTAAAATCCGAACTAAACCCGAATATGTAGAGATCCGAACTGAATCCGACCTAAAATTTATAAATACCCGAATGGATCTTATATTTATGACCCCAAAAACTCAAAAACCTAAAAAATCTGATCTTAACTTGAATGGTTACCCGAACGCCCAACCCTACCACGCAGTTTAAATGGGTCCATTATAAAAAATTTAATTTGTGATTCGTCCATAGCAAAGCTAAACAAATCTAATTAGGGCACACATAGTTAAGAGGTTTTACCTATAATTATACAAGTCAGTCCTGTTCTTCCACATAATCTTCATTAACTCTTTTTCATATAATTAGAAAATATAAAAACTAAAAATTTATAAAATTGTGGATATAAATCTTCCGGTAGAAATAAAAGTGACAAAAAATGATTTTAATAGAGTAGTAAAGACTGAAAAAAATAATAGAATAGTAAAGAAAGTGAATTTCTCGATGATATTTTATGGGTTAGTAAAGAGTATAAAGAAGGTTCGACAAATAGCTGGTGAGTTGTTAAACAGTTAAATATGATACTATCGTATATCAATACATTCTTGGACTAATTTTTTGCCAGTCAAACAGTTAAATATGATGAGTTGGCTTGGTGAGTTACTAACACATAAGCTAAAAATATCAAAGGTTTTTGGGTCAGCTGTCACGTCATTAAAATAAAAAAAATTATTTTTGATTTTTTGTCTATAATTTTATGATTTCAGTAATGTAATTACCTAAAAAGTATTAGTTCTAATATTAATACTAGTCCCCAAAAGACTATAATTGATATGAATACACATTATGCTATTGAACACTAAAATATATATAATGATAAATATAAAATTTACCAAATAAAATTGAATCAAACATAACCAAAGTAATATTTATCGTTTTTATTTTTAAAACAAAAATTTCGTATCTGATAGTGATAACAAATGGAACCAAGCTAACCAAACTAAATACAAAGGAATTGTTTTTTAGTTCATGATTCAAAAATGAAATATTCTAAAATTTATGATAGAAAGTGGATACTCATTCATTTATAAAACTAAACTAAATTTACATATGCGTCTTGCTTAGAGCAAAAAATATTTTTATGTTATAATTAATTAATTATTTAATAAATATAATTAGATATTTATATAATTTTTTTAATATTTTGAATATAAATATATAATACGTAAATATTTTAAATTTTATATATTAATTTTTTATTAATACATAATTTAATTTATTTTATTATTATATATTTAAATATTATTAGTTATATATATTACTATATCATTTAATTCAAAAGATATTTCTATAATTTAAATAAACTACATAAATCATTGATCTCATAGTAAAATATATTTATTTTCTAACCAAATTAATAGTAGTGAGATATATTATAATGATTCTAACAATTTAAATTTATTTATATATTTATTTCAAATTAGTTATAAATGATTTTATATGTAAATTAAAAAATAAAAATAATTTATTTTTTAACAAATTTAATAATATATTTAGTTAGTTTAATGAAATATATTGATTTTCTATCCAAATTAATAGTAATGATATATATTGTAATTATTGTACTAAATTATACCTATTTATATATTTATTTTAAACTTATTATGATGATGACACATCAACATAATATTTTTGTTAATAACACGTTAGGATACAGTTATTTTATTAAAAAAAATTTCAAATAATATATTAAAAATTTAAATTAGTTTACAAAGGTCAAAAACTATCGGTAAATATTCTTCACACCTCATATTTTGATAGTATTCCATTAATGTTGTCATTATCAAATGGGACATTTGCAAAATTGATCTAAGACCAAAAATATGACCAAAAATACAAACAAAGTCTGCAATTAGTAATGAAGTCTGCAAGTGAAGTTTACACTTGTAATGAAAACGTGTTATGAAGTCTACAACTGAATTCTGCAACCTGTAATGAAATCTACAATACGAAAATCCATTGATTCAAAAACTAATGTCAAATTCAAAACGTAAGAAAAAAACTCAAAAACAACTTAAAAAACTGTAAACCACCATAAATTTCAAGAGAAATTTAAAACATCTATTGAAAATCTTAAAAAAATCATCTAAAATTTTAAAAACCATTAAAAATCACTTTAAAAACTACAAAAACAACAATATTACTTTTTGTAAATCTTTTTCCAGATTTACAACAAGAGAAAATAAAAAACAACAAAAATCTCCAAAACTATGAAAAACGTAATAACTAGTAAAAACAACACACTTACGTTTTCAAACTGTTATGAAATCTGCAACTGAAGTCTGCAAATGAAGTCTGCAACATGTAATGAAGTTTGCAGCACGAAAATCTATTAATTCAAAAATCAACGTCAAATTCAAAACGTAAGAAAAAAACTCAAAAACAACAACAAAAAACTCTAAAACCACCATCAATCTCAAATATTTATTGAAAATCTTTAAAAACCCATCTAAAATTTTAAAAACCATTAAAAATCACTTTAAAAATCTACTAAAACAACAAAATTATTTTTTGTAAATCTTTTTCTAGATCTACAACAATAGAAAATGAGAAATAAGATAAGACTATAAGAGAAAAAATTAAGAAAACAACAAAAAAAACAAAATCTCCAAAATTAACAAAAACGTAACAACTAGTAAAAATAACAAAATTACATCTTTAGATCTCGTGACTTCATTTTCCAGATCTACAACAATACAAGATTAGAAATGAGATAACAATATAAGAAAAAAAATAAGAAAACAACAAGAACAACAAAAATCACCAAAACTACGAAAAACTTAAAAACTAATAAAAATAACAAACTTACGTTTTTAGATCTCTTCACTTCTTTTTCCAGATCTACAACATTATAAGACGAAAAAGTGTTATAAAAATAACAAAAGATCTAAATAACAAAAATATTCTCGAGAAATCTGCTTCGTTAAATCTACGGCAACATCTCGAAAAGTATACGTAACCCTAAACCCTAAATAATAAGATTCCCTAAATGTGCAAAAGTTTTATTAAAAATTGGATGAATATGTTGAAGATAGTTAAGTAAATGCAAAACTCAAATAATTTTCTTTTAAAAATTTGTAAATCTAAATTTTCAAGTTTATCATATGATATTTCAAATTCTACCATGAATTCTTTACACAAACATCAACTATTAACCCACAACACATAACAACAAAAACTAGCAAATATTTGATACCATTAGATCGAATCCAATCTTTTTATTTTTATTCATTATAACTTTTACGTGTTTTTAATATGTATATAAATTGTGTTAATAACAATTTTAATTTTTTTTTAAAATATTTCACGATTTTTATTTGATTTAGGTAATTTATTTACAAAGAAAGTCTGCTTTGGGGAGAAAAACAGTTTATTCCGGCTGAAGGAGACTTCTCTGAGAAGTTTTCGAGGTTTACTCCTATGGAAGCAGACTTCTATGATAAGTCTGATTTGATCGGAATAAACTTCGAACAATTCACGAAATCTGCTTTCGTGAGAAAAACAGTTTATTTCGGCTGAAACAAACTTCTCTGAGAAATCTGCTTTAATGAGAAAAACAGTTTATTCCGGCTGAAGCAGAATTCTCGAAGTCTGCTCTGATAACAAAAAAACACGCATGGACTGAAATGTAATTGATATTTCGACATTATTTTTTAGACAAAACCAGTGTTTAGTAATTTCTCTATCCTTATAGGTTAGTTTTGCAAAAATATTTTCATGGGGATTAGAGTTGCATTTGAAGTCAAGTTTTAGATTATTTTTAGCAATTTCCCCTTATCAAATAAAAGAAAGAAGTTTTCTCTCATGATTTTTTATTTGTCCTCCTTATGTTGTAATAATCCTTAGAGAACGGAAAGTAACAAAACAATATGCATTTGGTTTCTATTATACTTTTCAGTTTTTGTATTATACATTGACTGCCAAATGTATATTGGTTTGTTTTTTTTTTAAGATTGTTAAAATATAAGAATGATAAATATTAGCTTGATTATGTTTGGTACTATAGTATTATGTAAATTTTATAGTTATCGTAAAATATGTTTTAGGATCTAATATAATGATATGATTTGTATTTATGTAGATTGTAGTCTTTTCTTAGTAATAAGGTTTCTTGAGTTGTTTAACGTATTGGTAATTCAATTTTTTTCGTAATAACAGTAAATTGATATTTAAATAAAACAACTTTTTAATAATGAGTTATTGAAATAGTATAAACTTAGGTAAAAAAATAGAAAATATATTTTCTTACTTTTTATTTGAAATGATTATGTAACAGCTGCCGTGGCAGTTGACTCCGTAAATTTAAACGTTTTCGTTAACAAGTCAGTTGAATCAGTAACTAACTTAGCATAATTAACAACTTAACTAAATTTCCATTAGTATAAACATTAATGCATCGATTTATAATACTTTGGATATAAAATTAAAAGAGTACTATAAAATAATATTTTTAAAAAAATTATATTAAAAATAATATTTTAAAATTAAAATTTCAAAAATAACAGAAATAATTATAAAAATATTTATTTACTGTAAATAAATTATACATAAACTTAAAATATTATATTTATGTTTCTCTTTCTAATTTAAAGTTTAAATTTTTATTGAATTTAAAGTTTTAATGTATTTTAATTTTAAATTTATGTTATTATTAGAAACAAAAATTTAAAAATTGCTATTTTATACAATTGCTCTCCTTAATATTTTGACATAAAAGATATTTTAAAATAAAATGCAAACACAATATAAAACAAAATATTAGAAATTTTAAAAAGCTAGTCAAACAAAATATAAAAAAAAATTGTTTTAAATATTTATCACATCTATAATTATTTACTTATTTAATATCATTATCTATCCAAAATAGAGAAAATTTAAATTTACTTGTATAATTTGATTTTATTATCTATTTTATATGTATAATCAATATTAAAATTTAAAAAAATTTTGAAAAAAAAAAATAAATTCTAACAACAATTAATTATAACATATGATATTTTCCCGTTCTAAATCTAATATATATATATATATATACATGTAAAATTTCAGATATAAATGCTATACGACAATGACAAGCAAGATGAGATCGTGACGATTTGAATTTCTGCTTTACAAAAAAAAAACAACAACGACAATAATGATTTATCTTTGATATATATAGTTACATCAACGACAATAACTCAAGACAAAAACAACTCTTAAATTCTCACAATTTGACATATCAACAAACAACAAAATCTCTTAAAACTCTCTTTAATACATCATCAATTTCTCTTTTATGATTTCTCAAATACTATAGAATAATATTTGTAATGTGTGTAGCAAAGAATAATTTGCAATTCTTTTGATAATTTGCAACTAAAATATGAAGTTCGGATTCAACCCCATGTTCTAGTTTATGGACCTATTTGAAGACGTATTCCTTTGCCCATCCTTCGTTTTAAGATTTCAACTTCTAAAGTTTTATAATATCAGTTGACAAAAAAGAAAGAAAGAAATTTTATATATCATTGTATCAATATACGACAAGTACTTGGAAATAAAGGAATGGCCATGCCGATGAGGAATGGCTTCACATAATTACTCACAAGGGTCCAGTGCTAAAGTTAATAAGACAAAAATCATATCAAATAATAATAATAAGAATATTGAAGTGAAATCCCATAATTTAATTAATGAAAAGCTATTAAGATTTGCTTTGAGTTGTATCATGGTGAGAGCTAGGGTTTTAGCTATACTAAAAGTCCGGTTCATGAAAGATCAAGTTCATATTATGAAGAACTAATTTAAGATGGAGATTTGCTAATCTGAAAGTGACCTAGACGTGCTATATATACATGAAGGTTTGCTTAATCTGGTTTAAATTTTGAATCAGTTGAAGATTGATCTTTGTTTACAGTTGGTTTTGGTCTAGTCCTAGTTCGTCAGAGTTGGTTTTTTTTAAAACATAGTTAATTTGTTGAATTCACTGGAACATTTTATGTAATTGAAAAGCATTTTAACAAACAAATTTCACTTTCACAATTTAAAAATATGTCACACAGCATGATAGTATTTTAAAAATATTATATAATATACAATTTAATAAAAAATATTTACGAAAATAATATTAGAATTTAACATTATACTGTATGCAAATTCTTAAAATTTTGACACAAAATATATTTTTGACATAAAACACAAATACAATATAAAAATTAGTCAAACAAAATATAAAATAAAAATTTGGTTTATTTAAATATTTATCATATTTACACTTCAATACCTATTTAATAATATAATTTATATAAAATAAAGATAATTTAAATTTATTTGTATAATCCAATTTTGTTTT
This sequence comes from Pugionium cornutum, assembly GCA_018901935.1. NCBI lineage: Eukaryota > Viridiplantae > Streptophyta > Magnoliopsida > Brassicales > Brassicaceae > Pugionium > Pugionium cornutum. Next base: position 9,139,480 of record CM032162.1, read on the forward strand.
CTATTTCATTTGTATAATCAATATTCAAAATACTTTAAAAAAATTATTTTAAATAAAAAAAATTATTTATATATCTAATTTATATTTACTAAATAAATAATCAATACCCCTGAATCTAAATCTAGTTTCTTTATATATGCAAACATAAAGTGCAGTAAAGACAAATAATAATAAAAGTAAACAGAGTCTTGATTCTATATATATAACCACAGCTTGTAAGGTGTAAAACCCAAAGAACAACTTTCATTAAATTTAAAAGATAAAGATCTCAAGATGTCAGGAGTGTGGATGTTCAAGAACGGCGTGGTTCGTCTAGTTGCGAATCCTGGAGCAGAGACGAACATTGAGAACACAAAGCGAAAGGTTCTTGTTTACACTCCAAGCAACGAAGTCATAACCTCTTACTCACATCTCCAACGACATCTCTACGCACTTGGCTGGGAACGTTACTACGAGGACCCTCATCTCCTTCAGTACCATAAAGCATCCACCGTTCATCTCATCTCACTTCCTACTGATTTCTCCAGATTCAAGTCCATGCACATGTATGACATCGTCGTCAAGAACCGCAACATGTTCCAAGTCAAGGACATGTGATGTAACCATACTTAATTTTAAGCTTTTCTGTTTCTGGCTTCTTGATCGTATATGCATTTCTTATGGTGTGGTTTTGATTTGTGCCATGTCTCTTGTGAAGCTAACTTTGTGTTTGGTTGTTGTGTTTGAATGTTGGATGTACTAATTTGAAGTAATGCATATTAATAAACAAATTTGTAATTTTGTGTATGAATTTTTCTTCCTTTTGAAGAATAACTATGCTATATACATACTTTTAGCTTTTAGTTATTTTTTATACCTTATGATGATAAGTACAAAAATAGTAATTTTTACTAAGATTGCATGAAAAAAAGTCTTGTGTAGAATGGATGATAGGTATAAAAAATATTTGTATATATAAAGTAACTAATAGATCTTATTTTTAAGTACCTTGTAGTTGGATCTGAGTTTGTTATAATTATATATATACAAAATAATAAAATATATGTAAAGTGGAATAATAACAACGAGGATGGAGTCTGCTCTCCCATGCTAAAACGCTAAGGCGACAAATTATATATGTATATACACGTTTCTTTCGTTTTTTTTAATTTTTTTGGGATGAATTTTAGGATTTTTGGTCCATAATACTTCCTCTATATAGTACATGAATTCCAAAGTGCCTAGTGTTATATTTTATTTTGGCAAAATGTCTTCTTTGTAAGTCAGTTATATAATAGCAACTTGTGCATATATTTTTGTAACCACAAATATAAACAGTTATATATTTGTTTATTGTAAGATATATGTGTGTGTAGGTCGGAGGGAAGAGATTATAAGATATCTGTTGGGTTTTTCGTAAGCAACATAGCGAGTGAAGGGGAAAACCGTAAAGAGTGAAATTAGTTTCTCACATACATTTATAAAGCCATTCTAATATATTATTTTATAAACATTTTAATAAAATAAATTCGTTTTAATGTGTTATTAACAAAAATGAACTAGGAGATAGTTGGTCCAGCTGTGTTTCAAGAAGTTAAACGATTTCTTGAAACTGGACACATGCTACCAACTATTAACCATACCAATATCTGCATAATCCCTAAGACTAATTGCCCAGAATCGATGAAGGATTTTAGACCGATATCACTTTGTAATATTCTTTATAAGGTTATCTCTAAAATTCTGGTTACGAGGTTGAAAGGGATTCTGAATAATATTGTGGCAGAAAATCAGGCAGCATTTAAACCAGGAAGATATATTACAGACAATGTTCTTTTAGCACACGAAGCTCTTCACTCTTCAAGGGTTCAGAATCGTTGTGCGAAATCATTTATGGCCGTCAAAACAGACATTGATAAAGCTTATGACCGGGTGGAATGGAAATTTTTAGAAGCTGTAATGGTCAAAAAAGGGTTCTCACTAATTTGGATTCGATGGATTATGAAGTGTGTATCATCTGTCTCATTCTCTGTTTTACTTAATGGAAGTCCTTATGGAAATTTTCGGCCACAAAGAGGTTTACGTCAAGGAGATCCGCTGTCGCCTTATTTGTTTATAATCTGTGCAGACGTACTGAGTTCAATGATTCACGAGGCTGAATCTGAAGGGATGCTTCAAGCTCTCCGAATAACAAGGACGTGTCCACCTATCTCTCATCTTCTTTTTGCTGATGACTCCCTCTTTTTTCTCAAAGCTGATCGGAGAAATGTGGTAACTTTGAAAAATATATTGCATGAATATGGCCGCATCTCGGGTCAGCTAATTAGTACGGAGAAATCATCAATTATTTTCGGACAAAAAGTCTTTCAACATACCAGAGACTTTATGCATCAAGAATTGCAAATTACTAAAGTTGGATGAGCTGGAAAATACCTGGAGTGACCTGAAGAATTCAAACGAAATAAAAGACATATGCTCAGATATTTGGTTGATAAAGTCAATGGTAAGATATCAGGTTGGCAATCTAAATTTTTGTCATTTGCGGGAAAAGAGGTTCTAATTAAAGCTGTGGCTTTTGCATTACCGGTATACTCAATGAATGTCTTCAAACTACCAGTTGACATTGCTGAGCAAATCAATAAAATTATGAATCGATTTTGGTGGGCTTCTACAGATACTAGTAAGAAGACTACCTGGGTTTCCTGGAAGAAGTTGGCAACACCGAAATTAATGGGTGGTTTGGGATTTCGTGATATCAGAAAGTTTAATCAAGCTTTGTTAGCCAATCTTGCATGGAAAATATTGAATCGGCCACATTGTCTTTTATCAAGAATTTTAAAGCATCGGTATTTTCCTAATTCTGAATTAATGGCAGCCAAGTGTGGGACACGACCATCTTTTGGCTGGCAATCATTACTTTATGGTTGTCAACTGTTAAGCTCAGGTCTTCGAAAAACTATTGGGAATGGAGCTTCTGTCAAAATAGGCGATGGCAATTGGCTACCAACAAATATACAAAGGTCTCTTCTTCTACTCCCATATACTAATCCCCAACTATCTGTTGCTACTCTTATTGATTCTTCCACAGCTCGATGGGATGAAGGTGTCATTAATGATCTAATTGACAAGAATGACCATCACTTGATCTACAAATTATTTTTACCTCTGACTCCGGCGTCTGATAGTTGGTATTGGCCCTTCACTGCAAATGGTATTTATTTGTTAAATCGGGGTATCGGCAGGCTGTTGAGTTGGAGCAAAATGGGACATCTACCATTCGCCCTCTTCTGAGTAATCATGCAAATATATCAAAACAATTTTGGCGATTAAAACTTCCTCCGAAAATTCTTCATTTCCTATGGAGACTATTATCTAAAGGTCTTCCCCTTAAAACACATTTATGTCATCACAAAATAACGGATGATAATAAATGTGTGCGGTGTACTGTTTCGGACGAATCTGAAGATCATTGTTTTTTTTGTTCTGAGATTCAGATGGTTTAGCGGCAGTTGGGTCTCTCCAATCCGATTTTCTCAGATCCGTTAAGATCAATCCATGACAAGTTCAGATTTCTATTGGCAAGCTATGCTCTATTTTCTGAAGACTGTAACCAAAAATTTGTTCCTTTTTTTATTCTTTGGAGAATTTGGAAAACGAGGAATGATCTCGTTTTTAATCAGAAAGTTCATCCGATGTCGTGGTTAATAAACAAAAGTTTTGAGGATGCACATGAATGGCTTCAGGTCCAAGGGGTGGATAGGAGGGTTTCACATTCTACATCCAAAGATAATACATTAACATCAAAATGGTCTCCACCTCCACATCTTTGGGTTAAATGTAATTATGATGTGGCTCATCGTGAGGGCATACTTCATTCGGGTATGGGTTGGATTTTACGTGATGATAAAGGTACCTTTCTCTTTACTGGTATGGGTAAATTTCAAGGTAGACCAACAGTTTTAGAAGCCGAATCTACGGCACTCATCTGGGCAATCCAAGCTACATGATCTATGGGTTATCGGAAGGTAATATTTGAAGGTGACAATCAAGAGTTGGCGAGTTTATTAAACAAATCATTGATCAATTTACGATTACAGCAGTATGTCCAGGCTATTCGTCAATGGATTCCTTCATTTGATCAAGTGATTTTCAGATATCAACCACGATGTTGTAATCGAGCGGCAGATACGTTAGCTTCGCAAGCAATTACTGACCATCAAATTTGAAAACTTTATAATGTATCCTCATCTTTTATTTCTTCTATTGTAAACGATGATATTCAATCTTAATAAATGATTGTTGGGAAAAAAAACAAAAATATCATTTTAAATATTATAATCACAATAAATTTTAGATAAATATAGAAATTAGATTACGTTAATATAATAATTATAATATATGTCATTATTATTAATTTGATTACATAATCAATATATTTTATTAAACTAATCAAAAAGTACTATTAAATTCGTAAAAAATAATTATTTTTATTTTCTTAATATATATATAAATTAATATTAAAAATAATTTTAAATAAAAACTAAAATTATATAAATATCTAATTTATATTTATTAATAAATAATATTATAAAATTTGTGAATATTTTTCCTACATAGGAGATAAATATAAATCTAATATATTTATAAGTAGTAAAACTAAGCAAACTATTAAATATGATAATAATAAAGCAATAAAATAGAAGCTTCAAGAGAGAAGAACTTTCAACATGGATAATCATCTTTGGTATCTAAAGTTATAATACTTCCTATTCGGTATATCCAAAGTTATAATATTTTCCACTGAATAAAAAAATTTATCACAGGAAAATTCACTTGAGTGTAAAAATCATGATTGCAGAATATTTTCTATAATAACGTAAGACATACATTTTTTTTATAGATCTTATAAATATCGCATTTCAATATTGTGAATATAGTTTTTGAATGTTGTACTAAAAATGTTTTTGTAAATAGATTTTGCATTGTCATTTGATCGATATTAAATTCTAATATCTTGATTTTTTTATTTGTAACATATGATAAAATATTAGAGGAATGTGTTTTATAATATTGCTATATTGATATAATCTTATTTGATTCATATGACACATACAATATTATTTTAAGAAATTGTTGATTTTTTATTGGTTATTATTCCCCATATTTTTTGTATGTTATGATTCATAAATCTCATTCATACATATTATAGGAATAATAATTTTTGATGGAGCAATCATTGTGGTTATGTATATGACTTTGTCACCATTTTATATTCCTAAATGCATATTATAACGGAGCCATATTTTACAAGTGTGCAATTTTTTAATTTCTGTCTCGGTTTGTGTTGAGGATCAAAATATACCAAAGATAGGATACACAATGTAAAACCATTTGTCACTTATTTAATTTTTTATCTTTGATATTCATTTCTATTAAAATGAAAATATGTAAAACATGCAGTAAATATGTTACCACTTCCTGGTTTAATATAATGAATTATATTTGGTAACATATGCCCGATGTATATTTTTAACCTACTTTGTAGTCTCATTTTTGTTCTTTGTAATATATTTATAAGAACATAAATCACACAACTGAAAATTCGTAGAATACATTTGATTTATAAGAAATTGAAAATTATAATAGAAAATATTAATAATATATATGTAGTCTTATCTAGACCAATGTTGTAAATGCATTATATCAGATCCCATATTAAAATTAATAATTTTATTTTCAATATTAATGTTAAGCAATGAATTACTACCATTTTATCAAATAGTCACCTATACCATTATGTGTATAAAAATGCATACCCAATATTCAAGATCGATTCTCAATCCATACAATTATCATTAAAAATTTGTGAAATTAATTCACCAACATTATCAATCTTTACTTTCTTTATGGTATAATTAATGAATTGCGTTCATTCTAGACAATAAATCTTCTAAATTCACATTTGTTTTCTATTGACCATATAGTAGATGTGTCAAAAAAAATAATAAAGTATTGAATGACTCGTATGATGGGTGAATATATTCACACATATCACAATAATACATGAATTCATTCTGAACTTTAGTTGGTGATAGTTAAATTGTAAGTTTATCTTGAGAACACTATGAAAATTGTTGATTAAAAAATATGTTGGTTTTTCAATGGAAAACCACTATCATTATGTATATTTTTCTCATCATAACTTATTCAAAATGTGTAATTCTTTCATATCAAATTTTGAATGTAATTTTAAGCTTCCGGTTTATGTAACATATGATTAAGTTATAATTATTTTTTACAATATAAACTGAAGGATATTACTGGTAATTTTTCAATATATGTTTTTTTATGTAAAGTAAATATAATTAATACTATTTTTATTCATACATTCTATATGATATCTATTTCTTAGAATATTTTTGAAAATTAATAAATTTTTGAATGTTTAAAGAGAAGATAATGTATCATTTATTTTAAATTTAGTTTTCGGATAAACAATTAACTCTTATATTTGTATTTATCAGCTATGATATTCAACATTTATATTGAGAAATAAAAATATATTTTCTTTTAAATATTATGTAAATCTCAAAATGTGATATTTTTTAAATTTTAAGTTCATTCTAAAGATTAATAATCGTTACAAAAAAACAAGAAATTTATATTGCAAAGATACTTCTATTACAATAAAACTATTTTACAACAAAACAAAAATACATATAATATTATTTATCAAAAGAGTGGACAAATTTTCATTTTTCTTCTCTTTTTGAGACGACAAATCAATAGTTTAATAGATTCGATGAGGTTGAATTTGTAGTGGGTTTGAAGTTGTGTTTGCCCAAATCCTCATTCTTGGAGACTTTGCCTTTAACATTACTGGACCCATAATCAACCAGTGACCTTGTCTTTGTTAGAGAAAATGGTTATTCTTTGGATTGAATTATTAAATTCACACATAATGTAGGTAGCAAAAACATTTTATTCTATCCATTCAAACCTGTAAAGGACGGTTTTGAGAGCAATCTTGAAACCCCTTTTAAAAAACAAATGATTTGCTTTGTGTCTTTGTGACATGAAATTGATATTTCATTAAACCGACAGGTGCACTATAAAGTTCAAAGAAGAACTACGAAACGTTAACGGAGAAAGAATCTCTCAGCTTTTATAATCTTTTTTCAAGTCAAATCATTTTCTATCACCACCCACCTCTCAAACCCGCGGCAAATTTATAAGGGTCATCTTCAATTTTGTATATTTTTCTTGGGTTTTCCCGGAAGATCATCAATGGCGAGCCTTTGCGTTTCTCGCTTTATCAGGTAAATTATCTGAAAGTATTTCCTTTGGTTTGGTTTATATCTGTTGTTAGTGATATCTTCGTGTTTGTTGTCTTGAATTAAATCACTTTCCTTTTTGTTTGAGGTTTATATTGATTAGAGGGTTTGGAAACTTTTTAATTGAATAGCTAGAGACGAAACCCTAGAAAATGACTCCCACGGCGACGGTCGACGATCCGGGACAGATTAAACGTGCCCTAATTGATGCTTCTGCTGGCGCGATCGCTGGTGCTGTTTCTCGCACCGTAACTTCTCCGCTTGATGTCATTAAGATTAGATTTCAGGTATTTCTCTTTTTGGTTTCATTCTCTTCTGATTGATAGGTTTGCTTTTTTCCTTTTTCGGTTTAGCTGGAATCATTGTTGTGTTGCTGCTTTGGATACTCGTATTGTGGACGTTGTCGATGAGGATTGTCGTTGTTAGATTTGTAGCATAGGGGGTTATCATTCATGCTGTTTTTAGAGAGTTAATTGCTTCTTATATGTGATTGCAGGTTCAACTAGAACCGACAACTTCATGGTCTTTGGTCAGGAGAAACTTGTCTGGAGCATCTAAATATACTGGAATGTTACAGGCAACTAAAGACATTTTCAGAGAAGAAGGTTTTCGGGTCAGTTTCTTGAATCTTTCCAGTTTCCGTATCCTGAAACCATTCCTGTGTTTTTCTCCTTAGTCTATGGCATTGGGTTAGCTGAAGTTTTATTCTCTGTTCTGACGTTTTAATCCTTGTTTCTTCTTCAGGGGTTTTGGCGTGGCAATGTGCCAGCTTTGCTTATGGTCATGCCATATACTTCGATTCAGTTTACAGTATTACACAAGTTGAAGTCTTTTGCATCTGGCTCCACTAAAACAGGTAACGAGTGTACTAAGTAACATCAGGGTCTAGATATGGTATTTGGTAGATTGTCAGTATTTTTTGTTGTTGTCGTTGTCCTGTGGCTATCATAGGGGTAGATGATGCTGTTTTTATCCAACAAAGTTGCGTTCTTTTCATTAGTGAAAGAGAATTCACTTAGGGTATATTCTTTTGTGTATGTTATAAATTTATAAGCTTATGTAATTTGGAGATCATTGTGTTTTCTTATTTGTTAGTTATTAGCTGTAGTATTTTGCATTGCAGAGGATCATATACATTTGAGCCCTTATCTATCCTTCGTAAGCGGAGCTTTAGCAGGATGTGCTGCTACACTAGGATCTTATCCTTTTGATCTTCTAAGGACAATATTGGCCTCACAAGGAGAGCCTAAGGTTTGTTTCCTGACACCCCCTGTATTATTTTAAATCTAGTCCCTGTGTTTTTTCTTGTTTTTATTCCTTATTCATATGCTTAAGTGACATTGTAACCATAGATATGACTGATTGATGAATGTCTACACTCTACAGGTGTATCCAACAATGAGATCTGCGTTTGTTGATATTATCAAGTCTCGAGGCATAAAAGGATTGTATAATGGATTAACACCAACACTTGTTGAGATTGTGCCTTATGCTGGCCTGCAATTTGGCACTTACGATATGTTTAAGCGTTGGATGATGGTAAGAGCATGGGAATATATCGTTTCTGCGTGATGTTATCTTAAACAAGCTGTCTTTTTTTCTTCTAGCGATAATCAGGTCTTTTGATTTTTTGTAGGATTGGAACCGATACGTTTTATCTTCCAAAACCCCGATCAACGTGGACACCAACCTTTCTAGCTTCCAGCTTTTTGTTTGTGGGCTTGCGGCTGGAACTAGTGCCAAACTCGTCTGCCATCCTCTTGATGTGGTCAAAAAACGATTCCAGGTCAGTAAGTCTTACCCAATGGATTATTGGATTTTCTGCAAAAGTCTTATAGGATGCAAACTATAACTATGCTTCTTTGTTCACTTCTGCAAGAACTACTCATGATATAGGATTAACGAGAGAATCTGTATTTTCGACCCACTACCCGTTCCCGGTCCCAAACCTTGAAAATCTTGAAAACCTCAACTCAACTCATTCTTCTTTCCTCTCTACCTGTTAGTTTTCTAGCTGACTCTCAACCCATAGTTGCTGAGCTATCAACATATCACAATATACTATAAATCAGCTGGGGTAGTTACAGTGTTCATAAACTGAACAAACACAAGGACTTATCATATTCACTTGGTTCTGTGTGTTGGGTCTTTCCGTATCTCAGACTAAAATATCATACTTTGCTGTTAGGAATTGCTTACAGATTCTACTTGGTGCTTCTTGGCTGTACCCACTTGTTCTGTCTTCCTATCTATAGAAAGAAAACACAAGTTTGTGTAAAACATTCTTAAATGATAAAAGCTTTTTTAACTTCCCAATGGATTTCCATCGTAATGAAAATGCAGCTGCTATAAAATATGAGATGATATAAATGTTGGAAAGATTTGGAACTCTTTTGTTGCAGGTTGAAGGTTTACAGAGACATCCAAGATATGGAGCCCGAGTGGAGCGACGTGCGTACAGAAACATGTTAGACGGTCTGAGGCAGATTATGATGTCGGAAGGGTGGCACGGTTTGTACAAAGGCATCGTGCCATCCACTGTGAAAGCAGCTCCTGCTGGTGCTGTAACCTTTGTGGCTTATGAGTTCACCTCCGACTGGTTGGAGTCAATTTCTTGGTAGAGATTTTACTCTTTTCACTTGTTATAATATCTTCCTGTCTCTAGCATTTATTATAGGCGACCCTAATCATGGGTGTGTTAAGCACAACATATGATCATTGATTAATTTTGGAATTATAATAAAAAATATACATCAACAATTGTCCATGTTTATATAACAAGTGTGACCGGTAGCAAAATTATGTTGTCATTCACAAGAATTTGCAGCCTGTTGATGAAAAGGTATATTGAAAGATACAGAGAAAAAATAATATTATTAAAGAAAGATCCAAGTTATCAAGTTCAGAAAATATGTTGCAAGTTAAGGAAAGTATTATGGACAGTGATGTGAAAAGATTGGCAAGAAAATGAAATGATACACGAAGAATGCATTGTGCATTGATTGTGAATCAAACTCAAACCCCAACAAACAGAACCAAAACCAAATCTTGAGCAAAATCAGCCGACACTACAATTTGTCCTGACCCTGTCTCTGTCGACTTTTAGGACATAACTTTGGAGGTCTTGTTGTTATGTCCTCTAAGCCCTTGGAGTGACTACACTGAAGCTGACGCTTGATTATCTCTACCGGTTCTACTTGCTTACTTCTCCAAAAACCAAAACCTAGTTCTCTTCTGTCTCAGAATCCACGATAGCAAAGTCTAACTCACCCAAAAACTAGTTCTAGAGTGGAGGATTGCCACAACATTTACATAGCCTTCTAGAAATCTTCCAATTTCTAATGTGAGACTTTACATCTCTAACAAAGACTACTAGAAATATTCGTCTTTGGCATCAGGAAGCTCTAGCAACAAGCATAACCCCTTGGTACTTAAAGAGTTTTAAGACCGCGCTGTCCAGGAGGAGGACAATTTTGTCTAAACCCAAATATAGATGCATATAATGATAAGACGATGGAAGCTCCAATCTTCTTTTGTCAAGAAAGTGGCAATACTTCCAGGATACCTCTCCTTGATCTTCTCACAAAAGGAGGAAAAAGTTGACTATATGCTCCTCTATAAAATTATTTCCTCTCCATGACTGAGTAATTCAACAACTTAATGCCATGCTCTCTTTAGATGTCCCTCTGCAATATACTTCCGACTTGTAATCTGGGAAAGCATTCAACTTCTCCTTTATAATACTACTAACCAAACTTCTTGTTCCATTGTAGCCAGCTTTCACAACTGTTCTCTCACACGTGTCCCTCGTATTCAGTTTCTTGATACAAATTAGCTACGTGGCTGAAAGCCTTGATGCAGTGATATGTCATGGACAATCTCTTGAGCTTTGGATTTAACTGAAACGCAATGAATATTGTTTTTCTTGTACCTGTAAGTGAACCCGATCTCGTTTGTGCAATTCATCTCAGAGATCAGTAAAGCTGTTGAACCACTGCTTCTATGCAGTTGTCCTGCCTGACCTGTCAAACCAACAAACACATTCCTCGCATCAGGTTGCTCAGGTAAAAAGAAAATTCCACAATTGCAACGTCTGCGGAAATTTTTTCCATATTTTGAATTCTTAAGGGTCATAGTCTCCAAACGAAACCCGATTTTCTTGGCCGTCTCGGACCTGAAATCGTTTATACAAGTATATGGCATTAAACATCTCCAACGGTAAGGATCCATCTTTTTACTAGTCAAAAACTCTCCTCCTGCTTGACATATAGCTATGACTTTCTTCGTTTCCAATATTCAGTTATGTTTCTCTACGAATAATTTCTGTAGAGCTAATCTAAATCCAAACAGATCAAACATGGAGTTTACGATCGACTTTAAGCTGGTTTAGTGGTTTATAACGACCTTTTTTGATAAAACGGCTTATGTCTTCTTTCAGTTGTTTTTGCACAAATTCCGACAGAAACAGAAAAATTAACACGCAAAAAGATAGACAAGAAATCAAAGCAACAGCGTCAAGCCAACGAAGGCCAGCTTCAACTTCAGAGAATATAAATTATCCATTTTATACATAAAACGGACTTTGAGCATCAGAATTTTCTGTTGTTATAATTCTATCCAAAGTTTTCCATCTAAAAAATATTACAACATGCAAGCTTGCCTCAGGTTTGGGCGCAACAGCTAGTTTTCCATAGCTGCATCAGGAAGCGGAGAATCGTGAGCCAGTGACTGCAGAGGAGAGAAACAACATGAGTGACTTTTAATTGACATATGCCTCGGATTTCATTTGCGCTGATTTTGATAATATGATTCAAGCTTTTACCTGCTCTTGGGAGCGGAAATACATGAAGGGTGTATAGTTAAGGAAGTTGGAGACTCTTGATGTGTATATATCCGCATACCTGAATCCAATTTCGAAGCAAGTAAGTTTTACTTTAAGTGGGAGCTCTATTCGAACTTACGAGTTGGATCAGAAATGCAGAGAAGATAGATATATACTTTTCGATTTGTCTCATCAAGTGGCTTTTGTCCCACAAACCCGCACGTGAGAGGAAGCCCCACCTGGAAAGCAAACCCAAGAATTATGAGTCAGACAGATCATTTTTGCGATTCCAGAGTCATCAAACTATGATTCTTAAAATTTTTGTGCTAGAACATGGATAGATAAAAGTTTTTTTTTGCTCTTTACGTTTTGTTGAAGAGCTCGCCGTCTGACTCCAGCATTAGACCGATCTTATCATCTAGTCTTTGCATCACAATGAGAAGCTTCTGCATTGTCTCTGTCAGTTCTTGATCATCCAAATTGGTAGCAGCTAGGGTCTATGAGGAAAAAGAGAAAGAGACAGCTTTATGAGCATTTTCCATCACAAATATCTATTCTCTTATCTGATATTATTATGCATTGTGTTCCACTCAGGGGAGAACACAATTTTAGATCTTGCAAGGAGATAAACAAACCTGAGCAGGACGCCCTTTGCTTCGTCTTTGAAGAGCAAGCCGGAGCTGGTTAAAGAGATCCCCAACAACCTCCTTTTGATTTATAAGTTCTATTAGCTCTTCCCGGTGTCCACGACTGCCAATTAAAGCCATATACTGCAAAGAAACAAGATCAATTCTGTTACTTCAACGAACAAAAGCACTCTAACTTCTGTCATATATTGATTCTAGTTCAGACATAATTAATCCAAACCTCTTCTTCCAGTTCACGGCAAATCAGTGCAGTTCGCCACCTGAGATGGACTTTGGATACGCTGACATCAGTGTAGATGTGGTCACCAACATATAAAATTTCATCTCCATGAACGTTGAGTGAACTCTCTATCATCTGAGCACTTCCTCCTGAATACAAACCTCCTAAGGGAGACAAACAGTGATAGGAAGGAAAAAGCATTTAGTTGTTTATCCACAGCAAAATTATCAACTTATGATATATCACCTGTTTCAGCCTTGAAGCATGGACGCAGTAAACCTTCTCCAGTCACAACCTCGTATAAAGGGTGTGACATCTGGAAGAACTCTGGTTTCCTTGCGGAAACTATCACCTATGTCAATGTGAATTTAGAAGCAGTAAGTTGTCATGCAAACTACTCACTGGAAAACGACTGTTTTACAATTGAAATGAAAGAAACAAATTTACGTTTGCTCACCATTTCAAAAAGATCTCGCCAGTCCATGCTATTGGGAAGGAATTTATTAAATGAATGCTTCATCATTTTGTCTGTGTAGAGATAATCTGAGTTTGTAATAAGCAAGAGCTTTTTACCAGCCTGTGAGCGTGTTACCATATTAAAAAAATGAAAGCATTATAATTAGACATTTTATGTGAAGAGTGAAACCTTACCTCCTTTTGATCTAAAAGAGCTAAAGGTAGTTCTGGGTCTGGCTCAACAAATAGCTCTGGCTTGGACATTATCTCACTCTGCAAAGTAACTATCATTTAGGGACCTTAAAAAGTGATTTATAAGAAATGGTTACGAATGGAAAAACTATCTACCTTAAGCTGCCCCTCAACATGTGCTCTGAAGAGAGCTTTTGCAACAGCCTGAAAACAATGATTAAAGATAAAGAATATGCAAAGCTTTCAATTCAATTAAAATTAGGTGAAAAAAAAACCTTGTACAGTCCTTTATAGTCAAGAGTGCCAAGATCTGCCGAAATAGATCCATCGTCCAATCTATCAACCATCTGAACTCATCCAGTGTGAAAGTTTTGTAAAACAAAAGTTCACGGAGGTGAGAAGCATCAGTTGAGAAAATGAAACTGACGATTATACGAGTTAAAAACCAAAACTAACATTACTCAGAGACCATTTCTCTTAATAAACAATACCTGCGCATAAGCCAGAGCCTCTGAAACAGAAAAAAATGTATTGAGGAATACCCAACGACTCTGGTTCCGCAGATCAACTAACTCCCTTCCATAGATCTCACTTTCAAGGGAATAAAAGAATAAGACATCCTTCAAATAGAGAACAAAGAATACAACCACCTTTTTCTTCACATAGCTAGCACTGGTATTTAAAAGTCAATCATACCTGACAGCTTTATTTGATAACATCTTTGTGCCGTGCATGGCTCTCTTCACATACCCAAATCTATCAGCCTTGACTAAATTACCTTTCTCTTTGTCGATCATGAGACCCCTAATAACCTATATAATAAGAGAAGACATATTTTGGACTTAGCACTAAAAACCTAGAGGTAATACTACCATGTGGAACCTTTCAACAATAACAAGAACAAACACATCACCAGTTCCGGATCAAAAGCAAGTCCATCAATAGGGAAGCCCATGTTTTTTAGATTTTCCATGCAATAGTCATAAGCCCTTCCTTCCCAAGCCTGATCAAGGCCATAAATTCATGACAATTATGGGTGTATCTTGCTGCATATATTTTCTTACTTATGCAGCTATGTATGAGATACGAGGCGCTCACCTCAACATTGTAGTGCATCAAAGTGTAATCCATATCATATCCGATTGCACTAATGGACCGTAGATTCAGTGTACGACTACAAAATATACCACGAGGAGAGTGTTGCGCAGAGAAAGGACCCTGCAGTATAAAGTGTGAGACCGGTGAATGGTCGTCAGAAAAAAAGAAAAGTCCTTATAAAACCAGATCAAATAACCCAGTAGTCTTCGCATCAGAGCTACACTTAAACTCCAAATACAGAATGTGTGAAACACATAAACTACAAGGAGTAGATAACGAACATGGATACCCAATTCTCTAATTAAATTTTCAGCCGCTTGAGCCTCCGTCCTCGCAACCTCCTCAATTGGACCCTCCAGTGTAGCCTGTCCATTTCCTACATAGATATACACAAGTTAACAATTTCTCATCATGAGACTGCAGAAAGAAAAAAAGTAAGCTTTTGCTCATACAGCAAGACAACATGACCAGGAACTTAAGCTCTTATTCATCTCAATACACAAAAAGCAGCCAAATTCAATTTCCCTAACCAGACTGTTAAATATGACTTCAGATATCCGGTTTAATTCCGGTTTAGACAACATCACTTAAACCGAGTGAATTGTCGGTTTGGAATTAAAAGGATAAAAACTCTTCCTGAAGAAGAAGGTTTCCTAAAGAATAAGGAAACAAAGTTTTGCAGACAGCAGTACGATCTGCATCTTCTGCAGGAAGGTCGCCGAAGAAGCACTCTTCTCTGTTATACATCTCGGGACTCAAATTCGAGCTATTCCAGTTTTGGGTATTGTTCCAACATATCACAGAAAGTCAACTTACTATGTTGAACTCGAATTGGAAGCACAAGTTCGAAGCTTTTCTTTCATATAAGTTCTATGAAGTGAGATGTAGTTAGAGAGAGTTGCAGAGAATTGACCAGAGAACAAAAGAGAGGGAGTTATACAAATTTTGTAAAAACTCAAAGATTACTCTTTAGTGGATTTCCGGAAAGTTTTCGGCGAGACGTAGATTTAACCTTTCGGTTAAATCGAACTCGTAATTCTCGGTGTGCTCTGTTTTTCATTTCTGTCTTTTACTTCTTTACTCACAAAGAAACGGTTTCCAAACACTTTACTAAGAGAACTAATCATCTAAAGAAAAACCAACATCAACTTTTAAAGCACAACATTTGGTATCAGAGCTACTCGGTTAAAAGGATCACGGACAAGAACAAATGTCTACAGGAAGAGTGGAGCTGGAAAAGTTCGATGGAAGAGGTGATTACACTCTCTGGAAAGAAAAGACCCTTGCTCACCTAGAAATTTTGGGCCTTTTGGAAGGACTTAAGGAGGAGGAAGTGACTGAGAAACAGACTAGTGCTGGAAGTATACTGGTAGAAGAGGTAACTCCCGCTCCTAGCCCAGAAAAAGTGAAAGAGGAGGCTCTTAAAGAGCTGCAGGTGGAAGAGAAAAGAAGAAAAGCAAGATCAACAATCATTCTGAGTGTGGAAGATCATGTTTTAAGGAAGATAATAAAAGAAAAGACAGCTGCAGGAATGTTGAGATTGTTAGATCAACTCTACATGTCAAAAGCACTTCCTAATCGCATCTATCTGAAACAGAAACTCTACAGCTACAAAATCTCTGAAAATACACCCATTGAAGAAGGAACAGATGAACTTCTCAAACTCATTGCAGATCTTGAGCATGTGCGAGTTTCTATACCAGATGAAGATCAAGCAATCATTCTGTTGATGGCATTACCAAGTGCTTTTGATCAACTAAAAGACACACTGAAGTACAGCAAGGATTCTTTAGCTTTAGATGACGTTATAGGAGCAATACACTCTAAACAACTTGAGCTCGGACAAAGTCTCAAAAAGAATAAAGGTGTTGCTGAAAGCTTGTACGTAAAGGATACAAGAGGAAGGTCTGATAAGAAATCAAAACCTTCAGAAGGATACAAGCCAAGAAACAGATCCAAATCTAAAGAAAAGAACAAGAGAGAATGTTGGATTTGTGGTAAGGAGGGTCATTACAAAAAACAATGCCAGGTTTGGAAAGAAAGAAACAAAAGAGATGCATCAACAGAAAGAGGAGAATCATCAAACGTAATGGGACAAGCAAGTGATATTGCTGCGTTAATGGTGTCTGAAGCCTTCTGTGGACTAACAGAAACCTTCTCAGATAGTTGGGTCTTGGATACGGGGTGCTCCTTCCATATGACCCCAAGGAGAGACTGGTTCATTAGTCTGGATGAAACAAATTCTGGAGAAGTAAGAATGGCTAATGACACCTACTCTGAGGTCAAAGGGACAGGCAATATAAGAATCAAGAATGATGATGGAACTACGGTGCTTCTCACAAATGTAAGGTATGTCCCCTCTATGTCTAAAAATCTCATCTCTTTAGGTACACTTGAAGATCAAGGGTGTTGGTTCCACTCCAAAAATGGCACACTCAGAGTAAACAAAGGTTGTATCACACTGCTTAAAGGTCAGAAAACTAACACATTATATGTTTTGAATGGAACTGTATTGTGTGGAGAGGTGAATGTGTCTGAGAACAGAAATGATGAGACTAAGTTATGGCATAGAAAGTTAGGACACATGGGTCAAAAGGGTATGCAGGTTCTGTTCAGGAAAGGGTATCTAGATAAGAACAAAGTCTCTGAACTGCAGTTTTGTGAGGATTGTATTTATGGCAAATCACATCGTGTAAGTTTTGGTGCATCAAAGATGAGAACTACAGGGAAGCTGGACTACATTCATTCTGATCTTTGGGGCTCTCCAAATGTCCCCTTCTCCCTTGGCAAGTGTCAATACTTTATAACCTTTATAGACGATTTCTCGAGAAAAACATGGATATATTTTTTAAAGAAGAAAGATGAGGCTTTTGAGAAATTCGTGGAATGGAAAAGAATGGTAGAAAATCAGGAAGGAAAGAAGGTGAAAGTGCTTAGGACTGACAATGGCCTTGAGTACTGCAACAAGGAGTTTGAAGTTTTCTGCAAAGAGGAGGGAGTTGTAAGGCACAAAACTTGTTCTTACACACCCCAACAGAATGGGACTGCAGAAAGGATGAACAGAACAGTTATGGAGAAGGTAAGGAGCATGTTGAGTGAATCAGGGTTGCCCAAGAGCTTCTAGGCTGAAGCAGCAAACACAGCAGTTCATCAGATAAACAAATCCCCTTCTTCTGCTTTGGGACATGAAATTCCAGAAGAACAGTGGTTTGGCAGTAAGCCAAACTATGAGAATCTTCGAGTATTTGGTTCAGTGGCCTTCATTCACGTTGATCAAGGTAAATTGAACCCCAGAGCTAAGAAGGCAGTGTTTATTGGCTACCCAGCTGGTGTGAAAGGACATAAATTTTGGCTTCTTGAAGATAAAAAGTGTGTTATCAGTCGAGATGCAGCATTTCATGAAAATCAGATGTTTAAACATCTAAAAGAACCAGAGGAAGATTCAACAGAAAGAGACAGAACAGTCTTTGACTTCACTAAGGAAAGTGATATCCTAGAACAGACAGAATCTGATTGCAGGGAACCTGTTACAGCAGGTGAAGGAAATGAAAATGTGGAAATTCAGGAACCAGTACAGGAGAGAGGTGATCTAGAGTCTGATACAGAAAGTGAAGATGAATCTACGAATCCTCTTCAAAATTACCTTCTTGCAAGAGATAGATCAAGGAGGACTATAAGACCCCCACTGAAGTATCATGACTCCAATGTAGTGGGATTTGCCTTATTGGTAGCTGAAGATGGAGGTTACCCAGAACCAAGCTGCTACCAAGAAGCAAAAAGAGACAAAGATTGGGTTAAATGGGAGGCTGCCATGAATGAAGAAATGCATTCTCAACTCAAAAACAAGACGTTTGAACTTATTAAACGACCTGCAGACAAGAAAGTAATCGGATGCAAATGGGTGTTTAAAAGAAAACCAGGGATGGAAGAGTCTGAACAGCCAAGATACAAGGCTAGATTAGTTGCCAAAGGCTACTCACAAAGAGAAGGAATAGACTATCAGGAGATATTCTCTCCTGTAGTCAAACATGTTTCTATTAGGCTGATACTCTCAAGGGTTGTTGACAGAGATATGGAGCTGCAGCAGATGGATGTAAAGACTGCATTTCTCCATGGCAATCTTGAGGAATATATTTTGATGGAACAACCAGAAGGGTATGAGCAAGGTTCAGATTTAGTGTGTCTACTAAAAAAATCCTTGTATGGCCTGAAACAGTCTCCCGGACAATGGAATCAAAGGTTTGATTCTTTTATGATCAAGGCTGGTTTCTTCAGACGTGACTACGATCACTGTGTATACTATCAGAAACTAGCAAGTGGCAACTACATCTTTCTACTACTTTATGTAGACGACATCCTGATAGCATGTAAGGATACAAAAGAGATTAACCAGCTGAAAATGCTCCTGAAATCAGAGTTTGAAATGAAGGATATGGGTGAAGCCAAAAGGATACTAGGAATGGAGATAAAGAGGGACAGGAAGAAGGGAATCCTTCAATTATCTCAAGAGCAGTATCTAAACAAAGTGTTAAAAACCTTTAACATGGAACAGTCAAAGGGAGTATCAACTCCCATGGGAATTCATTTCAAACTCAAGGCTGCTACAACAGAAGAGCTAGAAAATCAAGCTGCTTATATGAACTTTGTACCTTATGCAAGTGCAGTAGGTTCTATTATGTATGCAATGATAGGAACACGAGCTGATCTTGCATATCCTGTAGGGCTAATTAGCAGATATATAGGGAAGCCTATCAGAGAACATTGGCAAGCAGTAAAATGGGTCTTGAGATACATCCAACAGTCAAAAGACAAAAGGTTGAGCTTCAGGAAACAGAACAATTATGTTGTTACTGGGTATTGTGACTCTGATTTTGCAGCAGACAGAGATAAGAGGAGGTCGATCACTGGCTATGTTTACACAGTAGGAGGTACTACAATCAGTTGGAAGTCTGGGTTACAGAAGGTAGTTGCTCTCTCCACAACAGAATCAGAGTATATGGCTCTTACTGAAGCCATAAAAGAAGGGTTGTGGCTCAGTGGATTATGCACTGAACTGGGGATAAAACAAGAAACAATGGAAGTACACTGTGATTCACAAAGTGTCATAGCTTTGGCTAAAAACTCAGTTCATCACGAGCGTACAAAACACATTGATGTTAGATTGCATTTCATCAGAGAATTGATAGCTCAAGGAAAGATCAAAGTGGTGAAGATATCGACTGTCACAAATCCAACAGATATCCTCACAAAGACAGTAAGTGTAAGCAAGTTTCAGGATGCCCTTAACTTGCTTGGTTTGGTCTCAAACTGAGAAACCACAAGTACCGGAAACAGGAAATCCAAGAACTAAAAGAGAAGGACGAAGAAAAAGAGATCTTCAGTCAAGGGAAAGTTTTGTTAAATATGACTTCAGATATCCGGTTTAATTCCGGTTTAGACAACATCACTTAAACCGAGTGAATTGTCGGTTTGGAATTAAAAGGATAAAAACTCTTCCTGAAGAAGAAGGTTTCCTAAAGAATAAGGAAACAAAGTTTTGCAGACAGCAGTACGATCTGCATCTTCTGCAGGAAGGTCGCCGAAGAAGCACTCTTCTCTGTTATACATCTCGGGACTCAAATTTGAGCTATTCCAATTTTGGGTATTGTTCCAACATATCACAGAAAGTCAACTTACTATGTTGAACTCGAATTGGAAGCACAAGTTCGAAGCTTTTCTTTCATATAAGTTCTATGAAGTGAGATGTAGTTAGAGAGAGTTGTAGAGAATTGACGAGAGAACAAAAGAGAGGGAGTTATACAAGTTTTGTAAAAATTCAAAGATTACTCTTTAGTGGATTTCCGGAAAGTTTCCGGCGAGACGTAGATTTAACCTTTCGGTTAAATCGAACTCGTAATTCTCGGTGTGCTCTGTTTTTCATTTCTGTCTTTTACTTCTTTACTCACAAAGAAACCGTTTC
Organism: Pugionium cornutum; assembly: GCA_018901935.1. Classification (NCBI taxonomy): domain Eukaryota; kingdom Viridiplantae; phylum Streptophyta; class Magnoliopsida; order Brassicales; family Brassicaceae; genus Pugionium; species Pugionium cornutum. The sequence goes on from CM032162.1 coordinate 9,160,187, forward strand.
CAAACACTTTACTAAGAGAACTAATCATCTAAAGAAAAACCAACATCAACTTTTAAAACACAACACAGACAACAAAACTTAACTCCACAACTCCTTAAAAATCAAATCATGAATTTAGAAAAAACTGGAGAATTAAATAAGAAGATATATACCAAATGACTGAAGAGGGTCAAGCTTAAGATTCAAATCTCCCTTGGTGCTTTGACCCAAATAGTCCACGTCATACTTAGAAGAAGTAGTAACCGAAAAAACATCGTCTCCGACAGTCACGCGTCCACCGCCAGCTCCGGCGGCGCTGCACTTGATCATCCTGAAAGATCTCCTCTTGTTGCTTTTCCTCAAGTCTGGTAATTCCGCCACTAAAACGGGAGAACAAGAAGCAATACTCATCTTCGTAGCCATATCTCCCCAAAGAAGCATTCTGTCGAACAACTGGTCGGCGCACAAATTCATTTTCTTGCCTCCTCTTTTCACGTTTGGCGTTGCTATTGATATAGTGTGAAGAGATGAGAGCTGGGGAACGTTAACGGGAAAATTAGGCATCCTATGTGAGAAAAGCAAAACGACAGACCATCGACGTCTGAATTTATAAAATGGCGTGATGTTTAAAAGCCTATAAAAGATGAGAAAAGCATACGGTAAGAAGAGGATGAGACGCAATCCAAAATTTGGAATCAGAATCAAAAGCAAAACGACAGACCATCGACGTCTGAATTTATAAAATGGCGTGATGTTTAAAAGCCTATAAAAGATGAGAAAAGCATACGGTAAGAAGAGGATGAGACGCAATCCAAAATTTGGAATCAGAATCTATTCGCATGAATCCAACAGAAACAAGTCAATATCCTAGTTCTGTTAAACTAATCAAAATAAACTTAATTTAAATAAAATAAGTCGGGATATTTATAAATAACAAACAAAAAAAACTCCCCCACTAAATCAGTATTAAATTTTTTAATATATTATTTAAATGAAAGTACAACACAAACAGATATCTAAAATTTAAATGATTAGTGATATATTTGGAACAAAAATTTGAAATAGTGCTATTTTAGTCAATTGCTTTATATTTTATTAAACTAACCAAAAATACTATTAAATACGTAAAAAACAATTATTTTTTTAATTTACATATATAAAAATCATATTAAAAATAATTTTAAATAAAAATTAAAACTATATAAATATTTAATTAATATTTACTAATAAATAATATTATATAATTTGTGAATATTTTTTTATAAGATATAAATCTAGTTAAATAGAGATTTTAAAATAAGTTATAAGAAAATGGAGATATTATTTTGACTAAAATTATTTGTTAAGTGTTGTTGAATCACCTTTAGCGCTGCTTATAATTTTACTTAAATGTATACTTACGTGATGTGTAAATTATTTAAGACAACAATAGTTAAATTAGATGGTGTTTTAGTCACACAAGGCATCATTTATTTAAAAGTTAATAGTTAAATTAGCCAATTTCTAGTGCGATATAAAAGTAATTTAGTTTGTAAATTATTTGTAAAACTAAACAAAATTAGTATGAGTAATTAATTTAAACAAAAGATAATTTATAACATTATGATGTTTGTGTGGATATTTAGAAACATATATTTTAAATATCAAGATTAATTTAATATATTTGATATTTTGTAAAATATCAAATATATTATAAAATTATTATTTTTAAAGAAAGATAATATATTTTTGAGTAACTAAAAGAAAATTTTAGATTTTATTTTGGTTATAATATAGATTTAGAGACAAATATGATATATTATGAATTAAATTATAACAGTTATAATCTTCAATTATAAGTATTTATTAAAATAATAATTATTATTTAATCACAAGATATAATTTAAAACAAATATTAAATAAAATATAATTCATTAGATTATTTAGAAAACCGTGATTAGACAAATATTTAACAACATATTATATATAAATTTATAATATTTTATTTTGATATAGAATTTGAATATAATATAAAATAAAATATTAAAAATATTAAAAAATTAATCAAATAAAATATAAAATAAAATTTTGATTTAATTAATTATAATATATGAATTATTAATAGCTAACTAGATTTTAACCCGCGCGATTGCGCGGATATCTTTTTTTAAGAATTGATTTTTGATTTTTATATGTTTTAAGAAAATTAAATTTGTATATTTGCATGATTGTTTTTTACAGATGTATTTTGTTATCTATTAATGAATTTTAAATAATATTTTAGCTATTTTTTGCATGTTTTTTATTTTAAAATGAATTTTGATAACCCAAAACATTTATTGTCTATTTCGTTTAACAATATTTAATCAAATAAATATATTATTTACAATTATGATTATATGAATATTTAAGCTTATTTGTGCTTAAATTAATAATTAATTATAGTTTATACAATATACAAATTAAAAAGAAGTTTAATAGATAAAATTAATAAAAATAACAAAAAATATTTGTACAAAATTTTAGAATATATATCTTTTTATATAAATTATTGAAAAATTAAAATATACATCAACTTTTAATAATAGTTTAATTATGTTAATAAACTCATTAAAAATTATTTTTAAGAATAATATTTTACCATAACATTTCTTTGTAAGAAATTATTTGAAATAATTGGTAGATATTTTATTAATGTTAATCTCCATTTCTCACATACAAATTGTAAAAATTATTAAATTTAATTAAAATTATATAATAACTCAACAATACATATATTAAAACTATTAATTTTGAATACATCCAAAAAAACTTACCTTCAATCCCTCCTAAAAACTCAACTTTTTTTCTTTCTTTGCCATTTACTTGAATTGTTTGTGTTTCTTCCATATCAACAATTTGTCCAATGACATATGAAAATAATAAATGTTTGATAATTTTGGCTAGTACAATAATTATAGACATTCAATATAGTTTGATATTTAAATAGATATCTAAAACTCACCGACCAAGAAATGTGTTTTCAGCTCACCACTTCTATGTTAGCACAAGGATTGTGGCTAAACAGATGGAGCAGTGTGCAACACGCAAATCTGGAAGCGGGAAGTTTGAGAGTGCTGACGTGGCACGATCTCATTGGAAAGGAGATATCAAACTGTGTAAGGAAGAAAGAATATTCAAAGAAGGCAAGTTCGTGGTGATGAATATTGCTGAATATTCATTTAGGAAAGAGGAAACCCTAGTGCAAGACACATATAAAAAGTGGTGTCGTGAGGCAGCTAGGGTTGTCGCTCTAGTGAAGAAAGAATGGCTCTGTGTGTAAGGCGATTACACGCGTTCTCTGGTGAGTGAATAAAGAGTGATCACAACTGTTGTTGTGGGTGAGTTGGGTAGATTAGGAATTGGTCAGTGGCATGCTAAGTGTTAGCAGTGCATAAATCTGATTAAACACTATTGTAGAATTGTGTTTAAGTGATTTCTAATATAAGTTGTGTGTGTTATACAAAGTTGCTGGAATTCTCTATACTCTAGTGCTTTCATTCTAATCATATCAAAACTTGTCAATCAGAAATATGTCATCTGATATGTAATTAGATGGTGTGATGGATGTAGTGCTTACAAAACTTATTTTGTAAGGATGATGAGTTAACTGAAAGGTATCAGTGGCAGGAGCTAGTGAGAAATTTTCAATGAATTTCCACTCTCCAACATTGAATTGTTTTTGAAGGCATAAAAGTCATGCTTTTTTACAGGAAGCATGTATTTTTACACCCTTTTGAAACACAAAATGAAAACTATTAATCAAAACCAATATTTGTTAACTTGTTTTATAAAACATAAAATCGATTATGATACTGTTTGATCCACCAATAAAATCTCAAAAGTTTCACCAGTCTGAGATGTATATTGTTTCCATGAATGCAAAATCTTTACATGGATACGCCATCATGTTTTGAAAGGTTTGACATCATTGAGGTAAGTAATTTTACCATGTATAACCATTTTTGATTGTTTAGTAGAGATGGTTAGGAGTATCCTGATTTTATAGTGTTGAGTGATATATCCGAATGTTTGAGTATTTATAGTGTTTTGGATATTTGAATTATTTTTTTAAAATCTTTTGTTTAGATCGTTAAATCTTTTCAAATTAGATATTTTTAAAAGAATTAAATAAGAATAAGACCAAATACATCATTAGTGATGGTTGTAAATCCGATTCTATAGTGAAGTAATATACATATCAGACTGGTGAAACTTTTGAGATTTTATTGGTGGATCAAACTTTTGAGATGTATATTGTTTCCATGAATGCAAAATCTCAAGATTATAACCTATCTACATGCAGAATTTTTGATTTTTATAATAGAGACTGTTTGGAAGTATGTTCGAAACACGAATAGTAAATATATAGATGTTTGGTTAAATAAATAGTAGAATAGAATTTTTGATTTTTATAATCTTATTGAATGACTTAAAAATTAGGATATGTCAATGGTATACTCTGTAATATAACACATGTAGATAGGTTAGATGGATAAAATGATTCCTGTTTTAATTATATTGATGCGTTTTTATTTATTTTTGAAACTTGTGTTTAGGTTTGAAATGTCTTTGGAGAAGCCTTATTTTCAAGTAAATATTTTATGCTTCTGTGCTCTCATTTAAAATAGTAAAAGTAAACATCCATACTCGAGTCGCAAACAAGAGTTTGAGCTTACTATTTTTTGTGATAAATTTCATATTTTTCATTACAAAAGTACATTTTTTATGGATTTTTTTACTTAGAGTTTGGACACTCAGTATTTTCTATTTCCCAAAAGCTATATCATTTTTTATTTACTAAAAATCTCCACAGATTTAACATATTACATTGGAGACTTTTTATTCTATGTTTTCTAATTTATTTATTTTTGCTAGAAATTTGCTGATAATCGTTTGGTAAGGTGACGAATTAGAAACCAGAAAAACTAATTTTCTAAATAGATATAATTGATTATAAACAAAACGGCAATCAACAAAAATAACATTTTTAATTTTTTTAATTATAGTATCATTAATTTAATTTTTTTAAAAATATCAAAAATTTAATATTAAAATTTTTTTAAATTTCTTTTTAACAAAAAAAACTGAAACCTAAAATGAAAAAAATCTAAAAATAATATTTTAATTATATTTATTATTTCTTTATAGTAAATATTTATTTTTAGAAAATAGTTTGTATTATTTTTAAAATTTTAAATTTACAATTCTAAATTTGGAATAAAAACTTAAAAAATATTAATTTACGATATTATTCTAAACACAAAATTGGTTTTGAATTTTTGAAATACCGCAATTTATAAAGAAAAAATAAACCATATTGAATATAAATAACTTTCAAATGAACTGTATTCAAAATGTTAGTTTTTTTTATTAAATTGCAAATGAGCTCAGAACTGGTACTAAATGTAAAGACAGAAATACGTTCTTTTAAAAAAATTCCTATGTTAAGTATCAACAATAAAAAATATACATGAATAACTCTCCATCTAAAAATAACTGATAAAAATTTCAAAAGTATTTATTAAATATTAACATTAAAAACTAAAATACTAAAAAATTGGGATCTTATCCGTGTTGTTTATAAATAGTAGTGGAGGGAAATTGAATATTTCACTTCTAATTTGTAAAAAATAATTGTAAAAACATATTATGTTTTGTTTATGGACATAATATTTTAATAATTAAGTACAAATAAAACACAATTAAGTGACATATCTCAATTTATCAACAATCCAATTATTATAAAATTTAATTTTAAATTTAATTTTGCACATTTGTAAGATCGTAAAAACGATGTTAGATATGTCATGACTTAAGCCTAAATAAAAATATATTATATAAAATTATTGGTAAAAGAATATGACAAATATCATCAATGATAAAAAAGATGAAAACTTATTAGTTGTCATTGTTTAAAGTGTTAAAACATGATACAACTCGTTTTGATACAAAAAAAGAAGATAAAATTTCATATTTTATATAAAAAGGTATAGTTAGAATATATGAATATATAGAAAAACAAATAATTACATTATGATTTCAAAGTTTAAGTTTGAGATTACACATAAAAATATTAAAATCCTATTAAAAATTAAAATTATATCCAAATAATATATTAATATCTAAATAATTTTTTTAAAATAGAAATATTAAAAAATCTATAAACTATATTTTACGGTTATTTATGTTATATTTATAAGCAAAATTAAAAAAAAAAAATATTCATTTTGTAAATTTGATTTTTTTTTCTTTTCTACTATATGAGATTATAGATTTGGTTTCTTTATTATAAGGCAATTTCTACTATATGGGATTATCTAATGAAAATAAAAAACTAACTATTAATGAAAACGTTAGTATTGTCAGATTTGGGAGAAATTTGAGATTTAAAATTAATTTTGTAACAACAAGCACCGGTCTTTGAAGTAATATCCATGCGTACGCAACCCTCATCTTTATATCCTTTAGATTTACAGTTTTAATTGCATGGTGTTATTTTTATACATTCTCCAAGCATACAAGGTATCATTTGTCCTGTTTAGTTTATAGAAAAATACATTTACAAAAATTTAAATATAAAACTATCAATCTTCAATAAATTTGTCTTACTATTGCATATTTTTTGTATTATTGTTTTTACAGTTATTATTCAAATATTAGAAAGTTTAGTTTTCTGTAGTCAATATGTCAATTTTTCTATGTATACTTTTACTAAGATAAATATATTTGTTACGTTCATACAATATAAACTATTACAACCACATTTTAAAAAATAACTAATAAGTATTATAAAAAGCATTTAGTAAACATTAACACTAACAAAATACTAATGAGAATGAAATTTATCCGTGTAGTTATTAATATTGAGGAGAGAGAATTGGTGAATTTATTTTTAATTTATAAAAATAATATCAAAACAAAACATTATATTTTCTTTATCGAGGCAGTATTTTTTATGTATAAATTTTAGCTTATTTTTGCTAATCCTTAATTATTTTATAATATGATTTAGGTTTATCATTTGTAATAATGGAGAAAGAATGTTGCATTTGTCATGATTTAATTTTGAATAAAAAGGGTATTACCTCAAATTATTGGTAGAAGCATAAGAGAAAATATCATATAAGAGATGAATAATTATTAGTTGCCATTATGTTTTCTCTAATAATAATACAACAAAATAAAGAAAAGTAATATTTCCGCTTTCATATGAAAAAGTGTAATTAAAAATATATAAATAAAAACAATTAGTTACATTATGATTTCAAAATCTTAATTTAAAATGTGATATAAAACGTATTAAATATCCTACTAAAAGTTATATGAGACCTAAATAATTTATTAGTCACTAATTAATTTTTTAAATAAAAATATTAAAAATTCTATAAAACTATACATTATGACAAGTTTACATTCTGAATATGAATTAATATTGATGCGTATGTTTTACTTTCATTTTTGTTTTTCTTTATTATTTTGTGATATTAAATTTTGATTCTTTTTTTATAACATCATTTGACATAAATATTTTCAATTGATGGCTTTGTTACGTTTTCAGATCACTTAAATATTTTTCTCTAACAGTTAGCTACATTAACTATGTCAAAAAGAAATTTGAATTGTTTTAGATTCCGACTAATATAGTATGTGTTTGAATATAAATACTTAAAGCTTTTAAATAATTTCATTACACAACTATAATTTCCTTTAAATATTTATATGTAATCCCAACAACATTGGTGTGGTTATATTAATATATAGATTAATTTATATAAGTACAATTCACATGTATATCATCTTCACCATATATTTTTATCCAAAATGGCATATTAGAATTGTTATAAAAAAATAACTTATAAATATTAATTTTTTGACATTGACCTTCAATCAACCTCGCAAATTATTCAATATTGGATTTGGATCTAATATAATGTTGATCATCTAAGAAAAATATATAATATACACCGAAACATATTTTAGTGTATCTTGTTTTTCATATAATAAAAATCATGGAATCAATCAATATGAAAACTTTGGTATCATCAACTTTTAGAGAATTTGAATATTCCTAACTAATACTACAACAAAAAAATACTGATGCTTGAACCAATGTTCACGAGTACAAAAGTTCATATTTAATATTCATTGGTTTATAATTTTTATTGAATGTCCTTTTGTTTATATTTTCTAAAGAGACATGATATCATATATTAATGCCTTCAGTTTGTATGTTTTACTTTTATTTTTGTTTTTCTTTATTATTTTGCGATAGTAAATTTTGATTTTTTTATAACACCATTTGTCATAAATATTTTCAATTAATGACTTTTTACATTTTCAAAACAGTTAAATGTTTTTCTTAAACCGTTATCTACATTAACTATGTCAAACGAAATTTTGAATTTGTTCGACGTGTTTTTGATTCCAACTAATATATAGTATGTGTTTACATATAAATACGTAAAGATTATATTTTTAATAGTTTTATTAAACAACTATAATTCGCTTTAAACATTTATATAAAATCCTAACAATATTAGTGCAGTTAGATTAATATATAGATTAATTTATAAGTACAATTTACATGAATGTCATATTCACGATATGCTTGTATCCAAAATGACATGTTAGAATCTTCATCTAAAAAATAACTTATGAATATTGATTTTTTTGACATTGATCCTTCAATCACCCTCGCAAATACACATTTATTCAATATTAGGTTTGAATTTAATATAATATTGATCGTCTAACAATGATATAGAATACATACCGTAACACATTTTAGTATATTTTATTTTTCATATAATAAAAATCCATGTAAATAAAATTTGGAATGAATCAATATGAAAATTTGGTACCATCAAATTTGGGAGAATTTGAATATTCTAAACTAATACTACAACAACAACTACTAATGTTTAAACCAATGTTCATTAATACACAAGTTCATATTTTATATCATTTGGTTTATAATTTTTATTGAATGTCGTTTTGTTTGTATATTCTCTAAACATACATGATATCATTTATTTTATTTAAATTATTAAAAAGAATAGTGACACAGTTACAAATATAAATTGGTCAATTTTCAATGAATTTTTTACTAACACACATTTTCTCTTACTCTTCTTTTTAAATGTATGATTAAAAGATTAGAAATTTTGTTTTACCGTAGACAAAATGTATTCTAAAAAATTATGACCAAATTTTTATTAATTTATAGCTTTAGTTTTTATCAAAATTTTGAATGAGATGAAAATATTTTATTAATTTCAAACATTATCAGAGAATACACATGAATAACTTTCCATCTAAAAATAACTAATAAACATGTCAAAATGTATTTATCAAATATTAATATTAACAACCAAAATACTAACCAATTGGAATCTTATCCATATAGTTTATAAATATTACTAGAGGGAAATTAGAGATTTTACTTCTAATTTGTAAAAATAATTGCAAAACCATATTATGTTTTCTTTATGGACATAATATTTTAATAATTAAGTAAAAATAAAACACAATATTCATTTTATGTTTATGGCTTTTAACAATTAACTAACATATATCTCAATTTGTCAACTATCCAATTATTATAGAATTTAATTTTGCACATTTTTAAAACTGCCAAAAAAGATGTTGCATATGCCATGACTTAATCCTAAATAAAAACACATTATGTGAAATTATTGGTAGAAAAATACCATCAATGACCGAAGAGATGAAAACTTATTAACTTGTCATTGTTTAGAGTGTTAAAACCTGGCACAACTCGTTTTGATACAAAATATAAAAAGATAAAACTTTATATTTTTACAAAAATGTATAGTTATATTAAAAAATCTTATAAATAATGATATGTCGATAGCGATACTAAAATAAAACTTTCGAATGAATATTTTATTAAGATTTGAGTTTGGATCTAATCAATTAACAATAATATATAATAAACATATCTCAATATATGTTTATATTCATCTAATAAAAATGAAAAACTAACTACTAATGAAAACGTTGGTATTGTAAGATTTAGGAGAAATTTGAGATTCAAAATTAACTTTGCAACAACAAGCACCGGTCTTTGAACTAATATCCATGTGTACGCAAGCCCCTCCTTTATATCCTTTAGATTTGCAATTTTCATTGCATGGTGTTGTTATTGTACATTCTCCAAACAAGCAGGGTATCATTTGTCCTGTTTAGTTTATAAACAAATACATTGAAAAAATTTTAAATATAAAACGATCAATTTTCAATAAATTTGTCTTACTATTGCATATTTTTTCTTACTATTTAACACTAAAAATACTAATGAGATTGAACTTTATCCGCGTAACTTATTAATATTAGGGAGAGGAATTGGTGGGTTTACTTTTAATTTGTAAAAATAATATCAAAACAAACATTTTATTTTCTTTATAGAGGCAATATTTTGTTATGTATAAATTTTAGCTTATTTTTGCTAACCATTAAAATATGATTTAAGTTTCTAATTTTTAATAATAGAGAAAGAATGTTGCATTTGACATGATTTAACTCTAAATAAAAAAAACATTACCTGAAATTATTGGTAGAAGGATAAGAGAAAACACCATCAACCATATAAGAGATGAAAAGTTATTAGTTGCCATTATGTTTTCTCCAAGAATAGGACAAAAAATTAAAAAAAGTAATACTTCCGTTTTGCATATGAAAAAGTGTAGTAAGAATGTATAAATATATAGACAAAACAATTAGTAACGGTTGTGATTTCAAAATCTTAATTTAAGATGGGATATAAAACGTATTAAATATGCGATTGCAAGTTATAATGAGACTTTAATAATTTATTAGTAACTAATTAGTTTTTTTTTAAATAGAAATATTAAATTTTTTATAAAACCATACGTTATGGCCGTTTACATTCTGAGTACGAATTAAATATCAATGCCTTCAGTTTGTATGTTTTACTTTTATTTTTGTTTTTCTTTATTATTTTGCGATAGTAAATTTTGATTCTTTTTTATAACACCATTTGCCATAAATATTTTCAATTAGTGACTTTTTAAATTTTCGAAACAGTTAAATGTTTTTCTTAAACCGTTATCTATATTAACTATTCTAAGCGAAATTTTGAATTTGTTCGACGTGTTTTTGATTCCAACTAATATATAGTATGTGTTTACATATAAATACGTAAAGATTATATTTTTAATAATTTCATTAAACAACTATAATTCGCTTTAAACATTTATATAAAATCCTAACAATATTGGTGCAGTTAGATTAATATATAAATTAATTTATAAGTACAATTTACATGAATGTCATATTCACGATATGTTTGTATCCAAAATGGCATGTTAGAATCTTCATCTAAAAAATAACTTATGAATATTGATTTTTTGACATTGATCCTTCAATCACCCTCGCAAATATACATTTATTCAATATTAGGTTTGAATTTAATATAATGTTGATCGTCTAACAATGATATAGAATACATACCGTAACACATTTTAGTATATTTTGTTTTTCATATAATAAAAATCCATGTAAATAAAATTTGGAATGAATCAATATGAAAATTTGGTACCATCAAATTTGGGAGAATTTGAATATTCTAAACTAATACTACAACAACAACTACTAATGTTTAAACCAATGTTCATTAATACACAAGTTCATATTTTATATCATTTGGTTTATAATTTTTATTGAATGTCGTTTTGTTTGTATATTCTCTAAACATACATGATATCATTTATTTTATTTAAATTATTAACAAGAATAGTGACACAGTTACAAATATAAATTGGTCAATTTTCAATGAATTTTTTACTAACACACATTTTCTCTTACTCTTCTTTTTAAATGTATGATTAAAAGATTAGAAATTTTGTTTTACCGTAGACAAAATGTATTCTAAAAAATTATGACCAAATTTTTATTAATTTATAGCTTTAGTTTTTATCAAAATTTTGAATGAGATGAAAATATTTTATTAATTTCAAACATTATCAGAGAATACACATGAATAACTTTCCATCTAAAAATAACTAATAAACATGTCAAAATGTATTTATCAAATATTAATATTAACAACCAAAATACTAACCAATTGGAATCTTATCCATATAGTTTATAAATATTACTAGAGGGAAATTAGAGATTTTACTTCTAATTTGTAAAAATAATTGCAAAACCATATTATGTTTTCTTTATGGACATAATATTTTAATAATTAAGTAAAAATAAAACACAATATTCATTTTATGTTTATGGCTTTTAACAATTAACTAACATATATCTCAATTTGTCAACTATCCAATTATTATAGAATTTAATTTTGCACATTTTTAAAACTGCCAAAAAAGATGTTGCATATGCCATGACTTAATCCTAAATAAAAACACATTATGTGAAATTATTGGTAGAAAAATACCATCAATGACCGAAGAGATGAAAACTTATTAACTTGTCATTGTTTAGAGTGTTAAAACCTGGCACAACTCGTTTTGATACAAAATATAAAAAGATAAAACTTTATATTTTTTACAAAAATGTATAGTTATATTAAAAAATCTTATAAATAATGATATGTCGATAGCGATACTAAAATAAAACTTTCGAATGAATATTTTATTAAGATTTGAGTTTGGATCTAATCAACTAACAATAATATATAATAAACATATCTCAATATATGTTTATATTCATCTAATAAAAATGAAAAACTAACTACTAATGAAAACGTTGGTATTGTAAGATTTAGGAGAAATTTGAGATTCAAAATTAACTTTGCAACAACAAGCACCGGTCTTTGAACTAATATCCATGTGTACGCAAGCCCCTCCTTTATATCCTTTAGATTTGCAATTTTCATTGCATGGTGTTGTTATTGTACATTCTCCAAACAAGCAGGGTATCATTTGTCCTGTTTAGTTTATAAACAAATACATTGAAAAAATTTTAAATATAAAACGATCAATTTTCAATAAATTTGTCTTACTATTGCATATTTTTTCTTACTATTTAACACTAAAAATACTAATGAGATTGAACTTTATCCGCGTAACTTATTAATATTAGGGAGAGGAATTGGTGGGTTTACTTTTAATTTGTAAAAATAATATCAAAACAAACATTTTATTTTCTTTATAGAGGCAATATTTTGTTATGTATAAATTTTAGCTTATTTTTGCTAACCATTAAAATATGATTTAAGTTTCTAATTTTTAATAATAGAGAAAGAATGTTGCATTTGACATGATTTAACTCTAAATAAAAAAAACATTACCTGAAATTATTGGTAGAAGGATAAGAGAAAACACCATCAACCATATAAGAGATGAAAAGTTATTAGTTGCCATTATGTTTTCTCCAAGAATAGGACAAAAAATTAAAAAAAGTAATACTTCCGTTTTGCATATGAAAAAGTGTAGTAAGAATGTATAAATATATAGACAAAACAATTAGTAACGGTTGTGATTTCAAAATCTTAATTTAAGATGGGATATAAAACGTATTAAATATCCGATTGCAAGTTGTAATGAGACTTTAATAATTTATTAGTAACTAATTAGTTTTTTTTAAATAGAAATATTAAATTTTTTATAAAACCATACGTTATGGCCGTTTACATTCTGAGTACGAATTAAATATCAATGCCTTCAGTTTGTATGTTTTACTTTTATTTTTGTTTTTCTTTATTATTTTGCGATAGTAAATTTTGATTCTTTTTTATAACACCATTTGCCATAAATATTTTCAATTAGTGACTTTTTAAATTTTCGAAACAGTTAAATGTTTTTCTTAAACCGTTATCTATATTAACTATTCTAAGCGAAATTTTGAATTTGTTCGACGTGTTTTTTATTCCAACTAATATATAGTATGTGTTTACATATAAATACGTAAAGATTATATTTTTAATAATTTCATTAAACAACTATAATTCGCTTTAAACATTTATATAAAATCCTAACAATATTGGTGCAGTTAGATTAATATATAAATTAATTTATAAGTACAATTTACATGAATGTCATATTCACGATATGTTTGTATCCAAAATGGCATGTTAGAATCTTCATCTAAAAAATAACTTATGAATATTGATTTTTTGACATTGATCCTTCAATCACCCTCGCAAATATACATTTATTCAATATTAGGTTTGAATTTAATATAATGTTGATCGTCTAACAATGATATAGAATACATACCGTAACACATTTTAGTATATTTTGTTTTTCATATAATAAAAATCCATGTAAATAAAATTTGGAATGAATCAATATGAAAATTTGGTACCATCAAATTTGGGAGAATTTGAATATTCTAAACTAATACTACAACAACAACTACTAATGTTTAAACCAATGTTCATTAATACACAAGTTCATATTTTATATCATTTGGTTTATAATTTTTATTGAATGTCGTTTTGTTTGTATATTCTCTAAACATACATGATATCATTTATTTTATTTAAATTATTAACAAGAATAGTGACACAGTTACAAATATAAATTGGTCAATTTTCAATGAATTTTTTACTAACACACATTTTCTCTTACTCTTCTTTTTAAATGTATGATTAAAAGATTAGAAATTTTGTTTTACCGTAGACAAAATGTATTCTAAAAAATTATGACCAAATTTTTATTAATTTATAGCTTTAGTTTTTATCAAAATTTTGAATGAGATGAAAATATTTTATTAATTTCAAACATTATCAGAGAATACACATGAATAACTTTCCATCTAAAAATAACTAATAAACATGTCAAAATGTATTTATCAAATATTAATATTAACAACCAAAATACTAACCAATTGGAATCTTATCCATATAGTTTATAAATATTACTAGAGGGAAATTAGAGATTTTACTTCTAATTTGTAAAAATAATTGCAAAACCATATTATGTTTTCTTTATGGACATAATATTTTAATAATTAAGTAAAAATAAAACACAATATTCATTTTATGTTTATGGCTTTTAACAATTAACTAACATATATCTCAATTTGTCAACTATCCAATTATTATAGAATTTAATTTTGCACATTTTTAAAACTGCCAAAAAAGATGTTGCATATGCCATGACTTAATCCTAAATAAAAACACATTATGTGAAATTATTGGTAGAAAAATACCATCAATGACCGAAGAGATGAAAACTTATTAACTTGTCATTGTTTAGAGTGTTAAAACCTGGCACAACTCGTTTTGATACAAAATATAAAAAGATAAAACTTTATATTTTTTACAAAAATGTATAGTTATATTAAAAAATCTTATAAATAATGATATGTCGATAGCGATACTAAAATAAAACTTTCGAATGAATATTTTATTAAGATTTGAGTTTGGATCTAATCAATTAACAATAATATATAATAAACATATCTCAATATATGTTTATATTCATCTAATAAAAATGAAAAACTAACTACTAATGAAAACGTTGGTATTGTAAGATTTAGGAGAAATTTGAGATTCAAAATTAACTTTGCAACAACAAGCACCGGTCTTTGAACTAATATCCATGTGTACGCAAGCCCCTCCTTTATATCCTTTAGATTTGCAATTTTCATTGCATGGTGTTGTTATTGTACATTCTCCAAACAAGCAGGGTATCATTTGTCCTGTTTAGTTTATAAACAAATACATTGAAAAAATTTTAAATATAAAACGATCAATTTTCAATAAATTTGTCTTACTATTGCATATTTTTTCTTACTATTTAACACTAAAAATACTAATGAGATTGAACTTTATCCGCGTAACTTATTAATATTAGGGAGAGGAATTGGTGGGTTTACTTTTAATTTGTAAAAATAATATCAAAACAAACATTTTATTTTCTTTATAGAGGCAATATTTTGTTATGTATAAATTTTAGCTTATTTTTGCTAACCATTAAAATATGATTTAAGTTTCTAATTTTTAATAATAGAGAAAGAATGTTGCATTTGACATGATTTAACTCTAAATAAAAAAAACATTACCTGAAATTATTGGTAGAAGGATAAGAGAAAACACCATCAACCATATAAGAGATGAAAAGTTATTAGTTGCCATTATGTTTTCTCCAAGAATAGGACAAAAAATTAAAAAAAGTAATACTTCCGTTTTGCATATGAAAAAGTGTAGTAAGAATGTATAAATATATAGACAAAACAATTAGTAACGGTTGTGATTTCAAAATCTTAATTTAAGATGGGATATAAAACGTATTAAATATCCGATTGCAAGTTATAATGAGACTTTAATAATTTATTAGTAACTAATTAGTTTTTTTTTAAATAGAAATATTAAATTTTTTATAAAACCATACGTTATGGCCGTTTACATTCTGAGTACGAATTAAATATCAATGCCTTCGGTTTGTATGTTTTACTTTTATTTTTGTTTTTCTTTATTATTTTGCGATAGTAAATTTTGATTCTTTTTTATAACACCATTTGCCATAAATATTTTCAATTAGTGACTTTTTAAATTTTCGAAACAGTTAAATGTTTTTCTTAAACCGTTATCTATATTAACTATTCTAAGCGAAATTTTGAATTTGTTCGACGTGTTTTTGATTCCAACTAATATATAGTATGTGTTTACATATAAATACGTAAAGATTATATTTTTAATAATTTCATTAAACAACTATAATTCGCTTTAAACATTTATATAAAATCCTAACAATATTGGTGCAGTTAGATTAATATATAAATTAATTTATAAGTACAATTTACATGAATGTCATATTCACGATATGTTTGTATCCAAAATGGCATGTTAGAATCTTCATCTAAAAAATAACTTATGAATATTGATTTTTTGACATTGATCCTTCAATCACCCTCGCAAATATACATTTATTCAATATTAGGTTTGAATTTAATATAATGTTGATCGTCTAACAATGATATAGAATACATACCGTAACACATTTTAGTATATTTTGTTTTTCATATAATAAAAATCCATGTAAATAAAATTTGGAATGAATCAATATGAAAATTTGGTACCATCAAATTTGGGAGAATTTGAATATTCTAAACTAATACTACAACAACAACTACTAATGTTTAAACCAATGTTCATTAATACACAAGTTCATATTTTATATCATTTGGTTTATAATTTTTATTGAATGTCGTTTTGTTTGTATATTCTCTAAACATACATGATATCATTTATTTTATTTAAATTATTAACAAGAATAGTGACACAGTTACAAATATAAATTGGTCAATTTTCAATGAATTTTTTACTAACACACATTTTCTCTTACTCTTCTTTTTAAATGTATGATTAAAAGATTAGAAATTTTGTTTTACCGTAGACAAAATGTATTCTAAAAAATTATGACCAAATTTTTATTAATTTATAGCTTTAGTTTTTATCAAAATTTTGAATGAGATGAAAATATTTTATTAATTTCAAACATTATCAGAGAATACACATGAATAACTTTCCATCTAAAAATAACTAATAAACATGTCAAAATGTATTTATCAAATATTAATATTAACAACCAAAATACTAACCAATTGGAATCTTATCCATATAGTTTATAAATATTACTAGAGGGAAATTAGAGATTTTACTTCTAATTTGTAAAAATAATTGCAAAACCATATTATGTTTTCTTTATGGACATAATATTTTAATAATTAAGTAAAAATAAAACACAATATTCATTTTATGTTTATGGCTTTTAACAATTAACTAACATATATCTCAATTTGTCAACTATCCAATTATTATAGAATTTAATTTTGCACATTTTTAAAACTGCCAAAAAAGATGTTGCATATGCCATGACTTAATCCTAAATAAAAACACATTATGTGAAATTATTGGTAGAAAAATACCATCAATGACCGAAGAGATGAAAACTTATTAACTTGTCATTGTTTAGAGTGTTAAAACCTGGCACAACTCGTTTTGATACAAAATATAAAAAGATAAAACTTTATATTTTTTACAAAAATGTATAGTTATATTAAAAAATCTTATAAATAATGATATGTCGATAGCGATACTAAAATAAAACTTTCGAATGAATATTTTATTAAGATTTGAGTTTGGATCTAATCAATTAACAATAATATATAATAAACATATCTCAATATATGTTTATATTCATCTAATAAAAATGAAAAACTAACTACTAATGAAAACGTTGGTATTGTAAGATTTAGGAGAAATTTGAGATTCAAAATTAACTTTGCAACAACAAGCACCGGTCTTTGAACTAATATCCATGTGTACGCAAGCCCCTCCTTTATATCCTTTAGATTTGCAATTTTCATTGCATGGTGTTGTTATTGTACATTCTCCAAACAAGCAGGGTATCATTTGTCCTGTTTAGTTTATAAACAAATACATTGAAAAAATTTTAAATATAAAACGATCAATTTTCAATAAATTTGTCTTACTATTGCATATTTTTTCTTACTATTTAACACTAAAAATACTAATGAGATTGAACTTTATCCGCGTAACTTATTAATATTAGGGAGAGGAATTGGTGGGTTTACTTTTAATTTGTAAAAATAATATCAAAACAAACATTTTATTTTCTTTATAGAGGCAATATTTTGTTATGTATAAATTTTAGCTTATTTTTGCTAACCATTAAAATATGATTTAAGTTTCTAATTTTTAATAATAGAGAAAGAATGTTGCATTTGACATGATTTAACTCTAAATAAAAAAAACATTACCTGAAATTATTGGTAGAAGGATAAGAGAAAACACCATCAACCATATAAGAGATGAAAAGTTATTAGTTGCCATTATGTTTTCTCCAAGAATAGGACAAAAAATTAAAAAAAGTAATACTTCCGTTTTGCATATGAAAAAGTGTAGTAAGAATGTATAAATATATAGACAAAACAATTAGTAACGGTTGTGATTTCAAAATCTTAATTTAAGATGGGATATAAAACGTATTAAATATCCGATTGCAAGTTATAATGAGACTTTAATAATTTATTAGTAACTAATTAGTTTCTTTTAAATAGAAATATTAAATTTTTTATAAAACCATAGGCCGTTTACATTCTGAGTACGAATTAAATATCAATGCCTTCAGTTTGTATGTTTTACTTTTATTTTTGTTTTTCTTTATTATTTTGCGATAGTAAATTTTGATTCTTTTTTATAACACCATTTGCCATAAATATTTTCAATTAGTGACTTTTTAAATTTTCAAAACAGTTAAATGTTTTTCTTAAACCGTTATCTATATTAACTATTCTAAGCGAAATTTTGAATTTGTTCGACGTGTTTTTGATTCCAACTAATATATAGTATGTGTTTACATATAAATACGTAAAGATTATATTTTTAATAATTTCATTAAACAACTATAATTCGCTTTAAATATTTATATAAAATCCTAACAATATTGGTGCAGTTAGATTAATATATAAATTAATTTATAAGTACAATTTACATGAATGTCATATTCACGATATGTTTGTATCCAAAATGGCATGTTAGAATCTTCATCTAAAAAATAACTTATGAATATTGATTTTTTGACATTGATCCTTCAATCACCCTCGCAAATATACATTTATTCAATATTAGGTTTGAATTTAATATAATGTTGATCGTCTAACAATGATATAGAATACATACCGTAACACATTTTAGTATATTTTGTTTTTCATATAATAAAAATCCATGTAAATAAAATTTGGAATGAATCAATATGAAAATTTGGTACCATCAAATTTGGGAGAATTTGAATATTCTAAACTAATACTACAACAACAACTACTAATGTTTAAACCAATGTTCATTAATACACAAGTTCATATTTTATATCATTTGGTTTATAATTTTTATTGAATGTCGTTTTGTTTGTATATTCTCTAAACATACATGATATCATTTATTTTATTTAAATTATTAACAAGAATAGTGACACAGTTACAAATATAAATTGGTCAATTTTCAATGAATTTTTTACTAACACACATTTTCTCTTACTCTTCTTTTTAAATGTATGATTAAAAGATTAGAAATTTTGTTTTACCGTAGACAAAATGTATTCTAAAAAATTATGACCAAATTTTTATTAATTTATAGCTTTAGTTTTTATCAAAATTTTGAATGAGATGAAAATATTTTATTAATTTCAAACATTATCAGAGAATACACATGAATAACTTTCCATCTAAAAATAACTAATAAACATGTCAAAATGTATTTATCAAATATTAATATTAACAACCAAAATACTAACCAATTGGAATCTTATCCATATAGTTTATAAATATTACTAGAGGGAAATTAGAGATTTTACTTCTAATTTGTAAAAATAATTGCAAAACCATATTATGTTTTCTTTATGGACATAATATTTTAATAATTAAGTAAAAATAAAACACAATATTCATTTTATGTTTATGGCTTTTAACAATTAACTAACATATATCTCAATTTGTCAACTATCCAATTATTATAGAATTTAATTTTGCACATTTTTAAAACTGCCAAAAAAGATGTTGCATATGCCATGACTTAATCCTAAATAAAAACACATTATGTGAAATTATTGGTAGAAAAATACCATCAATGACCGAAGAGATGAAAACTTATTAACTTGTCATTGTTTAGAGTGTTAAAACCTGGCACAACTCGTTTTGATACAAAATATAAAAAGATAAAACTTTATATTTTTTACAAAAATGTATAGTTATATTAAAAAATCTTATAAATAATGATATGTCGATAGCGATACTAAAATAAAACTTTCGAATGAATATTTTATTAAGATTTGAGTTTGGATCTAATCAATTAACAATAATATATAATAAACATATCTCAATATATGTTTATATTCATCTAATAAAAATGAAAAACTAACTACTAATGAAAACGTTGGTATTGTAAGATTTAGGAGAAATTTGAGATTCAAAATTAACTTTGCAACAACAAGCACCGGTCTTTGAACTAATATCCATGTGTACGCAAGCCCCTCCTTTATATCCTTTAGATTTGCAATTTTCATTGCATGGTGTTGTTATTGTACATTCTCCAAACAAGCAGGGTATCATTTGTCCTGTTTAGTTTATAAACAAATACATTGAAAAAATTTTAAATATAAAACGATCAATTTTCAATAAATTTGTCTTACTATTGCATATTTTTTCTTACTATTTAACACTAAAAATACTAATGAGATTGAACTTTATCCGCGTAACTTATTAATATTAGGGAGAGGAATTGGTGGGTTTACTTTTAATTTGTAAAAATAATATCAAAACAAACATTTTATTTTCTTTATAGAGGCAATATTTTGTTATGTATAAATTTTAGCTTATTTTTGCTAACCATTAAAATATGATTTAAGTTTCTAATTTTTAATAATAGAGAAAGAATGTTGCATTTGACATGATTTAACTCTAAATAAAAAAAACATTACCTGAAATTATTGGTAGAAGGATAAGAGAAAACACCATCAACCATATAAGAGATGAAAAGTTATTAGTTGCCATTATGTTTTCTCCAAGAATAGGACAAAAAATTAAAAAAAGTAATACTTCCGTTTTGCATATGAAAAAGTGTAGTAAGAATGTATAAATATATAGACAAAACAATTAGTAACGGTTGTGATTTCAAAATCTTAATTTAAGATGGGATATAAAACGTATTAAATATCCGATTGCAAGTTATAATGAGACTTTAATAATTTATTAGTAACTAATTAGTTTTTTTTTAAATAGAAATATTAAATTTTTTATAAAACCATACATTAGGGCCGTTTACATTCTGAGTACGAATTAAATATCAATGCCTTCAGTTTGTATGTTTTACTTTTGTTTTTGTTTTTCTTTATTATTTTGCGATAGTAAATTTTGATTCTTTTTTATAACACCATTTGCCATAAATATTTTCAATTAGTGACTTTTTAAATTTTCGAAACAGTTAAATGTTTTTCTTAAACCGTTATCTACATTAACTATTCTAAGCGAAATTTTGAATTTGTTCGACGTGTTTTTGATTCCACCTAATATATAGTATGTGTTTACATATAAATACGTAAAGATTATATTTTTAATAATTTCATTAAACAACTATAATTCGCTTTAAACATTTATTTAAAATCCTAACAATATTGGTGCAGTTAGATTAATATATAAATTAATTTATAAGTACAATTTACATGAATGTCATATTCACGATATGTTTGTATCCAAAATGGCATGTTAGAATCTTCATCTAAAAAATAACTTATGAATATTGATTTTTTGACATTGATCCTTCAATCACCCTCGCAAATATACATTTATTCAATATTAGGTTTGAATTTAATATAATGTTGATCGTCTAACAATGATATAGAATACATACCGTAACACATTTTAGTATATTTTGTTTTTCATATAATAAAAATCCATGTAAATAAAATTTAGAATGAATCAATATGAAAATTTGGTACCATCAAATTTGGGAGAATTTGAATATTCTAAACTAATACTACAACAACAACTACTAATGTTTAAACCAATGTTCATTAATACACAAGTTCATATTTTATATCATTTGGTTTATAATTTTTATTGAATGTCGTTTTGTTTGTATATTCTCTAAACATACATGATATCATTTATTTTATTTAAATTATTAACAAGAATAGTGACAGAGTTACAAATATAAATTGGTCAATTTTCAATGAATGTTTTACTAACACACATTTTCTCTTACTCTTCTTTTTAAATGTATGATTAAAAGATTAGAAATTTTGTTTTACCGTAGACAAAATGTATTCTAAAAAATTATGACCAAATTTTTATTAATTTATAGCTTTAGTTTTTATCAAAATTTTGAATGAGATGAAAATATTTTATTAATTTCAAACATTATCAGAGAATACACATGAATAACTTTCCATCTAAAAATAACTAATAAACATGTCAAAATGTATTTATCAAATATTAATATTAACAACCAAAATACTAACCAATTGGAATCTTATCCATATAGTTTATAAATATTACTAGAGGGAAATTAGAGATTTTACTTCTAATTTGTAAAAATAATTGCAAAACCATATTATGTTTTCTTTATGGACATAATATTTTAATAATTAAGTAAAAATAAAACACAATATTCATTTTATGTTTATGGCTTTTAACAATTAACTAACATATATCTCAATTTGTCAACTATCCAATTATTATAGAATTTAATTTTGCACATTTTTAAAACTGCCAAAAAAGATGTTGCATATGCCATGACTTAATCCTAAATAAAAACACATTATGTGAAATTATTGGTAGAAAAATACCATCAATGACCGAAGAGATGAAAACTTATTAACTTGTCATTGTTTAGAGTGTTAAAACCTGGCACAACTCGTTTTGATACAAAATATAAAAAGATAAAACTTTATATTTTTTACAAAAATGTATAGTTATATTAAAAAATCTTATAAATAATGATATGTCGATAGCGATACTAAAATAAAACTTTCGAATGAATATTTTATTAAGATTTGAGTTTGGATCTAATCAACTAACAATAATATATAATAAACATATCTCAATATATGTTTATATTCATCTAATAAAAATGAAAAACTAACTACTAATGAAAACGTTGGTATTGTAAGATTTAGGAGAAATTTGAGATTCAAAATTAACTTTGCAACAACAAGCACCGGTCTTTGAACTAATATCCATGTGTACGCAAGCCCCTCCTTTATATCCTTTAGATTTGCAATTTTCATTGCATGGTGTTGTTATTGTACATTCTCCAAACAAGCAGGGTATCATTTGTCCTGTTTAGTTTATAAACAAATACATTAAAAAATTTTAAATATAAAACGATCAATTTTCAATAAATTTGTCTTACTATTGCATATTTTTTCTTACTATTTAACACTAAAAATACTAATGAGATTGAACTTTATCCGCGTAACTTATTAATATTAGGGAGAGGAATTGGTGGGTTTACTTTTAATTTGTAAAAACAAACATTTTATTTTCTTTATAGAGGCAATATTTTGTTATGTATAAATTTTAGCTTATTTTTGCTAACCATTAAAATATGATTTAAGTTTCTAATTTTTAATAATAGAGAAAGAATGTTGCATTTGACATGATTTAACTCTAAATAAAAAAACATTACCTGAAATTATTGGTAGAAGGATAAGAGAAAACACCATCAACCATATAAGAGATGAAAAGTTATTAGTTGCCATTATGTTTTCTCCAAGAATAGAACAAAAAATTAAAAAAAGTAATACTTCCGTTTTGCATATGAAAAAGTGTAGTAAGAATGTATAAATATATAGACAAAACAATTAGTAACGGTTGTGATTTCAAAATCTTAATTTAAGATGGGATATAAAACGTATTAAATATCCGATTGCAAGTTATAATGAGACTTTAATAATTTATTAGTAACTAATTAGTTTTTTTTAAATAGAAATATTAAATTTTTTATAAAACCATACGGGCCGTTTACATTCTGAGTACGAATTAAATATCAATGCCTTCAGTTTGTATGTTTTACTTTTATTTTTGTTTTTCTTTATTATTTTGCGATAGTAAATTTTGATTCTTTTTTATAACACCATTTGCCATAAATATTTTCAATTAGTGACTTTTTAAATTTTCGAAACAGTTAAATGTTTTTCTTAAACCGTTATCTACATTAACTATTCTAAGCGAAATTTTGAATTTGTTCGACGTGTTTTTGATTCCAACTAATATATAGTATGTGTTTACATATAAATACGTAAAGATTATATTTTTAATAATTTCATTAAACAACTATAATTCGCTTTAAACATTTATATAAAATCCTAACAATATTGGTGCAGTTAGATTAATATATAAATTAATTTATAAGTACAATTTACATGAATGTCATATTCACGATATGTTTGTATCCAAAATGGCATGTTAGAATCTTCATCTAAAAAATAACTTATGAATATTGATTTTTTGACATTGATCCTTCAATCACCCTCGCAAATATACATTTATTCAATATTAGGTTTGAATTTAATATAATGTTGATCGTCTAACAATGATATAGAATACATACCGTAACACATTTTAGTATATTTTGTTTTTCATATAATAAAAATCCATGTAAATAAAATTTAGAATGAATCAATATGAAAATTTGGTACCATCAAATTTGGGAGAATTTGAATATTCTAAACTAATACTACAACAACAACTACTAATGTTTAAACCAATGTTCATTAATACACAAGTTCATATTTTATATCATTTGGTTTATAATTTTTATTGAATGTCGTTTTGTTTGTATATTCTCTAAACATACATGATATCATTTATTTTATTTAAATTATTAACAAGAATAGTGACACAGTTACAAATATAAATTGGTCAATTTTCAATGAATTTTTTACTAACACACATTTTCTCTTACTCTTCTTTTTAAATGTATGATTAAAAGATTAGAAATTTTGTTTTACCGTAGACAAAATGTATTCTAAAAAATTATGACCAAATTTTTATTAATTTATAGCTTTAGTTTTTATCAAAATTTTGAATGAGATGAAAATATTTTATTAATTTCAAACATTATCAGAGAATACACATGAATAACTTTCCATCTAAAAATAACTAATAAACATGTCAAAATGTATTTATCAAATATTAATATTAACAACCAAAATACTAACCAATTGGAATCTTATCCATATAGTTTATAAATATTACTAGAGGGAAATTAGAGATTTTACTTCTAATTTGTAAAAATAATTGCAAAACCATATTATGTTTTCTTTATGGACATAATATTTTAATAATTAAGTAAAAATAAAACACAATATTCATTTTATGTTTATGGCTTTTAACAATTAACTAACATATATCTCAATTTGTCAACTATCCAATTATTATAGAATTTAATTTTGCACATTTTTAAAACTGCCAAAAAAGATGTTGCATATGCCATGACTTAATCCTAAATAAAAACACATTATGTGAAATTATTGGTAGAAAAATACCATCAATGACCGAAGAGATGAAAACTTATTAACTTGTCATTGTTTAGAGTGTTAAAACCTGGCACAACTCGTTTTGATACAAAATATAAAAAGATAAAACTTTATATTTTTTACAAAAATGTATAGTTATATTAAAAAATCTTATAAATAATGATATGTCGATAGCGATACTAAAATAAAACTTTCGAATGAATATTTTATTAAGATTTGAGTTTGGATCTAATCAATTAACAATAATATATAATAAACATATCTCAATATATGTTTATATTCATCTAATAAAAATGAAAAACTAACTACTAATGAAAACGTTGGTATTGTAAGATTTAGGAGAAATTTGAGATTCAAAATTAACTTTGCAACAACAAGCACCGGTCTTTGAACTAATATCCATGTGTACGCAAGCCCCTCCTTTATATCCTTTAGATTTGCAATTTTCATTGCATGGTGTTGTTATTGTACATTCTCCAAACAAGCAGGGTATCATTTGTCCTGTTTAGTTTATAAACAAATACATTGAAAAAATTTTAAATATAAAACGATCAATTTTCAATAAATTTGTCTTACTATTGCATATTTTTTCTTACTATTTAACACTAAAAATACTAATGAGATTGAACTTTATCCGCGTAACTTATTAATATTAGGGAGAGGAATTGGTGGGTTTACTTTTAATTTGTAAAAATAATATCAAAACAAACATTTTATTTTCTTTATAGAGGCAATATTTTGTTATGTATAAATTTTAGCTTATTTTTGCTAACCATTAAAATATGATTTAAGTTTCTAATTTTTAATAATAGAGAAAGAATGTTGCATTTGACATGATTTAACTCTAAATAAAAAAAACATTACCTGAAATTATTGGTAGAAGGATAAGAGAAAACACCATCAACCATATAAGAGATGAAAAGTTATTAGTTGCCATTATGTTTTCTCCAAGAATAGGACAAAAAATTAAAAAAAGTAATACTTCCGTTTTGCATATGAAAAAGTGTAGTAAGAATGTATAAATATATAGACAAAACAATTAGTAACGGTTGTGATTTCAAAATCTTAATTTAAGATGGGATATAAAACGTATTAAATATCCGATTGCAAGTTATAATGAGACTTTAATAATTTATTAGTAACTAATTAGTTTTTTTTAAATAGAAATATTAAATTTTTTATAAAACCATACGTTAGGGCCGTTTACATTCTGAGTACGAATTAAATATCAATGCCTTCAGTTTGTATGTTTTACTTTTATTTTTGTTTTTCTTTATTATTTTGCGATAGTAAATTTTGATTCTTTTTTATAACACCATTTGCCATAAATATTTTCAATTAGTGACTTTTTAAATTTTCGAAAAAGCTAAATGTTTTTCTTAAACCGTTATCTACATTAACTATTCTAAGCGAAATTTTGAATTTGTTCGACGTGTTTTTGACTCCACCTAATATATAGTATGTGTTTACATATAAATACGTAAAGATTATATTTTTAATAATTTCATTAAACAACTATAATTCGCTTTAAACATTTATTTAAAATCCTAACAATATTGGTGCAATTAGATTAATATATAAATTAATTTATAAGTACAATTTACATGAATGTCATATTCACGATATGTTTGTATCCAAAATGGCATGTTAGAATATTCATCTAAAAAATAACTTATGAATATTGATTTTTTGACATTGATCCTTCAATCACCCTCGCAAATATACATTTATTCAATATTAGGTTTGAATTTAATATAATGTTGATCGTCTAACAATGATATAGAATACATACCGTAACACATTTTAGTATATTTTGTTTTTCATATAATAAAAATCCATGTAAATAAAATTTAGAATGAATCAATATGAAAATTTGGTACCATCAAATTTGGGAGAATTTGAATATTCTAAACTAATACTACAACAACAACTACTAATGTTTAAACCAATGTTCATTAATACACAAGTTCATATTTTATATCATTTGGTTTATAATTTTTATTGAATGTCGTTTTGTTTGTATATTCTCTAAACATACATGATATCATTTATTTTATTTAAATTATTAACAAGAATAGTGACACAGTTACAAATATAAATTGGTCAATTTTCAATGAATTTTTTACTAACACACATTTTCTCTTACTCTTCTTTTTAAATGTATGATTAAAAGATTAGAAATTTTGTTTTACCGTAGACAAAATGTATTCTAAAAAATTATGACCAAATTTTTATTAATTTATAGCTTTAGTTTTTATCAAAATTTTGAATGAGATGAAAATATTTTATTAATTTCAAACATTATCAGAGAATACACATGAATAACTTTCCATCTAAAAATAACTAATAAACATGTCAAAATGTATTTATCAAATATTAATATTAACAACCAAAATACTAACCAATTGGAATCTTATCCATATAGTTTATAAATATTACTAGAGGGAAATTAGAGATTTTACTTCTAATTTGTAAAAATAATTGCAAAACCATATTATGTTTTCTTTATGGACATAATATTTTAATAATTAAGTAAAAATAAAACACAATATTCATTTTATGTTTATGGCTTTTAACAATTAACTAACATATATCTCAATTTGTCAACTATCCAATTATTATAGAATTTAATTTTGCACATTTTTAAAACTACCAAAAAAGATGTTACATATGCCATGACTTAATCCTAAATAAAAACACATTATGTGAAATTATTGGTAGAAAAATACCATCAATGACCGAAGAGATGAAAACTTATTAACTTGTCATTGTTTAGAGTGTTAAAACCTGGCACAACTCGTTTTGATACAAAATATAAAAAGATAAAACTTTATATTTTTTACAAAAATGTATAGTTATATTAAAAAATCTTATAAATAATGATATGTCGATAGCGATACTAAAATAAAACTTTCGAATGAATATTTTATTAAGATTTGAGTTTGGATCTAATCAACTAACAATAATATATAATAAACATATCTCAATATATGTTTATATTCATCTAATAAAAATGAAAAACTAACTACTAATGAAAACGTTGGTATTGTAAGATTTAGGAGAAATTTGAGATTCAAAATTAACTTTGCAACAACAAGCACCGGTCTTTGAACTAATATCCATGTGTACGCAAGCCCCTCCTTTATATCCTTTAGATTTGCAATTTTCATTGCATGGTGTTGTTATTGTACATTCTCCAAACAAGCAGGGTATCATTTGTCCTGTTTAGTTTATAAACAAATACATTGAAAAAATTTTAAATATAAAACGATCAATTTTCAATAAATTTGTCTTACTATTGCATATTTTTTCTTACTATTTAACACTAAAAATACTAATGAGATTGAACTTTATCCGCGTAACTTATTAATATTAGGGAGAGGAATTGGTGGGTTTACTTTTAATTTGTAAAAATAATATCAAAACAAACATTTTATTTTCTTTATAGAGGCAATATTTTGTTATGTATAAATTTTAGCTTATTTTTGCTAACCATTAAAATATGATTTAAGTTTCTAATTTTTAATAATAGAGAAAGAATGTTGCATTTGACATGATTTAACTCTAAATAAAAAAAACATTACCTGAAATTATTGGTAGAAGGATAAGAGAAAACACCATCAACCATATAAGAGATGAAAAGTTATTAGTTGCCATTATGTTTTCTCCAAGAATAGGACAAAAAATTAAAAAAAGTAATACTTCCGTTTTGCATATGAAAAAGTGTAGTAAGAATGTATAAATATATAGACAAAACAATTAGTAACGGTTGTGATTTCAAAATCTTAATTTAAGATGGGATATAAAACGTATTAAATATCCGATTGCAAGTTATAATGAGACTTTAATAATTTATTAGTAACTAATTAGTTTTTTTTAAATAGAAATATTAAATTTTTTATAAAACCATACGTTATGGCCGTTTACATTCTGAGTACGAATTAAATATCAATGCCTTCAGTTTGTATGTTTTACTTTTATTTTTGTTTTTCTTTATTATTTTGCGATAGTAAATTTTGATTCTTTTTTATAACACCATTTGCCATAAATATTTTCAATTAGTGACTTTTTAAATTTTCGAAACAGTTAAATGTTTTTCTTAAACCGTTATCTACATTAACTATTCTAAGCGAAATTTTGAATTTGTTCGACGTGTTTTTGATTCCAACTAATATATAGTATGTGTTTACATATAAATACGTAAAGATTATATTTTTAATAATTTCATTAAACAACTATAATTCGCTTTAAACATTTATATAAAATCCTAACAATATTGGTGCAGTTAGATTAATATATAAATTAATTTATAAGTATAATTTACATGAATGTCATATTCACGATATGTTTGTATCCAAAATGGCATGTTAGAATCTTCATCTAAAAAATAACTTATGAATATTGATTTTTTGACATTGATCCTTCAATCACCCTCGCAAATATACATTTATTCAATATTAGGTTTGAATTTAATATAATGTTGATCGTCTAACAATGATATAGAATACATACCGTAACACATTTTAGTATATTTTGTTTTTCATATAATAAAAATCCATGTAAATAAAATTTGGAATGAATCAATATGAAAATTTGGTACCATCAAATTTGGGAGAATTTGAATATTCTAAACTAATACTACAACAACAACTACTAATGTTTAAACCAATGTTCATTAATACACAAGTTCATATTTTATATCATTTGGTTTATAATTTTTATTGAATGTCGTTTTGTTTGTATATTCTCTAAACATACATGATATCATTTATTTTATTTAAATTATTAACAAGAATAGTGACACAGTTACAAATATAAATTGGTCAATTTTCAATGAATTTTTTACTAACACACATTTTCTCTTACTCTTCTTTTTAAATGTATGATTAAAAGATTAGAAATTTTGTTTTACCGTAGACAAAATGTATTCTAAAAAATTATGACCAAATTTTTATTAATTTATAGCTTTAGTTTTTATCAAAATTTTGAATGAGATGAAAATATTTTATTAATTTCAAACATTATCAGAGAATACACATGAATAACTTTCCATCTAAAAATAACTAATAAACATGTCAAAATGTATTTATCAAATATTAATATTAACAACCAAAATACTAACCAATTGGAATCTTATCCATATAGTTTATAAATATTACTAGAGGGAAATTAGAGATTTTACTTCTAATTTGTAAAAATAATTGCAAAACCATATTATGTTTTCTTTATGGACATAATATTTTAATAATTAAGTAAAAATAAAACACAATATTCATTTTATGTTTATGGCTTTTAACAATTAACTAACATATATCTCAATTTGTCAACTATCCAATTATTATAGAATTTAATTTTGCACATTTTTAAAACTGCCAAAAAAGATGTTGCATATGCCATGACTTAATCCTAAATAAAAACACATTATGTGAAATTATTGGTAGAAAAATACCATCAATGACCGAAGAGATGAAAACTTATTAACTTGTCATTGTTTAGAGTGTTAAAACCTGGCACAACTCGTTTTGATACAAAATATAAAAAGATAAAACTTTATATTTTTTACAAAAATGTATAGTTATATTAAAAAATCTTATAAATAATGATATGTCGATAGCGATACTAAAATAAAACTTTCGAATGAATATTTTATTAAGATTTGAGTTTGGATCTAATCAACTAACAATAATATATAATAAACATATCTCAATATATGTTTATATTCATCTAATAAAAATGAAAAACTAACTACTAATGAAAACGTTGATATTGTAAGATTTAGGAGAAATTTGAGATTCAAAATTAACTTTGCAACAACAAGCACCGGTCTTTGAACTAATATCCATGCGTACGCAAGCCCTTCCTTTATATCATTTAGATTTGTAATTTTCATTGCATGGTATTGTTATTGTACATTCTCCAAACAAGCAGGGTATCATTTGTCCTGTTTAGTTTAGAAACAAATACACTGACAAAATTTTAAATATAAAACGATCAATTTTCAATAAATTTGTCTTACTATTGCATATTTTTTCTTACTATTTAACACTAAAAAATACTAATGAGATTGAAGTTTATCCGTGTAACTTATTAATATTAGGGAGAGGAATTGGTGGGTTTACTTTTAATTTGTAAAAATAATATCAAAAAAACATTATATTTTCTTTATTGAGGCAATATTTTGTTATGTATAAATTCTAGCTTATTTTGGCTAACCATTAATTATTTTAGAATATTATTTAAGTTTCTAATTTGTAATAATAGAGAAAGAATGTTGCATTTGACATGATTTAGCTCTAAATTAAAAAAAAACATTACGTGAAATTATTGGTAGAAGGATAAGAGAAAACACCATCAACCATATAAGAGATGAAAAGTTATTAGGTGTCATTATGTTTTCTCTAAGAATAGGACAAAAAATTAAAAAAAAATAATATTTCCGTTTTACATATGAAAAACTATAGTAAGAATGTATAAATATATAGACGAAACAATTAGTAACGGTTGTGATTTCAAAATCTTAATTTAAGATGGGATATAAAACGTATTAAATATCCTATTTCAAGTTATAACGAGACTTAAATAATTTATTAGTACCTAATTAGTTTTTTTAAATAGAAATATTAAAAATTTTATAAAACCATACTTTATGGCCGTTTACATTTTGAGTACGAATTAAATATTAATGCCTTCAGTTTTTATGTTTTACTTTTATTTTTGTTTTTGTTTTTCTTTTTTATAACACCATTTGTCATAAATATTTTTAATTAGTGATTTTTTACATTTTCAAAACAGTTAAATGTTTTTCTTAAACCGTTATCTACATTAACTATATCAACAGAAATTTTGAATTTGTTCGACGTGTTTTTGATTCCAACTAATATAGTATGTGTTTAGATATAAATACGTAAAGATTATATTTTAAATAATTTCATTAAACAACTATAATTCGCTTTAAACATTTATATAAAATACTAACAATATTGGTACAGTTAGATTAATATATAGATTAATTTATTAGTACAATTTACATGAATGTCATATTCACGATATGTTTGTATCCAAAATGGCATGTTAGAATCTTCATCGAAAAAATAACTTATGAATATTGATTTTTTGACATTGATCCTTCAATCACTCTCGCAAATACACATTTTATTCAATATTAGGTTTGAATTTAATATAATGTTGATCGTCTAACAATAATATAGAATACATACCGTAACACATTTTAGTATATTTTGTTTTTCATATAATAAAAATCCATGTAAATAAAATTTGGAATGAATCAATATGAAAATTTGGTACCATCAAATTTGGGAGAATTTGAATATTCTAAACTAATACTACAACAACAACTACTAATGTTTAAACCAATGTTCATTAATACACAAGTTCATATTTTATATCATTTGGTTTATAATTTTTATTGAATGTCGTTTTGTTTGTATATTCTCTAAACATACATGATATCATTTATTTTATTTAAATTATTAACAAGAATAGTGACACCGTTACAAATATAAATTGGTCAATTTTCAATGAATTTTTTACTAACACACATTTTCTCTTACTCTTCTTTTTAAATGTATGATTAAAAGATTAGAAATTTTGTTTTACCGTAGACAAAATGTATTCTAAAAAATTATGACCAAATTTTTATTAATTTATAGCTTTAGTTTTTATCAAAATTTTGAATGAGATGAATATATTTTATTAATTTCAAACATTATCAGAGAATACACATGAATAACTTTCCATCTAAAAATAACTAATAAACATGTCAAAATGTATTTATCAAAATATTAATATTAACAACTAAAATACTAACGAATTGGAATCTTATCCATATAGTTTATAAATATTACTAGAGGGAAATTAGAGATTTTACTTCTAATTTGTAAAAATAATTGCAAAACCATATTATGTTTTCTTTATAGGCATAATATTTTAATAATTAAGTAAAAATAAAACACAATATTCATTTTATGTTTATGGCTTTTAACAATTAAGTAACATAAATCTCAATTTGTCAACTATCCAATTATTATAGAATTTAATTTTGTACATTTTTAAAACTGCAAAAAAGGTGTTGTATATGCCTTGACTTAATCCTAAATAAAAACACATTATGTGAAATTATTGGTAGAAAAATACCATCAATGATTGAAGAGATGAAAACTTATTAACCGTCATTGTTTAGAGTGTTAAAACCTGGTACAACTCGTTTTGATACAAAATATAAAAAGATGAAACTTTATATTTTTTACAAAAATGTATAGTTATATTAAAAACTCTTATAAATAATGATATGTCGATAGCGATACTAAAATAAACCTTTCGAATGAATATTTTATTAAGATTTGAGTTTGGATCTAATCAACTAACAATAATATATAATAAACATATCTCAATATATGTTTATATTCATCTAATAAAAATGAAAAACTAACTATTAATGAAAACGTTGGTATTGTCCGATTTAGGAGAAATTTGATATTCAAAATTAACTTTGCAACAACAAGCACCGGTTTTTGAACTAATATCCATGCGTACTTAAGCCCCTCCTTTATATCCTTTAGATTTGCAATTTTCATTGCATGGTGTTGTTATTGTACATTCTCCAAACAAGAAGGGTATCATTTGTCCTGTTTAGTTTATAAACAAATACATTGACAAAATTTTAAATATAAAACGATCAATTTTCAATAAATTTATCTTACTCTTGCACATTTTTCTTACAGTTTAACACTAAAAAATACTAATGAGATTGAATTTTATCCGCGTAACTTATTAATATTAGGGAGAGGAATTGGTGGGTTTACTTTTAATTTGTAAAAATAATATCAAAACAAACATTATATTTTCTTTATAAAGGCAATATTTTGTTATGTAGAAATTTTACCTTATTTTTGCTAACCATTAATTATTTTAGAATATGATTTAAGTTTCTAATTTGTAGTAATAAAGAAAGAATGTTACATTTGACATGATTGAATTATGAATAAAAAAGACATTACGTGAGATTATTGGTAGAAAGATAAGAAAAAATACCATCAACCATATAAGAGAAGAAAAGTTATTAGTTGTCATTATGTTTTCTCTAAGTATAGGATAAAAAATTTAATAAATGTAATATTTCCGTTTTGCATATGAAAAGTGTAGTTATATTGTATAAATATATAGACAAAATAATTAGTAACGTTATGATTTCAAAATCATTTTTTAAGATGGGATATAAAAGGTATTAAATATCCTATTGAAAGTTATAATGAGATTTAAATAATTTATTAGTCACTAATTAGTTTTTTAAAATAGAAATATTAAAATTTTATAAAACTATACGTTATGGCCGTTTAAATTCTATTAATGTCTTCAGTTTGTATGTTTTACTTTTATTTTTTTTCTTTATTATTTTGTGATAGTAAATTTTGATTCTTTTTTATAACACCATTTGTCATAAATATTTTTAATTAGTGGCTTTGTTACATTTTCAAAATAGTTAAATGTTTTTCTTTAACAGTTAGTTACATTAACTATGTCAAAAGAAATTTTAAATTTGTTCGACGTATTTTAGATTCCAACTAATATTGTACTAGATTCGTATCCACGCCATGTGTGGGGAAAAATATTCGTAAATTATATTTTATTATTAAATATAAATTAAATTTTTATATAATTTTAACTTTTATTTAAAATTACTTTTAACATTAATTTTTATATATATAAATTAAGAAAAAAATAATTATTTTTTACGAATTTAATAATATTTTTTTTATTAGTTTAATAAAATATATTAATTATATAACTAAATTAATAACAATGATATACTTGTAATTATTCTAAAAAGTTAAACTCATTTATAAATTTATTTGAAATTTACTTTAGTAATGACACGTTAGCATGGTATTTCTGTTAATAACATGTCAGAGTAAAGTTATTTTATTAAAATGTTTCTCAAATAATGTATTAGGGATTATGGTAGTAACTTAAATCTATTTATATTTAGTTGAAATTATTTATAAATTAACGTACAAAAAATTTAAAGAAATTAAAAATATTGTTTTTGCAAATGTAATAGTATTTTTTGGTTAGTTGAGTAAATTATATTTATTCTCTAACCAAATTAATATATATATAAATTAAGAAAAAAATAATTATTTTTTACGAATTTAATAGTATTTTTTTATTAGTTTAATAAAATATATTAATTATATAACTAAATTAATAACAATGATATACTTGTAATTATTCTAATAAGTTAAACTCATTTATAAATTTATTTGAAATTTACTTTAGTAATGACACGTCAGCATGGTATTTCTGTTAATAACATGTCAGAGTAAAGTTATTTTATTAAAATGTTTCTCAAATAATGTATTAGGGATTATGGTAGTAACTTAAATCTATTTATATTTAGTTGAAATTATTTATAAATTAACGTACAAAAAATTTAAAGAAATTAAAAATATTGTTTTTGCAAATGTAATAGTATTTTTTGGTTAGTTGAGTAAATTATATTTATTCTCTAACCAAATTAATATCAGTGGCATGTATTGTAATTATTCTAGTAAGTTAAACCCTTTTATATATTTAATCCGAAACTCTCTATGGTGTTGACACGTCAGCATGGTATTTTTGTTATTAACACGTCAGAGAAATGTTACTTTGTTAAAAAATTTCTCAAATAATATATTATGGATGTGTTTAGATATAAATACGTAAAGATTATATTTTAAATAATTTCATTAAACAACTATAATTCCCTTTAAACATGTATATAAAATCCTAACAATATTAGTGCAATTAGATTAATATATAGAAAAACAAATAATCAAAGTTTAAGTTTGAGATTACACATAAAAATATTAAATTCCTATTAAAACAAAAATTATATCCAAATAATATATTAATATCTAAATAAACTGTTTTAAATAGAAATATTAAAAACTCTATAAACTATATTTTACTGCTACTTATGTTATATTTATAAGCAAAATTAACAAAATATCTTCATTTTGTAAAGTTGATTTTTTTTTCTTTTCTATTATGTGGGATTATATATTTGGTTTTTTTATTATAAAGCCAATTGTCATAACTATTTTCACGTGGTGGCTTTATTATGTTTTCAAAACACTTAAAAGTTTTTTGCAAACAATTTATAAAAATTATATCAGACTAAAAATACAATTGGTTTGACGTGTTTTGGATTCCTACTAATGTAGTGTCATTTTTGTATTTTTGTATTTAGATGTAAATACTTAAAATTATTATTTTATATTATTTTTTTATCAACATATGAATCTATATAAAAACTTATACCAAAATCTATATTTTGTACCAAGATAAATATATTTGTTACGTTCATATAATATAAGCTATTATAAATGAATAACT
This sequence comes from Pugionium cornutum, assembly GCA_018901935.1. Lineage (NCBI taxonomy): Eukaryota > Viridiplantae > Streptophyta > Magnoliopsida > Brassicales > Brassicaceae > Pugionium > Pugionium cornutum. The sequence goes on from CM032162.1 coordinate 9,197,581, forward strand.
CACCTTCTAAAAACACCTAATAAGAATTCCAAAAATTATTTATTTAATATTAACTAATAAAATGATGTTGGACTTTATCTGCCTAGCTTATAAATATTGGAGAGAGGGGATTGGTGGTTTTATTTTTAATTTTTAATAATAATATCAAAATAACCATTATGTTTTTTATAGAGACAATATTTTGTTATGTATAAATTTCAGTTTATTTAAGCTAACCCTTAATTATTTTTAGAATATAACTTAAGCTTCTCATTTGTAATATTGGAGAAAAATGTTGCATTTGACATGATTTAACTCTAAATAAAAAGGAGATTACCTGAAACTATTGGTAGAATGATAAGAAAAAACATTATCAACCATATAAGAGATGAAGAATTATTAGTTCTCATTATGTTTTCTCTAATAATAGTACAAAAAATAAAGAAAATTAATATTTCTGCTTAAATATGAAAAAGTGTAGTTAAAATATATAAATATGTACATAAAAATAATTAGTTACATTATGATTTCAAAATCTTAATTTTAGATGTGATATAAAAGTTATTAAATATCTTATTGAAATTTATAATGAGACCTAAATAATTTATTAGTCACTAATTAGCTTTTCAAATATAAAGATTAAAAATTCTAGAAAACTATACGTTACGGCCGTTTGTATTAAATATTGATGCCTTTCAATTTGTATGTGTGACTCTTTCATTTTTGATTTTTTTATTTATTTTACTATCGTAAATTTTGATTCTTTTTAATAACACCATTTATCATAAATATTTTCAATGGGTGGTTTTGTTACGTTTTCAAAATATTTAAATGGTTTTCTCTAACCGTTAGCTACATTAACTATGTCAGAAGAAAATTTGAATTTGTTCGACGTGTTTTAAAATCCGACTAATATAGTATGTGTTTAGATATAAATATTTAAACATTATCTTTTAAATAATTTCATGAAAAAATTATAATTCCCTTTAAACGGTTATATGTAATCCCAACAATATTAAAACGGTTACAATAATATATACATTAATTTATATAAGTACAATTCACATGAATATCTTCACGATATTTTTGTATTCAAAGGGACATGATAGAATCGTTATCGAAAAGATAACATATGAATATTTGTTTTTTGACATTGATATTTCATTCAACCTCGCAAATAAACATTTTATTCAATTTAGGATTTGGATCTAATATAATGTTGATCAATTAACAAAAATACAAAATACATGTCAAAACATATTTTAGTATATATTATTTTTCATATAATAAAAATACATGTATATAAAATATTGATGCCTTCAATTTTTATGTTTGATTCTTTCATTTTTGCTTTTCTTTATTAATTTTTTGCGATTGTAGATTTTGATTCTTTATTATAACGTCATTTGTTATAAATATTTCCATTGATGACTTTATTACACATTCGAAACATTTAAATGTTTTTCCTAACAGTTAGCTATATTAGCTATGTAAGAAAATTGAATTAGTTCGACGTGTTTTAGTTTTTGACTAATATGATATGTATTTAGATGTAAATACTTGAATATCATCTTTTAAATTGTTTCATTTAGAAATATGATTCATTTTAAAGAGTTATACGTAAATCCCAACATAATTGATGCGTTTAGATTGATATATACATTAATTTATATAAGTACAGTTCACATAAAAATCGTCTTTACAATATATTTATATCTAAAGTGGCATGTTAGAATCGTTATCGAAAACATAACTTATGAAGAATGAATTTTCGACATTGATACTTAAAATCAGTCTCGTGAGTAAACATTTTATTCAATTTCACGTTTGCATCTAAGATAATGTTGATCAATAACAAAAATATAAACTACATAACAAAACATATTTCAATATATATTATTTTTCATATAATAAATACATGTATATAAAAATGTGAAGAGGGTGGGGTGGGGAGAGTTAGAGATTTACTTCTAATTTGTAAAAATAATTTCAAAACCAGCATTATGTTTTTATTTATGAAAATAATAATTAATAATTAAATACAAATACAACACACTATTCATTTTATGTTTATGGCTCTTAACAATTAAGTGACAAAAATCCCAATTATTTTAGAATATGATTTTCAATGCAAGTTTGCAAATTTGTAATATTGGATAAATCTAAATAAAAACATATTAAGTGAAATTATTGGTAGAAAGATAAGACAAAACCACTAATGTTAGAAAAGATGAAAATTTATTAGTTGTTGTTACTTAGGATGTTAAAGTATGCTACAACTCGTTTTATATAAAAAAATAAAATGAATTAATTTTATATTTCACATGAAAATGTATAGTTAGAATATATGAATATATATATATATATATATATAAAAGAAAATAAATACATTTGATTTCAAAGTTTTAGTTTGAGATTAGACAAAACATATTAAAGATCTCATTAAAAGTTAAAATGATATCTAACTAATATTAATAACTAATAAAAAATTTAAATAGAAATATTAAAAATTCTATAAACTAAAAGTTATGGCTATTTATGTTATTTCTATAAGCAAAAATAACGGTGTCTTCATTTTGTAATTTTTAATTTTTTTTTTTTTTTTTATATTTTCTAGTTTGTTGGATTGTAGATTTTGTTTTTTTTATTATAACGTCACTTTTCATAACTATTTTCAAATGGTGACTTTGTTAAGTTTGCAAAATACTTAAAAAAAATTCACTTATAATTAATTATATAATTAGTTAAAAATACTATTTAAAATTTTTTTTTACATTATATTGAAATTTTATCAAATGCCTACAAAACAATAACCCAAAAACATTACAACATCAAATTATTCAAATAGATATAATATATATATAGTTAATTATACATATATAAAAGTTAACAATCTATTTTTCATCAGAATTATCATATACGATCATTTAACTAATTACAGTATATTTTATTCTGATATAAAAATTTAAAATATACTTTTTTCCATAGTAAAAATTCGAAATTTATGTATACATGATTTAAAAGTTCAAAATATAAACATATATACACATTAAGAAATACTTGAGTAAACATTTCAATATTTTTATCAAAAACAAAAACAAAAGTTAATTCTCTAAAATATCACATTTTCAAGTTTTTGTTACAAAAGGAACATAATTAATTCAAATTTCCAATAATAATACAAATTTATGATTAATATATATTAAAAAATTTTAATAAAAATAAAAAATAAAAAGTAAATTAAAAATAAATTTAAATACAGTATTTTAAATTTATGTAAAATTTATTTAAAATAAATAAATATTTTAATATAATTATTTGTGAGATTTTTAAATTTTAAATCATACTGCTCTATTTGATCCAATAATCTTCTTTTCCTGTTACTTACCTAATTTTGTAGTCAACTATATTAATTACTTACTTTGACCAATTATATTTTATTCATACCAATTTCTTTCTATGTTTTCCATACCAATAATAGCAAACCCTTTGACCAAAGTCCCGACATAGCTAACCGACAAAAACTAAAATAGAAAAATATCATTTCTATGGAAAGATAACTTCTACGTATAATCCAAGAATAGAAGATTATTAAATTTAACTTTACTTATTCTCAATAAGACTTTGGAAATATATTATTAGAGAAATGATAAATCAAGTTATATATTTAAATATATGCTAATTTTAAAGAAATGTTGAAAATCTTCTATTGAAAAGGATAAGGATTTTGTAAAATCAAAAATTGAAAAATTAAATCGTTAAACAAGTTCTCAAGTAATTTTTACCATAAAATAAAATTTGAAAATTACAATATAACTTATATATATATGTATATATATTCTAACTATTCTTTTTTATTTTATTTTTCAAAAACGATTTGTAGCATCATCTCACAACTAAAATAATGACAACCAATGCATTTTCATCTCTTCCATTGTTGATGGTGTTTGCTTTTATAATTCTGCCAATAATTTCAGGTAATATTAAGACTTAAAATTTATAGCTTTTTCTGCAATATTACAAATTGAAAAGATTAAAACTGAAACTCTACTTATTTCGATTGATATTCTAAACTCTTTTTATTTCGATTGATATTTTAATTTTAAAATAATTGAATGGTCGACGAAAAACCCTTAAGATTTCTCTAAAACAATTGGGATACTTCTATCATTTATTTGCTAAAGGCCCTAGATGCAAAATCAATAATGTGGTGTATTTGTATTTACATATTAAATATTATGTTCACAAAATTTTTAATACGGAAAAACTAAATTTTCTAATATTTGAATCATACTTTTTAAAAAATAATAAGCAAAATCATTAAAAATTGATTGTTTTTTATTTAAAATCGTGTTAATGTATTGTTTTATAATTAAACAGGGCAAATGATACCTTGTTTGTTAGGAGCATGTACAATCACAACACCATGCGATGAAATTTGCAAATCTCATGGATATAAAGGAGGAGTTTGTGTACGCATGTATATTTATTCAAAGACTGGTGTTTGTTGTTGTAATGTTAGTTTTGAATCTAATGTTTCTTCCAAATCTAATGATACCATTGATTTCATTACTAATTAATTCCTCATCTTTGTAATGGTGATTTTTATTATATGAATAAAAATATGTATATTCAAATATGTTTTAATATGAATTTTATATTCTTGTAAGTTGATCAACATTACCTCAAATCCAAATCCAAAACTAAATAAAATGTTTATTCATAAGGTTGATTCAAGTATCGATGTCGATAGATAGTTATTCATAAGAATTTTTCATGGCTTTTAAATTTTCACTTTGGATGTAAACATAGCATGAAGATTGCATTCATGAAAATTTTACTATATAATTTAACTATAATTATACTCACGTTATGCATGGAAAAAAATATATATATATTATATAATATTATTTATTATTAAATATAAATTAAATATTTATATAATTTTAATTTTATTTAAAATTATTTTTAATATTAATTTTGTATATGTAAATTAAAAAAATAACTTTTTAAATTTTAATAATATTTTTTAGTTAGTTTAATAAAATATATTGATTCTCTAACTAAATTAATAACAATAATATATATTGTAATTATTGTACTAACTTAAGTTTATTTATATATTTATTTGAAACTTATTGTGGTAATAATACGTTAGCATGATATTTCTGTTAATAACACATCAAAATAAAAATATTTTTTTAAAATATTTCTCAAATAATATATTAAAGATTTATATATCACTTTAGTTGTATCACAATTGTTAAGATTTGTATATAAGTGTTAAGAGAGAATCATATTTTTTAATGAACGAGCCTAAAATATTATCTTTAATTACATATTGAAATACACACATAAAAATAAAGTTACATTAGTCGGGGACTCGGGATCCAAAACACATCAAACCAATTCAAATTTTCTTTTCACATAACTAGGAAAGAAAAACTTGTAAGTGCTACCACTTGAAAACCTAGTTGTGGTTTATTTAACACAGAAAACATTTAATTTAGATTGTTTGGGAAGTTTAAGTTATGTTTTATTGATCCATTTGTAATTGTAGAGGATGTTTAGGCATGTCAAGCGGGTCAGACCCGTCCTGCCTGATCCGCCCTGCGACGGGTTACGGATTTTTTTCCATAAATTTTTCTTATCCGCGTAACCCACGAATCAATTTTTTCAGATCCGCATTCGATCCGCATTAATCAAACGGGTATGGCAAGTTAGCGGGTGATCCGCTTCATTTTTCAAAAAAATTTAAAAATATTTAATAAATTTAGTTAAACTAAAATATTTAAAATTTAATTAAACTAAAATATTTAATATATTTAATTAAAATTTTTAAAAATATTTAATAAATTTAATTAAACTAAAATATTTAATAAATTTATTTAAATTAAAATATTTAATAAATTTAATTAAAGTTTCTAAAAATTCTTAAATAATTTAATTAAAATATTTAATAAATTTAATTTATTTGGATTTAAATTAGTTTGGGACTAAATTATTTGGGCCTCAATTTAATTAATTAATTTGAATCCAAAATTTGTGGATATTCGTTAACCCGCAAATAAAAAAGTTGCAACCCGCACGTGCCCCGATCTAACTAATGCTTCAACCGCATCCACCATGCATATGAAAATTTTTTTTATTGGACCCGCACCCACCCCACAGCGGGTCAAACGGAGCGGAACCCGCGGATAAAGACTTAGAACGAAAGGCCTAAGGATGTTGGAAGTGTGGCTTATCGATTGTAACTATCTTTTGAGTTTGAATTTTTGCACAATGTCTTCCATTTATCGAACTTTGAGGAAGTAACAACGAATACAAATATTAAAATTTATACCTTTCGTTGAAATCATTTGAAGGAATCATGAAGAGAGACATGAGAGGTTGAATGGGAAATGAAAAATATATATAGTAAACCCATGAATTCAAGGATGATGAATTATAGTAAGGGTGGAATTGTAATACCTAAAGAATTAAAGAAAAAGAATACAGAAATTTTGGGTTAAACTTATCAATTCAAAAATTTTGAATCTGTTTCACTATTAAAAAACAAGACCAATACTTATAATTATCAGGATATATAGTGATCACTATTATTCACAACAAAAGTTACAAAATTTGCAAACATATTACGATTGATTTATAAGTAAATGCGAAAGCAAAAGAGATAGAAACTACAGTCACATAGTAACACACACAAATTTATAGACAAAAATATATTACTATCTCATAAAAACTATATTTAATATGGTATCATACAATCTCATATTATATTTGAAACACAAAATGTTAATTAAAACTAATTAATAAGAAGAATGAATAATTGATTTATTGGTTGCACCACTTTTACGTTTATCCCAAAAGTGTAAAGATCGAGTACATCTTTTTTCGTATGAAAATATTAAATGTTCGTATTAATATATTAGGATATTGGATCGGTACGTTGTGGCGAAATAATAAAAAAAATACTAATTAACAATGAATATTTTGTTCGATGAATTTTCTAAATATCATTTATTTTAAATTTTTATTACGAATATATTACTATTAGTTAAAAATTATAAAAAAGCATAAATTTAATACTAAAATATTTTTTTAATAGAGAATATTAAAATTTACTTAGAAAAAAATCATGTTTTAATTTTATTTATAATTTATTTAATGTAAATAATTATTTTTAACATAATAATTTATAATATTTTCAAAATTTTAATTTTAATTTTAATATGAGAGATTTAGAATAAAAACTTTAAAAATAGTATTACTCAATGCTTTTTGTTTTTTATATATTAAAACAATTCAAACTTCAGATATAAATTTGTAGATATGCTCCTTCAACATGTTTTATTTGCTAGTTATAAAAAATTGGTGATCCTTTTTTCTATCTTGTTATGGGTCTTCAATGAGCCACACAATCCTTTTTTCTTCGCTTAACGAACTCGAATCCAAATCTCCATGAATCCCACGCAGACGCTTTACTCAACCGGCGGTAGCTCGCCGGCAGCTCACCCGTCTTCTCTCTTTCCTCAAATCAACAGATGTCAAACTATACGCGACCTCTCCCAAATCCACGCCGTATTCGTCAAATCTGGTCAAATGCGAGACACTCTCGCAGCCGCGGAGATCCTCCGTTTCTGTGCTACCTCCGATCTCCTTCACCGCGACCTCGATTATGCACATAAGATATTCAATCAGATGCCGCAACGGAATTGCTTCTCTTGGAATACCATAATCAGAGGTTTTAGTGAGAGCGACGAAGAAAGAGCCGTATTCGCAATCACATTGTTTTCCGAGATGATGGGCGATGAGTTTGTGGAACCGAATCGGTTCACGTTTCCATCTCTGCTAAAGGCCTGCGCGAGAACCGGGAAGATTGAAGAAGGTAAGCAAATCCACGGGTTGGCTTTGAAGCTCGGGTTGGGTAGTGACGAATTCGTCATGAGTAATCTCGTTAGAATGTATGTGATGTGTGGTTTGATGAAAGATGCTTGCTTGTTGTTTTATAAGAACATCATAGAACGAGATATGGTGACGGATAGAAGAAAGAGAGATGGTGAAGTGGTTTTATGGAATGTGATGATTGATGGTTATATGAGACTTGGAGATTGTAAAGCTGCACGACTGTTGTTTGATAAAATGCGTCAAAGAAGCGTTGTTTCTTGGAATACGATGATATCGGGTTATTCACAAAACGGTTTCTTTAAGGATGCAGTAGAGCTTTTCCGTGAGATGAAGAAAGGAGATTTCCGCCCCAATTATGTTACTTTGGTCAGTGTTCTTCCTGCTATTTCACGTCTCGGATCGCTAGAAGTAGGAGAATGGTTGCATTTTTATGCAGACAATAACAGGATTGAGATTGATGATGTGCTTGGCTCTGCTTTGATTGATATGTACTCCAAATGTGGAATCCTCGAGAAAGCAATTCAGGTGTTTGAGAGATTACCGCGAGAGAATGTGATTACTTGGAGTTCAATGATAAACGGGTTTGCTATACACGGCCAGGCAGGTGATGCCATTGACTGTTTCTGTAGAATGAGGCAGGATGGAATTCGGCCTAGTGATGTTGTCTACATCAACCTCTTGACTGCTTGTAGTCATGCAGGGCTAGTAGAAGAAGGAAGGAAATATTTTAGTCAAATGGTGAGTGTGGATGGTTTAGAGCCTAGGATCGAACACTACGGGTGTATGGTTGATCTATTGGGTCGCTCGGGTCTACTGAACGAGGCTGAGGAGTTTATACTTAATATGCCTATAAAACCAGATGACGTGATATGGAAAGCTCTTTTGGGTGCTTGCAGAATGCACGGAAATGTAGAGATGGGCAAGCGTGTGGCCAACATTCTGATGGATATGGTTCCGCATGACAGTGGAGCTTACGTTGCCCTCTCAAACATGTATGCTTCTAAAGGAAACTGGTCAGAGGTTTCAGAGATGAGACTGAGGATGAAGGAGATGGATATAAGAAAAGATCCTGGGTGTAGTTGGATCGACATTGATGGCATGCTTAATGAATTTCATGTGGAAGATGATTCTCACCCGAGAGCCAAAGAAATCAACTCAATGCTTGTAGAAATCTCAGACAAACTGAGACTAGCTGGGTATAGACCGATCACAACACAGGTTTTGTTAAAATTGGAGGAAGAGGATAAAGAAAACGCACTTCACTACCACAGCGAGAAGATGGCTGTGGCGTTCGGGTTAATAAGCACAAGCCCTGGTAAGCCAATACGCGTTGTTAAGAACCTACGCATCTGCGAGGATTGTCATTCGTCCATCAAACTCATCTCCAAAGTTTACGAGAGAAAAATAACAGTAAGGGACCGAAAACGCTTTCACCATTTCCAAGATGGTTCATGCTCCTGCATGGATTATTGGTGAAAGTAAACAGTTAGGGAGACAAAAGTTCATAGTGATTATTGTTCACAAGCTCTTCAAGACTTTAGATTATTTGCACTACACGGCTTCAATTGGAATCATAAGTGTATATTTATCAAAATTATATTTTTTAAATTAGAAATATGATAATTTTATTTTAGAACCAAACTATATTTGGATTATATTTTGATTTGATTGTATATTAAAAATATAAAATTGTATATAATATCTTTCTTAACACTTAGTTCTTTTTCTATTTTGACTATATTTTAGTACAATTAAAATTGATTTTAAATATTAATTTTCTAAATTGAAACATTTTATATATTAAAAAATGAGTTTTTTTTTAAAATGATGATATTTCACTAGAAAATATGATATGATTAAAAAACTTTATAATATATAGTTTAGTCAAATGTGAAATGATAATTTTAAAAATAAATTTATTTTCAAAAATCTTATATATTAAAAGAGAAATGAGTTTTTTTTAAAATGAGTTTTTTTTAAAAATGATGACATTTCATTAGAAAATATGTGAAATGATAAACATAAATTTATTTTCAAAAATCTTATATAATAAAAGAAAATTGAATTTTTTTTAAATGATGACATGTCATAAGAAAATATGATATTACTGAAAAAATTTTATAACATGAAGTTTAGTCAAATGTGACATGACAATTTTAAACATAAATTTATATTCAAAAATTAAATTAAATCATATATATTAATCCTATACATTAAAAGAGAAATAAGTTTTGAAAAATGCTTATATGGTATTAGAAAAAGATGGCATGGTTAAAAGAATTATGACATTGCAAATGTGATATCATAATTTTAAACATAGTTTTATTTCTAAAAATAAATTTAATGATATATATTAATTCTATATTAAAAGAAAAATGAAGTTTGAAAAATGCATATTTGTTTACATTTTGACCAAATAATAATTATCTAGATAATATGCATATATTATTGAAAAAATGTTTATCATTACAAAAAATAATATGACTAATATATCAAAATAAAAATGAGTTTTGAAAAAATACTTATATGTCATTAGAAAAATATGATATAACTAAAAAATTATGACATGACACTTATCAAATGTGATATGATAATTTTAAACATAATTTTATTTTCAAAAATAAATTAAATCATATATATTGATTGATTTTTATTACTAACAAAAAATAGAAAAAAAAACTTTATAGATAATACTAAATGTGTGTAAAAAAGAAGCTTTCCACCAATATTTTTGTTTTTCCGGTATATTTTTATAGTAGTCTAATACTATGTATATTTTCAATTTTATGATTTTATATTATTTTTATACATTTATATTTATTTCAAGTAATTAATTTAGTTTGACAATTTATGGTAAATAATTTCTACTTTTTCAATCATGGTCTATTGAATGATTCATGTTTTAATCAACATCCAATTATATAATTTTTTTAATATAAGAAATTAATATTTAAAGATAAAATTTAATTTTACAAAAAAAGTATAACCAAAAGATGCAAAATTAATGGTTAAAAATGTAATCTACTATATATTAAAGGAGAAGCACAAAAGTATAAAATTGCTGATGTGTCAACACCAGATTAATTCCTAGAAATTTTAAAAAAAAATTTCATTAAAGACAAATCGTATATTACAATAATTGACTTTCTTTAAATATTTATTAAAAGACTAACTTACCATTTACAATAGTTTATGATGATTGTCATAAACACTAAGTTACCATTTTTAATATTTAATGAATGACCTAATATGTGTTTACCATAAAAACTCAAAAACAGAATATTCACTATTTAAAATATTTAATAAAGCACATTCACTATTTACCATATTTCAAAATTAAATATTGACCTTTGACTTACAAATTTCCAATATTTTATGATGATTACCGTAAACACTGACTTACCATTTCAAACATTTTAAGATAATTGCCGTAAACAATAGCTTACTATTTCAAATATTTTAGGATGATTGTCGCAATATGTACTTGCCATAAAAATCCAAAACCACATATTCACTATTTATAGTATTTAAAAACGCACATTCACTACTTACCATATTTCAAAAATAAATATTGACTTTTGACTTACAAATTTCCAATATTTTATGATGATTGTTGTAAATACTGATTTACCATTTCACTGACTTACCATTTCCAACATTTTATGATGATTGCCGTAAACAATAGCTTATCTTTTCTATTACATGCCGTAAATATTATGAATATTATAATATATATTTTATATTAAATTATATATACCTTTTCTATTACATGCCGTAAATATTACCTTTTTATTATTTGAATGTACAAATTACCTTTTATACATGTGCACAAGTAGTATTATTACCTTTTCTATTACATGCCGTAAATATTATGAATATAAACTACTAATTTTCAATAATTATCGCAATATGTATTTACCATAAAAACCCAAAACGATATATTTACTATTTAAAATATTTAAATTATAGAAAACCCTAGATACACAACTCACTATATAATACTCATTATTTTGCTTCATCATGACTCAAACACTCTAATCTTATAAAGTAATATACTTATTTTCGTTTTCTTTCCATGGCTTTAGTTACCGATCTTTATTCTCTGAAACCATTCAAAACGCAATGGAAAATCAGAGTGAAAATTTTAAAATTGTGGAAACAATTTTTCAATGGTATTGAGACTCTTGAGATGGTTGTCGTGGATGAAAAGGTTTTTCTTATAAACTCTTTAACATAGTTATATTTTTTTCTACATATGTTAATTTTTCTTATGAACTCGATATATTTTTTCTACATCGGTATATTTTTTTTCTTATGAACTCTTCGACATTTATTTTTTTCTTACATATATTAATTTTATCTAGTGTTATCTATGTTTATATACAAATTAAATTAATAATATAAAATATAATTATATAATATCCATGTGCTATGCAAACGTACTTATTACTATCATAATAGAGAAGATAAATCCTATCTATGTTTATATAATATTTACAGTTAAATTAATAATATAAAATAAATAAATAAATTTCTCGTGCACAGCACGGATACTATCTAGTATATATATATATATATAAGTACATAATTTGAATATACAATCATACCAAAATTTAGTTCAAATATATTTTGATTATAAAATAAAAACATAAGCATAGAAAATATATTTTGGATAATTTAAATACAAAAAATACAAATAAAACTCATCTTATATAATACATATGTAATATAATACATATAAATTTTAATTAAATGTAATAATGATATGGATTTGTAATGTGTTAATATCCACGTAAGGCATGAAAAAATTATCTTGTTATAGAATTGAATCTTGATAAAAATAAATGAACAATTCAGTTATCATGTAAAATTAATAACTAAGATTGGCAAAATACAATATATCTAATGCAATTTGTCATATCAAATTAATTGTTTGAAACAATTCTAAATGTATAAAAACTAAATAAACCATAAATTTTTGAATAATTATTGTGAATCAATATGTATTGGAGAAAGAAACGCATCTGATACTTCAGAGGAAAAAATTTGTACATAATATTTAATGTATTAAATTAATATATTCAACAATATATTATGACTACATTAACTTACATAAAATTATAGGCTACCTAATATAATTTCATATATTCGTTAATATTATCATATAATTTTGATAATTTTATGCCGAAATGAATCTAACGTAATTTATATCATATCGAGTTTGGAAGAAGTTACCTTAGGAGAAGATTGTTGAATTACTTTAGTTATACATGTATTGAACTTGCGGAAGTGTTACTCTTTTGTCTTCTTTAAGTGATTTAATAAATTTATTTTGCAATTGGGGATTAGTTATTAGTTTGGGAAGAACCAACCAATATTTCGATCATCGTGTCTCTTTATTATATTTGCACTTTTGATTATTAATAAAGAGTCTCGTATAAATTTTAAATGATACCAAAGCTATATTCTTTTGGAGGCTCCATCTAGTCTCAAAGTCGTATTTCACTATCAAGACTAAGTGCGCAAAAAAAAATAAAAATAAACAAATGATATAAGAAGAAAGATCAAATGATCTGAGTGGTTGCACGAGTTCTATATATTTGAGATATATAGAGTTCAACTCTATTTTATTTTATACGAATATGTTTGAAAATAATTCAGTAGATTTATTATTAAAAATTTAAAATAGTAATACTATTTGGAAAAAAAAATTTTAGATAATTACTCTTAAATGTATTTCATATATGTTTAGTTAAGTATATTAGTTTTTGATGAATTTAATTTTATTTTGTTTTTGTTATACATTATTCTAGTAATAATGTTTCTTGGAATCGGTTTATCATAAAAATCCGGGTTTTACCATGTTAATAAATTATGGTTTGGTTAAGTTTATGTTCATCTCTTCGTTTTCCTATAAGCATATTTTATTTTCTTGGCAGTTTTCATCTAACCCAATAGTCTAACAAAATTATGAGAAGATAAAAGAATTGATGAGCAGAAGAGACCGTTTTGGTGAAGCAAACCAATCTTATCAACAACATAACATGACATTGACAAAGCTATTAAGGCATTTCCCTTTCTTTGACTCTCTCATCATATGCTCTCATGTGCTTCTTGTCTCCTCTCACGTGGTTTCACTGCCTTCACACTTCCCTTCTCATTTCAATTGAGATGATACGTACCCCACAACTCTCCTTCATTATTAGGGATGTTATCATCCATCAAATGGGGTTAATTTGTCTGGCTCATCCCCCATTATAGTTCTGTTCTAAAAACTCTAGCTATGGATTGGTTTAGCCCAAAATTCAAGGCGGCCTAAGCTTAGCTTTGGTAAGAACAGGTCAGACCGTTTTGCAGGTCCTCAACCGGCCGATGATAACTTCACCAAGTGTTTATCCGTGGGTTTCGTTCTGTTTGATCCGCTGCGAAACTAGTCCGGGTCGAATGAAAAAAAAATTCATAAACAAGACGGGTGCGGATCATACATTAGTTGCAACGGGGCAGGTGCAGGTTGCAATTTATTAATTTGCGATTTTAATGGATACTCAAAAATTTTAGACCCAAACCAATTTATATTTAAACTAATTTAGACCCAAACCAATTTAGATCCAAGATTTATTTAATTTATTGTTTTAAAAATTGATTTTGATATATTTTGTGTATTAATGTTAGACTTGTTATTATTTGTCTAAAATTTCATTTGGATTTAATTAAATTAAATTTATTAAATATTTTTAATTTTTTTAAAAAACGAAACAAGTCGTTTGCTAAATCCCTCAGACCCGCCTGATTAATGCAGGACAGATGCGGATTTTAAAAAATTAACTTGTGGATTTTGCAGGTAAAAAAGATTTATGAAAAAAAATCTAGCGTTGGGTCAAGCGGGACGGGTCCGACCCGCTTGAGAGGGCTAACCAACATGATGGATTATTTTCAAACAACTAACTTGAAAGCATTTACAAAAGAAATGCTATGCTTTGTTTACTACTTAAGACAAAATAATTGGTGGGTTTAATGTTTTTCTGTTGTCCAAGATAAGATGATAAAAGAAGAGACCCAATTTCGTTTGCCTTTATAGATACATCAAATTTAAGGGAGAGGGTAAAACAAGAATATAATCGTACAAGTTTATAATACATTTGAGGTGTTTTTTCAAATCAAGCCTCGACATTTCAATAATGTTATTGCCATGTATAATGCAAGGACTCCAAAGAAGATTAAGTAGTAAGTATTAACATCTGCGACCACCTCTGCAATTAAGCGCACCGGCATTGTAGGTGATAACGCCAACAAGGGATGACGATTTAGCTGCTAAACTTGAAGCTCTTGCGTAGCTGGCTCCAAGTCCTGATCCAGAACGTGTGAAGAAAGCTCCGTTTAAGAACAGGTCTCCTTCTGATCTCCAGTTCCAATGCTTCCATTGCCAGTGACTTGCATAGTCTCTCTTTGTCACCTGCCACATACATATAGATTCCACCAGTTTTCGATGTAAGAAACTATATAGGAAGCTTCAATGATACGTCTGTCTACTTAGTTTTTGTAATCTAATTGCAATCAAAGCCCTCTTATAGTAATTGTATCTATTTGGCTATCATCATTGTCTTTTGACATTGAGTTAAGACAAAAGAACAAGAACAATCGATACTTTAAGTCGACCTAATCTTCTAAGTGTAAGAGATTTTCAGGAAAATACCTCTTTAGCAAATGGGTTTCTCGGAGCGAGATATCGGTTTCCTTGGCTGTTGATGGTGGGACTCGCACTGCCACCAATTGCATACATTTCCCAGTGCGTGTAGTCATTGTTTACTACATGGAAATATCCATGCCTACACCTGCAATGAAAAAGGATTAAATTGACTTTGAATCTAACAGCTTATCTGATGAGAAGAATCAAGCTCAGCTTCAAAGTCTTTTGAAGAGTAAGATCATAAATCATTCAAAGTATGTACCTTGGCATTCTCTGGATAAGACCTTCACCAAAATGGTTGTAAGCAATTGTAACCTGCATAACCTTATCCCTTGTGAACGTATCACTATGCCCCAATAGCATAACCTGTCAACACAACACATTATCATCACTACCAAACCTAATCGTCCATTCCAATAACCATAAACTCTAATTACCCCTGGATTTTACCTCATTGTGGTGGGTGAAGAAATTGTTGGAGATAGTAATGGCGGTGGAAGCCATAACGGCGTCGATGAGCCCATCAGCGCAATTCGAAAGTGAATTGTGATCAATCCAAATATGACTGGACCCAAAGATGGATATCCCATCTCCATCAGCCATTGTCCTCCACCCGTAATGCGACGGAGAGCTTCTAACCATGGCATTACCAGTGGGTTTACAGTCATGGATATGGATCCCATGGATGATGATGTTGGTAACGAACTGAATCGTGATGCAGGCTCCGTTCGCGATGTGGACATTGACGCCACGTCCATCGATCGTCTTGAAGCTGTTCATGATTAGCTCTTCTTTCAAGGTTATGACCATGTCGCGCTTGAAGACAATCCAGAGAGGCTCGTCTTGGATCACGGCGTGACGAAGTGTCCCGGGTTTTGGGTTAACCGGGTTATCGTCGCCTGGATCGCTCACGACGTAGTAACGACCGTCTCGACCACCAATTGCGTTGCGACCGAATCCGATTGAACAATCGGCTAGATGTTTTCTCCGGGATAGCCATTTCCGATCACAACGCCAGCAATCGTCGATCGGATTCCCTGTGGAGCAAGAAAAGTAACCTAATCTTCTCCGCTCTGTGCTGTTTCGAATGCTCCTGAACCATCGTAAACCGGATTTGTTAAACCAAATTAACCACTAACATTAGTTTGATTTTTTAGTTAACCGAAATCAAATCAATATTTTTGGGTGGGTGAAGCTAAAGGAGTCGTTTTTTTTTTTACATTCTTTGCGTCGGTGGGAACATTCTAATGCTATGATTTACGAAGTAATAATTTTCTTGGTTAAAAAAACTTTCTTTGTTAACAAAACAAACTATTACCAATCAAAGAATTCCAAAGGACATACCACAAGGCATATGCATGGGGCTTTGATGGCAATTCACTGTTTTAAAAGATTAGGTGTATTATGAACATTTACACATGTTTCTTAAACACAAAAACAAAAAACAATACACGTGTATTCTGGACCAATGTCTCCAATAATTCCATAAGATTTTCACAAGCAATAATATTTAATTTTTTTATATATTTAGTAAAATATTATTTATGTAAATGATTCAACTATATGATCGGATGCATTGCATTTAATGAAGAAACCCATCCAATTCCAACTCAACTAAATGAACCAGAACGTCAGTCAAAATATATATATATCCAAATATGTATTTTACACCAATTGTATTTTACAAAAATAAAATTTAATTTTTTCATTTTTTAAGTTTTTGTAAAATACTATCTAAAGAATGAAATATAGTATTATATAATGTATATATATGTATGTATAAAGGAAAGGTAGGAATATATATGTATAAAAGTAGGAAAAAAAAATCGAATCGAGGTCTGGTGTTAGGCCCTATGGATTTTGACCATTTGACCAGAACGTTATACAGAAGTGCCATGTGAGCCCTGCTCTACTTAAATACAACTTTTACCGGTTTTCTTATTTTTATTTTTAAAAATATAAAAGAAAAAGATCACAGGAAACCAACCAAATGTCAAGACATTTTGGGGATTTATAGTTCAGTGTTGAATTATTTTTATATGTTATTATAGAGTTTTTATAAAAAAAAATTAAGTCTACAAAATTTACTAAAATTACTTAAATTATTAAAAGTTATTAAAAAGTAATTCTGTAAAGAAATCGTTTATTTAAGAATAGAGAGAAAATTAATTAACCAATCGCAATTGAATAATTAGTGAAGAAACAATAATCAGCATTATTATTCTAATAAAAGAACAGTAAAAAACTCACATGTTAACCATGGCAGCTACTTCCTCTGGATTCTCAACTGCATGTTCATGCCATGTTTCATTAGACCTGTAATACATTAACTGCAATTAGATAAAACTACAATTACAGTCTCTAAATCCAAAATTAAACTTAATCTAGTACTAATCTCTCTAGTAACTACTATTACACATTGAATTCCTTCCAATTTTCTATCTACAATACAAAATTAAAGCTTTTTTTCTTTTTGGTAAATACAAATAAAGTAATGGAGATCAGTAATTCAAAGGGTATTCTTGTTCCCACCATAGATTGAGTTTATTGAAGCTTCAAAGCTCTGTTTCATGAACCAGATCATGTAAAGAACTCGACTCAAACTGATCTAAAAAAATCATTTCGACATTATTAATATCCAATTATTCGTTAATACCTGGTGGAATCGACGGCAATGAAGAGCATTGATAGGGCTAATGCAGAAATGAAGAGGACAAGTGCTTGAGTAATAGCCATTGTTCTTGCTCCGTTTCTGTCTGAGACAGAGGTTTATGTCGGTGTCTTGTGTTTGAAGAAGGAAAGAGGAAGATGAAAATTGTTAAATAAAGACTTTAGAGGTAGGATTTATTATATAAGAGAGATTGGACTTAACATTTTCACTATAATAATATATGCCTAATTGATTATTTATAAAGAGAAAAGTCATAAATTTTCTTCTTTTGTTAACATACTTCGAAATGGTCGGATGCTGACATAATTAAATTTTACGTTAGTTTTAGAGTTAATATTCGCATTTATAACACCCAATCTTGTAAATAGGTGATACGACACAAGAGACAAATTATATAAACAGAAAGAAATAGAAGATTTGCAAATAATAATAGCAATTTAATGTTGTAATTGCAAATCTTTCACTTTTTTCGTATAACCAAAGAACAAAATAAAGATTTTATTTTTGGCTTTCCAATTATCAAAAACGCATCTCTCTGTGTCACGTGCGGTGGGCCAGGTGAATCACGTGCTGGGACGGCATCTCTTCGGACACGTTATTCTAATAAAAGACGCCACGTCATTAATTGTAATATATCTGTTCGTCGGCGGAGAATACCGGAAAACACGCCGGTGATTATGTCCAACGTGGCGGATTATAAATATCAAACCAATCAAGAAAACGTTAAAATTTTGGTAATCTGTTTGTGTAACTGTACATATAATAT
Organism: Pugionium cornutum; assembly: GCA_018901935.1. Classification (NCBI taxonomy): domain Eukaryota; kingdom Viridiplantae; phylum Streptophyta; class Magnoliopsida; order Brassicales; family Brassicaceae; genus Pugionium; species Pugionium cornutum. The sequence continues at coordinate 9,216,592 of CM032162.1, forward strand.
AAAGTTTCTATATTGATGCCAAAAGAGGGTGTTAAACGAGTTAGAGAAAAAGTAATGATCTACAGCTACAATACTATGGGATGATTGGCATTACTTTATTTTAGGTTCTCACTGGTAAAACTTTGTTGTCATTTTGAAAAATTGTGGTTGTGAATACTTTTAAAAACTAAGTAATCAATCATGAATTCTAAGAACATTTATATTTAAAAATTAAAATTTAGATTGCTAAAATTTTTTGGAATCTATACTAATTGAAAATCATTTTAATAAAGTAATTTTATCATAACGTGTGATTTACAATTATGTCATGTTAATGTATCACACTATTAAAACATTTTAAAATAAATATTATATAACACATTATTTACTATATTATTTACAAAAACTGTCATTATATAGTATATTATATGTAAATTTCTAATATTTCGATATACAATATATTTTATCATAAAATACCAATACAATATAAAACAAAATATAAATTTTGAAAAATTAGTCAAACAAAATATAAAACAAAAGTTTAGTTTAATTAAATTTTATCACATCTATAATTTTATTCAAGATAGATATAATTTAAATTTATTTGTATAATCTGATTTTATTATCTATTTCATTTTCGTATCAATATTAAAAGATTTAGAACATTATTTTAAATATGAGATAAATTATATATATAATTTACATTAACAAAATAAATAATTAATTACTATATGTGAATATTTTTTTTGTATTGTTTTAGGAAAATTAAATGCAATTGGATATATTTTAATTTTAAAAGTTTTTGAAAAAAACTAAAGTCATAACAGCCACTAGTTAAACTCTTGTGTTATTTACGATTAATTCAGTTCATAAATTTATTTGTAAACTTAAATATATCTATATGAATAATTAATCTAAACAGGAGAGAATTTTTGAAATTTGGATATCCATGTATGTATCTGGAAACATATTTTCAATATCAACATTAATTATTTTAAATATTTTTCGGTGCATTATGGTATTTCAGTAATATATTGTGAAATTTCTTTTTAAAACATAATATATTTTTTGATTCAATAAATATATAACTTTAGACATATTCTTTCTGTTATAATGTAATTCTACATACAAATAAGAGATATTTTGGTTTATTTTGGTGCCATGTTATAAGAGTTATGATCTTTAACATTAAGTGTTTGGTCAAAATTAATAATAATTATTTAGTTATGCTTTATATATAGTAAGGCTAATAGTCCAAAATAATAAAACAAAATTTAATATTAATTTTAAATTTTAAATTTAATATATAGTAAAGATAATAATTCAAAATGTAACATCATTAATTTAAATTTTTAATAATAATAAAAAAATTAATATTAAAATATTTTAAAAATTCTTTGTATTTTGGAAAATCTAAATAACAAACTGGAAAATTGGAAATCAAACATGACATTCTAATTTTATTTTATAATTTAATTAAGATAAATAAATCATACACAAATATTTTCACATAATATTTTGTTATTTTAAAATTTTAGTATTAGTGTGATAGAATTAGAACAAAAATTTAAATATATGATACTTTAGGATATTTATCTATAGAGTAAACATGTATGTATAAATTTATCAAATCTATTAAATAATAAATATTTTAGTTTTTACTTTCTAGTTCTAATTTTAATTAATATTTTAAAAATTAGTTAATCTATTTTTCCAAATATTATATTTGTTGAATTTTTCTATAAATTTTAGTTATCGTAGAAATGTATTTTACACGTAGAATAGTTCTAGTTTTAATTTTAAAATTCATTAACAAAACAATCAAAATTAGTTTACTAATAAAAATAATAATAGTTAAATTAAAAAAATCTAGAAATAGAAAAATATGAGTTTGACAGATCGATTTTAACGTTTCCTCTAATATATTATTTTACATTAACAAAAGATATATTATATAAATGTATTTGGTTAAATTTCGTATCAGTAACTGATTCACATACAAAATTCTAAATAATTCAAAATGTCCAGAATTACCGAAACACAATTCAGTTGATTCATCAATTGGCACATGTTGGACATTGATTAGGCTTCCAAAGTGATAACATTAATTAACAAAAACAATATGAAATATGTATTAGATGTATAATAATAATAATAATAATAATAATAATAATAATGACTTGGACCAACATTGGATCATTTCATGTGTGAGTGTTCTTCTCGATTAAGCTGTGTAGGTCTTATGTTATCCACATGAAAATATTGTATTCTATTTAGTGCACTTATCTTCTCCACGTAGGCATTAAACCATATATATAGAGGGGAAATTACTCTATGTGTCTGCCTACCGTACTGCAATTTTTTCTACGAATAAGAAGCAGACATGAACAACATCGATATATTGATGATATTGGACAGTTGTGGACTCGGACAAGCTTGATTTCTTGAAGCCAACAGAGCACTTATATGCACATGTTCTTGTTCCGGTTAACATGGTCAGATCAACGACCTATATGTCGAGTTTACAGATGTTCATGACATTGTAATTTTCAAAATTGTTGTCAAATCTTGTTAATATCATTAATATTTTTAGTTTTACAAAATACCATAAATATTTCTTTTTTTTTTAAATATCAAAAGTATAATTAAATTTTAAAGAGTAATACCTTAAAATAATATTATTTAAAGTTTTTTTTTCCAAATTTAACACCGTAAAATTAAAATTTCAAAATATCATAAATAATTATGTAAAAATAATTATTTATTTGAAATAAAGTATACATAAATTTAAAACATTATATTTGGGTTTATTTTTTTGGTTTAATTTTTTCTATTAAAATATAGTTTTAATGTATTTTAATCTTAAATTTGTATTTTTATTGAAAATTTAAACTAATGATGTTATTTTTAAATAAAAATTTAAAAAAATACTATTTTAGAGAATTTTCCAAATTTAAATCCTAAAAACTAAAACATACATCCTCATATTAATTTTTGTGGTGTTTTAAAAATAATAATTATAGTTAGAAAATTAATTTAAACATTCTCCAGGAAATGCTTTTCATTCAAAACTATCATCGATACAAAATTACAATTTAAATTTTTCTTCTTCTGAAAATACCAAATAATTTTGAAAGATTTATAGTTTAAATATTTGAATTTGGATTTCGTATTTTAAATTTATGATTTTAGATTTTAGGATTTATAATATATTCTTCACCCTTCAATCTTGAAAGTCTTCTACTTTTTGTTACCTCTCTCCTTAGATCTTGCAACCCATGAATCTCTCTCAATGAGAGTTTGTTTTAGGATGTTAGCTTATCATACTTGTAAGAAAATGAGCTAAACAATAGTATAGTTTGTATTTCCTCTAATACGTATACACATATAGTTTAGTTCTGCAAGGAGGTCTGCAAGTCATCCTTAATTATTAATTGTTATTGGAAGTGTGAAAATACTGTAACAAACACACAAAAATACCAAAACATATCTCTCACTACAATCTTCTTAAGTAAATATTACAATTACAGTTAACCTCAATTTTAGCCACCATCTTACAACAAGATTGTGTAAGATCTCTAGTTCTCACCTATTTTGATCGAACCACAATAGAATATTTGTTTGATTGTTTGATTGATACAAAACAACAATCACTCATCCAAAAATCCGATTATTTCACTTAAAAATCTTAGCGCCGCGCACACCTAACTCGCTCTCTCTAATTTTCGATAAACTTTTCATGTTCCACCTTTTCTTCTTAAATACACAAGATCTCCACTTTGATCTTGGAAGCCTTTTTTTCTTCTTGTAATGAAAATGTTCCAGTAAGGCTCTTTTGTAGATATGAAAATATGTTTGACATGTGTTTTCATATTCCCTTACTATGTAATTTCTTGCATCTCCACTTGTTTCCACTTTCTCTTTGATGCGATTTCTTTGCATCCTTACTTATTTACAATTTCTTTTTGATGCACTTTTTTGCATTTTCAATTCTTATTTATAATCTGTAAGTCGGTTATCTTGAAATTAATTATAAATTTAAGATGTAGGTAGATTTGGTTAGGTAGTGAGATCTCCATGTATTCCTATCCAACATGGATTACATAGTTGATGTTGTTTCATAATGTTTAATGTTCACTAACATTTTGTTTCCCACTTTAAGACAATCAGATCTTTAGATTTCTATAATTTTTTTAACTTGTTTGGATAAATCTTTGAACTATATCTTTCTAAACTCTTATGTAGATCCTTCATGTCAACTCTTTATGTTTCTTATTTGGTTTTCGATGATTCTTCAACAATTTACTATCAGTTAAGATTTTTTTTTAAATCCTAAAACTCTAAAGTGATCTAACATTCAAACCTTCCACATAGAAAAGTCTCATGATCCATTAAACCTATCTACTTTAATTATCATTATACCTTCAAACAAAACCTTATAAAAAATTGCAATGACAATAGAAAGTACTAATACCATTTGTTAGGATGGTTTAATTGCATTTTAGTTGTTGCTATGTTCAACTGTAATGCTCGAAACTAAGAACACAATTGAAGTTTCCCAAATATACTTCTCGAGTACAATCCACTATCTTTAAAAGTGATTAACAAAGGATTTTGTACAAAGTACTTTTAAAAAACAACAAAATACATTAGAAGAACCTTTATTCTAATCTTTCTCTTCTAGTTTCTCTCTTGCTTTCCTTATAGGTTTTCTGGGATGAATAATGATGTCGTAGAAGTCCATTAGTTATATACTTATATCCACTAAAGAATATCTCTTTTTTATATAGGAAAAGAAATAGTATAATTATGAGTTCGAAAATCAAAAGTAAAAAGTGTCTTCCACATCCAAGAATCTGAAAATCAAGAGTAACAGTAATCAAACTGAAAGTTTCTAACATCTTGATCGATCGAGAATTTCTGTACTTACTGTCCGTAGTTTCCGGAGAGTATTTTGACCACAAGACGTTGAATTCTTTGACATTTTATATTCCTGCTTTGCTCAGTTTCTTAGGGAAACAAGAGACATGCTTTGAATGCGACTCCATAAGATAAATTTGCAGATAACATACATCGATGAGCATTTCAAGATCATAAGACAGAAAATAGGGGAAAAACTTACTCTTTCCAAGACATTTTACTCTTCACGTTAAAAGCCTTTTTCTTTGCCTCACTCAAATTAACAAGACTATCTTTTTAGAAGCGGCACAAACTTTATTTGTTGTAAATTTTATTAATTAACCATGACTAACAGATGATAAACCCTAAATTCACAAATGGAGTGAGAGATCAAGACATTGATCTTGACTCTTTTCACTATTCACCACATTACAATGATGATCCAACATTTGAATACGTTGTAGACCCAAATACCCTCCTTTGCAATCTCTACCTTGGTGGGATGTGGCTAACACGACATGACCACCGTTGGATCTGAAGATTGAATGGTCGGAATAAACCGGTGGGATGCAACCAACGGAGGTGGAAGAAGAGTAGCCTAAGATGGTCAAGTTGTGTGGAGATGGAGATGATAAGAAGACAGGTAACGTGTGAAGCAAGTCATTGTTGTTGATGAAATCATAAGCTCTTTTGGCTCTTCTTGCAGCGGTTCTCTCCTTCTTGTGGGCATTTTGGTGACCTCCTAGGGCTTGGGAACTATGGAACTTTCTAGAACAGAAGAGACAGGCAAAAACCCTTGGTGAAGATGATGTGTCTTCTTCTGGCTTGTTGACTTCTTCAGTTGGCTTGATCTCTTCTTCTTCATCTTCCTCCTCCTCTTTTACTTGATAGTGATGATGTTCTTCCATTCTATGTTACTTATAAACAGAAAGTGACTAAACATGAGATTAACTTCCAATGAATGCACAAAACAACTTGAAAGAGCCAACCTTAGCTAAAACCCAGAATGCAAAATGAAAAAGTTATATATACCTTGCGCTAAAGACCACAGAGATAGAGAAAGAGAGAATGTTTATGATGTGGGATGTGGGCTTGAGAGGGTGAGTTTAAAAAGGTAAGGGAGATGATGAGAAGTAGAAGAGAAGCCAAGTTAAGATGTTGTTTGAAGAGAGTTGGAAAATGTGAAAATTCTGTGAGTGGATTCATTAGTGTTCTGTTCTGTTACAGAGCTAACTTTGGGAGCAGATTCGTTTGCCCGTATGGGCTTGGGAACAGAAGAGATAAGAGAGAATGTGAGAGAGAGAGAGAGAGAGAGAGAGAGTAAAAGGTAGTGCATGTTGATGAGAAGAAGAATGATTGGTGAGAAAGAAAGAGACGTTTAAATTGGGAAATGGAACTTCTTCTCTTTTTTCTTCTGTCTTGAGATTATCAATTCTTTGAATAGAACTCTATTTACTATTGGCTGACTAACAACTACTTCTCATTTGTAAAGTTGACCATATGCCGATTTAGCACATAAGATTAGCTCTATTGATATTGAAACACATATCAACAAATTAAAGTCACTAAAGTGGCCTACAATATTTGACAATGTATTTTGAAAAAGAGGGATTTATTACGCAATAGAAAGAGGAGAGTCCATAACTTGATGGGTCCTGACTGGTCGCACCGCTGAGTTTCCCTTACAACTTGTCTTCTCCTTGTTGGCTATTTCCCAACAAAACAAAAAAGAAAGAAAGAAAGTAGTAAGTCAATTAATGGGCTTTTCGGGTATATAGATTACTTGAAGCCCATTTTAGCTTTTTTTGGTATCCTATGCTGTTAGACTATTACACCCATATATCATTATTGAATAATACCATTTTAATTTTTTATTCTAAATTTTTTATTTTAAATTTAAAATTCTAAAAATAACATAAATTATTTTCTAAAAAAATACATATTTACCATAAATAAATTAAAAATATAATTAAAATATTATATTTGAGTTATTTTTTCAATTTATGATTTAGTTTTTCCTTATTAAAAAGAAATTTTAAGTTATTTTAATATTAAATTTATGATATTTTTAGAAATTTAAATTAATTATGCTATATTTTGAACTAACAATTAAAAAATGTTTTTTTTGTTAATTGTCCATTTTTCTTCATTTTTCTTTTTGTTTTCTCTGTCTCCAAATTTATATTAAAAGATTAGTAATTTTAATCATTAAGGTTGTTTTTAGGAACACTACTTTAAATCTGAGTAAAGTTTTATTTTCAATTTAAACCTCCAAAATCAGAATACTCACACACAAAACATCTCAAAACTAACTCCAAAGTTTTCGCTTAGAAAAATCAAAATTTTATTTTTATAAACTACAAAAACTTATCCGACTAATCATATTTCTATTCGAATTTTAAAATTTTTCACTACCAATACAAACCGATTATAGTTTTTCTTAAACCAACAGATCTTTATCATCTATATTCCTATAACGTTGTTAATTAGTAAAATATTTGTTTAAATAAATCTTAAACTCAATTTTAAAATACGAAATTGAGCAATTAATATTGATTTAGCTTTCAACCAAATTTAAATTAAAACTATAATATGCAACAACATACATAATGTCTGTCGGATATTTATACATATTGGTATGGCTTTAATTGAATTTAGTTTAAGAGATAAACCAATCTTAGTTGTTATAACTCTAGATTCTCACAAGACGTGGGAATATATTTGGTGCATGTAAGAGTTGTCTTTATAGTTTAACTAGAATAGGATACATGTAATATGTTAGTAAAATTATAGACAAAGTTGTTATGTAAATGTTTACTTTTTGGAATTGATAATCCATATAATATGATCCGTCTATTCATACAATATATCAAGATTAACATTACAGATATCCCTAATATATTATTTGAGAAACATTTTAGGAAAAAAACTTTACTTTTACGTGTGATTTATAAGTTTGTCATGCTTACGTGTTAAACCATGAAAGCTTTTTAAAAAAAATATTATATAAGACATAATTTACTAGAGTATTTACGAAAATGACATTATACCAATATTTATTATTATAGTATATGTAAATATCTAATATTTCAACATAAAATACAAACATAATATAAAATAAAATATTAATTTTTTAAAAGATTAGTTAAACAAAAGATAAAATTTAATTTTAGAATAATTCAATATTTATCACATCTACAATTTTTACCTATTTAATAATATTGTCTTTCTAAGATATTGATAATTTAATTTATTTGTATAATCTGATTTTTATTTTATATTTTATTTGTATAATCAATATTAATTTTTTAAAAAAATATTTTAAATAAAAAATCAATTATATATATATATATATCTAATTTATATTTACTAAATAAATAATTAATTATAATATATAAATATTTTCCCCAAGGTGTGGGTCTAAATCTAGTGCTTCTATTACAAAATCACTCACAATGAATTAATGACTAACATCAACTCAATATCATGCATAGACATTATTACATAACTATCACAAAACTTATATCGACATATCATATTTTTTTATTATAAATTTTATATATTTTGCTGGAATATATTTTTAAAAACTTTGTTTTTCTTTTCTATTGCCACGTTTTCGAATTTATTTTGTTATCTTTCCAATTGTTTTAATTTTGTAGTCATCTGAATTTTAATTATGTATTTTAAAATGTTTTATTTAAATAATGACACGTGATAAATCCAAATTAATAATAACATATATTAAAATTTTGTGATTATAATTATAATATATTTTACATTCATATTCACTTTCACGTTAAACATGTTTATTTTCATATAATATATTTCTAATTTTATATATTATATATTTTATACATTTTAAAAAAATATTTTTGTTCTTTTATTAACAAATTCATATTTTCTACTTGGTTTTTTTGTATTTTCATTTTTGATTTAATAATTATTTTTAACCTATTTATTTTATTTCAAACCTTTTGTTTAGATTATGACACATGCCAACATCCAAAGTAATAATGATGCATGCTAAAATTTAGTGAGCTATAATAATCTAACACTAGATTTTATATTCATACATTGCATAGAAAAAAATATTCATAAATTATATAATATGGTTTATTAGTAAAACTAAATTACATATTTATATAATTTTAACTCTTATTTCAAATTATTTTTAATATTAATTTTTGTACATGTAAATAAAAAAAGAAAATAATTGTTTTTTACAAATCTAATAGTACTTTTTGATTAATTTAATAAAATATATTAATTATCTAACTAAATTAATAACAATAATATATATTATAATTTTTCTAGTAACTAAACACATTTATATATTTATCTAAAACTCATTGTGATGATAACACGTCAACATGATATTTTTGTTAATAACACGTTAGAATAAAATTATTGTTTTAAAATATTTTTCAAATAATATATTACAGATATTTTTTTTTCTTTTTCCGTAATACATCTACACATATCGAATCTTATATATTAATATTTTTATTTATATTAATACAATGACACATGTTAAAATCTAAAATAATAGCGACTTATGTCACAATCTGGTGAATTATAAAAATGTTGTGTATCATATTTATGTTGATAGCATCCAACTTTATATAATAAAATATCAAGATCTAAAGTAATAGTGTCACATATTATAATATGATTAAATTAAATTATAAAAATCATACGTGTTCTGTTCTACTTTTGAAAACATCCAATTTTATACAATAAGATAATAAAACAATTAGATTTCACTTTTTTCTTCAAAGTTATGTAAGTGAGCTTTGTACATGAATGTGATTTTTTTATTGTTACATTTTTTAGTTGAGTTTTCTTTGTACCCTTAATAAAAAAAAATAACAAATTCTAAAATAAAAAAGTAATGAAAAACATAGTTTACGTAAGAATCTTCTACCTTCGGTAAAACATTGTTTTGTATATTTGTATATAACAGATATATTAGATTTATATTCACGTTTTGCGTAGAGAAAAATATTCGTAAGTTATATAATATTATTTATTAGTAAATATAAATTAGATATTTATATAATTTTAAATTTTATTTTAAATTATTTTTAATATTAATTTTTTATATGTAAATTAAGGAAATAAAAAATAAATTTTTTTATGAGTATAATAGTATTTTTTTGTTAGTTTAATTAAATATATTGATTTTTAATTAAATTAATAACAATGATGTTTATTGTAATTACTATAGTAATTTAAACCAATTTATATATTTATTTGAAATTATCATGACAGTTATATTACTAACACGAGTTTTTTTTAAATGTTCTTCAATAATATAGTAGGGATATTATAATTCACAACCAAACAAGAAGTTAACTAACTAGATTGCAAGAAAACCTAACAATACAATTAGTGAGAAGAAAATTTTTAAGAGAAAGTTAGGTAGCATGAAACAATGAAGAGAAATCTAAGAGAAAGGAGGTTGGTAAAATGAGTGGTGGAGGAACAAAAGAGTATGTGAAGAGAGCTAAAAACGCCATTGCCACATCATTTCTTTCACTCCCTATCTAACCTTCAAGACTCTTTTCTGCATATATATATATATATATATATATATATATATATATATATATAATTTCGAATTTTTCATATCTCAACATTTGCATATTATCTACATTTATATATCTCTTGAGACTCTTCATAACTAGACAAGACACACTATTCTCATTCATTGTTAGGTAACTTTCTTGAACTTGTGTTTTTTTTACGAGTCTTGGTCTTACCTTTTTGAGTATATCTCATGGGTCTAAATTTTTTTTAGTCATTGTTGATGCTAAATAGCTTTTAAGAAGTCATGAGAATTGTTTTGGATTCGATTCCACGTTTTGTCCCAATTAGAAAACATGCAAGTTAGATCCTTTGCATGTGTAAGTTTGGTGATGGTTGCTGTCTGATTTTTCGGTCTCCATTCTTAACGACGTGAGTTTCTGTTTGCAAAAACATGGAAAAAAAACGTGGGCTTTTCGTAACGCCGTTAACATTGTTTACCAAACGACAAGACAAGGTTGGCAACGAGCCAATCAGAACCAGAGTGATGAGAATGATCCTGAAACTCTGCTTATTTATATCCAAGTCTTTTGCTTTTCCATTAAAATCAATCACAAGTTGAAATTTTCCCGGAATTCCGTAAATCCCCCATTTGAAATTCAGCTGTTTGATAGTGAGAAAAGATGGATAAAGCTGCGGAAAGACAAAAGATTTTGCTTCGTCATCTCAATCCAATTTCTTCTACTTGTTCATTTTCTTTTCCTTGTATTAATCATGAACCTTCTCTTCTCTCTGTAAGTTTCGGATGATATAATAGATCACATATTCTGAGTCGATAGATGTTACAACATTGAAACTGTTTCTTGAAGATAATCTCCACTTGTGTTGTGTGTTTTCACTTGAATCTTTTCGTATGTTAATTTTAGCCTGTGAATTGTGTTGCTGAGCTTTCTCCAATGGCTGCTTTCGGAGACGACATTGTGATTGTAGCGTAAGTCACTTAACCACATGTGACTCTTGTAATATTCACTGAGTAATGTTTTCTTCCTTTAGACTTTCTTGTTTCTTGATTTTTCCGAGACTTCTTTCAGGGCTTATCGCACCGCCATTTGTAAAGCAAGACGTGGAGGATTCAAAGACACTCTTCCAGATGACCTTTTAGCTTCTGTTCTCAAGGTACTCCATCTTTCACATGCCCGGAGATTAGTCCAGCTAGGACATTGAATTAGTTATTCTTATGTTTTGTTCGAACTTAGGCTGTGGTGGAAAGAACATCTTTGGATCCAAGTGAAGTTGGGGATATCGTTGTTGGTACCGTTTTAGCGCCTGGTTCTCAGAGAGCCATGGAATGTAGAGTAGCAGCATATTTTGCTGGTTTCCCTGGTACTAAAATCAAATCCTCTCTTGAAGTAAAATCTCACAGCAAAAACATCTGTTCACATATATATGTTTCTTTTCGAGCTAGACTCTGTGCCGGTTAGAACTGTCAACAGACAATGCTCATCAGGTCTGCAAGCAGTTGCTGATGTTGCTGCTTCCATTAGAGCTGGATTTTACGACATTGGTAAAACACTTGCTTATAATAAGATTTTGTAGTCTCTCTAGCTGCTGTCTTGGTGACACTGATTCTCTCAACTTTGTCTCTGTTGTGTAATGCACAGGTATTGGTGCTGGAGTGGAATCAATGTCAACTGATCACCTTCCTGGAGGCAGCTTTCACGCTTCTAATCCGAGAGTACGGTTATCCCATTGAATGTATAAGATCACTTAACATTCAGAGAGCTTGGTGATGATTTTGTAAACTCCTAAATGGAAACAGGCACAAGATTTCTCTAAAACCCGCGATTGTTTGCTTCCCATGGGGATTACTTCTGAAAATGTTGCAGAGAGATACGGTATCACAAGAGAAGAACAAGATATGGCTGCGGTTAGTTATTCCCTTTTTACTTAATCATCTCTCTCTCTCAAATTCAGGTCGGTACTGATTCAGCGAAAACAGGTGGAATCTCACAAGCGCGCTGCAGCTGCAATAGCTTCTGGTAAACTCAAGGATGAAATAGTTCATGTTGCTACTAAGGTAAAAGGAAAAAATAAAGCTTCGATCTACCTTATAAGACCCTTTTTGGTAAAGTAAAGCTCTATAAGCAATTGTTGTTTGGCAGATTGTAGACCCTGAGACTAAAGCAGAGAAGGGAGTCATCGTCTCTGTTGATGATGGTGTACGTCCAAACTCAAACATAGCAGATCTGGCAAAGCTTAAGACCGTTTTTAAACCGGACGGTTCCACCACAGCTGGTGTGAATCAACTTTCCACCTTTCACAGGAAGGAGTCAGATTATGAATCAAACCATTTATATATGTGTATTGTATAGGAAATGCTAGTCAGGTCAGTGATGGTGCTGGAGCCGTACTGCTAATGAAGAGAAGTTTGGCGATGAAGAAGGGACTTCCCATTCTTGGAATATTCAGGTGAATGAATGAAATGGTGAGATTTGTCAATATTTTGCCAGTTGAAGAAACCAAGTAATGTTACACCAAAACAATGCAGGAGTTTTGCGGTTACCGGTGTGGATCCTGCTGTTATGGGTGTCGGTCCAGCTTTCGCCATTCCCGCTGCAACTAACCTCGCAGGGCTGAACGTCAGTGATATTGATCTATTTGAGATCAACGAGGTAATGAAGTGTTTCAGATTGATTCTTCAAAGCTCTCTGTTTCAGAGTAATCCTTAATTGGTAAACTGTTGAACCAGGCATTTGCATCTCAGTATGTATACTGTTGCAAGAAGCTAGAGCTTGATATGGAAAAGGTCAATGTTAATGGAGGAGCCATTGCTATTGGCCATCCTCTGGGTGCTACAGGTACTTGACCAAGCTAGTCTTAACAAACAATATCTGCAACATTACAGCATAATAGAGTTTATCTCTATGTTTCAGGAGCTCGATGTGTTGCGACACTGTTGCATGAGATGAAGCGGAGAGGGAAAGATTGCCGCTTTGGAGTAATCTCAATGTGCATAGGTATATATTAGAATTTTTTAGAGTGAATCGGCTCAATGATTACCTTGATATTTTGTTGATGGTACATGTAAAACTTGAATGTAACAGGCACGGGTATGGGAGCGGCAGCTGTTTTCGAGAGAGGAGATTCTGTTGATAACTTATCCAACGCTCAAGTGGCTAATGGAGATGGTCATTAGAATGTCATTGAGAGGATAAATAAGTAGAAGCAGTGAGCATCGCCATCTAGAATATAATAAATGTGAACACACTTTGTTGAACAATGAAAAACTTGTCAGTTCTAAGTTTGAAATCAACTTCTACTTTTCTGTGAACAAAGAGTTTATCTCAAACGAAAAGTTACATCCTTCGTCACAAATCTTAACTTACCAATCAATCCTTGAATATCTCATTCTGCATCTTCTGGAGATCCTCCTGGCACCAGCTGCATCACAACATTTTCAATACCGGTTTCTTAGCATTTTGACTATTAGAAATGATTAACTGTTTATTTCAAGATTATGAAAATAAATCACAAGTAGTTATAGAACCAATGGTAAAAGTGAGTAACCAATTCAGCTATTTGTTGCATCCTCAGGAAAAATATAGATAACAAAGTGTTTTGACTTACAATGGCAATGTTGTTACCATTGAGCAGAATCTGGTCAAGCTTTGTGACCCGTCTTCCTTCTGCTGTAATCTCACTGCAATTGAGTTATATTTTGATCAGGAATCTGTTGCAGCCGAAGCGCTAAAGCATTAAATCACTGATCCTCGTAAACCGAAAAAGCACAAGATACATCCTAAACAGACTCTACAGACTACACATATACATACTTAAAAGATCTGCTCCTCATTATTTTAAATGTTATTCTTCAGCACTCAGCAGAGTAATGAATTTAGATTGAAATTTACAAATTAGAACGCGAGTGCAATGTCATTCTTTTGGAAGTTGAAATTGACCAGAAGGAAACATATTTCCCATCAATTAATGAAAAACTTAGTAATTGAAAAACAAAATCCGTAGATCAGTGTCTATTGGATTTGAATGTTTCATCTATGGATCAATGTCTGTCTTTAATCCATCAAGCAAACCCAAGAGAATATGCGGGATAAAACACAAAACCCTAAATCAGACTTACTACTCGGTGACATCCTCAAGGACCATGTTGACGTAAACGTCGAACCCTTTGAGAATCCCTACGAGCTCCTTGTCTCCTTTCATAATCACCCATATCCTTGATCCTATGCACCTGTCGATTAGCTCTGCACAACACCAACAAATTGGGACCAAAATCGCAGATCCGAATATCCTTCGAGTTCGATTTTCGAGGGGAAGGTTCTAAATAAAAAGGTGAGAAGTGAGAGATGTAGAAAAAGAAACGCATACCTGATGGAAGAAGCTGCGACGGATTGTTCGCCATTATGAAGAGAGCAGTGCGGCAAGTGAAGCGTTTATTATTTTCTCTACTCTTCTTGCTCCGAGTTTCTTTTTAGGGTATTTTAGACGACAATGTTCGGTGTTTACTTTCTTGAAATTTGAAAGAAATTCAACCGGTGAAAAAAAAAATTATTGTATTTTGTAAAGAATAATTATCCAAAATAATACATTTTCAAATTTTTATTTTAAAAATAATATAATTAGTTTAAATTTTTAATAATATCACAAATTTATTATTAAATATATATATATAATAAATTAAACCCTAAATAACAAAAATAAATCCAAATATAATGTTTTATATTTATATATAATTTATTTATAATAAATTAATAGTTGGATAATTCTCTAAAATAGTATTTTTTAAAAATTTTATTTCAAAAATAACATCATCAATTTAAATTTCTAATAATAACACAAATTTAAGTTTAAAATATATTAAAATTTTATTTTAATAAAAAAATTAAATCTTAAATTAGAAAAAAAAGAACTCAAATATAATATTTAAGTTTATGTATAATTTAATTATAATAAATAATTATTTTTTATATAATTATTTATGTTGTTTTGGAATTTTAATTTTAAAGGGCTAGATTTTGAACAAAAAAAACTTTAAAAATGGTATTACTTAAGTATTTTCACATAATTATTTTGCTATTTTAGAAATTTTAATTTTATGGTGCTACATTTAGAACAAAAATTTTAAATTTTGCTATTTATAAATTCGGTTTTAATTTATGGAGGTTGAGGTCAGTTTAGATAATTGGTTGAAAAATCGAAAAAAATTGGCTAATTCATATCCATAGTGTTTACCATGTTTGATTTATACATGAATTATGTAGAGGTGCAACTAGATATTTTATTTAATAATAAATTCAAATTTCATACATAATTATATTAATTCAGACATATGTGTTAATAGAGTTAATTTCCCGTTAAGTGTTGATGACGTGGATGTCACTTATTGTCGAATGGGATTAATTATTAAATCCTAGTAATTATTCAAAATGACATCACTGCGAAGTGTGCGAAGTGTACTGAGGATATGTCTCCAATTTGTAGAAGAAGCCAAAAACCGGTGAAAAAGCTTGCAAAACCGATGGTGTTTTGGAGACCAATTTCGGGTTTTGTAACGTTTAGGTTTGAAAAAACAAGTAATATTGATCAATTTCAAATTGAGTTAACATTAGATAAAGGTTGTTTTAATATTAGAAAAACCTGAAAATCTTAATTTTATGTATTTTATGTGCGATTTCATCTGAAATAAAAAAATAAAATCGATTGTATTATACTATGTTCAAAACGACATCGCTTTTATTTTTTTTAAGCATTTTAATATCAACACGACGTTGTTTTGAAAGTTTTCAAAACGACGTCATTGTGAATAATTACTGCGATTTAATAATTAATCTCACTTCGGTAATAGGTAGCATCAACATGATCAACACTTCACGGGATACTAACCCCGTTAACGCAAATATCTGAATTAGCACAAAAATAAAATTTCATATATGAAATTTGAATTATCAATCACTGCAATATATTTTTGCACCTCCTCAGTATAATTCTTATAAAATCAAACAGCAATAAAAACTATAAGTATTAATTGGGTGATTTTCCAATGAATTGACCTAAAACCACAAAATTTTAGGTTTTCAGTTCTATTTAATTATTACTTTTTATCCAAAAATATTTAAAATATTTGAAATATTAAAATTTGATTAATTTTGTGATAAATATAAATAAACATTTTTGAATATTTTGATTATTTTGAAAATTTTAGTTATCTCTATCTTAAATCACTAATATTTTTGAGTTTGTGACTGTAATTTCTATTATTTTGTTTATATCAAATTTAAAAATATTTTTTTAATATATAATTGTAATTTGGATATATCGAATACTAATTTAGTTCTTGTTTTAATTTTGGTTTGATATTCAGATATAAGAATATAGTTACCGTTTGAATATTTTGTTGATTCCGATTTATTTGAATACTCTTTTTTATCAATTCTGATTTTTTGGTTTTAGATATTTTGCTCATGTCTAATTCGACTGAAATGTATATTACAAAGTGTTTTTGTTTTGTGTATTTTAGTTGATTTAAAAATTTGTATATAATTTAGAAATTTATATAAAATTAAATGATTTTAATAAAATTCAATTAACATTGAATCTATAAGTTTTTAGATCTATCAAATGGGAGGATTGTCAATAGCTCATATCGGTAGGTACCTCTAATGTACATTGAATATTTCTCTAAGAAGTTCTACTATGTTAAAATAATAATAGTAGTAAAATAAAAATAATAAAAGCATTAATCATTACTTTATTTAAGCATTAAGCATTAAGTAAAACTAATTATTATTCCTAGTTACATTAATCTAGGTTGGTCGACGATTATAAAAACTAATTAAATAAAGTAATACATGATATGTTGAAGGTGATAATATAAACTTTAATTTATTGGATACTATGTAACCAATTATAAATTATATTCTCTTTCATAATTAGCATAGTTGTTTAAAAAAATATTTCTTATGAAAAATAATTTTGTAATTTGAAACTTAGCAAGTACAAGCATCCACACTCTATGGAATAAATCAATGTCTCTATCGATTAATTAAGCAAAACTTGAATAGACCAAACCAACCAAATGAATCATGCTAAGAAACGGTCCAGAGTCATGTGATCTCCTCTACTTTCGGACAAACTCGGTTCAATTATTAACCAAACTTGGCGTAATAATATTCATATTTTATTTTTATTAAATTCTAAATATATTTAATTCATATTTTATTTTTATTAAATTCTAAATATATTTAATTCATATTTTTTTGAATTTAGATTTAGACCTAATGCAAATGAATCTTTCATACATAGATAAAATTAGCCTCTTCTAGAATATATTATATAATATTTAATATTGAAGCATAGTTTAAATCCCAAGCCAGTAAAATTATTATATTCCCTAAAATAAAAAAAAGTATTTGCCTTATTGATTGTTTGTGGTCCCTAGCAAGCGGCAATTCTTGTTAACTAGTGATTTTGCCTCAAATGTTGTCCAAATTCATTCATTGTATAGGCCATCGCCGACGAAGGCTTACTGAAATTAGATACAGTATTCTAATAAATAACATAGAATTAATTATTACCTTTATTTTCAATGATGTTTCCAAATTTTGAATTATATTAAAAATTATTTATGTTTTGAATACTAATTGTCAAAATAAATAAAATTCCAACTAAGTTTACATTTAAATCAGAAATCACTTTTTATGAAATGGTAAAGTTTTGATTAACTGAATTTTGTGTTTTCACTATCCATCGGTAAATTGTAACTTTGAAAATAATTTTTTACAATCCGGAAAAGATTACGAGTAAAGTGAATATTCAAGATTACTTGTTTCAACATTTGTTATGAATAATGATAATTAGGTTACATTTTAAAGGGAATATTATTAATAGTTGGGTTCGAATATCTATAGAGATTATAAACAAAATAATATAAAATGTTTACAAAAATTATAACAAAGATATCCCTTTAATATTAATTTCACAAATTATTCTTCTATATCTATAAAAAACTATAGCATATGCAATATTTAATCTAAAAATAAATAAAACAAATATTTAATTTCATATTTTCAAAAAATGTGTGTTTATCACTTACGTTTTTATAATAAATTTACAGATTTATTTCGACTCGTATATCGCATACGGATCTAATAGTTCGATAATATTAAAAATTATAATTAGTATTTTATTAAATAAAAGTATTTATTTAAGGCTCCTAAAGTTATCTACCTAAGCTAAAAAAAATTAAAAAATGACCGCTCATCAAATTTATCCACATTATTTTAAACCAAAAATAGTTATTAATAATTTTTATAAAATTAAATCTCTAAATTATAAAAACTTCAAAAAACGTTTGACGGTTAAACTTGTACATACAATTAAAACTTATAACCACTAACTCACATATTATTGACCACTACCATCGCAACTTTTATTGTATTGACCACTATCATTTCACCTTTAATTGCTCACTACCATCCTAATAATAATTTTCAATTACTAATATTATAGAACACCAATTATGATATCTTCAATCACAAATCTTGCACATATTTCCTACAAATTAATCATGACATCAAAAACTTGTTCTCAACATCCTACTTTCGCTTTTTTGACTTATTTATTTTTGAGAAGTCCGAAATTTTAATAAAGGCAACACACTTATGAGTTTGAAAATGATTCTCCACGACAAAGAGGTATATTTACAAAATTATATATGTGTGGTAAAACTAACATATTTTTTCTTTACCATTATTGAAATAATTAGAAAAAACCTTTTTATGAACGTCAAATATATAAGTGTGGAATATTATATTTTAGAAATATGTAGATTAATTTTTTTTTAAATAGTTAAAAATACTAGAATTTTTATATGTCAATTTTTCTCTAATATATATATATATTTTTTAAAAACACTATCTACCTGATAAAAAATTCTACAATTCAATACAATATAAAGATTTATTTCGGTAAATAGAATTTTTCAGCTCGAACATATTTTGAAAGGTAACTTAATTAACAAGATAAAAAATTTATGGTCAATATCGGTACAAAATTCTACAAAGCCACCAATCATAAAAATGATATTTGTTCCACCGACCAAACAACAATAATAAATAAAACATAATCCGTACGGTACGCGCGTATTGTCATCTAGTATTTCTACATATATGTTAAACTTAAATAATTTCTTAGAATGTAAACTGAAACACATCCTGACTTATTAATATTACACATATAAATTTTGACAAATTAAACACAGTGATTTATGTCAAAATTTTAAAATTGAAGTTAAATATAATATAATTAACATCAACATGTAGATGGATTATACTAAGTAATGATAAATAACACACACAACATTATTAGTATATAATAAAAAAACTAATATAGATTAATATGTATATGATTTGATTAGTATTACGTGAACTGACACACGTCTCAATCGAATAAACTAAATTAACATACGTTGCACTTATACAAATTAGCTTCACATTATGAAAACATGTTGTAAATATTATCTAATTATGTATTGAGATTAGATGTTACTGTTGTAAAAAAAGTTACTCCTATTGGTCGGAGAGGCGAGTATAAAGGAAAAAGCCGACAAGAGCACTATCTAAATTTAAAGGCAAAGTATCACAATTCATTAGTTAGGTAGATCGATTATCTTACCGATAGGTGTAAGAAGATAGAGAGTTTAAGAATAATTCAAAGGGTAAGTATTAAAAAATACCATAAATTAAATTCTTCTTTGGAAACATCATCATTATGTTTTTTTATAAATACCAATAAAAATTCTATAAAATATCACAGAAATAAAGCTAAACTTTAATTTTTAAAACTAATTTTAATAAATACCAAATTCAAAACTATAAAATCTAAATTCTAAATCCAAAATATTTAAGCAAAATCTTAATATTCAAAGCATAAACTTTTAAAAATGATTTTTGGTATTTATAGTATTATTAAAAAAATATTTTAATAGTATTTTTTAATATGGAAAAATGTCTAAAATATCACATTTCTATGTTTTTGTTCCAAAAATAGCATCATTAGTTTAAATTTCCAATAATAGCACAAATTTAAGATTAAAATACATTAAAACTATATTTTAATAGAAAAAAATTAAATCCTAAATTGGAAATAATGAACCCAAATACAATACTTTAAGTTTATGTGTAATTTATTTAGAATAAATAAGTATTTAGGCAATTGACTAAAATAGTATCATTTCAAGTTTTTGTTCCAAATATAGCACTAGTCATTTAAATTTCAAAAAATAGCATAAATTTAATATTAAAATAATTGAAAACTTATTCCTAATGAAAAAAATTTAAACCCTAAATTGGAAAAAGTGAACCCAAACATTATGTTTTTAATTTTAAATATATTTTATTTAAAGTAAATAATTATTTTTACATAATAATTTATGCTATTTTGGAAATTTTAGTTTTAGTGTGCTAAATTTGGAAGATAAACTTAAAATGGTGCTATTTTAGGGTATTACTCTAGGTATTTTTACATAAGTATTTGTGCTATTTTTGGAAATTTAATTTTATGATGCTAGATTTGGAAGAAAAACTTTAAAATATGTTATTTTAGGGTATTACTCTTTTTTTTAAATTAGCAATGATACTTTTGTAAAAAACTTATTTTATTAATATTGTACAACATTTTCAAATTCATAATATATATACAACAACAGTATCAAACTATAGAATTTTTACGGATTAATGACTTTTTCTTAAAATTTATAAATTAATGACTGATTTAAAATTCAGACCTGATATCGAACCACTTGTACCTTTGAAACATGTTCAATGTAGTCTAACCAATTTAACTAGATTTTTTATTTTCTCGTAATAGATACTAGATTTATAATTACATTTTGCGTCAAGAAAACTATTCATAAATTATATAATATTGTTTATTAGTAAATATAAATTAGATATTTATGTAACTTTAACTGTTTTTTAATATTAATTTTTGTATATGTAAATTAATAAAATAAAAAAAATTATTTTTATAAATTTAATAATATTTTTTTGCTAGCTTAATAAAATATATTTATTTCTAATCAAATTAATAACAATTATATATATTGTATCTAATAACTTAAATTTATTTATATATTTATTTGAATTTTATGGTAGTGATGATACGTCAAAATGATATTTTTGTTAATAATAAATTATTTTTTCAAATATTACTCAAATAATATATTAGAAATATCCAAATATTTTAATAAGCTAAAAACATTATGCTTTTATTTGTGAAAAACATTATGGTGAGATGAATATAAATTTTTATATAAAAAAATAAAATTCATGTTTTTAATTTTGAACTGATTTGGCCAGTTTGATTGAAAGGGTTTTTGAATCGACTACTATTTAGTATTTTAGGAAATTTAAACTGAATTGACTACTGGTTTACGATTTAATCAGTTTAACCGATGAGTCCAATCTTATATTTAAATCAATGATTTGATTAGTATAGTAAAAACTATATAAAAGACATAAAATGTAGAACGAGACAAATGACAATAAGGACACGTTTAGCCCGTTCACCTACGTGGTAAGAATTCTCCAAGTGACGTGGCAGATTCAACGAACATAGATGAAATAACGTCTCAATTCATTTCTTACAGTAACAATCATAGGCGTTATATAAGAGTTAGAGAAGAGGTTATCTCTCCCAGCCTGTCAAAACTTAATTGAAAGAGAAAGAAAGAAGATGGAGAGAAGCTTGAAGAAGATGAAGAATAATCATAATAATACTAACAGCTCACCACGAAACAATCTGATGAAAGACAACGAACTGTTTCATGTGATTCATAAAGTTCCTTGTGGTGATACTCCCTATGTCAAAGCCAAACATGCTCAGGTTAAGATTCCTCTTTGATTTTCTTTTTCGTTCTTATTGAATCAAATTTCACAAAGATTACGCATTTTTTTATATGTTAGATTTCGTTTACTGAATATATACTTAGTTTTAGTGTAATTTTCTATTGCATTTATTTGGTCTGGAAAATAGCTAGTGACTTAAATCTCAAATCATATGACGTCAGAGTTATTGAATTATATTCTAAAATATGAAAAAAATATTTATAAAATATTCATAAATTATATTTATTAATAAATATAAATTAAATTTTTATATAATTTTTATTTTTATTTAAAATTATTTTAATTTTAATTTTTGTATATTTAAATTAAAGAAAAATAATTATTTTTTTATGAATTTAATATTATTTTTTATTAGTTTAATAAAATATTATTTTAGTAAATTATAATTATTCTAGTAAATTATAATTATTCTAGTAAATTATAATTATTCTAGTAAATTATAATTATTATAGTAAATTATAATTATTCTAGTAAATTATAATTATTCTAGTAAATTATAATTATTATAGTAAATTATAATTATTCTAGTAAATTAAGTGTATATATATATATATTTAAAATTTATTATGTTTGATAACATGTATGTATAATATTTCTGTTAATAAAAAATTATTTTTTAAAATGTTATTTAGATAATATATTAGAGATAATGTACATATTTATTCCATCACTAGTTGCACTTGCACCCAAGGGCCCGGATTCTCGCATTAATATTCGCATTTATTTTTTCCTGAGAATATATTTTGCAAAAAGTCTTTGACCTTGTAAATTTACATTTATATTCAGATGGAAAGAGTGAAAAAAATAAGGTTATTAATAATAATATTAATATTGGTTGCAGTTGATAGAGAAGAACCCGGAGATGGCAATAGTATGGTTTTGGAAAGCAATTAACAATGGAGATAGAGTCGACAGTGCTCTTAAAGACATGGCTGTTGTAATGAAACAACTTGACCGCTCCGAAGAAGCCATCGAAGCCATCAAATCATTCCGTCCTCGCTGTTCCAAGAACTCTCAAGATTCCCTCGACAATGTCCTCATCGACTTATACAAGGTGACTACATGCGTATATCTAATTACACTAATACATATAAATCTGTTTGCAACTATATAATTTGGTGGCCATGAACCTGAAATACTTGCTAGTCTAATTGTAATTAATGAAAGTCATTTTGGGATTAGTCATTAGTAATAATTATGCGTATTCAGTGGTTTTTGTAGTTTATCCGTGATTTTCAAAATATAATCAATGGTTATATGTATGATTTTTAGTAGTGAAGCTAGATTTTGGAATGGAATCTTCATATTATAAGCTAATAAAATGTAATAAAAATTTGTTATCACGAATATAAATATAGAAATGTGGAAGAATGGAAGAGCAAGTTGAGTTGTTGAAGAGGAAACTAAGACAGATCTATCAAGGAGAGGCTTTCAATGGTAAACCAACCAAAACCGCTCGCTCACACGGCAAAAAATTTCAAGTGACCGTGCAACAAGAAATCTCAAGATTACTGGTAACTATCGCACCAAACTATGATTTTTTTTTTTGTCTATTATTCCACTATATATAATGATTAGATTGGAATTAATATATATAGGGGAATTTGGGATGGGCATATATGCAACAAGCTAAGTACTTGTCAGCAGAAGCGGTATACAGAAAAGCTCAAATGGTGGAGCCTGATGCTAACAAATCATGTAACCTCGCGATGTGCCTTATCAAACAAGGAAGGTTCGAGGAAGGAAAATCGGTTCTTGACGATGTGTTTGAGTGTAGGGTTTTGGGTGCAGAGGATTGTAAAACAAGGCAACGAGCTAATGAGCTTCTGAGTGAAGTAGAAGCTTCGCTGCCACGTAGGCGAGATGCTGAGATGGAAGATGTATTGGGAAATATCTTGGACGATGACTTTGTTCTTGGACTTGAAAACATGACATCCACTAGTTTTAGATCTAAAAGACTCCCAATCTTCGAACAAATTTCTTCTTTTAGAAAGCAATTAGTTTGCTAATTTAGTTAACATTGTACATGTTTAATTATTGTGTATCATAAGCTTTATGGGTCAGAGAATATGTGTTCGCAGGGTGTGTTTTTGTTGCTTCATTGGCTGAGTTAAGTTTCTTGTCAATTAAAAGTTACGGTTCAGTCGGTTTAAATCAATTTAGGTTGGGTGATATAAGTTGGAATGACACTCTTTAAGTCGGTCTAATTAGGTTTTGCTGCATTGAACCGATTAATCGAACTAAATAACACATACGACAAAATTCAAATTAATCTGGTGTGTGAAAGAAAATGATTTCCTTTTTTATAGAACATGTACAATAGTCAATCATTGAACTTTGATCCTTTAACTAATATGGCGAATCATCTAACCAAACTAGACCATTATAAATTAAGATCAAACTATATATTTCATCGCAAAAATTTACGGTTTTTAATTCAAAACCAACTATCCTAAATGGATTAGCTTATATTTTTTAAATATTAATCAAAACTCGTTTAAATTCTCATTATATGATATTTTTAAACGTTTTTGAGGTATATAAATAATTTTAATTTAAATTAGTTGAATTAATTTTATGTCATACTGATTTTAATTTAGACCGATCGAATTTTTGTCGATGGGTCAAATCGAATCTAAATCAATTTTGGTTCGTATTGCACATATTTTTGAAATCTGATATCATATTAAAGTTTATGAGTTTTCAATTCAAAGCCAGTTGAAATACATAATTATTATTTATAAGATCATGAATACATAATGTTTTTAAATTTTGAAAAAAATAAAATAAAATATTAAAATATTCACAAAAGAGAGTTATAACTTATTAGATACATATGGGGAAATCGGCTTATTCAGCATGTACGTAGGTCATGTGTTATAATACTAACATGTATTCTCGTAGTGTGCTAAACCATACATGTACAAAATAAATATTTAAAATTACAACATGTACTATGCATATAAAGACTAAAACCAACAATTCTGTAACGGTATGTTTTATTCCGTTAACGGGGCTGATGTGGCATACGTCTGTCGGCTGAGGTGGCAAATTAAAGAAGCGGCATCGTTTGAGCCGTATTTAACCGCATTTGAAAACACATAAAACGACGTTGTTTCTTTAATTTTGTTTTTTTATTATTTTATTGAAACGACGTCGTTTTCGATTTAATGAAAACGACGTCGTTTTGAGTCTGTTTTTTTCTAGTTAAATGCAAAACGACGTCGTTTTGCAGTTAATGAAAGCGACGTCGTTTAACATTAATCGATTTCGAAAATCGTTTAATGAAAACGACGTCGTTTTCATTAACTGCAAAACGACGTCGTTTCGAATAAGTGGAAGAAAAAAAATAGAATGAAAACGACGCCGTTTTGAAGCACTCCAGCAAACACGAAAATCTCCTCCCCCAGGTTGTCTTCTTCGTAGATAATTTGACATAAATGAAGTAAAAGTGAAAAGAGGGAAAACAAAATTAAGTGAATCAAAATTTTCAGAAATTCTCACCTGTTTAGGCATCAAAATCGACTGCATGTAGTGCTGCTATCTCGAAATCGCACACCCAAGGTTCCAATTTATTCCAAAAATGAGAGATAATTTAGGGTTTAAGAATAATTTTAAGTATAATTTTGGTGACGAATTTTACTAGATTTTGCGATAAATTTCGGTAATTACTAGTGGTAAAAAAGTTGATTTTAACTTCTAATTTGTCATGCAGTTCGGGAAATGATGTTGTATTCAACATCTACTACAATGGTAGATTTGTGACTCATGGAAATGGGGAAGTTACATATGAGGGTGGATATGTCCATATACTTGAATCAGCTCCTCAAAGTTTGTTTAGTAATATCACAAGCGGTTTGGACATAACTTTGTATGGTCAACGAATTTGGTACAAGTTACCGTTCGAAAGTATAAAGGAAACAAAGCTTTTGTGCGATGTAAGTGATAACTTTCAGAAAATGTGTGAAGCGGCAATTTCGACTAGAGTTGTAGATATATACATGGAGCAAGATGAGTATGAGGAAGATAGAAATGAAGCGGATGCCGAAATTCGTAATCTAAATGAATCTGAAAATCCATTTGAGGAGACAACTCGTGTGGAGAATGATATGGAAGAAGAAGCCCGTGTGGAAGAAGTTGTTAGTGGGTTTGAAGATGAAGAAGAAAACGAAGAGTATAGGAATACTCCTCCTGTTTCTGATTCTGAGGAAAAACAAAATGAATGCCCATATGATCGATGGGTGAGAGGAAGTGGTGAGTTATTGATAAAACAAGTCTTTGAAAGTTTGAACGAGTTCAGAGAAGTGGTTCTAGAATATGCGTTGAAAGGTGGTTGGAACATCCGATTCAATCGATGGGGAGAATTAAAAAGCGGAGCAGTGTGTGGAGTAAACGTAAGAGAAGGATGTACTCCATGTCCATGGAGAATTTATTGTTCTTATGAAGCTTCATTGGGTGTATGGATGATTAAGACATTTCAAGACGAACATACATGCTTCAAAGATGGCCATTGCTAGAATGTTTTTGAATGATGTGAGAAATGATCCTTGTGTGAAGCCGAAGTTTTTTCAAGAACAAATTTCGGAAAGGTACAATTTGAATGCGTCTAGTGACCAATGTAGGAAGGCAAAAAAAAAGGTGTTGGACATCATACAAGCAGAATATGATGAACAATATTCACGTATTAAAGACTACAACATCGAAATTCATGAGTAAGCAAGTTCTGAACATTTTTTGTTATTCACCCATGTTCATAATAACATGTTTTTTTAGATCTAATCCGGGTTCAAGTACTGAGTTAAAAACAGCTTTAGGAGATGGTGGTCTCGAGAGGTTCGATAGATTTTACGTTTGTTTTGCTGGACTACGTGAGACGTGGATTGCCTACTGTCGACCAATTTTTGGTATAGACGGATGTTTCCTGAAATCCACAACAAAGGGACAACTACTTGCTGTAGTTGGGGGAGATGCAAACAATCAGATTTATCCAATTGCATGGGCAGTTGTTAATGTCGAGAACACATAAACTTGGGTTTGGTTTATTCAAAATTTGAAGATGGATTTCAACCTTGGAGATGGTGAAGGTTTTACGTTGATATCAGTTCGTCAAAATGTACTTATCATATTTAATTTGTAATTCATATAATATCGAGAAAAGTAGATGAATAAAGTGTGTGTCTTTTTATTTTCAAGGATTGTTAAAGGCAGTTGACGAAAAATTACCAAAAGTGGAGCATCGAATGTGTGCCCGACACATTTATGGTAATTTGAAGAAGATATTTACGAAAAAAGCTCGCATGAAAAGGTTGTTCTGGCAAATTGTTGAGAGCCCCAACATGGCTGACTTTGAAGCCAATCTCGAGGAACTTAAGACTTACGACATTGCTATATACGAAGAATTCATGAAGCGCAACCCGGAAAGTTGTAGTCGCGCTTTTTTCAAAACAACGTGCACTTGTGAAGATGCTCTGAATAATTTCTCTGAGTCCTACAATAGTGCAATTAACAAAGCACGAGAAATGCCTTTAATTGAGATGTTGGAGACAACGCAAAGACAAGCGATGATCCGAATTGATGTAAGGAGGAAGAAGGTCAACGCATACAAAGACAAATGGAGCCCCAAAGTGGGTAAAGTGGTTGCATTTGAAGAATTACAAAGGAAATGGTGTAGGACAATTGCTGGACCAGCTGGTTTGTTTGAGGTAAAAGAGAATGGTGTAGCATACAAGATTAATATGCGATCGAAATCTTGTAGTTGTAGGAGGTGGGATCTGTCTGGGATTCCTTGCCGTCATGCATTGCGTGTGGTTATGGATAACAAATCATACAAAATCGATGATTTGGTTGCTCACTGTTATTTAGCCTCGACTTGGAAGAAGCAATACATTAACTCCATCAAACCACTTAACGGTATGAAGTTTTGGAAAACTTCGGGTGAACCAACGATTGAGGCACCGATTAGAGACAAGTCTAAGGGCCGGAAAAAGAATTCTCCAAAACGAGTGAAGGATGTGAATGAATCTCCAACGAAAGGAAAAACAGTAACAATACATGGACGTGTTATGCATTGTGGTCGATGTGGGATAGCTGGACATAATGCATTAAAATGTTGTAACGCAGGAGTTCCTAGAGCTGGCAGGCAACATGTCAACCACACATCACATGAAACTTCCGACTCATACACACTTCAATATGGAGAAGGTCCAAGCCAACCAAGCCAACCGACCAAAAATGCAGGTAATTTTTTATATTGAACTACTTGCTTATGAATTATTCGGAATTTAATTTATTTTATAATTTTTTCTTGTAGCGAGATTTTCGCCATGATGCTACGGGATTATTGCCTTGACGACGTTTTTATTTATGGCCGAATATGTTTCTCTTTGAATATGTTTGCTTTATGTTTTCGACATTTTGTATGAATCTGATTGTCATTCCACCAACTTTTAAGACTTTTTGTTATTTTCTTTGAATATATTTGTTAGCTAAAACTTTTAACACTTTCTCCATCGACATTGCAAAAATCTTCCACTGCCTCATAACTTTAGCATTTTCGAAATATTTCTCAGTTAAAAAAATATTTAAATTCTAATGAAAAATATGTTCTTTCAACCATCTAATAGAAAATTAATATTTTTCGCTCAATTTTGCGATTTCTATCTGATACATCTCTAATCATTGAATGAATATATTTTAATTTTATTATTGTTATTTACATTCGTTTTCTAACTTATTTATTCATTTATGTAGTTAATTTTCAATATTAATACATATTTAAAAAAATCATTGAATTGTAAAAATTTATTGTATCATATGCTTCAGAAAATGATCATTCTATAAAATTCATTGAATTATAGTTAATTTTACTAACTATAAAATTAAAAATAAAAAATAAAAAAAACTTTGTTTTACTGTATCATATGCTTCAGAAAATTATGATTATGGAGGTCATTTTCGTGTTTGCTGGAGTGCTTCAAAACGGTGTCGTTTTCATTCTATTTTTTTTCCTTCCACTTACTCGAAACGACGTCGTTTTGTAGTTAATGAAAACGACGTCGTTTTCATTAAACGATTTTCGAAATCGATTAATGTTAAACGACGTCGTTTTCATTAACTGCAAAATGACGTCGTTTTGCATTTAACTGGAAAAAAACAGACTCAAAACGATGTCGTTTTCATTAAATCGAAAATGATGTCGTTTCAATAAAAAAAAATTAAAGAAACGACGTCGTTTTACGCGTTTTCAAATGCGGTTAAATACGTCTCAAACGACGTCGTTTCTTTAATTTGCCACCTCAGCCGACAGACGTATGCCACATCAGCCCCGTTAACGGAATAAAACGTACCATTATGGAATTATTGGTTTTAGCCTTCATACGCATAGTACATGTTGTAATTTTAAATATTTATTTTGTACAGGTATGGTTTAGCACACTACGAGAATACATGTTAGTATTATAACATATGGCCTACGTACATGCATGAATAAGCCGATTTTCCGATACATATGTTAATGTAATAATACAAATAAAAAATATTAAAAATATTTCCAATTTGTAAAATAAAACATAATATATTCTCATATTAATATGTACATGTTAAAAGAATATAATTTCACTAAAACACATTTTTGTGAAATGAAAAAGTTTGGAGAAAACTATAATAGATTAAAATAAAATGATTTTAACTCTCGAACATTAATGCTAATTAAGTCTATAACTATTATTACAAAAAAAAATTAAAACATAACATCATTATATTTTGAACCAGATTACAAAAAATGATAAAATTAAGTTTTTAATAAATTTTTATTTTGCTAATAATTTTTATTTCAAAATATAAAATTAAAAAGGAAAAGATATTAAGTTACAAATACATTTGTAGAGTCACCAGAATAAAATCGAAGAAAAAAATTTATACATTTGATTAAATGAGAACTATATAGTAAAAAAAGTAAAAGTAAAGTAATGTCCTGAAATCTTAAAAGGAAAATGACTATTCACCTTTATACAAATAATGTTTTCAGATTATGCAAAAAATTGTATAGAGAGTTGTTCATATTGTTTATTTTTTTACATGTCCATTAATTTTTTATTTATTTCTTTTCACGAATTACAATATATTACATTGCAAATGTGCCAATACTCGAATCTTAATATTGGTTCTAAACTAATTATATAGTTTTAACAGTTGTACTATTATAAACTAGATAATTTTTGTACGCTTTACATGATTATAACATATTATAAATTTAATTTATTATTACGTTTGATTAAAATGTTATATGTATTATATTACATATTTAGTATATAAAAAGAATTTTATATGTATTTAAAAACTACTAAAATTATATTTTTTTAATTTGTAATATGCTTACCATTAAATCTATATTTAAACTATATTTTGGTACGATTGTATATTAAAAATTATGTACTTATATATAATACAACTTTTTAACTGATAGTTTTGTATTTTTTGGTTTTTTACAATAAATTTAGATTTTATATTTAAATACTAATTTCTTAAATTACTAATTATATTATTGGATATTGATTAAAACATGAACAACTCAATAGACATGTAAAAATAATAATCATGACTGAAAAATATAAATTATTCATCATAATTTATCAAACAAAATTAATTATTTAAAATAATTATAAATGACCTAAATAAAATCATAAAACAGAAACATACAAAATATTAAATATTTTTTCTAAACTCACTTATAATTTAATATATATAATTTACTTTATTTTTTAGAAAGAAATTTATGTTTAAAATTACCATATCATATTTGACTAAATGTCATGTTATAATTTTTTAATCGTATCATATTTTTAATGATATATAAATAATTTTTCTAAACTCACTTTTAATTTAATATATATGATTTAATTTAATTTTTGAAAATAAATTTATGTTTAAAATTATCATGTTATCTTTGATTAATCTATTTTTTAAAAATAAATTTATATTTAAATTTTTCATACCACATTTGATTAAGCGTCATATCATAATTTTTTTTCGTTGTGTCATCTTTTCTAATGAAATGTTATAATTTTTAAAAAAATTCACTCGTTAAGAGGATTCTTAACAAATTGCAATGGTATTAACAATTGTACTATAACTTAGTAAATTCTATTGTCTTTTCAGTTGTGATTGATTTGAGTTGAATACTAAAACCATTGGTTAGAGAAAAAATGGATTTGCAATATTCATATTTCAACCGAAGAAAGGCAAATAGTTTGCATATATACTTACACTTTTGACTGTCAACAATGATGATGTACTTTAGATAGAATTGGATTTGAATCACTGTTTGAATCAATCTGTTGCGAAAAGACTCTCTATAATTCAGTTTTGATGATCATTTTAAACATGCATATTGTTCCATAAGAAGTGGGAGAGATAAAGAGTGGAATAGTAATTTTGTGTTGCTGCTTGGTTTGGAATTGTTAAGCTCCATATATAGACAATGTTGAATGTTTCTTGATTGATTTCAACATATATTTCTCTATCTTTGAACATGATTTTCAAATCACCATTGATTCTCCCCAGCGGTGATAAGTAAACATACTTACAATTCACCATTGATCTCCCCACCGGTTATAATCTCCCCCACCGGTGATAAGGTAAAAATACTTACAAGGTAAAGAGTTGTGAGTACTCTCAATTCAGCTTCTCATTTGAAAAGTTTAGTCTCACCAAACCAAGCCCAAAAATGTCCAATCAGAACCACGAAAATGGAAAGCTTTAACCGGATTTGTTCAAAAGATCCCAAGGGTTATGCGGCTGCCAACCATCGCTCCTCTCTACGTACACAAACATAAAATTGCATAATAAACCGATGTGGGACCAAATAAAACCTGAGATTTTCAATTTCGGTTTTCGTTCGAACTCTGGACCTCAGGGATAGTTATCGTTCCCGTTTTGTCTCTGTCTCCTTGGGTTACGACGAGAGGAACTCTTTCAGGTACGCACAATACCAATCCGCTTCTTTCTCAATTCATCATCTTCTTTTTCAATTCATCCGTTCCCGCTAACTTGAGGTTTCGTTCTACTTCATGTGATTCTCATCTGTTTTTCCTCCTTGAAGCCGCCGTTTGACTCTTGAATCTCAGAGTAGATCGCTATCCTTATTGATATTGCTTGAATGATGATGTAATTGTTATTTTTTCGGATTAATACTGGAATCTATTAGTTTGACACCTCTATCTTGCGGTTATTAACGTGATTCAAACCTCAAATTCATTGTCATAGATACCAACTTATCTCCTTGTTGCGATTAGGTTCTGGAAATTCAATTTTGTTTTTGTTTCTGTTTCTAATGATGTAGAGATTGGTCTCGGGGATCTATTAGGCATGTTTTAGTCGCGAGTTTCAAGGTTTTTACAAATGGTTGGACATGTTGTGTCTCCACCATTGTGCATTCAGCTGCGGATGCCCGTGGTTTGCTTTAGTAGAAGAAGCTGCATATCCACAGATCCTCGTGTAAAGATTTCTCAAAGGTTTGATCTCAATCTCTTTTAGCTAACTACAAAGCTTCTTGTTGTTGTTCTTGACCTTATGAAAATGGTATAGAAGTAATTCCACTACAATTTCATCTAACAGTGTATCAATTAACGAACAAAGGCTTCACGGAGAAAATCTGGAACTATGTGTTAATCCTGCTTGTTTTATTGGCTTTTATCTGTAGGAAGCCTTTTGAGTGTTGCAACATCACATTAAAACCATCAGGGGAAGCTCATAGACTTTTTGTTCCTACCCCGAATCTTGGATCTTATCTTTCTCGGGGAGAGTCTTCTTGTAAGTGTACTTGCTTGGCATCTCTCGGAGATTTTGATGGTGTTGCTGGCATCGGTTGGGTCCCTATCGGTGACCAAGTTCTCCTGATGGCCAGTGTATTTCTTACGTATATGGCTGGAGTCATTCCTCTTCAAAACTCTGGTTACTCGTCCAGAAAGAACACTGTGGGGGAGAACCCATATGTTGGAACTTCAGAATCTTCTGGTAGGTAAGAGTAGTCATTTAAAAGATTCTAGACCAGAATGAGGTTGATATTCCATTTCATTTTACCGTGCTGCATAGGAGTAAGGTACCAATACTGCAACTATTCCGTTTTCTCACATCCCCTTTCGGCTATACGCTGACTTTAGGGAGACAGATTTTGGGGGTGATTTGAAGTCTGTATGGGATGTGGTTAGAGGAAAGCTTTTAGATTCTTTAGATGCCATCAAGCGTGAAAGTACACTTGGAAGCAGCATCCTCAAAGCCAAACATCCCCAAGGGAGGCCCCCGTTGAGTTTGTATGCGATATCTGAGGGACCCCAGTTGTACTTGCTCTGGTCATGTTTTCAGAAACTTGAAGAAGAGGTCAGCATGTACCTGCTTTCTCAACTATTTCACTTCCCGCATATTTGTGTTCAAGTGGTTCCAAGAGTTTCTACTTTGGGGGCATATCATCATTAACAAAATAGACTATCAACTAAAAGCATCAATGTGCACTTTGAGTCAAGTTATTGCATCAATGTCCATTCTTGCATAGCAGATACCACTATGCTAAACCGCACAAACCTGCCATTAAAATATTTGAGGTCAGAAGATTTAAATAAGATTACCTGGAATCGAACTTACTGACTTGCTTGATTGTTTCATCCTCTGTAGTAGTAAGATCTGTTATTATTTACCCTTAGTAACATTCGAGACATTCGTTTGTTGTGATTTACGATACTGATCAGCTACTGTATTTGCTCTGCAGACAAACAAAATCTCTGACACAATCAATTTGGATGAGTGGATGCTTAGTTTTACTCAGATTGTCCGGGAAGCATATCAAGCTGCATGCACGAATTGGCTAAAAAGAGAACTGTGTGTGGAAAACACTGATTCTGACAAGGTAAGTCGATATCACATAACATAACTGACTGCATTGTTTTCTGCTATGTTTCCTTCACTGCTTGAATACCAGATTTAGAAATGAGCATATCCCGTGATGTGCAGGAGATTACTCCTTTGTTGAACAGAATGCTATATGAAAAGGATGCTATTTTTGACAAAATAAAAAAATCAGGCAAGGAGGATCTGTTTGCAGAATTTTTATATTTCCATAGATTTGGATCTCCCAGAAAAGCTTACTGCTATGACCTTAGTTTATTTCGCACTCATGGAGTTTCCATTTTGGAAGACTTCATGATAACATTGGCGGATGGGGTCGCTAGCATCTTTCTAGAGCTCATTTCTGTAGACAGCAAATCTTCGAATGAAATGAGTACTGGGGGATTAAATATCTGTAACCTTTCTAGTCGAGCACTCCAAAAATTACGTAACGAGGTAATAAAACCACTTTACTTGTGTTTAGTTCCACCTTTACCTTTTGCCTCGTGTAGAGAAAATTCTGACTTCTTCTTGTTGATAGGTAGCTCTATACCAATGGTTGCATCAGAATATGGAAGCGGTTGTGTCGATGTACGAGGATCGCTTTGACCTCTACATTCTTCAAACTCAGGTTATCAACAACTATGATGGTGGTGATGATACAGAAAGCCATAGTTGGTGGCGAAAGTTCACACCTGGGAAAACGACAGCTGCCTCATCATCACCCTTGCGCTACTGTATAATCAGTGATTTCTCGTTGCCCGTTAAACGAACCAAGGAGCTTAAGGCTCTATCGGGATGGTAAAAACCTCTCTTCTTTACTCAATCACAAAACCTCAAACGAAAAAAATCCATGAGAATTCACAAAAGAAAGTGTTTGATGCGTACAGGAGGTATTACTTCAGTCTGTTTTTAGAGTTATCAGACATTGGAATGCCAATTATCAGAGTGATGTTGGATAAAGTGAGTAGCATTATATCCTTCTTTCTCGTCACCTTGATCGGTAGATCAGTCGGGCTCATCTTCACTGGGATTCGACAATCTCTCCGCTGGAAGTGAACCGTGTTGGTAATATTTTTTTGTCCTTTGACCTCATTTTTCAGTTTCCTTTTGATGATTCTTGTTTGGTAAAGTGATAAGTTGGTGAAATATGAATTTACCTCCATTGCTTTAGCAACACTACAATTTAGAAAGTGTCCTTTGGTGCTTATTGTTTTCCTCTGCGAAAGAGTGTAATTTCATGTCTTGTGCAAATTAGAAAACCACAATGTTCTTTCATGATAGATAACTCATCAGAGATGCTAGATCATTGTCGTCATAAATCTCTTGAAGTTACAACTATGGACATTAAACACTTTATTATTGAAAGATGATTTTCATTTTTTGAAGTAGAAATCGATTCTGAAGAATTGAAAGAATTTATGAGTGATCACAAGGTTGGATCCATCCACCATCCGGATGATAGATGCATTGTGTTTGGAATCAAGTATCCGAGATTCACTAGTTAACCACAATGTTTATAGATTCTAGTATTGTCTTAGTTAGAGTTGTTTACAACGCAAGGAGTGACTGACAATACAAAAACCAGTAAGTGAATGACAAAAACTCTAGTTATAAACACCATTGAATGTATATATTTTTAATCATAATTATATGATATCACAACTTCTCTCTGTCTTGTCACTGATTAATTCTCATCAAACAAAAACATCATACACAGTAAAACTATTGTGACACTCCTAAGTTTGTCTTTATTAGATATTGTGTAGAAAAACAGGAGAAATAAAGATATCAATATTCTTTGTGTGAATACAGTAAATTCCTTAAAATTGTCAATATTTGATTTTGTAAAACGTATTAACACCTGGTTTTCTCTGTGCCATTCAAAAGATCTTGCTTCATCTTGATGAGTTGACTCTTTTTGCTCCACTCAAACTTAGCCACATCAACTTTATATTTAGTGCAAATATTCCGATCTCAGTCCTATTTGTGTTCCACAAAATCTCTCTTTTAAGCCTCCAGTTTTGAAGATATCCACGTATATCTTAAAAGTCATCTACCAGCATAATCACACAAAAAAAATTACTACCAATGTTGGCACCATCAAGTCAATGTGTTCTAGTTTTGTTATTGATATTAATGTTACATTTTTTATTTTTTTTATTTGTTTGCCATAATACTCGAAATATATGATATACTCGAACCGCATAAAAAACTATAAAAAAATCGAATACTATAAGAAGATTTAAGTCTTACAAAACTCGTGGTGCTAGAGAATCGAAAATAGAAACCAAAGAAAAGTAGAAACTGAGCAATGAAGAATCAACATTCTCGACCATCAAAATAGTTCTCGAGCACAACTTGTCCTCGACGTTGCCACTAGTGATTGCGATCCTTAACTAGACACTTCATCCGCCTCAAGGTCACTTCCAAAAGATCTAAACGAGAGATGCCAAAGAACAAAAAAGGTGGTGATTCAACTACTTATAACCGTTGGAAAGCTACCACCACATGCGCTGCTGAAGATCTAAAAACTTTTGCTCGTTTAACAACACTGAGAAGCTTGAAGTGAAGAGCGGAAGGCAGACAATAAACAACTTCCACTAAAATAAATGAACTATCATACACCAATGTAAAAAGGAACATAGTTAAATTATGCAACAATATTTGAAAAAAAAGAAATGATTTTTAAAATCTCTTTCTTTTCAAATGACTTGTTATATTAATGTGTCCTAATTGAAACACTTTTTTATTCTTATCTCTAAAATATGTGTGTTAAACTTTGATTTGTTTTCTTTGTTACATAACTCACAACTCCTATTTATATTTTTTTTGGCAATTCTATAAAATAACATTTTTAAGTTTTTTTTTACAAAAATAGTATCATTAGTTTAAATTTATAATAACAGAAAAAAATTAATATTAAAATACATTAAAACTTCATATTAATAAAAAAAATTTAAACTCTAAATTGGAAAAATAAATTCAAATATAATGTTTTAAGTTTATTTATAATTTATTTATAGTAACAAGTATTTTTTACATAAATATTTATACTATTTTTCAAATTTTAATTTTAAAATACTAAATTTGGAATAAAAATTTTAAAAATACTATTTTAAAGTATTATTTTTTTAATTGTGAAATTATTCAAAACACTTTTGTAGCTTTCACTATTGGGTAGGACCATATGAAGAAAAGAAAAATGAAAATAACAAAAAAGAAAATAAAAAGGCGAAATCTTTTTCTCATTTTATTTTATATTATTAACCCCACTAAACTCTAAAAGCTTTTATTTTTATTTTTCTCACTTCCCTCCTCTTCTCTTTCCTTCAAGATTTTCCCTCCCGTTTTCTCTTTCCGCCTTCGAGCTCCTCTCTCTCAGTAAAAAACCAGAATTACTTGGAAAGTTGAGGTCTGAGAATGGGGAAATACATGAAGAAATCGAAGACGACGCGCGATATTGGCGTCGTGGAGGTCTCCGAGCCCTCAGCTTTGGGTGTTCGTACGCGAGCCGCTAAAACCCTAGCTTTGAAGCGGCTTAATTCCTCTGATTCTCCAGCGGAAGCGGGCGGCTCAGGCTCCACTTGCTATCTTCAGCTCCGTAGCCGCCGTCTCGAGAAACCACCGTCGCTGGCGCAACCGAAGCAACTCCCGAAACACAATAAATCAGGAATTAAAGAGTCTCGCGTTGACTCGGTTAACTCAGACACAGCCGCCTCAGGATCGGTTCCTGTTACACGGAGCTGCCACGGCGATGCCGGAGGTAATTCTGTTACAGCAGAAGTATCTTTTGGAGAGAACAGCCTCGATATTGAATCAAGATACAGGTGCTCTTCTGTGCCCTAGTTTCTCTTCTTACCATTGCTTTTTTCTGTTCTCTCCAAGAATGTTAGTTTGCATTTACATAAGAGCGTTAGTCTTCTCTAAAACCTATGTTGCTTGCTTCAAAATTTCCAGGTTTTTTTTTTCTGGGATGAAAATAAAGTCTTTTTTTTATTCTCAGGTTTCCCTTATTGATTGGTTTATTTAACGAATGTACTCTCTCCTGCTGACTGATGTTCTTAACACTGCTCACCATAAGAGTCTCTTTTGTGTTAGATTAGATATTTCAGAGTTATTGATGTATATCTTATGTATATACCTCATTGCAGAGGTTAT
Organism: Pugionium cornutum; assembly: GCA_018901935.1. Classification (NCBI taxonomy): domain Eukaryota; kingdom Viridiplantae; phylum Streptophyta; class Magnoliopsida; order Brassicales; family Brassicaceae; genus Pugionium; species Pugionium cornutum. Next base: position 9,254,958 of record CM032162.1, read on the forward strand.
CAATGTAACTAATTTGGTTCATCTGCCTAACTCGGTGAAGTAATTATCTGTTTCATGCATTCTAATTTCTAATAGTTTTCAGCGGTTTATGTTACCTTTAGAGTCCCCTTAATAGTTATGCTAATTGCATTGGAAGTGACATGCACTGCTGGGGATAAAATTCTGTGTTTTCGTTAGACAAAAGTGGTTCATGTATAAAGGTCAAAAGCGTTTAATATGTATGATCATATGAAAAAAATTGAGACTTTCCTGGTAAGTGTAATGCAAGTACTATGGTGTCATGTTCATGGGGCCTTGTAGTTTTTGCGTATTTGGGGAACATTTTGTGTAGGATACTCTGTTTTTTTTTGGGCAAGCTTTCCCACTAGGTGACAATGGGTTTTTTCTTCTCTTTGTTATTTATTGCATATCGTATCCCATGGGACCATTATATTTATTCACAAAGTCTAGTTTTTGTTATTTACTTAAATCAAGCATGTTTAGTTATGGTTCCATTCTCTATTTGATGAATGTCTTTGTGGTGATAATGTTAATTGAAGTTAATTGTTTGTTTTTTCTTCAGCACAAGGGAGAGCACGCCTTGTAAATATGTTAAGGATCTGGACATCATTGGTACCCCGGGCTCTAGCACAAAGTCAGCAACCAAAGATTACACAAGGGACCGAGATAGCAGGGTCCCAACCACTAGTGAACTTGAGGAGTTCTTTGCCTATGCAGAGCAGCAACAACAGAGGCTATTCATGGAGAAGTAAGCAATGTTTTTCTTTTGGGGCTTGTATTGTTTCTCTGCTTTAAGAGAGGATGAATACTCATGTGTTTTCACAAATCTTCAGGTACAACTTCGACATTGTGAATGATATGCCCCTCAGTGGACGCTATGAGTGGGTACAAGTCATGCCATGAGTTTCAAAAGAAGCAGCTTCAAAGATATGGTGTGAAGTAAGAGAATGTGATGAGTTAACAGACTAACCGAACATAAAAAAGTCCTTAAAAGGGAGTGTAATCTTAAGTAATAATATGGTTAGAGTGTTGAAAGTAGCTTAGGGATCTGAACCTCACTCCGTTTGTACTAATCTCTTCAGGTTTTAGATGCGTAATGAATTTGCCAAATCTTTTTCCCAAATCTTTTTCTATCATGTCTATTCAAAACTCTATATGTATGTGGCCATGATTGATAGGGATGTGTGTAAGCATGTTGAATCTTGGCATGATATACTGAGAAAAAAACGATTCAGATTTAAACTTTTGGTTGCAGAAACTCATAATATATTAAGTTGTGTGTCCTATTTTTCAGAAACAGAAATAATCAAACTGAAATTCAGATTAAACATACATAGCTTCTGAAAACGAAAGACGGACAGAAATTATTACAACAGATATTTATCAAAAACGGACAAAAGGAGAGACAACAAGTATATTACAGAGTTCATTGAGACAAACTCTGATGTTTAAACTTTTAACGTCTCTAGGAAATTGGCCAACCCCATGTGATGAAACTCCATGTGATGAAACTGTTTAAACCAATCATTGTTCTTTGTTGTCTTTAATCTCTTCAAATGAAAAAAATAAGTAAGTAAATACCTAAAAACGTATATATAAACGGTGATGTATTGTATTTATACACACGTGGGGTTCTTGTTTGGTCACGGGCTCGTTGATCTTACGAATCATGTTTTGGGGACACTTAGATTCGCTTACGTCAGTTCTTTTACCAATGCACACACTTGGGGCTATGAGCTCGTTCAATGCTTTGTTTTTTTTCTTTTGTTAATACTATTTGGTAGCATAAAGCCAAGACACATGACCACTAAAGTTTGATGCCTTTTTGTTTCTTTGCCCTTTTAACTCTCCTTGGCTTTCTGTCTTCATTTACGTACGTACTGTTGTTTTAAATAGTTATTATTATTCTCGTTAAAAACCATGCATAGGCCTTCAATGTGAAGCTAGAGCCAGCATAATATGACATATCAAAATTAGTTCAATTCACGAAACACAAGTCTTATAAATCATGTGGCATTGGACGAATGGTTTCGTTTTACAAATCGTCCATTATTCTAATTATGTTGGCTCATCTCTTTGTGAATAAAAACCAAACACAAGACATATTTTTATAGTTATGTCCATTACAGAGTCGAACATTGTGTTTTACTAATCTTCCACAAAATCTCGTGACGTCACTTAAGCCCTAAGCTCTGATCCAAATGGGCTTAAACATTAGGGCCAAATGGGCTTTATTTAAAGATATGAAATTTTTAAGGACTTTCTTTATAAGAGGGTCAAAAAGAAAGCATTTTTCTTTTGGGGAAAATTAATTTTCCCGCTCGGAAAAGAGACCTCACCGCCCAAAAGTCGAACTATCCCGCCGGTTTCAGGTCACTGGAAAGTTTTAGTATAAGCAGGAGGAATTCGCAGCCACTTATTCTTTCTCTCTTTCTGAAGAATATCTACGATGGAGTCTTACAGATCTAGATCCGTCTTAATAGACATAGGACTAAGAGAGCTCAACGGAGTTCGAGGTATGTTCAAACAAATGCGTGTGTATGTCAGTCTCGTACCTGTATATCTGACGGATTTCTGGTCTTGTTTTTTCGTTTGCTTGGTTCCAGTGAAGAAGCGACCGCTATTTCCAGATTCAGATCTGATTTGCAGAGAAATAGCCGGCGTAGCCGTGGAACATGACGGCATTCGGACTCCGCCGTTGGCCGTTTCCTTTTGTAAGGTACGGTCCACTCTATGGTTCAATTGATTATATATCAGAACTTTTCAACTTGTCGATCAGATTCTTCAGCTTTTTTTTCTGGTTGAAGTTTCAGAAATTTCTGATTTTTGTGTGTGTTTGTTAAAACGTACAGAGCAGTCGGAATTCGCAGTTATTCGCAGTGTCAGATGAGGATGGCCATGTGAGCTTGTTCAATTCCGCTAAAAAGTTCGCATCTTCTGCATCCCACCAAGAGAATAGAGGTATTCATTGTTTCCCGTCTAAACCCTATCATTTCTGGGCTAAATAGAAAAAAACCTGACGTGTTTTGGAATTATGTGTAGAGACTGCACAATTTCGTGACTGGGTAGCTCATTATAATGCGGTCTTTGACATTTCGTGGATCAAGGTGTGTAGTGTTGGAGCTATATATATACACTCTAACTCTGAATCTTTGCTCATTTGATATTCACTGGTTTTGCAGGGAGATAGTTGTATTTTGACTGCTTCTGGTGATCAAACTGTAAGTAGTGCCTCGAATTTGTTTTTGTTTTTAGTTGATATTCGTGAAGGAAAACGTAGTGATGTTCTTTCTTCAGATAATTCATATATGTTTGTATTAACTTGGATGCAGATTAAAGTATGGGATGTAGAGGAGAATAAATGTACTGGAGTCCTTATAGGACACACAGGAACAGTAAAATCAATGTGTTCACATCCAACAAATTCTGGTTTGTTTTTGTTTTTTCAAATTTTCTCTCTGTTTTACTAATTGATCTATTTTTTTCCACCTAACTCTTGCTTCTTTGTAGATCTTCTTGTCTCTGGTTCAAGAGATGGATGTTTTGCTCTATGGGATTTAAGATGTACGAGTAGCTCTCACAAAGAGGAGTTTTGTATCAAGTAAATCCCTTCTCTCTAAACGTTGTTGTGAAGATCGTTCTCGGGTTTTTTTTCTTTCTTAAAACCATATTAACCTTTTTGTTTTTGTTTTTTTTGGCCTTCACACAGCTCTACTGGCATGGTTAGAGGAGCTCATCTATCTCCCCTTTCAAAACGAATTAGACGTCGCAAGGTAAGGTTTTACTCCTCATTCCTGAATCATCTCGATTGATCTATCTATTCAATCTTCTCTGCTTATGGCTTCATGCTTTCAGGCTGCTTCATCAAGCATTACCTCTGTGCTTTATCTAAAAGACGAGATCACAATTGCCACTGCTGGAGCACCTGATAGGTACTTGCACAACGTTTATTAGCTACTTTTAAAATTTCTACTTCATAAGAGCTTATAGCAATGCTATTTACATCCTTTTCTTCTCTCCTGTATCTTAGTGCCTTGAAATTTTGGGACACAAGGAAGCTGAAAGTTCCTTTTGCTCAAGCTTCTCCACAGTTAGATCCAACAAACACTAAGGTGGTTAGCTTACCTGTGTATTTCTAGACTAAGATAATCTCACATGTTTCTTCTGAATGGTTTCAATGTGAATGGAAACTAAGTTCATCTTTTCTTTTGTTGGTTTCAGGAAAAGAGATCACATGGTATAGTATGCTTGTCCCAGGACTCCAGTGGAACCTTTCTTACAGCATCATGCAAGGACAATAGGTTCAGCTTTTTATATAAAAAAGATTCAGTCAATCAATCTTCTTAGTGATCTACCTGCACTATCATAGAATAACCAAATATGTTCTCTCCTTCTCAACAATCTGTTACAGAATCTATCTATACAACACGCTGCAGCTTGACAAGGGACCTGTACAATCGTTCTCGGGTTGTCGAATAGATTCTTTTTTCGTAAGGGTAATACTTTCTCGTTCACTATTTTCCTTTCAATCACACAAATGATTTACTTTTATAACATTTTCTTTTTTCATCTGATAACTCACCATCAAAGTCTTGCTGTGCAGACAATGATTAGTGCTGATGCTGAATACATTTTGAGCGGTTCAAGCGATGGAAACGGTTACATATGGCAGGTTTGAATTCTATGTCAATTAGTTTGACAATTCTCTTATTATATAAATCAATGATTCAAGATTTATGTATGCTTGTATTTCAATTGGAATTTCAGGTCAACAAGCCTTACGCCGATCCTATAATCTTGAAAGGCCACGACTTTGAAGTCACTGCGGTAGATTGGTAAACTCCACTTAGCTAAACCCTTCTCCATTTCTTGTTAGTCAAGCAATTCAACAACAAGAAACAATAAGAAAAAATCTCATTCTTGATTCTTTCTTTCTGCATACATGTAAATGACAAGTTGATTCAATGAAATTAACTAAACAGGTGTCAATTCTCTTGTGCAGGTCTCCATCAGAGATTGGGAAGATAGCTACAGCTTCAGATGATTTCACGGTAACAACACATTACATATGTTGATAACAATTAAACATTTTCCCTCCTTTACTGACATTTTCATGTCTGTTCATAATGATTAGGTACGTCTGTGGAACATAGAGAACAACCGCTGCTCAAACGCAAACAAAATAGCATCTGCGTCTAGAGTTAAACGCAGAGTAACGGCATTGTCAAATACTGATGCCAAAGAAAGACTTGAGATGAACAGAGAACCTGAGAGTCCACAAAAGCATTCATCAGATGATAATGGTAACAATAAAATGAATCAGTCAGTGCCTATAACTCCAGAGACTCAGAAGACAAAAACATTATCATCATCATCATCATTGTCATTATCATCATCAGAAGAAGATAAAACATGCGAGAGATCACCAGAAATTGCAGTCAACAGTCCATCATCTGTCTTAAACCCTCCTTCTTCCGTCAAAAGGCGAACCATTAGAGATTATTTTCTTGTCACTCCATAAACCCTAATTCTCTTTTTCCAAAGATTGTACATATATTTGTAAGATTCTTAGATTCAGGTTGTATCTGAAAGTTTTGCTTCAAGTAAATCAGAAGCTATAATTTCTGACAAATATTTTCAACATTTATTAATAATTATCAGAAGAAAAATATGATTTTTATATGTTTGCAACAAAAAAATATTCATATGTTAAAAGCTAGTTTGGTTACAAAAGGTTATAGAAAAAAATTGAATTGGACATAAGATTGGACACCACTGAAACTAATTGTATGTATTGGATTCAGTGTATGTAAGAAAAAAGCTGTTCATTAAAAATAAATTTGATCAGATAATGATTGATGTGGCCATACTAACAGTTGATTTGCAATAATTCCGTAAACATTTTCGCATATTATACATTTTCTTCAACAAACATTCCACAAAGTCCCAACCTATGATTACTAAATCATAAATAAATTTGGAATAAGGGTTTATACAAATTTTGAAATTAAGTTCTCGATTTAAAAGTTAATCTCAAAAATTACTCGCAATTCATTGCGAATCAGTTTGCTATTAATCGACTATATCGTACATTCTTATTAATTAACTAAAATAATTTCTTTTTCATTTATTTTATTATAATAACTATGACATCACTATTATAGAATTTACGCTATTGCTAAAATTAATTCCTTTCAAACTATGTATCGTAATTCTTCATTTTGACAAATTCAAAATAGTTTCAATTTTTTACAAGGTGTGCATTATATAATAAAAAGGAAAAAAATAAGGTCTCTGCATTCGAATATCATTTGGATTTTGAGTATTTTGGTATTACGATATAGAAACCATTTGGGTATTTTAGAGTTTACTTCGGGATTGATTCGGTTATCTCTAGATTCATATAGAGTTCGGATATCCAAAATATCTATAAAATACTAAAACTTGGTTAACAAACTAAGAATTTTAGGAGATTCTGGTTATTTTGATTATTTTAAATTTAATATAAATTTTTGATTTATAATTATAATTTTAAATAACTGAATTGTTTCAACTCTAAATATAATTAATAATTTTAGATATATAATTATATTTCAGTTATTTTCGGATATCCTTTCGATTCCAATTCGCTTTGAATTCAGTTTTGATTTTTAGATAGATATTTTTATTGGTTTCGATTGGCGTCAGTATCCATTTTTGGATTCCGACAATTTTTGGTTTCGGATATTTTGCCTAGAGTTAAAAAATGGTCCGAATCGAGCAAGAAATTTCATAAATCCCAATATCCCAATTGCCCAATTGATAAGCAAATGGTACCGACTTCTAGATGCATGCATATACATGCATTTCTTAAGATATATCACGTTTTTTTCGCTACTGCATTCATTTTGAAAACCGAATTTTCCGCCTACATAGAGAATAGAAATTGAAAATTGGCTGCTTGTTTCTCCACCACGTCCTCCCAAACTATTACCTTATATGAATCCTAAGCTAAAAATTGATGTTCTTATAAATAAAGATAATGGTCAGTGGAATGAAGAAACAATTAATGATTTGATTGAACAAGAGGACCACCATCTTATCTACAAAATATTTCTACCCATGATAGATTCTACATATACTTGGTGTTGGAAATATACGGATAACGGCATATATACTATTAAATCGGGTTACCGACATAAAGTTACTATGCATCAGACAAATATAGCAGTATTTTCACCACCGCTTGGAAATCATCAAAATTTGGCAAAACACATATGGATGATAAAACTTCCACCAAAAATAAAACATTTTTTATGGAGACTATTATCAAGGGCATTATCGCTAAAATCACATTTATATCATCGCCAAATTAGCACGGATGATATCTGTAACCGCTGGTGTGATTAAGAAGAAACAGAGGTACATATTTTTTTTCCTCTGTCATTACTCTCAAATGATCTAGCGAAAATTGGATATTTTGACTTCGACTATTTGTAATCTGCAAGCTAATATACACGATAATATCAGATACTTTATAGCGAGTTATGACATATTTGAATCAGATACTTTATATAAGTATATACCGTTCTTTATACTCTGACGGATGTGGAAATCTAGAAACGACTTTATTTTCAACAATAAACACCTATCTATGGATATACTACTACATAAGAGTCGTGAGGATGTTATCGAATGGATACATCATAACCAGAGGACAGATGGTATACAGTTTCATACAAATGATATTCGTGATACAGTAAAATGGAAACCTCCACCTTAAGATTGGGTCAAATGCAACTAGATGCTGCTCATAGAGATGGAAATCAGAATTCAGGTTTAGGGTGGATTATACGCAACAATCAGGGGCTATTTTTTCGGCTAGGAGAGATAAATTTCAAGGGCATTCTACAGTCATTGAAGCAGAATTTAGTGCCTTAATATGGGCCATATAGTCTACGTGATTTTTGGGTTATCGCTCAGTTATTTTTGAAGGAGATAATCTAATCTTAAATAATCTCATCAACAACAAAGGATTGCATCTACAATATCAACATTATGTTCAGACAATTCAGCAATGGATACCTCATTTCAAAGAGACTCAATTTCAACATCAACCAAGAACTTATAACCATGTTGCTTATACTTTAGCATCGTCATCTCTTACGTCATCGGACCATTGGAATATTTATCATTGTTGTTCTTTCTTCTTAAATTCTTTTGTAAAAATTGATATGGATAAATAATAAAATTGTTTGTTGGCAAAAAAAAAGAGAATAGAGATTGAACCCGTTGACTAAGAGACGACACCATTGACTCTCAAGTCCCTGTCAAAAGATAAATAAGGTTAGTTTTTATGTTTTGATGCATGTTCATCATTTTTAAAAATATATTATTTGCTATTTGATTATAATAAAATAATCAAATTAGACGCAAAATATAAAAATATATATTGTTTATATATTTGCAAAATCCAAAATTATTCTTACATTAATATCATAATAATCGGATATATTATAAGGTTTTCTAATCGAATTTCTAGATTTTTTTTGTATTTATGATTATTCAAATGGATTATTATATCTATTGAAATACTTTATCTGTATTGACAAATTAATATCAAGAACCAAAAATGGTATATAAATCAACTTTAATATCCGAATCATCATAATTAAATAATAGAAATCTTTACTAATTTTTAATAATTTAAATTTTTAATCAAGCCAAAAAATATTTATATTATTATGTGTTTCAACCAAAAACCAAATTAACTAAAAACCGTATCAATCGGTTCCTGTTATACCAATTAATCTCTTTGGTCAGTGTCTGGTTTGTTCGGTCTGTACATATAGGATCGCTTGGTCTGTACTTCTACCTAGAATCTTTGTTTTTTCTTTTTCACCAAAACCTCCATTAAATCATAAAACTTGTAAAATTCTTTACAAAAAAATTTAAAATCGATGTGAGAAAACCATAACGCCTACTAAATGACTGATACAACACATTAAATATAACACACACCAGCTAATTACATCAGGTATAAATATAATTGACGCCAAAAGTATAAATATATAAGTTAGCACTTACACATGGTTTCTCCCTTTTTTTCTTGGACGTCGAATTGACTTTTTGGTTAATATACATTTTTATTTCCATCGCCAGGCCAAATTTAGATGTATATATAAAGGATTTTGAATGCATTCAAGTGCTTAGTGATTGATCTGAATTGTGCTTTTTCTTTTCCTCTTTTAGCTTTCTCTTCAAGTTTTATACTATATTCTTATACTTGTTGTACATTTGATATACTTATACTGATATCTATCAGGACATACGTAAAGTAATGTTTGCCAATGATTGATTATCTCATCTAAATTTGGTATAATATATGCACATACTACCAAATTTACCACTCGTAGAATTTGGAAACAATAATCCATTCATATGCACCAATTTATTATGGTAGCATGTGTGTAGATTAAACATCATGGTGTATTTGACGTCTTAGGATATAATTTGGTGAAAAGAGAGGAAAAAGATGGTGTCAAGCTAAAAACTAATTGACATTGATTATACTGATCCGTAAACTTTATATATGAGTATAAAAATATCTTAATTTTAATTTTCAAATGTGAGAATTTCATACATTTAAATAAAATGTTTTCGAAATATGGACAAGATCATTTACTATCATCTCAAAAATAACACAACAAAATAGACTACTTATACATACCATTTAGAATGTTAGAAATGACTTTTATTGAAAATCGTATGCTGAACCAATCATAAATTTGTTTCTATATTAGAAATTATAAGCTTTCAATTAAAAAATTATTTTGATGCAGTGACAATATGGCCACAGTAGCATGTAATAAGAGTGTAACGAGCAATATGGTCTTACCGTCGAGTTACCGTCGAGTCTAAAATGCTTTATATTTGTCATCCGCCTAAAATCTCTTTATATATATACATATACTTTGCACGATAATAACTTATATGTTTTTACATATTTACATGTGGCTCAACCATCAAGGCATGCCAAAATTTTGAATGAAAAAAAACAATTAATTAATTAAAAATTATTTTCCAGAAAGGTAAACAGTAAAATCAGGAGGGGTTATATGTTAACAGTTAAATTCAATCAAACAGAACGACAGTACACATGTCGGATTTGCTCAGATCCTCAACAGTTCTGATGTCTTTGTAAGTTTCTGTCCCAAAACCTTTTTTGAAATTAAATTAAAACAAGCATATTAAAAAGTGACCAAAATGACCTCATTACACTGTGTTTTTCTTACGAGATACCAAAACATGTGAAAGGTCAAATGTAACTAAAAATGGTACGCAATTTTTCTTTTGAACCACTTTTTTTACTGTACAAATTCAAAATTCAACATTTTCACAATTATTAAGTCTCTGAATTGAAGTTCAAAAATCCACATTTGTGGAAGAGTTATAAAGAAAGCATAATTACGAAAACTCACCAATATTTTGTTTCCTCGTTTGTTACATATTAGCTTAGTTTAATTTTAACATTTATTTTCTCACTATTCAAGTATCGAAAAGTCGATATTAAAACTAGAGTAGATTTATATTCATGTCATGCATAGAAAAAATATTCACAAATCTCTAATATATTATTTGAAAAACTTTTTACTAAATTAATCTTATTCTAATGTATTAATAACAAAAATATGAGTTGACGTGTCAACATCACAGTTTAAATATATAAAAAGGTTTAAGTTACTAGAATAATTACAATACATGCCACTAATATTAATTTGGTTAGAAAATAAATATATTTAATTCAACTAACCAAAAAATATTATTACATTTTTAAAAATAATAATTTTTATTTTTTTAAATTCTTTATACGTTAATTTATAAATAGAAATATATTTAAGTTACTACCGTAATATCTAATATATTATTTAAGAAATATTTTAAGAAATAACCTTAGTCTGACGTGTTATTAAGAGAAATAAATATACAAATAAATTTAATTTATTAAAATAATTATAATATATGTTATTGTTATTAATTTAGTTAGACAATTAATATATTTTATTAATCTAACCAAAAAAACACTATTAAATTTATAAAAAATAATTATTTTTCTTTCCTTAATTTATATAACAAAAATTAATGTTAAAAATAAATTTAAATAAAATTTAAATTATAAAAGTATTTAATTTATATTTACTAATAAAATATAATTTACAAATATTTTTCTCCACGCATGGCATGGATATAAATCTAGTTATATGATATTTTTATTAGTAAATATAAATTAAATATTTATATAATTTTAACTTTGATTTAAAATTATTTTTAATATCAAATTTTTTATATATAAATTAAGGATAGAAACATAATTATTTTTCATAAATTTAATAGTATTTTTTGGTTAGTTTAATAAAATATATTGATTATCTAACCAAATTAATAACAATGACATATATTATAATTATTCTAATAATTTAAGTTCATTTATATATTTATTTGAAACTCGTTATAGTGATGAGCATAGAATTTATGTTAATAACATCTTAGGGTAATGTTATTTTTTTAAAAATATTTCTCAAATAATATATTAGGGATTATCGTTGATTTTGATGCAACTTGAAAAATGGACCATTTTATCTTAAATTTTTTTATAAAATTTTGTTCTTATAAAATATGAATAAATTTGTCAACTTTAAATGAAAATAAAGCTATGAAAAAGGTTATAAATTTACTGAAAACAATTAAATGGAGTAAAATTTGACAAGGTCAGAGAGTTATTCCTTTTTAGTTCACTATTGTAGGTCCTCAATTAATTGAGGCCAATTTGTCTTTTTGTAATTCTCATTATATTCATCTTCTTTCTCTGTCTCATACCACCAAAAATGCCTTTTGCCTCTCTCTCTCTCTCTCTCTCTCTAACCTCTGTTGCCTCTTTCTCTCTCTAACTTTCCCCTTAGAGATTCCTCCTTGTCTCCAACTAGGGTTTCCTCTCTAAACCCATAAAAAAAACCCAATAATTGAAAATCTTCTTAATTTTTCATTGCTCCATCTTATAACTCAGACCCTTGAGAGAGAAACAAAGAAGATCAAATCTTTCAAGAAGATATTAAAGGGAAGGGACCTTTTCTTTCTGCTCCATTTGAAAGGTAAGACTAAGAGTGTTTCACTCTACACAGCCAATTCACACACACACACACTTGCATAATATATACAATTAGTACTTTTATATATGTTGATTATATATCATATTAATTAGAGAGTTTAGTGACGAAGATCTTGAACTTCAACTTTTAATTGGACGACCTTAATTTATTTACAAGACAAACTTACAATTATTGAACGTGCAGTTTGTTTTTCCTGATTTCTTAATTATATATAGTGACTGTATCATATATAATATAACACACAAACCCTTAAAAATATATAATAAAGGTATATGATTAATTAGGTCACAAATAAAGAAATTATATATATATATATATATGTGGTGTAAATATGTAAAGAACTCAGAGTCAGAGAGACAGAGAGCGCTGTGAAAATAAAATCAATAAAAGCTGCTTAATTAAATGCCACGAACAAAAATGTATGGTCAATATAGTGTTTGGATGTTGACAAAGAGATAGTGGTTGAATTGTTCGAATTAAAAGAAAATCATAAATCATCAATTTTCAAGAAAATGTTTTCAATTCTGCATTTTTTGGTTACCAAATTTGATGTCAAATAAATATTCTGATATAGTATATATAACAAAAGCCATATATGTTGTTCACACAAAAAAAGTCTAGGTCTAGCGTATAATACGAAAATGTACACATATACTACCTTTTGAAAATTCTTATGCATAATTTTTACATTTGAATTGAATGTCAAATTCTTGTATTTACAAACTAGACACCAAGATTTTACATATGCATAGTTTCTTGGTGTAAAAATATATTTATATAGTATGTTTTGTAGCATTTGTAAAACAATTGGTTATAAAGGAATGTGTATATATACATATTTGTTTGAGATCTAGTGCAAATTAATTAATAAAGATTTAAATGCAGTAAGAACACTCCAATAGTGAATTGTAAGGATTAAAAGATTAAGAACATCATACGTCTGGTAATTAATTATATTGATGAGATTATTATTTCTAGTTATCAGTTCTTAGTAAGAATAATGAATGAATTTTGAAGATATATAAAATGACTAAGAACATCTCACGTTATATTGTAACCAATTATATTGATGATGAGACAATTATTGATGGTTATACCAAACACAAAACGGAAAACAAAATTTCGAAGTATATCAAATTTTTAATGTTTACGTAGACATATACATAGACATATTGTCTGAAAGATATTTGATGTATATAATGAGGATTATTTTGTAGAATTACTATATTGATATGTGAATCAAAGATAGTTCATATCAATCTTGTAATTTCGGATTATTCCTAATAAATATGTATATATATATATATATATGATTTACATCCTTTTTTTGTTAATTTCCACAATTGAAAACAAAAATCAGGAGATATATGTAAGCAAAAATGTCATCATCATATTCAAACTACACAAACTCACCATGCGCTGCATGCAAATTCCTCCGGCGAAAATGCACATCGGACTGTGTTTTTGCGCCTTATTTTCCGCCGGAAGAACCTACAAAGTTTGCGAATGTCCACCGGATATTCGGGGCAAGCAATGTAAGCAAAATCCTCCACGAGGTGGCTCCACATCAACGGGAAGACGCAGTGAATTCGCTGGCGTACGAGGCAGAGGCACGGCTAAAAGATCCAGTTTATGGCTGTGTTGGGGCCATTTCGGTGCTCCAAAGACAGGTTTTGAGGTTGCAAAGGGAACTAGAGGAAACCAATGCTGATCTCATGAGGTACGCTAGTTGTCTTGATAGAGAAACGACGTCGGATTATGGTGGACAAAGACGTTGACTTGTCTATGGAAGTTATTTGAATATTTTCGTATGGTCTTAATATGTAATTTCACTTGTAAGTTGTAACGCATTTTCTTTTCATGGGAGGTTAAATGATATTTTTGATAATTAAAATCATTTGGTAGAATAGTTAAAAATTACATTACAGAATAATTAAAAACTATTATTTTGGACGAAACCTAACGGATTAGTTAATTATCAGGAAATTCATAGATTTATTAGAATTAATAAGCTTATTTGAAATCTATATTAATTTTAAATTAATTAGAGGGTATAATAATTAAAAGAATACTTGTTTGATATTTGAAATTCATCAACCAAAAAGGTAAAAGAAAATGAAATTTCGGCAATTGTTTTTTTAGAAGTAATTTCAATCGAAAAGTGTTAGCGGGAAAATTATTTTATTATGCTAAGCCGATTAAACTAATAGTAAAATAATTTCATTGAATGACAAACAAACAAACAAAAAACAATACAATTTTATCCACCAAGTGATCATAGATTAGGTGAAAAGCATTGGTTAGTCAGTACTAGTTGATATCTAAATTCATGTAGTACTTAAAATAATTGTGATATTAAGATCAGATACCTTTCATTTTCGGATAATTGAATTCAAATTTTTCTATTTTCTTAGATCATATCAGATTATATTTCGGTTTGATTTTTGAATTTCGAATATGTTGCGTAAGCCTAAGCGTGGTAAACTAGTTTGTTGATTAATAAGCAAAAGGGTTATGTGAAATTTGTTATTAGGTAAACTAGTTTGTTAATTAATAAGCAAAAAGGTTATGTGAAATTTGTTATTATAAAAGTATTTCTTGGTTAAATAAATATTTAGTTTATTTACTTTATACTCATCAAATTAGTCTTAGAAATTTTGTACCTCCAAACATATACAAAAAAAAATTCGCATAATAGTTTTGTTCGTTTGATCGTCGTATACGGCTGGGGCTGTGATCAATACTGCAACAGATGTTGTTCGTTTGTCTGTTACTGATGGTTGCGGTTGTGGTTGATCGCAGATTTTTAATCGTAACACTGTTTTAATCAACGATCGAAAAAATTACGATATTTAACGCAGCATCTGACCGCTATGTGTATCGCAAATAGATGCGACAGGTAAACGAACAATAATCTAACTCAACCACAGCTGGATATTCTTGCGATTGACAATCGAACATTACCAATATATAAAATTATTTAAACATTTTTTGTCACTGTGTTAAAAATATTTATGTGAAGTTGAAAACTTCTACTTCTCTTAGTTAGCAACCTCTATACTAATGTCTATATTAGAAGATTTTTGTTATAAGTTGTGATACAACATAGTTTAACATCTTCTTACAGAAAAAATGAAATTGAATTCTAAATTCGTGAAATTATTGTAGTAGAAATGATGCAGCCAACTAAAATAACCACATAACTATGAATTTATGGTCGAAGCTAATTTCGGCCAAAAACATTTCAACCAAGTTAACACATATCATTATTAAACAAGGATGAGTGTTGGGTCGGATTCAATGATTCATGGCCAACCTTTTAGCATTTTTAAATTTTCTTTCAACGATTTTGTATAATGTCGATATTGCCGCAAGATTAATAGTGAATTATTATATCTAAGAGCATAATATTTTCCTTGTCGACAGTTTTGAATAGACAGAGAGGAAAGTAGGCTAATAATTGGTTTGTTTGATTACACAAACTGGTCAGTTGGGTCAGAAACACAGTGCTGCTGATATACTAAGTTAGTCGAGTGGTTTTATATACTTGTCGACTTCAAAAAAGGTTTTAAATGAATAATCAATTGCTGAAAACATCAATTTAGTACCTTTGTTTAAGCACATGTCTTCATAGTGAACCTCTTTTTAAAGTCGGTCCTCTTTTATTCTATGTCATTTGGCGGCGACCTAATAACCAAATATATTTATGTACTAATTAATCAATATTCAAAAACACATTCCTAACTTTTCTTTTCGATAATGATTTTCTTTCTAAAATAAAGTCTTATTGAGTATAGAGTATATATAAATTATTTAACCTTCAAACCGTAAGATAAAATTATTCGAGTCGATAAATCTTACATGTGAATTTCAAGACAAAGGGAATTCAAGATTGTGTTCAGACATGAATCAGTTTCGGAAACAGTAACTACTTTTGCTGCTATAGTGTTCTCATTTCATTTTTAATTATTTTTAAAATGTGTTTTTTTTTAATAATTACACTATCACTATCTACTGCAGAAATATGATTGTTTTGCCATGTGATATATCATATCATATTGTACACATCTTGCGACTTTTCCTTCATTATTCCCTCTCCATCCTTTATTCTCCTTTCAATTTTTTTTTATTTTCTTTTGGTTATTCTTAATATATTACTGCAAAAATATTTTTAAAAAATAATTTTATTCAAACATATTATTAACAAAAATATAATGTTAACGTGTTATTAGCATAATAATTTTCAAATAAATATATAAATAAATTTAAATTAGTATAATAATTACAATATATATCATTGCTATTAATTTGGTTAAAAAATTAATATATTTTATTAAACTAATTAAAAATACTATTAAATTCATGAAAATCATTTATTTTTCTTTTTTTTTTTTAATTTACATATACAAAATTAATATTAAAAATAAATTTAAATAAAAGTTAAAATTATATAAAAATTTATTTTTCTTTTCTTAATTTACGTATACAAAAATTAATATTAAAATAATTTTAGATAAAATTTAAAATTATATAAATATTTAATTTATTTTTAGTAATAATAAGTATTATATTATTTACGAATATTTTTTATTTATCTAGTTTTTATTTATTGCGATAACTGATAAGAAATCCTAAACATTTCCATATGTTATATGTTATGCAATTGAGGAAAAATTTAACTAATATATAATTAATTTTTGTCACGGGTTTACACCTTTTTTCTTCCTATTGAAACTTTGATATATTACATTGCTGACAAGCGAAGCTATTGTACTAATGTCCAAAGAAAAACTTAACCTACATGTTAAGTACTTGTGATTGAGTCATTAAAGTTTTAGAGGTTAAATCCATTCGAAATCAATCAAGAGCAAACACACACAAAACAAAACAGAAAAGGGGTAAATGGGCCATATATGGGCCGTATTTGTGGACGAAAAGAAAGTGAGAGAGAAGATTGTCATCTCGTAATCAAGTAGCAGTGGACCACCACTAAACCGCACAATAGTTTCTAAACAAATGGAAAAGCCTTGTTCCCTGGACGACGTCGTAATTGATTGATTTGATAAATCTGATTAGACATTTGTTAGAATAAAAGTACTAACGAAAGCCACTGGGCCCCCACAGTTTGCTCGTGTTATTAAAGACAGTGTGGACAAATATATATACCTTTTCGTTTCATATTATATATATATATTAAATAAAAAACATTAAAAACAAAATTTACTAAAATTTCATCATCACATTTATTCTCACTAATTTTAATATTTAATTTAATTCAAAAATCTAAATTAATTATTTTATCATAATTAGATAATTTAATTATTTATTTTAATAATACATAAATTTTTATCTATTAAATATTTATATATATTTTAAAAATTCAATATTCGCTCATTTCAATTATTATTTAAAATTTGAAAATTATATTCCACAATTACTATTTTTAATTATCTTCTATTAAAAAATCAAACTACTCTATTAAATATTCATATATATTTTTTTAAAAAAATATTATTCATAAATTTAAATTATTATTTTTAAATTTTAAAATTGTATTAACTCATTTAATATTTTAAAATTTTAATGATAATCAAAATTTATTTATTATAACAATTTTCTATTAAAAATAAAAATTATAACATCCTATTAAATTTGTATATATCTCAAAAATTAAAAATTCACACATTTAAATTATGATTCAAACATTTGAAAATAGTATCACTAATTTACAAATATATAAATTGTATAATATTTCAAAAATTATACAAATTTCACATATTAGAATAGTTAATATGATAGCACACGATTAATTCATAATATAAAATAATATATTAAATTTTCGTATTTGAATTAAAGTTTTGGTTTCATATATTTTATAATTAAATTATAGTCGTAATATACTATATTATAAAATATACTTTATTAGCATTACCAAAATAAATTAAAATATAACTAAATTTTCTAAAACTCTAGAACTATACGGTAACCTTATATGATATCATTTTCACATTGTCATTTATCTTAAATTTCAATCTCTCACACAAATATACATATTTTTTTTTATTTTCTACTTCATGACTAACATTAAATCTTTATTTTTTGAAACCATTCAAACGTAATGGGAAATTAGAATAAATATTTTGAAATTATAAAAACAATATTTCAACGGTATTGAGATCTTTGAGATGCTTGTCATAGATGAAAATGTATTTCAAATGTCAATTAAAATTATTTATTTATTATTTTATTTACTAAATTTATGTATATTGTGAATTTTATTTTTTCTTTTTATTATTTCAAATTCAATTTATTAAATTTTTCGTGATCATTCTAGTAATTTATGTTTTCTATAAAAAATTAAAAATATATTTATAAAAAAATCATTTAATTAATAAAATTCAAAATATTATTTTTTAAAAATATATAATATTTTCTTTTGATATATTTATATATAATGACATTAACATAAAAATGTGACATAATTGCCAATTCTTTTCTTTTTGGTGTTTGTTATATTTGCTTTTTGAGACGTAACGGTATAATCCTACGCTTAAAAATGGCATAGAAAATAAGGGAATTAAGTTAAAAACATATTATTATTAACATTTTAACCATCTAATTAGTGAATTTGATATAGTTAGTGTTGGAAATTAGTGTTGGAAAACTGTTTCTTCCCTCCTGTCTAACTCCTAACAAAGAAAAATATTCAGGGTTTTTAATTTCATGGTTTTTAATTTATTTTTACTATCATATTACAAAGCTATATTTTTTTATATAAAATATATAGTGAATTAAATTTTTAAAATGAACTAACCAAAATTAAATAAAAATATTAGCATATTTATAATTGTTTCGATTTTTTAAACTCTATTTCCATTTTTTATTTAGGATAATTCTTATAATATTAAATGACAAATGCAATTAGTGTCATATGTTTATTTACCTAACGATCATGTATAAACTTTCCAACCATATTAAAGATAATTATCTTTCATCCATTTTTTGTTAAATTAATCAATTATATACTTTCATTTATTTATTTTTAAATGAATCAATGACACATTTTAACTAAAATGTGCAATGAATAAAAAAATGATTATTTTGTTATTTCATTTTTTAATATTAATTGTGAAGTACAATTAGTAAAAAAATTGATGTTATATTTTATTTTTAATTTAGTGTTGATAATTTTTTTTAAAAAAATTTCAACATTAAACTTAGAAATATATAAATGAAAATATATGTTATAGATATTTATGTAAACATCGATCAATCAATAAAATATGTATTTTCCAGTTAAATATTATTTCTAGAAAATATTTAATTTTCAAATTATAAAAAAAATTATTTATTTTGTGTATATCACTTACATCTATATAAATAAAAAATATTAAAATTCTATAACAAAATTAAAAATTGTTTTGTATCCCCATAATCAACTAATTTAATTTAAATATAATAGAAAATACAAAAATTATAAAATATAAATAAAAATAATACATTAAAAAGTTTCAAACAGTTGAATAAGAAATTAACTAAAAAACTATAAAAAAATTATTAACAAATAATAGAAAATATTACAAATTATCAACTATATTGAGATAAAAAAAATAGATAAAAATATACAAAATTTTATTTACGTGAAAATGATATGAAATAAATAAAATATGTTCAAAAAGTTTTAAATGGTAAATAGAAAATAAATTAATTTAAACATATAAGAATCCGTTTGAATAAGAAAAATATGAAAAACAATATTTTATATTTTTAAAATATCTGATAAAAAAGTAGTAGAATCATAAAAAAAGAAAAATAAATATAAAAATTATAAGAAATCAAAGAGAAAATGTAAAAAATTATTTTTAGAACATAAGATAAAATAACAACATAATAACGACGGTTTAAAAATTTAAAAATAATAACGTTATAAAAAATCACAGAAATCTTTAAAAATACTTTTGAAAAAATTCAAATTTGTCAAAAAGCAATCAAAAGTATCATCCGAAAAAACGAGTAGCTGGTATAACTGTTTAATATCGATATTCGTTGTGCTTTACTCAAAAAATGAGCAGGTGGTAAAAATCTGTTGCAATAGTTGTGCTTTACTCAAAATATCATCCGGAAAAAAATTTGCCCGCATGATTTATATTAAAAATATACTAGATTTATACCAAATTTTTTGCGTAAAAAATATTTACACATTATAATTAATTATTTATTTATTATAAATTAGATGTGTACATAATTTATTTTTTATTAAATTTTTTATTGTTGAAATTTTTTGTTATTGAAATTTTTATTATTGATTATACAAATGAATTAAACAATAAAATCGTATTATACAAATGAAATTAAATTATTTTTATTTTGGATGAATAATATTATTAAATATGTAATAAATTATAAATATGGTGAATATTTAATAATTTAAATTTTTTTTTGACAAAATTTTTAAAAATTTTAATATTTTTTATTTTGTGTTTGTTTTGTCAAAAAATTTTTTTTATCGAAATATTAAAAATTTCTGTACTGGTACATATTTATCTAAAGTTTATTTTTATAAATATTTTACTAAATTATATGTTATATAATATTTAGTTTAAAATATAGGTTAATTTGATTCATTTTTCTAAAATTAAAAATAAAATTTATTTATTAAAATGTTTGTGAGTTAGTATATTAAGAATATTCCAGTTAGGCGGTTACTTTGATACATCATACATGTTTACTCAAAACCAAACAACAAGGCTGCGATGCTAAGTAAAACATAACTAAATTTTTATTTTATTTTGTATAAATCAATTATTGTAATCGGGAAAATCGCATAAAAAACCTCGAATTTGGCAGCCACTAACACTTTAAACCTCAAGATTTTGTCACTTACACTATAAACATCTAAAGTTAAGTTTTTATCATTATTAACAGTGAAATTTATATCCGATTACTTTCCGTTAAATAGATTTAACAGAACATAAACTGACATTAAAAGTCATTTAACCTCCGTTAAAAACGATTTGCCCTCCGTTAAAAACGATTTAACCCCGTTTATTTAAGTTATTAACACGTGGATTTTAAATTTAAAATGAGAAAGTTGTCGAATGGGCATTAGGGTTTGTGAGAAAGGGGGAAAATTGAAGAGAAAGTGAATTGGTCCGAAATTGAAGAAAGAATGAGGTAAGATTGAAGATAGAACGAGGTAAGATTGGTGAAAATGATGATAATTTGTTCGAATTTGCGATTTAAAGGAGGATTAATTTATGGGTTTCGAATTTGTTCTCATGAAGTTTGAGTTTCGAAGTTTCTGGGTTTTGAAGTTCTTTGAAAACGAAAATTGAAACCGATTTAGTGTGTTTATGAGTTTGAGTTTCGAAGTTTCTAAGTTTCGAAATGTTGGGGCGTGGTGAAAGGTTTGGAAGGATTATTGCCTGAGAATTGTTCATGGTCAAAGACGGCGAGTTACAACAGTGGGAAATTGGTTGTGTTCTTGCAGAAAGCAGATATTTGGTGTGTGGAGATTGCATTGGAAAGTAAAGTTGAGTGGTGTGATGTTGTGCTTAGTGGAAATTTTCACATTATGGATTGTGTAGTTGTAGCTGTTATGCTCTGATGATATCTTGTGATACAAGGATTCTCATAGCTTATTGTTTCTTGCTTCTTTATTATGAATCTGATCTGTCTCAAAATCCGAAACCTCTCTGCTTTCTTTCTTCACGGATATGTGAAGTTTGCAATTGTGTTTGTTGTCTTACATATGTTACTTGGGTTTCGTCTTCTCTATTTTGTAGTAGGAAACAGATATATACATGTGAAATGAATCCAATTTTAACTAAACATCATATACTATTTAAGTAAACAGTAAAGGCCCAAAAGTAAATATGAGCCAAACTCTCTCGTTCCTTCGCCTCAGTCTATTCGCCAGACGAATTACTTCCTTAACTTCTCAGAAATCTTGCAATTATATTTTTGAGATTTAGAACTGGATTTGCAGCAACAAACAACTCCACCGAATAACTGTACACAAGCTCCTCCTTTGTGCCCCTTTAGCATGCTTTCCAACTTGTGTGGGGATATTCATATCCCAGGTGATGTATGTGGTTGTTTTTCTCTCGCCATAAATAGTAAAATGTGTGGCTTTTAATTAAAAACAAGCGGAGAAGGATGAAAATAGGAATTCCAATTTCTCAGAACATGTTTGTCTATGGAGGTTACCCAAAAGACACAAAACCGAACCCTAACAACCATAATCCAACACGAAACCACACAATGAACCTCAAATACCCAAAATCGGACCTTAGAAACTACGCCGAACCCCAACATCGAAATCGAACACGAAATCACAACATCCAACCGGAAATACCCAAATCGAACCCTAGAACACTATGTCGAACCCCAAAAACAAAAAATCAAAAACGAAATCACAAGACCCAAGTGAAAATACCCTAAATCGAATTCTACAATACTACATCGAACCCCAACAACGAAAAATCGAAGACAAATGAACAACATCCAACCGAATATACTCAAAATCGAACACTAAAACCTAGAAAATCGCAAACCCTACAAATTACAATCGAAAATCACCTTCAATTCAAAGTTTAAAAATGATTTTACCTCATCTCGATGCGATGTTCCTCTTCCCAAATTCGAATTTCGTTTGTTCTTGATTTTTCGAAAAACCCTAAAATCCCAAATTGATTTCGGGGATGTTTGTGTGATTTTTCTAACTCCATTGTGAAATAACGGAGTTATGCCAACTAAAAAGGGGTTAAACGGCGTTATTTTCACTTAAACGGTGTTATTTTAAACTAAACGGCGTTATGAAGTCCGTTTCCGATTTATAACGGAATGTTATCCAAAGTGACAATTTAAGGTTAATACTGTACCAAATAAATGTTTGAATATTTAAAATGTCAGTGACAAAATCTTGAGATTTAAAATGTTAGTTGTTGTCAAATTCGATGTTTTTTATGCGATTTTCCTTATTGTAATTTGTACGTTTTTTTTTAACTTAGATCCGATAAATAGAAGAAAAAAAAAACTGTTTAGCGGGAGATAATTAAAATTTAACTGATGTGGGAATTCTGATATAAACTTGAAAATAAATAAACAAATATATAAAAGTGAGAAATATGTTTGGCTCACAAGTGCATCAATGTACATCGAGGATACAGCATTTGTAAACCGAATGTTCTGTTTTTATATATTTGAATACGGTGCAACGATAATCAGGTAAACACATGAAACTTGGAAACCATGCAAAGCCACACCTCTCCTTTCAACACATATGCCTGCGTGTCCTCTTCTCTTCACTCCAAAATCTATTCTTTTTTCTACTACCAAAAATCTTTCAATCCTATTTATATATTTATATGTTCTATTGCAGCAACTTATTTCTTACATATCCCTTTTGTGTGTGTGTCTCATTGTTTTGTTGTAGACTTCGGTCTTTAGGTTAATATCATATCAGTAGAAAATGGCGACTGTGGACAGGCGTGTGCATGTCGATCGTGCTGACAAACGTGTTCATCTTCAGCCGTATTATGAAGACGATGTCGGTTATGGTTATGGTTATGGTTATAGTGCTGGTACTGATTACAAGAGTCGCGGCCCGTCCACTAACCAAGTATTATCAATTCATTTAAAAGTATTTGAATTTTTTCTGCAAATTTAAAGACGACCAAATGTTGATTAATGTATCATAAGTTTCGAGCTTAAAATCAGTTGATCTACACATGCATACATGCAGGTCTTGGCATTTATTGTAGGAGTTCCCATTGGTGGCTCACTGCTAGCATTAGCTGGGGTTACTCTAGCCGGCTCTGTGATAGGTTCCATGCTCTCCATTCCTCTCTTTCTCCTCTTCAGCCCAGTGCTTTTCCCAGCGACTCTAACCATCGGGCTTGCTGTTCTGGGAATATTGGCTTCTGGGTTGTTCGGGCTGACGGGTCTGAGCTCAGTCTCGTGGGTGCTAAACTATCTCCGTGGGACGACTGATACAGTGCCAGAGCAATTGGACTATGCTAAACGGCGTATGGCTGACGTGGTAGGTTATGCTGGTCAGAAGGGAAAAGATATGGGGCAGTATGTACAAGATAAGGCCCATGAAGTCCATGAATCTAATGAGCCCAATGAGCCGGGTAAGGGAAGGAAGCAGCAAGTCTCGTAAAACTACGGACTCTCTGTCGGAAAAGGCAATCATGTCACTTTGCTGTAATGTCGCAGTTTTTTTTCTTTCTATAATATTTTGTCGGTGTTTGTTTTGTGGTGTCCCAAATAAAAGTGCCCTGTGAGTAAAATAAAAAAAGAGAAAATAAACTTTTTTTTGGGAGTAGCAGCAATTTCACACCAGAATTTAAATTAATCTCTGAAAATAGATCTGCTGATCGATGATCTAGTTTTTTTTTGGTTTATAATTATGATAAAAACACTCAATAAGAGTCTTGTTTGAAGGGTCCGGAGTTAGTGTCTTGAGCGCAATTCCCTTGAATCTTCAAAATACATCACACAATTGAAAAAATGCGTAGAGTTATCTTTTCTATCTTACTATTACCATCAACCATCTATTAAGATTTAAGAACCATCTCCAACAAGCATTTTTATTTTGAGGGTTCAAATAGCTCATCTTCAAAATGAGTGTTTGAGGTTGCTTCTTCACTCCAAATGTTATGTCCTCAAACATATTATCTTTGCATAATAGTTCTTAACATTAATAATTATTATTGCACAATTCTCCGAAATACAAAATACAACTGTTTTAAGTTTTTTCGCATATGATAGAAAATTTAGATCGTGAATTATAAAAAAAGTCTATAATATTTTAATTTTGTTTATAATTATTTATGATAAATAAATATATATTTTAATTTTATTTATAATTATTTATAATAAATAAATATATATTTAAAAAATTTATTTATAATTATTTATGATAAATAAATATGTATTTTAATTTTATTTATAATTATTTATGATAAATAAATATTTTACAAAATATTTGGTAGATCTAGAATTAAAAAAAATATTTAATCATAATATTTATGATAGTAACATTTATAAATAGATACCAAATATCTTTTGACATGAAATCAAGACTACCTATCCTTTGAAATCTCACCTCCATAAACATTTTGAATATCACCAAAAAGTATGATTTTTAGATAATCTTTGCGCTTAAGTAAACCATAAAATGTAACATAAACAACACATATAATAAAACTAACCTTATTTAGTATTACGTATCCAATCGGTTAAAACACAAACAACTAGAGAATTACCTGATGATGACCATTTGTGCATTGATGCAATTGCCAACTTCTCATTCACAACATATTTCAGCTCAAGAAAAATTAACTCATATCTAAACGAAAACTACTTACTTGATATCTTTTAGATATCAATGATCAAGAATATAACCTTTTTCTACTCAATACGTTAATCAAATGAATCCGTCTAGGTTAATAGAAGATCTCCAGTAAAAACAACAAACCATATATCTAAAAGATATCAAGTGAGACTATATAATGGGATAAGGTTTGACGAAGAAGGGAGTGGAACAACCGGACAAGGCTTGACAAAAGAGGGAAGTGGGATACTTTTCTTTTAAAGAATTTTTTGGGTGTAATTCTGTATAATAAAATATTTTTGAATTTTTATGTTAGTGTATCATCGTTTTCTAATAAAATTACAATATATTAAGAAAATTTATTTGTTAAAAATATTTAAATCCTAAACTCAAATATAATGTTATAAGTTTTTTTTTGATAATTTATTTAAATCAATAAATATTTTCATAAAGTAAATTGTATTTTTTATAATTTTAATTTTAATGTGATAGATTTGGAATAAAAATTTTAAAAAATATTATTTTAGGATATATTTTTTCATATTGTATATATATAATACTTTTTCAAATATTTTGTTCATTTTATGGATTTACATTGATTTTTTTGTTAATTTCCACATGATCAAATTATATTACAGTTTGATTCAATTTTAAATTTGCTTTGATTTGGATTTTATGGTTCAAATTTGGTTTTGGACAAAAATTAATACTGTAAAATTTTGGTATATATTTAAACTTTTTTATTTTAATTAAACCTTATTTTTAGAAGTTTTTTGATTAGTTTAGTTGGTTTGATCAGACTTCGTAAAAATTAAGATTCGATTCAAATAATTCGGTATAATTTTGTTTAGTTCATTCAAATTAATTATTTTAAAGTTTTTATTTGGACTTCATCAAATTTAGGACCGCTAGACTATAACCGGTGATTAGTATGTGGGACCTTCAAAGATAAAGAGCACTTGCAGCGTTCTTCCAGTTCATTAGATACAAATTCATTTTGTAAACTGAAACGTCATGCAGTCCTATAGCGTTTTCAGTCAACACCATGCAGTTCGTTTCTACGGAAATTGAAGAGTACCTTTTGTTTTTTTCATCTCATCTACTCTAATCTTAGAACTACCACTTTCCAGTTTTATCATTTACCACTATCAATTTCATGTGCTCTCTAGGAGCCTAGAGAGACCCACTAACAATGATGTTGTTGTTTTTTGTGCGTTGGCTTGTATATGAGTAAATCACAGAAAAGAGAAGATGCTTTTAAATCCAAGAAAAGAATTGGAATCATTGGACTTACCTGGAGATGTCGAGACAAATCCATTATTCTGCTCTAAGCTGGTGCTGCTTCTCTTTACCATCGAGATATCAAAGGACAGAATTTCTGTAGGTGCATTAGTGGATGTGATGCTTGGCTTTTTAGCACAAGGACTAGTCAATAATCCGTATGCTCTATACGGACTTATCTCTGCGTTTCTTCCTTCTTGAGATGAGATAGTTATAGGATCCTCATTTTTTAATGTGGCAGTTACCAGAGAATTCTTGGATCTTTTCCTTATGCAGTTGAAGATTGTTTCAGCTGACAATGGTCTTTCTGTTTTCCCTTTTTCAGCTTCAGAGACCATAGCTTTGTTAATGATTAATGTGATGTAATAGTTAAGACTTTGAGAAAAAGTTCAAAGAAATAAAACCACTTTGAGAATGAATTAAGAAGATTTTACGCACCAGTTTTGTTTGCAGGGCTACTAATTTGCAGGGCTTCAGTATTTGTAGGTAAGCCAAACACTGAATCATACTGAAATAGAGGATCGATTTCAGGAGGATTCTCCACTAAGCTCTTCCTTTTCAGAGTTGATTCTCCTGATGCTGGTGAAGTTGGATTCAAAGTGTTCAACGAAGGAAAACATTTTGCTTTTTCACGTATGTGATCAAAGACTGTATGTTCATTGATAATGACGCAGTCGTCTTCTTCCATCGTCACATAAGGCTCTCTGTCTGCAAATATTTTTAGGTTGGGGAACAATGCACACGAAAAAAAAAACTCTTGACAAATTTGAATTTGGATGGAGCATTTAACCTTCTTCTGAATCTTCATCTATGAGCTTGAAACTAGGCCTGAAGAATTAAATTGAGCAGATGCTAAGTAATATGAGGTGAAAGTTGTATTCATGACAATCTTGTGTGTTTATGGCTGGGAAGAAATCGATACCAAGAAATTTTCAAAGAAAGAAAGTTAATGAAGATGTACTCACATATCATCTTTTTTATCCTTTCGGTTTGAAGGTCCAGATTTAACAGGATTGTCATCATCCACTGTGCAGACATCCACCATTGGAGGATGATAGTGAGGCAGCCTGTTTTCGCTTTGGTAATTTATCTTCTTGTTGTTTGCTTTCTTCAGTAGAAGTGTTTCATGGAGATCAATACCGACTGCGAAACAAAAACCACAAAATAAAAACACTTGATTAGTTCCTAGGTTCCAGTATTATCTCACTCACTACATGGTAAATCAAGCTTTTCTACCAAACCAGTGAGGTTATTTTGAAGACTTAACTGTATTCTTCAAATATGAGATCAGCCTTCACAGTCACCTTTGCTTGTTGAGACCTATCCAGGAGTATGTTTACGCTATAGGGACTATAAGAAGGAAACAGAGAAGGAAAAAAGTATTACAAATCTGAACCAAGCTAGACAAAGAGTTGTATGGGTTAAATATGGTAGAGGCATCGACAGGTAAACATACCTGGAGAAGTCATCCATTCTGCTTTCATTAAAATATTAGTGATTAGTTACAAATACATGAATTTCTAAAAGAGGCGTGACAAAATTATGTGAAACATGTGAATGTAGGTAAAAAGGTCATCCATGAACCAGTCAGTTATCAGAAGAAACATTATGGTTTATCTTTGGTTTAAGTGCCCATCACCTTATTTTCTCATGAAAATGGATAAGATTTTCTTCCTCTGAACCAACAATCTGCCAGAAAAGGAGAGGGATTAGTACCTTATCTAGTAGTTATCTTTTTTTTTATGAGCAAATCACAAGATTATGTAGTTATTTTTTGTTCATGATAGAATCACAAGAATATGTAGAGAAGTGAGATTGTGGACCATTGTTTTCAGTAAAAATAGAAGCTTAGATTATAACCGTAGAAAAAATGCCAACCAACCATGTCAGCATAATGGCGTTTTGTTGATTGGAGAGGTTGTGATAGTCGTGTCAATGTGACTGCTAGTTTAGATACTCCTTGCTTCTGACATTCGACTTCCTCGACCTTTAGTTCAACTTTTGGAGGTAGGGACGAGAGAGATTCCTTGATGTGATTTCCGAAAGGATACTTTCGGCCGGTAACAATCTCTATCCTTCTCGGATCAGCTTCAGCAAGAGCTACAAATGACCTGACCCCCATTGAATGAAGTGCCTAGCAAAAGCATATAGTCAGGAAAAAGGTGCAAAGGAAAAAAAATATCACTAAAGCATCAAGGAAAGATAAGCCTGAGTGAACGAGCAGGCAGAGATTAGACCTTTGCTGTAACCATTCCAATGCCAGGCAATTGTTTCAGCAAATATGGACTGTCGTCCCAGAGCTTTTGATAGAGTGATTTTGCTAGAAGAGTTGAGCTAACTGTTCCTTTATAATTCCTTTTGTATATAAAGTACTCTTTCATGCACCTGGCTATTCTGGATCCATTCGAGCATATCGAGTTAGCATCCTGCAACAAAAGATCCATTGTTGAGACGTACCTAAGAAGTAAAAGTGATCAAGAGATAAAAGGAGCCATGAATATAAGATTCGTGGACCTGAGTCATGGATAAATCGTGGACTGAAGGATCCCCAGTCAACCAATCATTTGCAAGCACAAATAGTTTTTCTTCTCTGGTTTGGATACGTTTTTTCCGTTTTCCTTTATTATCATTGATGTGGAATCTGAGCCTCCCTTCTTTATCTGCATTTACATCATTTAAGGTTTTCTTCTCATTGCGTCTGAGCTGTATCCCTTCATTTTTCCAGATTAATATAGATCAGTTTCTTGATCTAGTAAAAAGAGTTATGTGCCACGGCAGATATGACATACAAGATATCTCTTCAGCACGGCATACAATATGAAGAGCTTCGTCCAAGCCATAGCCCATTGGCGCATGAATAATGTACTTCATTGTGTCAAACTTTAGATAATATTTTGTCATCAGCCTTCCAGGCTCTACATAAATAAGTAGAGAATTATTTTTGTAATCGAAGATATGTAATCATAAATCTCAATACCTTCTGGTTTCAAAACAAAACCATCTGTGTCAGTCCAGATCATTTGATAGCGTGATAGCTCATTGATCTTCTGGAGGCAAAGCTCTAGTAGGACATAAGAACAATGAGAACTTCAAAAAGGAAAAATGAGTAAACTAACAAAGTTCAATAGGGCACCTTGCAAATGCTTCTCTACTCGATCTTTTGGAATTCCTTTCTTAATAGCATAATTCTCTGGATTCTATCCATACGAACTTCAAACTTAGTAATACCATATATATAGTATATATGAAATTAAGCGTTATTTTGAAAAAATCATCGAGATAGCATATAAACGTGCCTTTTTCATTCTGACATAGAGGTATGAGCACTTCATCCATTCAATTGCCCGTGTAATGTCAGAAACTGTAAGTTGGACTATTTCGGCTGTTAGGTGCTCTATTAAGCATGACAGCAATCTGAAACAAAAAATATAGAAGAAAATTTTGTGAAGACAACAAAGAGCTTTTGAAGAAAGTGTAATCCACAAGCAGTCCATTGGCCAATACGTACTGTGATTCAACAACCTCACATCCATTCAAGAGATTTTCATATAGATGGACCTGTAAGCATTCAATAGATCACAAGCAGAGTACATAAGGGAATATTAAAGTTGAAGTAAGAGATTGAGAAACAGATAAAAGTTGCAGTAAATAACCGTCTCTCTTCTAGTCATAATAATAACGATTCCCGTGTCATCAAATGGAGGCCGACCAGCCCTGCCACACATCTAGAAAAGAGAGATTACTTCTCCTGCTAGCAATATAATTTAGAGAACGTTTGAAGTAGCCAGTGAAGATAGTCAGACTACAATTTTACTGTTACGTATGGATCCCAACGCCCACCCATTCTTTACAAATAAGAGAGGAGACGCACACCAAAACAGGGCCTCACTAATCCAGTAGCAGCTACACCGTTGGGGGAAATGGGCCCAGGAGAAGTAACTCTTATCAAGTAAGGTTAGTTAATAAATTATGGTTAATAAGGAATCACCTGGTGCACATGATCTAGGTGGGAAAAGATTCTCTAGTACCAGCTATATATAGAAGAGTAACGAGAGAGAGAAGGAAGTTATTGAGGGAGTAGTCTAAAGTGTAATAGAGAAGGAAAAAGACTCCATTAAACTTTCTCTCAACCTTTTGTACTCAACCACTCATTTCTCTTCAATATAATCTCTTATTTCATCTATAAACAATCTTTTGAATCTTAAAAAACCAACTCTAAACCTATCAATTACATCTAGACAACTACACATGCTCATACCTGTAGTAGCGTGGAACGATCATATTCCATGTAGCTACCTTTTTCCTTGTTGCTGAAAGTAAGAAAATGTCAGTAGAAACTAACCTAAATATCAAGTAAGCACTCAATGGAATTATCTACTCAAAGACGTACAAATGTTGAGTTGATTTTATGACGACTGTATGTGCAGGCAGGTTGATTCCATGAGCAAGAGTGTTGGTCGTGCAAATAACTTGGATATCTCCACTAAGGAAGAGCCCTTCTACGAGACTGCGGTCTTTTTGGCAAAGGCCACCATTGTGATAACCAACTGATTGGGACATCGCATGGCTATTCAGCTTGCAGAACAATGCTGAAGCAAAAGTACGATCAATAAGCTTAAAAGACTGAAACAGACCATACCGCCTTGGAGAATATAAGATTGCATTTGTTTGTCACTACACTTTGGCGAAGCCTCCCTTAATCGTTCCAGCTGTTCTCTGCTTTTAATGAATGGATTTGAGTAGCCATATGTCATTGCAGTCTGAGCAAGCTTTTGTGCAGCCTCTTGAGCGCCTTTTCGTGTCGAGCAGAAAACTAAGGCAGATTTTCCTTTTGAGTATTGCATTAAAATGTCTGCAAATTCATATATTTCCTCAACAGACTGGTTTAAGTACAACAAAGCAAGACAGCAATAACGGAAGAATATCACGATACTAGCCGCTTACCATAAATATAGTTCTGGAGGCGCTGGATATTAGAAAATAAAAGAAAGGAAAACAAGACTTGATTTAGTTTCCGTTGTTACAAAATAGAAAAGATAGGGTAAGGCTATCGAAAACCAAGATGAAGAAACTGTGTACCTTTTCAAAGAGGAAGTCATTCTTGGCAGCAGCATAACCTGTGCAGAAAAGACAGTTAACATTTTCTTATAAATCATGAAAACAGGAAAGTCATCAACAGCTAACCAAATTCATCAACACGGGCAGCTTAACATTAAAAAAGAAAACAGAAAGCCAAAATATTGAATTTGAGATGCGAGAGGTACCAAAAACTTTAGTTGTCAACTTAACAGGTCTCATTTCTTCACCAAACCTACAGAACATGGGAAGGGAAGCAATGAAGAAATTGAAAATTTTCTCCACATACGAACATATATCTCTGAAAAGCAACCCATAGGTTACCTCTTAATTCCTGCTGTAGGAACCTTGAGCCATTCAGCTGCAGTAATTGAAAAAGTATTACCATTTTAGTTGTTTTGAAGCAAGTCTTTTTCCTTTTACTTTCGAGCAAGTTAACAAAGCAAAAAAAAAATAGTCATTACAATCTGCAGAAATATAACTAGAATTAAGCGCTATATATTACCTAGATCCTCAATGTTTGGGATAGTAGCTGAGACAGCCAGAAGACGTACAGATGCTAAAGGACTTGATCTTAGTTCATGGTTGCTAGAAAGAATCTTTATTCTACTGACTATTGCCTCAAGAGCAGCTCCACGTGGATCATTCAGCAGGTGAACTTCATCAATGAGCACAAGCGCAATATCACTGAAAAAACCTAAGCCTCCACTGGTAACGCGATAACGAGTCACTGCATCAAATTTCTACAGGAAAACATGTAAGTTACAGTAACCCTAGAGGATATACAAGCATGTGCTTTGTGTAAATACGGAATGAAATGTCAATATATTGCTTGTGTACCGGCTAAACCATTGGGGAAAATCAGGAGCTATAAACAAATTGCAGAATGTAAACGCAGAAAACAAAGAAAATTTGATAACTGACCTCAGGTGTGGTCAAGATAATATCTGCGTCTTGTATATTTCTTGCGCTGTAGGTTTCATTATCACCTGTCAGCTCCAAACAACTTATTCCCCATGAATTGAACTTTTGATTCCAATCACGCAGCTTCTCCTGCACTAAAGCCTTGGACGGAGATATGTAAACCTTGACATCAAAGATAGAAGAAACCATAAATAAACTATAAATAGTAGCAGTCCAGTATTGGTGTATTTATTGTAAAGCCGAAGACATCAGGACATTCAGAAAATACCATGCACAAAGCTTACTGTTTTAAGAGCTCCTTTAGCATGGAGAAATCTTCCATCCTTAGAGACAGACTTGGAGAGGAGCCTTAAAATGCATAGTTCAAAAAGTACGGTTTTACCACTTCCCGTTGGTGCTGAAATAACCATGTTGATATCGGAGTGAAAGCAAAATGGAAAGCACTCGCTCTGCAGCGAGTTGAAGTATCTGAATACATACGACCCAGAAGTAACACAAAGGAAAGTTGAGACTCACAAATCGTGTTTGATAAAGGACAAAAGAAAAGAAATTCATCACATGCAAACATTCGTTGGGTATGCAAACACGATGGCTAATATATGAAAACTAAATCTCAAGTCAAAAGGGATATTACCTGAAACTAAAAGCTGAACGGAAATTTCCAGGCAAATCTGAGACTGATTTCAGCGTGTGTGTATCCATGACCAATATTAATTTCACGGTCTGAGGTCTTAATACAATGAGACATCAGATAATCCTACGTATCACCACATCTAAATAGCGATAACTTAATAAAAATTTCCGTATCATAAACGACCATGATTCAATTGAGAAATCCGCAATTTGCTAGGAGGTTTTGATGCAAAAACCGATTGAAATCTGGAAATTAATCGCCAAATCAATACATAAAACAGATTACGCTAACGAAAATTCAGAAGAAACGGCTTGAGGAAAGTTTCGAAATAGTAACTAGTCGAAACTCGCAAAATAACTCCATGGAAACCGATCACGCATCCAATTCAACTGAGAAAATGCACAGATAGCAAATCTCACCTTTATATCAGCATCCAAAAACCTGTTGCGAGACCAAGATCGAAGAGCAATGATCTTAGAGAGACGTCGAGAAAGCGAGAGAGTGAATTCAAAAAGTTCAGGAGCGTCAAGTGCCTTTTAACCGTTGTTGTAGGTGGAGCTTCAAAATATCTAATGGCTTAAAACGCTGCGTTCCAGAAAACTAAACGGCACGCACTTTCTGAGGTTGCTCAAAGCCTCCAGATCAACAGGAGGGGAAAAATATAAAACTTTGGGCCAATTTGAAAACCTTTTGGGGTAATCTGATATTTGTGAGGTCGGGTTTAGTTTAAGTAATGGTATTTTCGTGTGGTCATTTCGTAAATATTTACATTTTGCTGTGAATATAATAAGGATGCTACAACAGGCACAAAGTAAAAAACATACAATGTGTAAATGCTTGAAATATAATTTGGAAAAGATGGACACAAGAGCCAAGTGTTTTTGAATCAACAACTTTTCTCTTCCATAGCAAAACAATGTTCTCCCCATTTATAAGTTGCAAACAAAATCTGTTTTCTGCATAATTTCTTATTTGATCAGCCGTTAGTATAATCAACGAGAACAAGCAACAACAAAAAATTATGTTCTGCTGCAAAACAAAACAAGCAGAACTCAAACATATAAAGCTGAATAAGTTGGGTTCGGACTCAATAGCAATTAAATAACCATTGAAAAAGTTTTGGAAGCCCACAGAATTCACCAACGTCAAAGCCCAAAGGCCCAACAACCAAGCTCCGGAGAAGTTGCTGAAACAGCAACATAACATACACTTACAGAATCTGCAAAACCTACAAAACTTGCAGAACCTGCATCAAGTGCAAGTGGTCCAAAAAACTTCAGAAAACGGATCTTATGTTGTCCTCTCCAACAAATACATCTGTCTCTCCACACCAGACGAAGACAACAAAGCCACTTGTCGAGTTATGATAGTTTAAGCTAATTTTGTAAAAAGATGTTCTTCTGTAAAACGAATGTATTATCTCTGTTTTCCGTTTCTCTTTGAAGTCATGAATATCAAGTCTGTTTCTTTCAAAACTGAGTGTCTTTAGTTTTTCTTCTTTCAACTCTTTTCTTATCAGTTGGTCTCATGCTCTGTCGCTTCTTGTTTTGAGAACATCCATAAATTGAAAGCAGTGATCCCATCTACATGTGATGAAAGATAGTCAAGCACATTTCACCAGCACTATCAACAATATCTTTAGGAATGCATAAACTAGATGTCTCAAAGTATCAATGAAATTCAGTTTCCAGATTTTCACATAGTAATAGGAGTTATTGAATGTAATAGTAATAAATGCACCATCAACGAAAAGCAAGCCGAATAATGTTGCTTTCAAGGAGGATACAGAATTGAAAAACCCAAAAATTCAAAAACTTGAAAACCCAATAACCAACTCGGATGGATCTGTTTATGAAAACGTCTCCAAAGATCATCAATGCATAGATCATCGTGTTCACTATCACTAGCTTCACTACAATATTGTTTTTGTGTTTTAATGAACTATCATCATACTTCCATATGATGAACAAAGCAACAATCATGGGAGTTAATACCCATACCGCACAGAGAAGCATTCTCCAATTGAACCTAATCAAAGTTGGTTAAATCCAAAACTTTCTGAAATCTCATTCTCTCCCTTTCAAACAATCCAATCAAATTTTTAATACCGTTTGAATATCGAATCTTCAGATCTAAAATCCAATGGATTAACGTCGATTTGAGAAACCCATATGAAAAAACAAAAGGAGAATTCAATGCGACAGATTAATTGGAAATGGGAAATAATCCGGTTCATACCTCACCTAGAGATCGAGAATCGGTTTCGTCAGACCCTTGAAGGAGTTGAAGAACGAAAATGGCAAAAAAGCCATTGCAGAGAAGAAGGAGAATAAGGAATAAAATATTTCTGATAATAAAGTAAGGTGGTTGCTTGTTCGTACAAATACAAGAACGAAATTTGGTTTGGGCATACCCGACCGGTTTACATAATGCGATAATAAAATAAAAGATAACCAGAATAACCGGTAAACTAGAAATACTGTAGCAATACTCCCTAGTTCACAACATTCTTGGTCTCAAGAATGGAATTCGGGAAATTTGCTGATGAAGTCTTGGTAGAACTCCCAAGTTGTTTTCTCTGGACCCTCACCCTACCATTGAACGAGCACCTTAGTTACCGCGGAGTTCCGGCGATTCACCATCTTGGTTTCAAGGATTACCTCTGTTTCTTTGGATGTTGTGATATCGTGCCAGTATTGAGGAAGAAAATGAGCTTTAGTAGGTGGATTGGGACAAAGCTTGAGTTGGCTGACATGAAATACATCATGAATAGCTGCGCCTAGTGGAAGCTTGAGCTTGTATGCAGTCGTTCCCACTCGATCTACCACCTGGAAGAGACCGTAAAACCTCGGAGAGAGTTTATGTGGAATTCCTCTGTTTTTTAGGGAGTGTTGCTGGTAAGGTTGTAATTTTAGGTAGAGAAAGTCACCTAAATTGAATTCTATGGCCGAGCGATGGCGATCCTCATTTTGATTCATCTGGTTTTGAGCTCGTGTAAGGTGAAATTTGAGCATGTTGATGAGTTCCTCCCGTTTTCTTATACTCCTGTCAATAACAGAACAAGAACTTTCTCCAGGTAAATAAGGCAGATGAAGGGGAGGAGTTTGCCCATAGAGTACCTCAAATGGAGTGCACTGAGTAGTTGTATGGTATGTGGTATTATACCACCATTCAGCTAAAGATAACCACTTAAACCACGAAGAGGGAGCCTTGGAAGTCATACACCTGAGATAAGTCTCGAGTGTTTTGTTCGTTGCTTCCGTTTGCCCATCCGTTTATGGATGGTAAGTGGTGGAAAACATGACCTTGGTGCCCTGAGATTGGAACAATTTTCTCCACATTTCGGTGAGAAAAACCGGATCCCGATCGCTAGCAACATCTTGTGACATACCATGAAGTTTGAACACATGATCGAGATAGGCTTGGGCAATATCCAATGTCGTGTATGGCTAAGATAAACCAATGAAGTGGGCATTCTTACTGAGGCGATCCACCACAACAAGTATACAATGCTTACCATGTGAAGGTGGAAGACCTTCAATAAAATCGAGACTTATGGACTGCCAAACACCCATAGGGATTAGGAGAGGCTGTAACAAGCCAGGGGAAGCAGCTTGATCATACTTGTTGCGCTGATATCTAGAACAATGTCAAACATAATTTTAAATCTCGAAACTCATCCGAGGCCAGAAAAATAGCGATTTGACTCGGTGAAGTGTTGCATCACTACCCAAATGACCTCTAACGATTGAATCGTGCAACCAATAGAGTATTAAGAGCTTCACATTCGCATCATCTCCTACAACCAGTTTGCCCTTTCTGCGGAGCTCATTGTTATTAAACGAGAAAGATGGGTGCGACAGTGGATTAGCTTTGATATCTGCAATTATCCGAGCAAGGGAAGCA
The DNA here is from genome assembly GCA_018901935.1 of Pugionium cornutum. NCBI lineage: Eukaryota > Viridiplantae > Streptophyta > Magnoliopsida > Brassicales > Brassicaceae > Pugionium > Pugionium cornutum. Next base: position 9,292,267 of record CM032162.1, read on the forward strand.
TCTGTTTGCCACAACAAGCGAATGGAATCCAAAAGTCCATCGTGAGCCTGTGATAATGTGATATGCAAAAGGTGGGAACTACACTACAAGAAAACTGCCAATTTGCGACTACAATTTGCGACTACATATGTGGTCGCAAATATTGCGACCAAATTTGTCATGGTTTAGCGACCAATTTGCGACTACGGCGAAGTAGTCGCAAATTGGTCGCAAATAAGTGACCAATACGTGTGGTCGCAAATCAGTCGCAATATGCAACCAATTAGCGACTGAGATGCGACTGCTTTGAGACTGACCCTGGTAGTCGCTAATTAGTCGCAAAATAGCGACCGATTTGCGACTACGGTATGTAGTGGCTCTGCAGTCACAAAATGGTGGCAAAGTGCCAGCATAAAAAACATGTGCGAGTTAGGTATAACGACATTTAAGCGACTACATAGGTGTAGTCACAAAGTAGTGGCAAATCAGTGGCAAAGTAGTCGCAAAGTAGTCGCAAAATGTTGTATATATATGCATTATCCCATTCTCTCATTTGCGAAAGCAAAAGTAAAAAATTTTGTAAAACATGTGGGGAAATTATAACAATTCGAGAGATTGGATGTACAGAAGAATTGATAATGAAACAAGAAATATCTCGGCGGAATTTGCACAAGGTATGGAGCAGTTCATGAATTTTGCAAGTAGTCAACCTATAGCTCAAAGTATTGGAGGTAAGTTTTTCTGTCCTTGTATTAATTGCAAAAATGATAAATTTATTCCGGGACGAAAAATATGGAGTCATCTATATAGTCGAGGGTTTATGCCAAATTATTATATTTTGTATAAACATGGAGAAGAGCTGAATGTTCAGTTAGGGACGAGTAGTACTAGTCGGGGTGATGTACGAAGAAATTAGGGACGTGATTATAGTAGTGATGAAACAGTTGGTATATCCGGTAATAGATATGTTGAAATGGTGACAGATGCATTTCGTGAGACAACGACTGATGATCAGCAGTAGTACTATAATCAGAACGAAGAAAATTATAATTATAATTATGAAGAAGAACGACCTAATGAAGAAGCAGAAAAGTTTTACAACATGTTAGAAGCTACAAAAAATCCATTGTATGATGGTTGTCATGAAGGGCACTCACAATTATCTTTAGCTGCTAGGTTTATGAACATCAAATCTGATTTTAATTTACCAGAAAAATATATGGATTCTTGGGCGGAGCTATTTACAGAATATTTACCCGACGAGAATCAGGCGACGGGTTCATATTATGAAACCGAAAAATTGATGCGAAATTTAGGCCTCCCGTTTTATACAATTGACGTGTGTGTTAAAAATTGTATGATATTCTCGAAAGAAGATGAGAAATGGGAAAAATGCAAATTTTGCGATTCCCCCCGGTATAAGCCAAGCGAGGGCAGGACAAGAATACCTTTCAGTCGTATGTGGTATTTACCTATAGGTGATAGACTTAAAAGAATGTATCAAAGCGAGAAAACCGTAGAGGCAATGAGGTGGTACGCAGAGCATGAAGCAGAAGACGGAGAAATGAGTCATCCATCTGATGCTGTAGAGTGGAAAAATTTTCAATATTTACATCCTAGATTTGCTGCTGAATCTCAAAATGTTTATCTTGGCTTATGTACTGATGGGTTCAACCCATTTGGGATGTCTCGTAATCATTCATTATGGCCGGTGATTATCACTCCATATAATTTGCCACCGGAGATGTGTATGAAGAAAGAGTATTTGTTTCTAACTATTTTGAATTCGGGGCCAAATCATCCGCGTGCTAGTCTGGACATATTCCTACGACCTTTGATTGATGAGTTGAAAGAATTATGGTCTATCGGAGTTGATGCATACGATGTATCGCTCAACCAAAATTTCAATCTAAAAGCTGTGTTACTTTGGACGATAAGCGACTTTCCCACTTATGGAATGTTATCAGGATGGACAACGCATGGAAGGCTGGCTTGTCCAATTTGTATGGATGATACGAAGGCATTTCAATTACCAAATGGGAGAAAGACGTGTTGGTTTGATTGTCATCGAAGGTTTCTTCCTAATGGTCACCCATTACGGAAAAATAAAACAAATTTTTTAAAAGGGAAGCACGCTTTGAATGACTGTCCTCCACAATCATTGACAGGTGAACAAGTTTTGTACGAGCGAATAAAAACTGTCAATCCTTTAAGAACATCTGAGTGCGGCGGAAACGGTCATGAAAGTAAAGAAGAAGGTTATGGCAGCTGGCATAATTGGCACAAAGAAAGTATATTTTGGGAGTTGCCATACTGGACAGATCTTAACCTTCGACATAATCTTGATGTGATGCATATAGAGAAGAATTTCTTCGATAACATCATTAATACTATTATGAATGTAAAAGAGAAATCAAAAGATACAGTGAAGTCAAGGTTGGATATTGCGAAGTTTTGCTCTCGAAAAGAGTTGCACGTGGATGGTCGGGGTAATGCTCCATTCCCTATATTTCGATTGACCCAAAAAGCAAAAGAACGGTTATTGGAATGTATAAAAAATGATGTCAAATTTCCGGACGGCTATGCGGCAGATTTAGAAAATTGTGTGGATATGGATGGACTAAAGTTTTCGGGCATGAAAAGCCATGACTGCCATGTTTTTATGGAAAGACTTCTCCCTTTCATATTTGCAGAACTTTTACCACGGAACGTTCATCTAGCATTATCAGGTAAATATAGTAATAACTATATTTGTAATTGAAAATACGTAAATTAATAATAATTGTCTGAACTAATTCATTGTCGATGGTAATTAATATATATATATATATATAAGGATTGGAGGATTTTTCCGTGATTTATGCTCCAGATCATTACAAAAAACCGTGTCCAAATTCTGAAGGAAAATATAGTCATAATTTTGTGCAATTTGGAAAAGATCTTTCCGCCTTCATTTTTCGACGTCATGGAGCATCTTCCTGTACATCTACCATACGAAGCTGAACTTGATGGACCTGTGCAATATAGGTGGATGTATCCATTTGAAAGGTTTTTTAAAAAACTTAAGAGTAAGGCGAAGAACAAACGTTATGCTGCAGGGTCGATTGTTGAATCATATGTGAATGATGAGATATCTTACTTCTCAGAACATTACTTTGCTGAACACATTCGCACGAAAAACAGGTAACCATGTTATGACGTTTATGAATTAATTATTTTATTATATAATATATAAGTAATATATATAATATATATAAACCATATATATATATATATGTACAGGTCTACAAGATTCGATGAAGGTGACGTGCCTGTATATCCAGATCCCGGAGTACCGGATATATTTACGCACATGAGTCGTCCAAGTGGTAAATGTAAAGAAATATGGCTCTCCGAAAAAGAATATAAATATGCACATGCATATGTATTACGGAATTGTGAATATTTTCGACCACTAGAGAGGTACGTATATGAAAACAATTAATTGTATTTATTACATTTTAGTTCATTGTATTAAGAAATATATATTAATTTTCAATATTTACTGTTCTAGCATGTTTGAAGATCATATTCGATGTACGTATCCATATCTTTCGGAAGATGACATTTCATCTAAAAGAGAGGAAGAGTTCCACATATGGGTTAAGGATTATGTATGTTTAATTAATTATTTGACATATATATTATATTTTATTTATTAATTTGGAAATACTAATTAAGTTTAATTTTTGATATATGATTAAATGTCAATTCATGCAGTTCCACAGATTCACGTGCCTTTCCTATATGGGCTCAAGAATTAGTTCAAGGTCCGATGAATAAAGCATCCACTTGGCCGATGTATTTTACAAAAGGTTATATGTTCCACACGAAGAAACATGGACATAGAAGAAAGACATGTAACTACGGTATTTGTGTGAAGGGGGACAATTACTCAGATGCATCTGATGAAGCTGATTTCTACGGTATTTTAACAGATATCATTCAACTTGAATATGTCGGACTCCTAGAGGAGTATGACAGCACATTGGGCAACCGAAACATCTACCGAGAGGAGTACGAAATCCTCTCATAACCGCAACTCCGCTCAGGACGGTCTTGGTCCGCATAAACATTTATCGGGCCAAAAATCCTACATTCAGGTCCAGCAGGAAATGGTAAGTAAAATTTTTTTTTTTCATATTATTATGTTTTCTCATAATTAAATAATATTTTAATATCTGTGAAGGAACATAATTTGGGACGACCAGTCTCAATAGGTGAGGTCTTTATAAAGACTCACACAAGACCGGATGGTTCGTATGTAGATTTGAAAGCAAAACAAATCTGTGAAGCATACGAACGAAACATCCAAGAGAAGATGGCGATCGTGGAGGTCGATCCAACAGAAACATCCGATGGAACCTCCCGTCCAATTGAGCTGACTCAAGCACAGAAGAATGAGATCTTCTTACAGGTAAAAAAAAATTTTCAAACTTTTTCCTTTTTACATATTTTCCTAATTACAAAATAATTACATTTATTATATAATTTACGTTTTCGTAATTTTATAGTCATCTGTTCCTGATGAACGAAGCCGTCTTTATGGACTCGGTAGCCTCAACCGCGTACAGTCTACGGGTAGAAGTAGTGGGGTACAAACCCATTCACCCGAGTACGTTATTCTTCAAGAACAAAACGCGTTGATTAAAGCACAAAACGCAGAGATGAAGGAAAAATATGAGAAGATTGAAGAGCTGAACAGAGAAAACCAGAAGAAGATCTCGAGCTTGGAGATGCTCCTTGGATATATCCAACGGACAGATCCCGCATTTGCCTCCTTATTGCGGGATAACGATTGTACAGGGGAACCATCGACGGCTCCGCCAACCACCCCATTTTCACCATCAGATTTCCAATTTCCGCAACCGGACAATTAGAATTTGTTTTTATGTATTTAAAAAATTTCTATAATAAATGTTAAATTTTAAATTTGTTTATTTTTTAATTCAATATTTAGTTTACATATTTTTTTCATTTATTATTATAAATTTTTTAATTTATTAATAAAAAATAATAAATATTCTAATAAATATTATAATAATATTTTAAACCAATTATATTAATAGTTAATCTAAATTATTTTATTAATATTTCTAATTTCAAATAATTATTTTTATTATTGAAATTAATTTTCTAAATTATTATTGAAATTTTAATTTTTAAATATTATTTTACATTTTTTAAAAATAATTTAAAAAATATTAATATTATATTTCACTAATATACGAAATTATTTTAGTAGTAAAAATATATTTATTTTTTTTAAAATTATTAATTATATTATTTCAATAATAAAAATAAAAAATATATTAATATTTTTTTTTAAAATCTAATTATGGTGTAGTCGCAAATTAGTCTTAAATCAGTCGCAATTTTTGCCACCGATTTGCGACTCCTTTGCAACTGCGAGCTACGTGCAGTCGCAAATCAGTCACAAATTTTTGTGACTGATTTGCGACTGCGGTTCACCTGTAGTCGCAAAACAGTCACACATTTTTGTGACTGATTTGCGACTGCGTTTCACCTGTAGTCGCAAATCAGTCACAAATATTTGTGACTGTTTTGCGACTGCGTTTCTCCTGTAGTCGCAAAACAGTCACAAAAAAACTGAGTCGCAAAACAGTCACTGTTTTTTGTGACTGATTTGCGACTACGGTTCACCTGCAGTCGCAAAACAGTCACAAAAAATAGTGACTGATTTGCAACTGCGGTTCTACCGTAGTCGCAAATCAGTCACAAAAATTTGCAACTGTTTTGCGACTACAAATTTAGCAACCACAACCGTAGTCGCAAAACAGTAGCAAAATTTGTTACGGAAATTCAGTGGCAAATTAGTCGCAAAAAAGCGACCACGGTTGTGGTCGCAAATTAGTCGCAAAATACCCACTATGACCGTGGTCGCAAATCAGTCGCAAAATTGCGACTGATTTGCGACTAATTTTTTTTGCGACTATTATTTTGCGACCACATCACGTAGTCGCAAAGTAGTCGCAAAATACAGTTTTGCGACTACTTTGCGACCACTTCCATGGTTGCAAAACGGATGTTTTCTTGTAGTGCTAGTTACCCAGGAGAGTGCATCCGCGGCATAATTTTCCTTTCCTTGTTTATATTGAATCTTATATGTGTACCCCATCAATTTAGACAGCCACATGTATTGGAAGGGAGTAGTAATTTTCTAATCCAAAATGAATTTGATTCTCTTTTGGTCTATTTTGATAATGAAAAGCTTATTGGCGAGATAGGAGCTCCAAACTTGTACCGCGTGGACAATAGCTAGGAGTTCTTTCTTGTATACCGATTGTGCTTGATGGTGAGGACCCAATGTGCGGCTTATGAAATATATTAGGTGATGATCATGCATCAGAACGGCTCCAACCCAGTATTTAGAGGCATTGGTTTCGACTATAAAAGTCTTTGAGAAATCCGGTAATGCCAAAACCGGGGATGTGGTGAGAGCACCCTTGAGATTCGCAAAGGAGTCAGCTGCGTCATTAGACCAATGAAACCCATCTTTTTTGAGGAGATTTATAGTGGTTTAGCGATGATGCTATAACCCTCAACAAATCGCCGATAGTAATTCGCGAGCCCCAATAAGCTACGAAGCTGTTTCTGGTTCTGAGGAGTTGGCCAATCGCGGACAACAGAAATCTTAGCGATATCAGTACTAACACCAGTAGTAAATATAAAATACCCTAAATACTCCACAGTTGTTGTCCCGAATGTACATTTAGAAGGCTTCAAAATTTAGTTGTTGGGAGCGAAGGATAATAAACACTTCTTTGAGGTGATTGAGATGAGATTTCCAATTTGGGTTATAAACCAAAATATCATCGAAAAAGACGAGCAAGAATTTGCGTGCAATCCCCTGAAAAAAAATAGTTCATCAAACCTTGAAAAGTACAAGGAGCGTTAGTAATACTGAATAACATAAGAAGGTACTCGTAATGCCCCGAATGAGTCTTAAACGTTGTTTTATAAATATCCTTGGGATCCATGTGAATTTGATGAAATTCGACGCGAAGCTCCAGCTTTGAAAAATAATGAGAACCTCCAAGTTCATCCAACAAATCATCGAGCAAAGGAATGGGATATTTATCCTTAATGGTTTGCTTGTTAAGTCCGTGATAATCGACACAAAATCACCATGATCCGTCTTTCTTTTTAACTAAGACGATAGGAGAAGCATATGGACTTGAGCTATATTGTACAACCCCCTGTTCAAACATTTATTTAACAAGTTTATCAATGACATCTTTTTGGGAAGAAGAATACCGATAAGGTCGGAGGTTGATCGAATTTGCCCCTATTTCCAATGGTATTATGTGATTGAAACCAGTACGAAAAGGTGGCAATTCGATAGGATCCTTGAATAAATCAACATAAACCTCCAGCAATGTCTACAACCTTGGGTCAAAACCCATCTCTGTTCCTGAAGCAACGATGTGGCACACTTGAAGATCAGATGGTTGGGAGAAAATTCTTCGACCATTCGACACTAGAGCAATGCGATTTGAGGAGACTGTGAGAGTAGATTATTCAAGCTACCGCCTTGAATCACCTTGAAATCGTTCTTAGTAACACCACGAATTACATGTTTAATTCCTTGAATAGAGAACTCCATCTGTAAATGAGCCATTGAATTCTCAAACCAAATCATAACAATCGAGTGGTAAGGTGCGAATTTCGATTGAGAATTTGTAACCCTGCAGCAACCATATAAACTCTAAGCATTTAAATTTTGACAATATTGTATTACCATTGGCAGTAGAAACTGGCATAGGCTTGGTTTGCTCCAAATGGCAACCCACATCTTTTGCCATTTGCAAGTCGAGGAAGTTATGTGTGCTTTTGGGATCAATTAGGATGTAGATTCTCCTCTTTACAATCTGTCCAACGACTCGTATACAGTTGTAATTGTTGGCATGGATTCATTAACCTCTTGTAGTTGCTCCATAGGCGTTTCCTCCTCATCCATTGATTCACCTTCACCATCAACCTCCAAGACGTAAATCTAGGATCGCTTATGTTTTAAGTGATGACAGGGGGTATAGGATTCATCACAAAACATACAGAGACCCTTGTTACGACGTTCTTGCATCTCCTCATATGAAAATCGCCTAGGCACTCTCTCGGTTGATATTCTGTTTTGGGTATGGGTTAGAGGTTTGTTGGGAGTGTGTTTTGGGATTTCAGGTGTGGGTAAAATAGGCGGTATGGTGCTGTTTTTGGGGAAAGAAGATGATGATGGAGATGGTGCTTTAGGATAAAAGCTTTAAGAGGAGTGAGTTGTAAGGCTAATTTATGTAATCTAGCTATTCGGGCAGCTTCAGGGACCGAATAAACTGGGAATTGGCGGATATGTAGGGATAAATGGGGGTTCATATTGGTTAGGCATAAGCTCAGGGCGTGAGGTGTGGGAAGTGAAAGGCGGGTTAAGATATTTTCGAAGTTATCGAGGTAGGTTTCTACCGAGAGAGAGAGCCCTGCTTTAGACTCATCAACTCCAAAGGGGGATCATCGTATAAATCTCCAAATCGGGTTGAAATATCTACTACATATTTTGTACAGGAAGGAAACAAATCGAATCTGGACGATATATAGTGATGATGCCATTGCATAGCCTTACCAGTCATGTGGAGAGATGCTAATCGAACCTTAAGCTCGGGAGGGGTTTGGTCCAGTGAGAAAACTGCTCGCATCGGAACAGCCAATCTCGCAAAGCTGTTCCATCAAACATCGGGAAACCTATCTTCGTCAACCTTGCTGATAATCCATTGGGCAATGCTGGAATATGAGTGTTAGGATGTTCACTTGAAACAGTTGTGTTCTGTTTTGATGGATAAAGATCTGGAGGTATTGGGGGTTGCTCCATGAACTGCGCTGAAGTCACTGCCGTAGATGACGACGGAGTATCTTCGATGGGTTGTTTTTGAGGATCTGAAGACTGAGAGAGGAGCTTAAGCACCATCTTTCCAGCTTCTATAACTTCACGCCGAGCTCTGTTCTCAAATCGTCGGTCCGTTGCCGATGTTCCTCAGCTTCTTGAGTTTGTTGGGTTCTTATACCCTCCACTTGTTCGCAGAGGTCGATCATTGACCTGGTGTCAACCATTTTTTGTCACGATTAGAAAAACGATAGCTTTGATACCAATGCGATAGATTAATCAAAAATGGGAAATAATCCAGTTCAGGCCTTACCTAGAGATCGAGAATCGGTTTCATTAGACCTAGAAGGAGCCACAGGTGAAGGATTTCCTCAAAGGAGCTGAAGAACGAAAATGGCCGAAAAGTCGTTGCAGAGAAAAAGGTGAATAAGGAATAAAATCTTTTTGATAATAAAGTAAGGTGGCTGCTTGTTCGTACATATGCACGAACGAAACTCGGTTTGGACATACCCAACTAGTTTACATAGTATAATAATAGAATAAAAGATAACCAGAATAATTGGTAAACTGGAAATACTGTAGCATTCAAATAGCTTAATCGAATTGATAGACTTAAAGTACATACAATTAAAATTCAAGAACGAGAGATTTTTTTTCAAGAATGAATATGTTTAATACTTAACATACTTAACGAATAACAATACTGCAGCGTCTAACCGCATCGTCTAATCGCAGGTCGATGTCGCAGACGCTACAATTTCGCAGTGGTTAAATTTTTTTACCAAAATTTTTTACGGTCAACCGCAGCGTTTAACCGCCGGAAGCTGCGATGGTCAAACGAAAAACGTTTGGCCGTATGATGTAGCCGCAATTTCTTGCGGCTACGAAACGAACAACCCTAATGTCAAATAAAAACGTAGAAGTAGAAGTTTCTTCTTCTCCAATATAGTGAATTATGACCGAGAAGTCAAATTGAAACTTTGACGCTATGGGATTTGAGAAATCAATCATGTGATGGTTGCAAGGTACAAAATCCAAGTCGAAGACCATAACAGGTAGGACAACATATAAAAGAACGTCCTATTGAAATATATAAATAAAAATATTTTTAAAAAAATAATTATTTAAAATAATATTTTTTTTCAAATGTTTATTTTAAATATAACATTAATCATTTAGATTTGTAAAACTAACACAAACAATATTAAAATAATTAAAAGTATTTTTCTAATAAACAAAATTTAAACTCTAAATTATAAAAAGTAAACTCAAATATTATATTTCAATTTTATATATAATTTAATTTAGAATAATACTCTAAAATAACACTATTTTAATAAGATATCAGGAAAAAATAATTGGAGAAAATATGCAGAATATTATAACTAAATTTATTTATAAGCATTCTTTTTATTTTGATAGAGTTTTAGGTTATTAGGCTTAATCCCTCACCCCGCCAATTGTTTTTGATCGACAATGATTCGAATGTATAAACGATTTAATGTTGAGTAGAGAAACGACAAAGAGTCTTATCTTGAGAATTTAGAACTTCGATCTAATGCGTGGAATGGTTGATAGATGAAAGCATAAATTTATACTTTATGATGGAACGTCAGGAAGTCTATTCATGAAGCCCTGGGATAACTATAAGCCAGGAAAATCAAGCTAACCAAATCATACTACAAAACAAAATTAGAGATTTCAGCATTACTTATTAAATATTTGTTTAATAATATATTGAAAAATAAACGTTATTGTAGATTTAATTTTCTTATTTTAACGTAGTTAATTTATATTGATGTTTCAATGGTCTCTATACGTCAAAACTATATAATCAAATGATTATTTTCAATTTTTTAGGATATGACGGCATGGGCATTCAATTACCTGTTCATGGTTCGAATCATTTTTTCAGATTTCGGATATTTTGGTATTAGTGTTCCAAGACTCATTTGGATATTTAGAATTTTGATTTATATTCGGTTTGGATTCCGTTTGGTTTCATCTCATTCGAGTATCCAAAATATAGATAAATTAATTTAAAAAAATAATTATATGAATAAAATTAGAGATTTTAGAATTAATTACTAAATATTTGTTTAATAATATTTTTAAAAAATAAATGTTGAAGATAGTTATTGTAGATTTATAATTTTTTTATTTTATCGTAGTTAATTTATATTGATGTTTCAATGGTCGCTTGTAAATTGATGTTTCAATGGTTTCTATATGTCAAAATTATATAATCAAATGATTATTTTCAATTTTTTAGGACATGACGGCATGGGCATTCAATTACTTGCTCGTGGTTCGAATTATTTTTCTCAGATTTTGGATATTTTGGTATTAGTGTTCCAAAACTCATTTAGATATTTAGAATTTTGATTTATATTCGGTTTGGGTTCTATTTGGTTCCGTGTAAATTCGAGTATCCAAAATATAGATAAAAAGTTAAAAATGATTATATGAATAAAATTAGAGATTTCAGCACTAATTACTAAATATTTGTTTAATAATATTTTGAAAAATAAACGTTGAAGATAATTATTGTAGATTTATAATTTTTTTATTTTAGCGTAGTTAATGTATATTGATGTTTCAATGGTCGCTTGTAAATTGATGTTTCAATGGTTTCTATACGTCAAAACTATATAATGAAATGATTGTTTTCAATTTTTAGGACATGACGGCATGGGCATTCAATTATATGTTGGTGGTTCGAATCACTTTTTCGGGTTTTGAATATTTTGGTATTAGTGTTTTAAAACTCATTTGGATATTTAAAATTTTGATTCATATTTGGTTTCCATTTGGTTTTATCCAGATTCGAGTATTCAAAATATGGATAAAAAAACTAAAAAATTGGTTATATGAATTAAATTTAGTTAAATTTTAAAAAAATTTGGATATTCGATTATTTTGGATATTTTAATGTAAAAATAATTGATATTTTTAAATTTATAATTATAATTTTGGGTAGTTGAATTATATAAGTTCTAAATATAATTATTATTTTTAAATATATAATTGTATTACGCATAATTTTGGTATCTATTTAGTTTTCGATTTGTATCAGTTCAATTCTAATTATTCCGATATAAAATTGTAAAATCCATTTAAATATTTTGTCGGTTCCGATTTAATTTGGCATCCATTATTTAGATCAGGTTCCATTGGATTATTTTCTGCTATTTTTTTCCAGCCATGCAATTATTTCATAATTCAATCTAATATGTGAAGTATATATATATATATATATATAATTGTTTAACGTTTAGTAGAAATCAACTGTTACATTTCCCGACGAGGATGATAGCAACTAAATATTCACCCCTTGCCGGACTGAATCATTCTAAATTCTAACAAATATCGGATGACTTTTATTTTAATTTATAATAAAATCTAAGCTTTTGCGTTCAATCACATATATATATATATATATATATATATATATATATATTCATATCATCCATTGTTAAATGGAAAACACACTATTATGAATTGGTACAAGGACAATACATACACATCAACAAATCACGTACGGATATGAAACTATATAACGATGCATGCATGTATATGTGTATCATCCATTCATGAATGGATCAAAGACACTCTTCAATCTTTAACATATAAACATACACATGACATACATGGATGGATGACACAGTATGGTTAGGTCGTGAAGATATTATTATTCATAGTCCCATGTGTAATTAATTAGTATAGTATTTAAGCTAAGTAAATCGTTACAATAACGAAAATTTAGTTGATAATTAATTAACACTCTTAAGATTATGGTAATACATAATTAATTAAGAAGTTGGTTTAATTAAGGGTTGTTAATCACGCGGTGAATTTATTCTCTCTATAAAAGCAGTACCTCACCTTCCACAAACCCTCAATATCAAACTCACTACATCTTTCTCTCTTACTCTATTATTTCTCATCTTTCTTTATTCCTCTCTCTATCTATAAAATATCTCGATTGTATATATATATAAATAGTTAAAGAATAATAATAAAAATGGATAAAAGAGGAGGAAGTAGTGGAGTTTCAGGATCATCAGGAGAAGCAGAGGTGAGAAAGGGCCCATGGACGATGGAAGAAGATCTTATTCTTATCAACTATATCGCCAATCACGGCGATGGCGTTTGGAACTCTCTCGCCAAATCTGCAGGTTCTTTTATATATCAATCTTCAATTATAATTAATATGTCACCAATAATACATATATACATGTATTTTTCTTTATTTCTTATTACGTTGTATGTTATTGAGCTAGGGTTTCCTCATAGCATGCAAAATTATATTTTATAAAAAAAAATCATGAAAAATTATATATATCATACATGTATAAATCACATATATATAAATCTATAATTTTGTTTATTTAACTAAAAACGTATAAATTATTTAAAACAGAAGACGTTTTCATGTTTTGTGTGATGTTATATATATTTACATCTATAGCATATTTTTCATGAACATGTAAATATATATATATCATGATGCTAATTATATATAAGTATGTGTATATGTGATCTTGATTAATTATATGAATGTATAGGTCTAAAACGCACCGGAAAAAGTTGCAGGCTCCGGTGGCTGAACTATCTCCGTCCAGACGTACGACGCGGAAACATCACGCCGGAGGAACAACTTATCATCATGGAACTTCATGCTAAGTGGGGAAACAGGTTGGTTTAATTTACATAAATAAATGTATATTAAAAAAACAAACACATATATTTACATATACACTATGTGTAACGAAGAAGCAAAGGCAAAATCTTCCAACTTTGAATCATTAATATACTCTTGAGGCTATATGCTACGTAGATCTTTGAAAAGACAATACAGCAAAAAATGTTTAATTCTTTGCGATAAACCTTTGATCGAAGTTTGTTCTTAGCCGTTTATTTTTGCACGTGTCAAAAATTTTGTAGCCACTAACATACAACCTCGTGCTTTTATCTAAAACAACATGAAAACCCCGTGCCTATTTTTCAATCTTCTCGAGTGATGTCCCACGTTTCTGGAATATTTAATCGGTTTTATTCATTAAAGTTGTTTTTTATTTCTTTTTCTCTTTGTTTTTATCAGATTTCTATTTTTTTTTTTTACGTATAGAGCTGGAAAATATGGCCCAAGTTACAACCTACATGATTCTCTAATTCAGTAAAAAGTATCCTATTTTATAAGTAAGTGCGATTTAATATCATTTTATCTGTTAATTATAAGTATGAACCATACCGTATTGGGTCAAGATTTGAGTTTTTTCTTCCCAATTAAGAAATTACATATATTTTGATAATTCATAAAACTACACTTTATAAGTAAATCCTTTTAACAAACAAACAAGTAACAATAAGTGAAAAACTTTATTAGACTAATTAGCAGAAAAATAATAATTACCAAGACAAATGAAAAGATATAAACATAGTACATGTAATAATAGTACAAAAGTAAATCTCGTGACAAAACAAAATTGAAATAAATACAAAAACTTTAATGTTTTGGCTTTATCTAGATGTACTTGGTCAGAAGACATCTTAACTCCACAAGATTCATTAGTTCATCTAACAGGTTAAATAATGATGTGATTAGCTAATAATTTAACTCTTAATCATATGATCAGGTGGTCAAAAATTGCCAAACATCTTCCAGGAAGAACCGACAATGAGATCAAAAACTTCTGGAGGACAAGAGTGCAAAAATACATCAAACAAACTGATGTTCCAATAACAACAACTTCGTCCATTGGATCTCAGAGTTCAGAAATCAACGATCAAGCTGCAAGCACATCAAGCCATAATGTTTTTTGTACACAAGATCAAACGATGGAGACGTATTCTCCTACAACGACATCGTATCAACATACCAATATGGAATTCAACTATGGTAATTATTCGACGACGGCTGCAACGATGACGGATTATCCAATACCAATGACCGTTGATGATCAATCCGATGAAAGCTATTGGGGCATGGATGATATTTGGTCATCTATGCATTTACTTAATGGTAATTGATTAATACTAATCAATTTATTATCAATCAAAATATGGAATATTGCTTTTGAGTGATTTTTAGGAGTACTATGATTAGTACGTGACATGTATATGGTTTTTGCCTCATTGTTTAGAGGTTTGGGATATAATTTATATATAGTATTAATAATCTAAATCCTTGATATATATATTTTTGAACTTTAGCATATATGTCCCCATTTGATGTTATACATAAATAAAACTGGTAGGGGTCATTTATATTTTGGATTTTAATTTGTAGTAGTAAAATAATTTGTCTTAGGAAGTATATATGAGAAGAGAATACTATTTAGATTTTGCCTATGATTAATTTATTTGAGATTTATCGTTTGTTTAGTTATTCAGTCTTTTCCACAACGACAGATATTTTAGTTATTCATTTGGTATTTTAAAATAATATTTAATAAAAAAATAAAAATATATAAAGGGAGAGTTTGAAAATTTATGTTGTAATCGCAAACTAATAAAATATATAAATTTTCGTGAAACAAAAAATTAGGCTTGTACCATGATTTAATGTTATACATACGCATGTGGATGGATGTATGTACATATCACATGACGTACACATCATGAAACATATAGAACCTAATCTTACCAATAGAAATAAGACATGTGTCACATGCATTACTAAAAATAGATAAATTTTGGTACAGTTCTCATTGCCTTTATTTCAACAATTTTTATCCATTTTTGGGCATCGCTAATCAACACGTAGAACTTGACGTGAGCCTAACTTCACGAACCAAAACCACAACCTTTAAGGCGAAGATATCGAAAACTTATATAATGATTCATTGTCATTGATAATATCTAACACCTATCCATACTTTAAAACCAAATAATATATTTTCCTTAAAATAAAAATCCAACATGGGATGAAAAATAAGATTCGAATGCCAAAAGGAGTCGACTATTTGACATAAGTTAGTAAAAAATGTGTCTGTAATATATCTTAAAGATTTATTATTTAGATAAATTCGGATATATATATATATATAATAATTGGATATGAGACATGATGTTAGGTGTGAGCACTATAGCAAGATGGCAAAAGCATTTATGCTTTACCGAATTTTTTTAACGTTAAGTCTTTTAGCACAAAGACACACTTTGTTCGAATGAAGCATGTGTTAAGGATAAATCCAAACTCCACTTTCTCTTCTCTATGCATTGGCTATAATAGGAATAATTGACATTTCAATTAATTTTTGTAATGGGCAACCATATTTATATATTTATTATTTTCTGAAATTTTAAACTGTTATGTGAATTGATCCTATTTAACCTTTTACCATTCTACTAAAAAAGAGCACATATATTATTAACTATTAGTATCTTCTTTTTGCATACAAAATTCGTTTGCTGTCATAATATTCCTGATGATGAAAAAAGTTAATTACAAATTAAAACCGATCGAAATAATATAACGAATTTATGATTATTTTTGCTCATAACTTTTTAACAAGAAAAATCCTTAATATAATATTTAAAAAATAATTTAATAAAATAACAGAAATATCATCCTAACATATCTAACATATCATCATCGGAATGAGTTTCAAATAAATATATAAATGGGTTTAAGTTATTAAATAATTACAATATATATCATTGTTATTAATTTAGTTAAAGAAATAATATATTTTATTAAACTAACCAAAAAAATACTATTAAATTCATAAAAATAATTATTTTTATTTTTTAAATTTACATTTACACAAATTAATATTAAAATAATTTTAAATAAAAGTTAAAATTATATAAATATCTAATATATATTTACTAATAAAAAATATTTGATAATTTGCGAATAAGTGGATATAAATCTAGTCTCATATTAAAACTAAGACTAATTCTCCAAGTTGATATCTATATATATCCAAGATTTTAGTCATTCAAAAGCATTCACAAGTGGTGAAAAATGATTAAATTACAATTGAAGAATTTGAATTCTGCTAAAAACATATTTATAGTGAACCCTTCAATCATTAGACCATCACCATTTGGTTTTATTTTGCTCATTAAGTAGTAATTAATTACCATTCTAATTCCAAATATACATCTCAGATAAACTATATATAGTATCTCAATTGTATCCATATTACATTCAACATGATATATCAATCGTTTTTACAAACATTAATTTTCTTATGGATCGAAGATAAGGGAACTCTCATTGTGCTTATAGACTAGATTTTTTCCAACAAAAATCTTGAATTCAAAGTGGAGAATTGAAGCCAATGTGTTTTTCATGTGTGAATTGTGGACTTGCCATGTGAATAATAAAGAAAAAACTTCACATGGTGGGTCGGTCACAAACTTAGAATAAATAAACGTGGAAGAATTGAATATTTTTATATTATCTTTGCTTGTAAAATTATTCTATCATTATTCCTTAGCTGTACTTTCTATATTTAGCATTAACCATTCGGCTCCCGTCTTCATGAGTTTGACATCTTTTTTCCAACTTTATTCAGTTAATATTGAAGTCGGCTCATCTATTTCAGAATATTTTGATTATTACAGAGTTTACATGAAAATGTAATGATTGATTAATTCATTTCCATTAAAAGGCAATAAAACTGGTTCATACTATAGTTAGCTTTCTCATCCCAATAATTAATACTATTTTTTAATATAAATTTTTTTTATTAATTTGGTACACAACCGATCCAATCCAATTAATCTTATTAATTATATAACGAGAATATTCCATTTTGGATATAGTTATAAGATGGATTTATTAATGCCAATGAACGATGAGTAGTTTTAGTTTTTTCGACACATAATTTTGTTCTGAAAATCAAGTTTTGATGCACCAGCTAGCCTCCAAAATATATAACATAAAAAATCCCAAGCTAATCAAGATGGAAATACATTTGGGATTGAGAATATATCCAACTAGATTTAGACACATGCCAGAAAAATATTCATATATTATAATTAATCATTTATATGTATATAATTTTTTTTATATTAAATTAGTTTTATTAAAATTTTGAATATTGATTATACAAATAAAATAGACAATAAATTAAATAGCTAACAAATTATATATATAAATATTCAATTAAACCAAACTTTTATTGTATATTTTGTTGGCTAATTTTTCAAAATCTCTAGTATTTTATTCTATATTGTGTTTATTTTTATGTCAAAACATATTTCATGTCAAAATATTAAAAATTTATATATATTATACTGTTAAATATCTATGTAATATCATTTTCATAAATATGTGGTAAATTATTTTTAATAATATTTTTTCTTAAAATACTTTTATTATATGACACATTTATAAATCATACTAGAGATAACACTTAAGTTTGTAAAGTTGGAAGAAATTTAAATGGAGCATGATTAATAACTTTTCTTTCTATCTCGCATCACACATATTGTGTGTCACAATTAATTATTTTGAGAATCACTTTTGAATTTTTCTCAAGGCATCCGGATGCTACTTTTCATATTCTTAATCTTAGATGGACCACCACGATTTTGATAGCAAAAATGTGAGTTTTAGACCATTAATTGAATGTTTGTTCTTTTGGCTGTGAGCTTACATTATGTGTTCACCCATAACTTCATTTTACCTTGTAAACATCTAACCAATATTATAAACTATATAAACCTTACTACTCAGAAATCCTCGATTATTGGATCACAAAAATTCATTTAACATATTAAAATTTCATTCATTTGTCTTTGGGTTAATCATGTGATTTACTATAAGATTTGAATGATAAAAGTGTCCTAATCGGTGTACTAGTCGGTCTTAATCATATGGGATCCAATGATATCTTCAAGTCGAGATCGAACTTCTAGAAACCACTTATTTATTAATAATATTGTTCTAATGATATATTTATTTATATCAAATAACTAGATTTATATTCACACAAAAAATATTCGTAAATTATATAATATTATTTATTAATAAATATAAATTAAATATTTATATAATTTTTATATTTTTATTTAAAAATATTTTTAATATTAATTTTTGTATATATAAATTAAAGAAGAAAAAATAATTGTTTAATACGAATTTAACAATATTTTTGTTAGTTTAATAAAATATATAGATTTTCTAACCAAATTAATAACAATGGTATATATTGTAATTATTCTATTAACTTAAACTCATTTATATATTTATTTGAAACTCATTTTGGTGACGATACGTCAGCATAACATTTATGTTAATAACATATCAGTAAGATTAATTTCTTAAAATATTTTTCAAATATTATATTAGGGATTATTAAACTAAATATATTTATTTTTATAGATCATTTGTACTTTTCAACGTATAATTATTATATATACTTATATTAAATTAAATATATAAATTAAATTTTCCATAAATTAGCTTTTAATGATTTTTTTAAAATTAATTTTTCGAATTTAGATGACTTATTATTAAAATACTAATAATTTTTTATATAAAATCGAAAAGTTAATTGTGTTAGTAGTCCTTTAGTTTATGTGTTGTTAAAAATTGATATAATTTAAATGATAGTAGATTATGTGAAGTATATCATTTGATGTGTTTTTCTGGACGTAAAAAATTGATGTATTTTTTGTAAAACACTTGGCGTATTAATATCGCATTTCCCCTATGTGCCATGTTTGACATAAGGAAATTTAGTTAGAAAGAAAATAAATAAACAAATTCACCAAAGTAAGAGTCGAATAGAATACATTTAGGTACTTAAAATTGAGTTAGACAATCATTACTCATCAACATAAACAATTATACAGTAGTGGCCTAAAGCCAGGGTCGGGCCTGGGCCAAGCAAAGCAAGTCCATGCTTGCGGCCCTCACTATTAATATAAAAAATCAGTCATTATTTCAAAAGTACTCTTAGCACAAATGGTAAATAAAAGTAAACTGCTTTTTTGTGTTCTTTAGTTCGAGTCCTTATAACAACAAAAAAATTTTAAACTTAGAACGGTCCAGTTTTTTATAGTATAAAACGGCCCATTTATTTTTTGCTTGTAGCCCTGTTAAATTCAAGACCGGCTCTGCTTAAAGGATAGATCTCTTGTGTCTTATGCAATGAAACGGCTTACTTGATATATTTCTGTTCTCTTCTTTAGTTTTTTTTCACAGAAATTTCAAGAGAAATATCTGAAGTTGGAGTTAAAAGACATTCTTCTTAGAAGTAACAACGAGAAGATAAAGAAAGTCTTTGCATGTGACTAGCAAAGCCAAAATACTAAATGAGTTTCTTATAGAAGAATGAGAGTTCTTCGAATAAAAGGACAAATAGATGAGCTGGTTGAGTTGCGATCAGATGAGATTGATGACGGTCTTGTTCGTTGGTATTGAATATTTCTTTTGTTTTCCAAACTGTTATCCGTTCGCTTCCTTGTTTTCATTTTTTTGCCATGAAACCAATTTATCTTAAAGATTTCATTTCAATTAGAATTTGATTATTCATCATGTATGAGGACTCCCACTAAACATTCATGGTTAAAACACCCAACTTATAATTCGCGAATTCGTAAGTTCAATTCCTATTGGATACACGCAAATAAGATTCTCCAATAAATCTATTAGAATTGGCTTTGTATCAATGAAATCTTTTAAACGATATTTACAATCACAAAAAAATAAAATAAAGAGCAAATATAATTTCTGGATAGTGTTTTAAACCTATTTTATACATTATCGTTCAATAAAGATTATATTACACATATTATATTGTAAAGTAAGCTAAGATAACAGATAGTAGGAAACTTCCAAGTCTATTTGCCCGGATCGTATGATCAAAGTCTTTTATGACTTGAGCACTTGTGTGAAAAATTGATCGGTACAACACAATCATACCAAAATACAACCTCAGAAATAAACACCATTTTCATTTCATCAAACTGCTATCACTAGTATTTTAACAAGTGGGTTTCTCTTTGGCTTCGCTGTTACATTTAGTAGCCTCTAATATTGTAGTTGGTTAACACCAAAGTAAGAGAGTTTTTAACTAAAAAAATTTAGACTTTCTTGTTGTAAAAGAAAGAGATAAACTAAAGAAGTTGTTTTTGTTCTTCAAACTTTCAAATTCATTTTCTCTGTTTTTGACATTGTGATTATATATATATATATATATATATATATTGTTCAGATAAAAATCTTAAGCATTTGAAAGAGACAATGTAACTATTAACTACACATCGTTGATTTCATCAAGGACTGCAAATCGATTACAAGTCTTGATCTTTGCCATATTGTCTGTCTGGTCCTTCTTGCCGCGCACTGTGTTCTTGTCGGGAGGAAGTACAGTCGACCGTTGAGGATGAAGCTTGGGCCAATTCTCCTTTTGGGCTTGTTTCATTTTCTCAACATTTGATCCAGAAGCTGAAGTGATGTCGTTTTGGTGACTTGGTTTAACATCCCCCCCTCAAACGTGGAGGAGGCTTGTCGACTCCAAGTTTGAACCTTAACGAACTGAAGGTTGCATGAGGCAATGACTTAGTGAATATGTCTGTAATCTGAAGATGAGCAGGGATATGCTTGACCTCTAAGGAGCCGAGAGTCACCCTCTCGCGAACATAATGATGATCGAGGTCAAAATGCTTTGTGCGAGCATGAAATGCCGGATTGGCTGTGAGGTACACCGAAGATAAGTTATCACAATAGAGCTCCAGAGTGGTTGTGAGTGGTATGTGAAGTTCTCGCAAAACAGAGCTGATCCACGTGAGTTCAGAAGCAGTTTCCGAGAGCGACCGATACTGTGTTTCGGTGGAACTTCGTGAAACTATTGACTGTTTCTTGGATGACCAAGAAATTATATTGTTTCCCAAAAACGTACAATAACTTCCGGTAGAACTTCTTGTAGCAGGGCAACCAGCCCAATCATTGTCACTATAGGCTCTTGACATAAAATCTATGTTATTGTTGAATGAAATGCTCATAGTAATCGTACCTTTAACATAGCGCAAAATCCTCTTTAGCAACTTGAAATCGGAAGTGCTTGGAGCATGCATCTTTTGACATACATAGTTCACTGCGAACTGAATGTCAGGACGTGTGAGAGTCAAATATTGCAATTTACCAGCAAAACTTCTAAGATAAGTAGGATCCGAAAACGCTTCTTGTTGATGAGGGAAATTTTTGAGCTGAAGTGGTAAAGGAGTGGGCATTGCCGTGCATTCACTCATTGCAGCCAAGGTAAGAAGGTCCTCAGCATACTTGTGCTGAGAGAGAAACAGTCCTTGCTCGTGGAAGTGTGTCTGAATTCCAAGAAAATAATGAAGCTCCCCAAGATCCTTCATTTTGAATTGTTTATTCAGCTCGTGTATAAGATTGGCCAGCTGATGAGTATTGTTTCCAGTGATAACCATATCATCAACATATAAAAGTAAGAAGATGACATCTCCGTTGTTGCAGTACACAAATAAGGACGGGTCAGGTTTGCTACAGGTGAATCCATATTCCAAGAGATAAGTGCTGAATTTGTTAAACCACGATCTTGGAGACTGTTTTAGACCATAAAGAGACTTGTGTAGAAGGCACACATGTTCTGGTTTGGAGGAATCTATAAAGCCTACAGGTTGAACCATGTGTACTGTTTCAGTGAGTTCTCCATGTAAAACGGCATTCCGTACATCCATTTGTTTTACTGTCCATTGCATCACGGTTGCAACATGAAGAACCAAGCGTACTGTTGCAGTTCGGATCACTGGACTATACGTCTCTAGGTAGTCAATACCCTCTGATTGATCAAATCCCTTTGCGACAAAGCGTGCCTTTAATTTATCCAAGAAGCCATCAACATTGAGTTTTGTTCGAAATACCCATTTGTTGCCTAAGACATATATTTCAAGGATGCGTGGAACCAATGTCCAAGTATTAGCTTCTTGACAGTTGTTAATTTCTTCTTGTATTGTTTGTTTCCATCCTTGATGTTTGAGAGCCTCCTTTACTGTTTTTGGTTCTGGAAAAGAAACTTTGTTAAGCAATAAGGCATATTTTGAGTTTGGTTTTGTAATACTTGCTCTAAGGCGTGTGACCATTGGGTGAATTGGAGGATGCAGGGCGGCTGAACTTTCTGGAACAGTTGGAATAGCAGCAACGACTGGCTCTCTGGAAGGAGGAGAGTTGTTGCCTATAGATCCATAATCAGAGTCTGGCGTACACTCAATGCTCTCCTCCAAAACAGAGATAGGTGTGGCTACTTGTAGGGAAGAGGAGGGTTGCAAATGTTGCTCAGAAGTGGAGGGTTCTGCAGCTTGAGGAGGATGAAAACGTGTTTGTGGAGGCTGTACTGAAGGCTGATGCAGAGTACTTGCAGAGAGCTTTACTCAAGGCAAAACAGATTCTGTAGCAGGTGGATTCCATGAATTTAACAGAAATGTTTTCTGTTGTTTGCTAAGATGTTTAAACAGATGTTAAATCAAGTCACCAAAACGACATTACTTCAGCTTCTGGATCAAATGTTGAGAAAATGAAACAAGCCTAAAAGGAGAATTGGCCCAAGCTTCATCCTCAACGGTCAACTATACTTCCTTCCGACAAGAACACAGTGCACGGCAAGAAGGACCAGACAGACAGTATGGCAAAGATCAAGACTTGTAATCGATTTGCAGCCCTTGATAAAATCAACGATGTGTAGTTAATAGTTGTATTGTCTCTTTCAAATGCTTAGGGTTTTTGTCTGAACAATATATATATATATATATATATATATATATGTGTGTAATCACAATGTCAAAAACAGAGAGAATGAATTTGAAAGTTTGAAGAACAAAAACAACTCCTTTAGTTTATCTCTTTCTCTTACATGGTATCAGAGTTATGGATAACATTTCCATGGACCTCTATAGCGTACCATCTTTGAATATATAAAATTGTGTGACGGTGACTTTGACCGAGAGGAATTACCTCCTTTGGAAGTCGCAGTTTGAAGCATTTTTGTCGGGACAAGGTTTGCTGGGCTTCATCAATGGCACCAGGTCTGAACCTCCAGCTTATTTCACCTCCAATGAAAGTAGTGGTTCAACAACACAAACAACAAACCCTGAACATAAAGCCTGGGTTAAAACCGATCAGGTAGTAAATTCGTGGTTGTTGGGTTTGTTTTCTGAAGATATTTTGAGCATTGTTGTCAGCTGTAACATAGCATTTGATGTTTGGGTCTCTCTCGCTAAACATTTCAACCGAGTTTCATCATCAAGGTTGTTTGAGTTGCAAAGAAGACTTCAAACCGTGACCAAAACAGATAAAGACATGAGCACTTACCTCAAGGAAATAAAGAGTCTTTGCAATCAGTTAACATCCATTGGGAGCCCTGTTACGGAGAAAATGAAAGTCTTTGCAGCATTACAAGGATTGGGAAGAGAGTATGAACCTATAAAAACAAATATTGAAGGAGCAATGGACACCTTTCCTCCACTTTCCCTTGAAGATGTAACTCCAAGGTTAATGAGCTATGAGGATCGTCTTCTAGCTTACAATATGGAGTCCACTACTTCACCTCACCTTGCTTTCAACGTGACCAGATCAACACCTCCTTTTGGCTTTTACAACTCTAATGGTAGAGGCAGAGATGTATTTTACAAAACAGATTTGGTACAAACATAAGAAGTGTCGACTGTTGAGGATGAAGCTTGGGCCAATTCTCCTTTTGGGCTTGTTTCATTTTCTCAACATTTGATCTAGAAGTTAAAGTGATGTCGTTTTGGTGACTTGGTTTAACACTTGTAACAAAGCAAAAAGAATTTTAAAAAATTAGTGGTATTCTTGTGAACATGTTAGAGTCGAGATATGTTTTGTGTTTGTTAAAAATTGTTTTACATGAGATTTAAAAAAACTTCTAGTAATATATACGTGTTGAAAAATATTTTTCTCTGACGTAGTTTTCTTTATCAATAGCTTTTCTATTTTCATATTTGACTGTTCACTATTGATTTTGCGATGTTTGAGATTTTTGCGAGAAAGTAGAGGAAAGAACATTCGTGTTTGTAATTCTTGGAGGAGTTGTTGCTTGCTGGTTATGCAGCTCTTGAATTACATAGTTTGTGAGCAAGAGCCGAGAAAATTACATAGTACCTAAGATTTTCAGTTTCTTTAGTTGGCCTAGCAGTAGTTTTCAAAATTCTCAGTGTTGAAACTGAATATTTTTTTGGGAATTGGTGGTTTGATGATTATTAGATTGAAATCCACACTAAGTACTTTAGTAGCATTAGAATCATCAAGTACAAAAGAGAGAAAGACAAGCCTAACCAAAGAAATTCACACTAAGTACGTCCAAAAGAGTAGGTTATTTGCTACTATACATACTTAGAGTGGAGATTTCCTCAAATATTAGTGTTTTTAGCTCAAGACCTTTTGTAATTCTGTACATCGCATCTTTATTGCAACCCATGTTTGGAATTCTCAAGCTGAAATGAATGTGAGATACAGTGGAAAATTGTATCATATTGAGGTATTTGGTGAAGTTATCATTACATGTACAAAATATATACTTAGAAGGTAAGAAGAGAAGTCTGGTAGCTTGGGTTTTGTACATACAATTATAGTCATGGTTCACTCATTTGACTATGGAAGGGCTAATCACGATCTTCTTACCTATAGCTCCTACAAGGCTTCCTACTTTGTGTTGGATCTAGTAATAAGAGTTTTAGCAATTGGGCCTTTGATTCATAGAGATTATTTTTAGCCAAAATTCTTGTTGATTGATATGGTTAATTAATTAAACAAACTAGATTTTGACCCACGTTTTGCATGGAAAAAATATTTATAGATAATAATTATTTATTTTATTAATTTAAATTAGATATATATATATATATATATAATTTACTTCATATTTAAAATAATTTTTTAAAAACTTTTTAATATTGATTACAAAAATAAAATAGATAATAAAATTAGATTATACAAATATATTTAAATTGTATCTATTTTGGATAAAATTATACATATGATAAATATTCAATTAAACTAAACTTTTGTTTTATATTTTGTTTGACTAATTTTTCAAAATTTATATTTTATTTTATATTATATTTATATTTTATGAAAAAATACAGTGTATGTCGAAATATTAAGGATTTACATATAATATACTGTATAATGGCAATTTTTGTAAATATTCTAATAAATTATGTCTTAGGTAATATTTATCTTAAAATGCTCTAATAATGTGATACATCAGCATGACACATTTGTAAATCACACGTTAACATAAAATTACTTTGTTAAAATGATTCTCAATTAATATATTATAGATATATCTTCTCATAATTTGAAGCCTAGTTACTGTCATTAAGATAATATGTTAACTTTTTATTTTTGACGAGAATCAAAGAGACATGTTAAAATAATTGGATACTAGATTTATACCAATAACATGCGCGAAAAAAATATTCAAAAATTATATAATATTTTTTATTAATAAATATAAATAAATTATTTATATAATTTAAATTTAAATTTAAAATTATTTTTAATATTAATTTATATATATAGATTAAGAAAAGAAAAGTAGTTATTTTTTACGAATTTAATAGTATTTTTAGGCTAGTCTAATAAAATATATTGATTATTTATCCAAATTAATAACAATGACATATATTGTATTATTTCTATTATCTTAAATCTATTTATATATTTATTTATGTTAATAATACGTAAGAATAAAATTATTTTTTAAAAATATTTCTCAATTAATATATTAGAAATATAATGAAGCTATTTGTTTCTCATTTGAATATACAATAACACATCAAAAACGTCTAGCCTTTGCAATTCTTTTACTATCTTATTGTATTATAAATATATTAAAGTATTGGTTTACTTTATATTTACATTTACCACTTTCTTAAATCTTAAAATATCATCATTACTACTCCTATTGACTAACAAACCTGGTTTTTGTCAAGATTTTACAGAACGGGAACCTCCCATCTTGTAAGCGGTTGACTCTAATTTTGTTTCTTTTACCAGATTGTGTCATGTCTTTCTTCTCATTCTGCTTATGTAACTTATCCGTCATGCATCTCATTATCGCTATGTTCATTCCCTTCACAATTTTGCTATGTTCATTCGCTTCACAATTATCACAATTTCGTTCTATTGTAAAAAAATTTAATCGTCTTTGTTTTTATCAAAAATTTTACTAAAATGATTTATTTTTATCAATTGTCTTATTCGATTTCTTACCGCAAGTAGTTGCGGTTGTAGCTACGGTCAACACTGTAATTTCGGTATATGTTGTTCGTTTTTCTGCTGTCGGCGGTTGCGATTGATCGCATACTTTTAATCATACCGTTGTTTTAATCAACGAATAAAAAAATTATGACGCATGACAAAGTGTTTGACTATTGCGATTGACTACAAATAGTTGTGGCAGTTAAACAAAAAACAATCTGCCGCATTCATAGTTTTCTACGACTTACAAACGAACATGACTAATATGTATTAGATCATCAGTTTCAATATTTTCTGTTTGTTATTGAATTCTGGTATTATTATTTGGTCATATAAGAAGGACATCATAAATCAATAGACATTTATAAGAAGTGAAGGTTTAAATTGAGTTACTTTTGAAATTTAAAATGTAATATTTGTAAATTGTTTTGAGGATGAAATTCCTTTTATATATTAAGTGGAGAACCAGTAAAAGTGCTCAGAATCTTATATGTACACTAGGGAATACAACTGAGAAGAGTTATACCGAACATTACTGTGCCGAACCCGGTTTAAGTTTGGATTAAGGTTTGAGTGTTGGCAATTGGGCATTTTATCCATAGAGATTATTTTTGGCTAAAATACTTTTTGATTATACATTGTTAATTAGTTCAACAAATATATCTTTTTATGATTTGATAATGTCATTAGGATGAGAATAATATTCAAACTATTATATTTGTGTTTTTTTTAATTTTGATTATCTGACTCATTTTCTTCTTCATTGTCAAGGCGTATGATAGCAAACGTGCGCATTTGTTGTAAACTCCAAATTACCCCTTATCATTAGTTTTTCTATCCTCATCTTTTTCGTCACTCCTAACAAACTTTTTCTCAGAGACACATACACAAAAGCAAATCCCAGGAGAAGAAGTGAAAAAATGGCAGCGACGACTTTATCCATCGCAAGCTCAATCTGTTCCTCATCTTATCCCATTCTCTCTTCCTCCCATCACTTTCCTCCTCGACCCACTACAATCGAATTCCCCCCTCGCCTTAATGCTTCTTCTATGCTCAGCCACCGTGCAACCCACATCCGTCCCATCGCCGCCGTCGAAGCTCCGGAGAAAATCGAGAAAATAGGATCTGAGATCTCATCTTTGACTCTCGAAGAAGCCCGTATCCTCGTCGATTATCTCCAGGACAAGTTCGGTGTCTCGCCGCTGTCTTTAGCTCCTGCTGCAGTGGCCGTCGCAGCTCCGGCTGATGGTGGTGGTGCGGCGGTAGTACAGGAGCAAACCGAATTCGATGTTGTCATCAATGAAGTTCCCAGCAATTCGCGTATTGCAGTGATTAAAGCAGTTAGAGCTTTGACTAGTTTGGCTTTAAAGGAGGCTAAGGAGCTCATCGAAGGATTGCCCAAGAAATTTAAGGAAGGTGTGACCAAAGATGAAGCAGAAGAAGCAAAAAAACAGCTTGAAGAAGCTGGTGCTAAGGTTTCTATTGCTTAAGTAAAATCGAAAGTTGAGAAAAAATTGTGTCTTTTTGTGTTGTTAGCAATAGTTTGCGTTTGGAAATGTTGATTCAGCTTTTGAAAAAATTATTGTTATTTTGAATTTATTTGGTTTCTAATATCTGATTTACTTCATTGACATTAGCTTCGTTAGGTGCACATAAGAAGACATAAAAACAGAACACAACTACACTCACAGTTAGCTTCCTGACTTCTGTTTATGTAAAGGTATACGATTGAGTTTTTACGTATAACCTTTTCTATCTTTTTCTGGCTCAAATACTAAACTTTTCGCATCGAAATCCAAACGGAAATCGGATTAGGAAATAGAAAACTAGAGGCAGACAAATTGTTTATGTTTTCCTGTATTTTATTTTAGATGTTGTAGATGTCAAAAATTAAATTATTCTGTGTCAATTCTTAAGCGAGAAACACTGTAATGGGCCTTCGATTGAATAAAGCCTACTAAATATCTATAAATAAGGTTGAGATGAGTCTTTGTTTCGAAACAAAAAACCCTAATTTCTGTACGTCTTTCTCCGCCGCTGCTATCTTCTTATGGTTTTTTTCGTTTTCTTGCTATTGAAAGTAATGTTTTTTGGCGAAGATGAGTAATGCTTAATATTTCTGACACCTCTTGTATGAGAAGAGTCTGATAAACTCTTCTTTGAGCACATTATGCAAAACACTGAGCCTCTTTTTGAATTTATGTTCGATTTGGATTTGAGCTGTGTACAGTGCGATGATTGTAAAGTAATTCCTCGTACTGAAAATGCATTTGGCTTGATAGACTAATATTACACCCATAGAATATGAGCACTTTCTGTTTTCTTTTTATCGATTTATAAAGGCGATGATGAATAATGCTTAATATTTCTGACACCTCTTGTATGAGAAGAGTCTGATAAACTCTTCTTTGAGCATATTATGCAAAACTCTGAGCCTTATTTTTATATTTTTAACAATCTTTCTATAGAATTAGATAATTTTTTTTAAAAGATTAGATCTTATTTGGTATAAGATGAAATGCATATGTTCACCATGTGAATTCACTAACTTCTTCAAGAAAAAAAAGAAGAAGTTAGAGAAATTGTTTCCATCCTTCAAAATCAAACTTGTTGCTAGGCCTGTCTTTATGTTTCATGATCCGTTGACCCCATCCCGTTTGACAAGGTGCAGGAGGGGTGCTGGTTGCCTAAGCTAAGCTTTTAAAAATCATTAGCAGGTCAGAGCAGATGCAGGTCAACTTTATTTGTAAAACAGGTTATTCGGATACTCGTAGAAAGTGTTCGTCTTTCTCGACATCTCCGGTGATTCCATTGTCGTTTATTACTGTCATTTCTGACTATGGTATCTATCTCCTTCTCTCTCTACACTTCTGTAACTCTCAATCTCTCTTTCTATCTCTATCTATATATCTTTTTCACGGTTTCTTTCTACGCCTCTCTCTCGAGTCTCGGTCTCTCTCTCTATCTCGTTCTCCTTTTCTCACGGTCTCTTTCTCATATGAGCGGGTAACCCGCCGAGCCCACCTCATTAATGTGGAGCGGTGCGAGCTCTGGCTATGCACATTTGCGGATTCGACAATTTTGTTTTATGTGAATAATTTTCATCTGAACCTGCGGTTGGACTAGTCAGACGGGGCGGATACCATCTGCTTGACGAGCCCACATGTTGCAACTAATGAGAGCACATAGTTAATGAAAAAAATGCTGAATCAACAAATCCTAGAAATCTGACCGAGAGGTTGACGTTGATGTCAATCAGTTTTCTTAATGCGTAATATGTTTAATAGCATAGTGTGATGATTTGGTCTGATGGCTGAAGAAGAAAAAGAGTAAAAAATCTTTAATTTGATTCTGATAGCGATATGTCCAGACTCATTAGCTTCACACTCATAAGACTTAGTCAAAGAGATGTAATAACGACATCTAGAAGTATTACGTATATGTATAAGCATAAATGTACATATACGTGCCCATGTGAGGTTTCTTATAACATGCAGAATCGTATTTATTGCTATATTACGCTAATAAAAATGGAACAAAAATACAATTTTGAAAGTTCGTTTTAAAGAAGCTAACATTATAAAATAAAAATAAAAATAAAAACTAATTATGCAACGAAGTAGGCATGATTCAAGATTCCTCTCCTCTTGCTGTGTCAGCAATTACGTATCCATTTCCTTATTGATTCATCAGCTATCGTTTATTGTTATACTGACTAATATAACCAGTCTTATTAGATTTGCGATTAAAATAGTAGACATGAATCTGCACTACTAGAATTTGCAGATATCAGAGCAAAATACTTAAATACTTAAATAAATAAATAGTAATATATTTTTAAAACACACAAATATTTATTAATATAAATAACATTAAAAATATAATACTTTCAGAAAATTATGTTGATAAATTTATATATATTATATAATATTATTAATTGAAAATTAATATTTTTTAAAAAGATATTAATAAACCGCAATTGACAAAATAACACTTTTTTAAATTGTTGTTATAAATAGAACATTATTAATTTAAATTTTTAAAAATATGACAAATTTAATATTAAAATATTTTAAAACTTTTTTTAATAAAAAAATTAAATTCTAAATTAGTAAAAATTAAAAAATATAATATTTTAATTATATTTATAATTTATTTATGATAAAATATGTATTTTAAGAAAATAATTTTGTTGTTTTTAAAATTTTAACTTTAGAATTTTAAATTTAGAAATTCTTTTTAAAAAATATGTTATTTTAAAGTATTATTTTAATGTGATTACATTGTAAAATAATATTTTTACAGTTTTATGTTCTAAATTTTACTAATATTAGTTTAAATTTATAATAATAACACAAATTTAATAAAAAAAATTTAAACTTTTTTCTAATAAAAATAATATATAAAAATCTTAAATTAGAAATAACTACCAAAATAATATTTTAATTTTATATATTATTTATTTAAATTGAACAAGTTCATATAATTAATTTATACTATTTTAAAAATTTTAATTTTAATATACTTCATTTAAAATAAAAACATAAAAATATGTTATTTCAAAATATTATTCTCATCTCAAATCCCAAATTATAATTAAACATTCTCAAAGGTCTAACCAGTATAGTTTGAAAGCATCTTCAACAATATGTCCAAGAAATTATGTATTGTAATTTTGACTTGGAATTATTAGTATTTACCATAACCATATAACCATAGTGTTTATAATATATCATTGACAAAACTATTTGAGTGAATCTAAACACCAAACACACTTGTAGCGGTATAAGCTTCTAGAAAGTCTACGTTATGCTTTCTTCATCGTTGATGCAATGTCACACTATTAAACTTCTTTACATATTTACTGATATTGCCATTCCCATCTTCCTCATCAGCTTCCTATTATATATTCAGTTGTTTGCAGAAGAATACAAAAAACGCCATTAAAGCAAAAATCTCTCTATTCTCTTCTCTCTTCATGCTCTTTTCGTTTGTCAACTATAAAATCCGGTAGAGAGAGATATCGAGAAGGAAATGGAGAAAGCTGATGATAGTCATGACTCTAGTGAATGTACGGTGTCTTTTTCACCTAGCTTCAGAATTTACTCCGGCAATGAAATCGCCGCGATCGCCGAACGAGTTGCCGATGAGGAAGGAGAGGAATTCGAGTTTGCGATTCTCCAAACGAATGCGTCTTCGTCAATTGTCGACGGTGGACTTTTGTTCCCGGTTTTTGATCAGGATCTCGTCTCCGTAAACTCCGCCGTGAAACCTGACGGTGTCGTTTCCTCGGAAACGGTTTTGACTCCGTTAAAAAATTTGTTCCTCCGCGAACGTGACGGTCATCAGACATCGCAACAAACGTATTCATCGTCTTCATCCGACGACGAGGATGACGATGAGCTCAACGCGATCCCGAGCGAGATCTACTGTCCATGGACACCAGCGAGATCCACGGCAGAGATGTCGCCGAGCGGAGGTTGCAGAAAAAGCAAATCTACAGGATCGTCTTCCACATCGTCATGGTCGACTAAAGGGTGGCGTATAAGAGATCTACTAAAGAGAAGTCAGAGCGACGGGAAACAATCACTTAAATTTCTGAATTCAAATTCAAATTCAAAAGTAGATGAATCTTCAAAGACGAAAGTGATGAAGAAGAAAGAGAAGAATGTCTCTGCACATGAGAAGTTTTATCTGAGGAACAAAGCGATAAAGGAAGAAGACAAGAGAAAATCATATCTACCGTACAAACAAGATCTCGTTGGACTTTTTGCTAATTACGGAAAATCTTTTACTCCGTTCTGATCCATAAACAAACTCTTATCTTCTTCTCTTTGGATTTTTCCGGCGAAATTAGATTTTTTTTCCAAAGAAAAAAAAAAGATGTGGTTTAACTTGCATTCGTATCTAACAATAATGATATTATAGTTTATAAAAATGTACACTAGATAACGAAAAAAATATTTTCTTAATTTACAATTATATTACGCACAAATGTAACACCATACAAATATTTTAATATAAATATTATATATTATGTTTAAATATAACACTAATTATTTAAATTTATAAAAATACCATAAATTTAATACTAAAATAATTAAAAAAAAATTTCTAATAAAAAAATTTTAAACCATAAATTTAAAAAATTAAATTCAAATATTATATTTTAATTTTCTATGTAATTTATTTAAAATAAATAATTATTTTTATATAATAATTTATGCTATTTTAGTGCGTTAAATTTAAAATTGTGTTATTTATTATATTACTCTATAATTAATTAAAATATTTATAAAAATGATTTTAGATAATATTTAATAATATATTATACATAAATTTTTAATATTTTAAAATAAAATTAAATATAATATAAAACAAAATATTAAAACTTTTAGAAAATTGATTAAATAATATAAAAATAAAAATTTAGATTATCATATTTACAATTATTTACTTATTTAGTAATATTACAATATTATTTATTAAAATAATAAATAATTAAAATTATAATGTGTAAATAATTTTTTTTGAGAGTAGATCTGAATTTGGTTTCATGATTACAGTTAAGTTATACTTTTTTTTCTGGGTGTGTACACAAGTTTTGATAATAAAGTTGCATCGCTTTCATAAGTTTGGGCGTAGGATGATGTAATTATGTTTGCAGATATTTTGTATTCAATTTTATAATGAAAGAATAATTATTAGAACAAAAAAACGGTTGCAAGTTGCGTGGTTATATGAAGTTGATGTGGATGTTTTTGGTTCAAGAAAAAGAGATTCAAACACGTATATAAAGGAAAACAATAACCCAACTTTTATAGATAGAAATCATTTAATTATGCTATACATTATATATATTCAACATTAATTATTCTTCTTTCATTATTTTTCTCTTTTTTCTTCTTTTTCTTCTTTTTTATCTTTGACTAACATTTGTTTACATATTTAATGATTTGAGTTTCTAAAATCGAACATAAATCTCTAACACAAACATATGAAGAAATAATTACAAGAAATAATTTATCGAAACTTAATAACATTTTATTTCGTTTTTAAATAGAAACTATATGATATATGTATTTGATTTTTTAAAATTTATATTTACACAAATTTCAGATTATTAATTGGGCTTTACGGTTTATTACATATAACTATTTATTGTACCATATTATTTGTCTACCTTCTACAAAAAATGGATTTGAGTTTAAGTTTTTAATTTGAAATTTAAAATTTATAAATTTAAAATTATTTTATGTAAGAATATTGTAAATAGTATAATATACCACTATATATCACAATATCATTATACTCTATTTATTTTACATAAAACCACATAATATATGATTTATTTAAAAAGTAACAAAATACATTAATTTGAGATTATTAATTGAGTTTGCAACATTTTTAATTGAGTTTAAGGTTTAGTATTTATAATATAAGTTGGTGTATGAAGAGTAATGGAAACAACATGATATATTCTTCTATTCTATGTAATTTTATATTATTATATGTTATTAATTACAAAAACTATTCAATATTAATAATAACACATATTTGAATTTTAAGTTTATTTATAAGGTTTGAAACGTATTTGTTGGGATTGGATTTAGACTTTTATTTTTACAGTTTAATTTTAATAAATAAAAATTTGATGAGTATAATCTCTCATTTTATTTTATGTGTTTATATATAATATAATGTGTTTTAATTACAAACATTATTCAATATTTTGAGAAATATGTGTTTAATTTCAAAAATTTGAGTTGTGATATATGTGAACAAATTTTTTTTATTTCTTAATAGGATCAAGTTTTGAATCAAATTATTCAATACAATCTAAAGTAAAATAATTGAAAAAAGTATAATGTTGTTTTACAACATAAGAAATAGAAACTTACAAGAAGTATTCCAGTTGTTAAAATACTATTCAGTAGGGAAAATCTGTTATTTCATAACCAAAATATATTTGGATGTTCGATATATACTTAAGTTTTGGAGCTGTCCAAAACTATACATGAATTATAATTAAATTTAAATTTTATATCCAAAATTTATATAATATGTCAATTTATACACTCACCGTAACGGGTTAGAATTGTGTTAATGGATGCTGATGTGGCATCCGTGTGGCATATGACGTGGTAGATGATGTGGCATCCGTATGGCATATGACGTGGTAGATGATGTGGCATAAATTCATTAAACCGTAGAAGTAGATGAAACAATTAAAACGCGTGAAATGAGTTTGTACCACGTTATCTCGGTTTGTGTATATGATGTGACTGATGACATGGTCTTTATTTCTATGGTTTAATGAGTTTTTGCCACGTCATTTAAATTTGTGCAGATGACGTGACCTCTATTTTTACAATTTAATAAATTTACGCTACGTCATCTATCACACAAATGTCACATCAACATCAGTTAATGGAATTTTAATCCGTTACGGCGAGTGTAAAAATTTCGGATATGAAATTTGAATTTAAATATATTTCATATATGGTTTTGGACAATCCAAAATTTAAGTGTAAATCGAACATTTGATTATAGTTTAGATATGAAATACCCGATTTTCCCATTTCCATACAAGAAATATATTCTAATTGTTAAATACTATTGAAAATTTACTTACCTAACTAATTGTTTTGCTTTATATATTATATTCTTAATTTGATGTGTTTTTGGGTTTTTTTTTTGCTTTTACTAAATGCCATAGAATTTAGAATGAAAAAATAAATATAAAAATGGAAATACTCTAAATTTAAGAATATGGTATAAAACAATGATTGACGTGCTATGGAAAATTGTATTTCAGTGATGATGTGTGATCATATGATGTTATTTAGGCTAATTTTATCCAATTAACGGTTCTACACAATGGTTAATATAATTATTAGTAACATCAGAGCCCAGTCAAACATGATTCACGTGGACTCATACAATCAGCCCAAAGCCATATCTGAAAGGACGTCATCTCGTGGCACAACGGATATCTGAAACGACGTCATCTCGTGGCACAACGGCTACATCTTCATCAACCTGTACAAATAATAGTACAGTCACCAATGGAAGAAAGATTTCCCTTCATAACCGATTTTATCTTCTAGGATCTAGTGCTCAATGATTAGCCTGACACTTGTCAATAGATTATGCATTTTGTTCTACTATAAATTGATGCATTGTAAACGTTTTCTATCATCATGAAAAATCTTACCTTTATATTCCTTTGTTCTTCTTCTTTAAGTTTTTCTTAAGCTCACATGGTATCAGAGCCATGGCAAATGAAGGAGATACGTTTTCTATAGCTGCTCTTAGCATCTCTCAGTGTGTTACAGTAAAACTCACCGAGAAAAATTACTTTCTTTGGAAGACACAATTTGAATCCTTTCTAGCAGGGCAACTCCTGATCGGTTACGTTAATGGCGCTGAACCTTGCCCTCCCACCACACTTTCTTCTAAAACTAGTGATGTTGTTACAGAAACCAGTAACCCTGCATTTATCCGCTGGTATAGGCAAGATCAAGTCGTCAGATCGTGGTTATTAGGATCCGAAGAGATCTTGAGCAAAGTCTACTATTTAACCACGTCTCAGGAAGTCTGGTATGCTCTAGCTAAGCATTTTAATCGTATATCTGCATCATGACAGTTCGAGCTTCAGCGAAAGTTACAAACTGTAAGCAAGCAAAATAAAACAATAGATGAATACCTATGCGAGTTTAAAGGAATATGTGACCAATTGAGCTCAATCGGTCTGCCTGTGGCAGAGAATATGAAGATCTTTGGTGTTCTAAATGGACGTGGAAAGGAATACGAGTCCATTACTACGTGCATTGAGAACTCGATGAACAACTTTCCTAGCTAGTCCTATGATTCCGTCGTCTCTCAAATCGTTAGTTTTGATGACAAACTACAGAAATACACAGCTTCAACAGAAGTTAGTCCTCATTTGGCCTTTGCAACAACTCAACAAAATGCCTTTTCAAGCTATCCAGCTAGAGGCAGAGGAGTCTTTGCTAGTCGAATGGGAACTCGAGGTTTTTACTCTAGAGGAGGATACACGACAAGAGGTCGCGGTTTCTATCAGCAAATCAGACAACAACCTGGACAAAATTCTGAAACAACTCCTCGCCCTACATGTCAAATATGTGGGAAAATTGGACATGTTGCTTTTAAATGTTTCCGGCGATTTGATCATGCTTTTTAGGGTGAAGAAATGCCTCAAGCCTTGACTGCTGTAGCAACTTCAGACTATGGGATCAATCCTAAGCAAGGTGCAGAATGGTACTCGGATACTAGAGCCACCACACATGTGACAAACTCTGCTCAATACCTTCAATAATCTCAGCCCTATGAAAGTCAAGATTCAGTAATAGTAGGTAATGGCGATTTTCTTCCAATAACACATGTCGGATCTATCGCTTTGCCTGCTCTACAAGGTACTCTGCCCCTTAATGATATTCTCGTTTGTCCGGGTATCACTAAATCTTTATTGTCTGTATCCAAATTGACATCAGACTTCCCCTGCTCTTTCACATTTGACTCTGATTTTGTGTTTGTGAAGGACAAACAAACCAATCGAATTCTCAGCCAGGGCAGAAAATGTGATGGTCTTTACAAGCTGGACAGTTCGCATCTCGTGGCATTTTACTCATCTAGACAACATGTTGCGAGTGCGGACATCTGGCACCAAAGACTAGGTCACCCTCATCAACAAGTTCTTCATCATCTTTCTTCAATAAAAGCTATTTCCGTGAATAAGAAGGTCTCCATATTATGTGAATCATGTCAGTGTGGTAAAACCAGCCAGCTGCCTTTCTCTCAGTCCTCCTTTCATGCATCTCGTGTTCTTGAACGCATCCATTGCTATGTTTGGGGACATGCACCTGTAATTTCAGTTTAGGGTTTTCGATATTATGTAGTGTTCATTGACAATCATTCACGATTCAGTTGGTTTTACCCTATTAAGCTGAAATCAGATGTGTTTTCTGTGTTCAAAAAATTCCAGCAACTGATTGAACTTCAATATAATCAGAAAATACAAGTCTTTCAATCAGATGGAGGTGGAGAATTCCTCAACAATGACTTCATAACTCACCTGACAAAATGTGGAATAAAACAGTTGATTTCCTGCCTTCATACGCCTCAGCAAAACGGTCTAGCTGAGCGCAAACACCGTCACATTTCTGAACTAGGTCTCACTATGATGTTTCAAAGTAATGTGCCACAGAATCTTTGGGTAGAAGCGTTCTTTACAACAAATTTTCTTGCAAATATCCTTCCCACATCAGTCTTTAATAGAGTTCTCAGTCCCTTTGAAGTTCTCAATGGACAAAGCCCTGTTTACACCTCTCTGTGAGTGTTCGGTTGCAGTTGCTTCCCCTATCTCCGGCCATATGCTCACAACAAATTTGATCCCAAAAACTTGTTATGTGTATTCATGGGTTACAACAACAAGTATAAAGGATATAGGTGTTATCATCCACCAACAGGCCGAGTTTACATCAGCCGACATGTTCTGTTTGATGAAAATCAATTCCCTTTCAAAGACAAATACCAACATCTCTTACCTCCAGCTTCTACGCCTCTGCTTTTTGCCTGGAGCTCTAGGTTTCAATCAGTCACTTTGCCCTATGCTTCTCGCACTCTGCTTGAAGAGCAACCTTCCTTTACAACAGTTCACCTCCCTACAACAGCAACCAACTGTTCGTCTGATATATCCTCCTCATCTCCACATCATGCCGAAAACGATGACATTCTGCAAACAGAAAATGAAGAGCATCAGTCTATGTCTTTATCTGATGAAGTTCCACCTCTCTTGCCACAACAACTTCATGTAGTAGATAATATGCATTCGATGCGTACTCGTGGCAAAGATGGAATTCGTAAACCAAATCCCCGGTATGTGTTAACAACTTTTACAGAAATTCCAGCTGAACATGCTGGTTGGAAGGCTGCTCTTAATCATGCTGGTTGGAAGGCAGCTATGCAAGAAGAATTTGATATCTGTAAGGAAACAGACACTTGGGAGCTTGTTCCACCTCCTGTTGGAATCAATTTACTTGGCTGTCGCTGGGTATTCAAAACAAAGTTAAAATCTGATGGAACTTTGGATAAACTGTGTGCTCGATTAGTAGCTAGAGGTTTTGAACAGGAAGAAGGTATCGACTTCCTCGAAACCTACAGCCACGTAGTCCACACTGGTACTGTTCGAATGGTGTTTCATTTGGCTACAACTTCACAGTGGGAAATCAAGCAATTGGACGTGAAAAATGCGTTTTTACACGGGGATTTGCAGGAAGAGGTCTATATGAGTCAGCTTTCTGGGTTCATCAACTCTGCTAAAATTGAATATGTATGTCGATTAAAGAAATCTCTCTATGGTTTACGCCAAGCTCCTCGTGCGTGGTTTGATAAATTCACTTCATACCTTCTTGAATTTGGATTTGAATGCAGCAAAGCCAACCCTTCTCTGTTTGTCTTTCGCCGAGAAAACAACATTATGTTTCTTCTCCTTTATGTCGATGACATGGCCCTCACAGGGAATGATTCAGCTCTTCTCAATACTTTGCTGGAAAAACTCAGTATTAATTTTCGGATGAAAGACATGGGTCCACTCCAATATTTTCTTGGCATCCAGGCTAAATTCACATCAACATGACTCTTCTTAAATCAGGAGAAGTCTGTGAGGGATCTCCTACACACGGCAAAAATGACAGACTGTGCTCCGATGCCCACACCATTACCTCTTCAGCTTGATCGAGTTCCTCATCAAGAACAAGCATTCTCTGACCCAACTTACTTTCGTCGTATCGCCGGCAAACTGTAGTACCTGACATTAACACGGCCTGATATCCAGTTCGCTGTTAACTTCATTTGTAGGAAAATGCATTCTCCCTCTGTATCAGATTTTTCTTTGCTCAAACGCGTTCTTCGGTACTTGAAAGGGACAACCACAATGGGAATTTATATGACATCTCAATCTGACTCTGTTTTACGTGCATACTCTGACAGTGATTGGGCTGGCTGCTCTGAAACCAGAAGATCTACTAGCGGCTTCTGTACCTTCCTCGGCTCCAACATCATCTCGTGGTCTGCAAAACGACAGCCCACTGTTTCTCGCTCTTATACTGAAGTTGAGTACCGCGCCATGTCATTTGCAGCTCAAGAACTGGCCTGGCTTGCTTCCCTGTTGCGAGATGTTGGAGTTACTCAACTTGGACCTACAGAACTTTACTACGACAATCTTTCTGCTGCCTACCTCACCGCCAACCCAGCTCTTCACTCTTGTTCAAAACACATTGAAACAGATTACCATTACGTCCGAGAAAAGGTTGCCTTGGGAACACTGGTAGTTCGACACATTCCGACAGAACTCCAGCTCGCAGATATCTTCACAAAATCTCTTCCGATCATGACATTCCAAAGTTTGCGTTTCAAACTCGGTGTTGGTCTTCCACCAACCACGAGTTTGCGCGGGGCTATTAACAACATCAGAGCCCAGTCAAACATGATTCAAGTGGGCTCACACAATCAGCCCAAAGCCATCTCTGAAACGACGTCATCTCGTGGCACAACGGCTACATCTTCACCAACCTGTACAAATAATAGTACAATCACCAATGGAAGAAAGATTCCCCTCCATAACCGATTTTATCTTCTAAGATCTAATACTCAATGATTAGCCTGACACTTGTCAGTAAATTATGCATTTTGTTCTACTATAAATTGATGCATTGTAAACGTTTTCTATCATCATGAAAAATCTAAACTTTATATTCTTTTCTTCTTCTTCTTTAAGCTTCTCTTAAGCTCACAATAATTACTATCTCCAATCTCAAGTATGAAAAGTTTAAATATAGTTTGCTTATGCAATTAAATTCTAAGTTTTGAAAAAAAAAACAAAAAAGAGAAGGGAAGAAGAGTTTTTTCAAGCTCATCTCTCACTCTCTCTTTATATGTGTGTTTATTTTATTATGAGAAACACAATTACATATCAATGCTCTAATCAGTTTGGGCTTGTATTTGACACTTTACAAAAGCCTATGCGGCCCAATAAAAGCTGACGAGCCCAGTTCGTAGTACGACCCAAACCACAGGTGACCGACGACCTGCCAAAGAGGTTATATTTAATGGCTTGTGAGGACAGTCGATTGATCTTCCCAATAAATCAACAACGTTTTGGATTTGCCTTGTCGTTTGAGTATTCATTTATTTATGACTTTGAAATACTTTGATATTTTAATAGTTAACTTCATAAATTTTCAAAATATTTTAATAATTTAATGAGAAGAATATATGAAAAAATAAAGACATAGTTTTAGGATCGAGGAAATTGTGTGAGACAATAATTTTATTACCATATCTATTCATAGTCACATTTTTTACTATTCTCTTAAAATCATTAAAATAATAGGTTTTTATTATTCTTTACTATTCACACAACAAACGTTTACTATAAATTTTATATCCAAAGAAAAATTAAAGACAAACAAAAAAACGAGGAAAATGTGTGATTGGAAAAAGTGGAAAAATTAAAACAAAGAGATATATTTAAAAAATAGTATGACATTAATTTCTATCCAATGATATATCGCAAAATTTAATCATTTATAACAAAACATCTTAAAAGTAAAGAATATTTAAACTAAGAAAGCATACATTATATATAAGAGTTTGAACTCATCACATGCTTAAATCAAACCATTACATCTAGACATTGAACAATGGTTGGACAGTTTTTCAAAGAAATCACAAGATTAGACCACAAAACCTTCCCCCAAACCTCTCTTGATCTTCGTCGTTCCAACGCAATTCCGACACACCAAATCTCAGTGTCTCCACGATTACCCCAAGATTTAAATATAATCACAAGATTTCCACCGCAATTCGCTATTCTAGACCCTCGAGGACAACGCATAACAGGTAGACCTTCAACACCTTTCACGAACCTCCAAACCCTAGCTCTTGGATCATAAAATCTTATTATTCGAGTCTCACAATCAAAAGTGTACAACATGTTGTCAATAATACAAGAACTAACTTGCCAACCCACATTCAAAACATTATCCTTTTTCCACTTATTCACTTTAGGATCATAAACAAAGCTATTGTTACGATCCATTATGTAAATCTTTGCGTTCATCACAAAACTCTTGAGTGTTCTCTCGTACAATTTTTCATTACACAAACCCGAAAAACACTCCCAAGATTGCTTCTTAATGTCGAAAACTTC
Source organism: Pugionium cornutum (assembly GCA_018901935.1). NCBI lineage: Eukaryota > Viridiplantae > Streptophyta > Magnoliopsida > Brassicales > Brassicaceae > Pugionium > Pugionium cornutum. The sequence continues at coordinate 9,334,621 of CM032162.1, forward strand.
AATCCAACTGTTCAATGAATCTGTCGTCTTACAACCTCCAATTACATAAATCTTCTTGTCAACAACACCAAGTGCAGCGCAACCACGTGCCACACGCATATTAGGAAGAAACCGACACGTTCGAACCCGACAATCGATAACAAAGACGTTAGAAGTGAGCTCACCATTGACACATCCACCAAAAACATAGATCTCGTTATCGATCACAGTAACAGAAGATCCCCAACAAGGCAGAGAAGGGAAAGAAGATGTAATGGGAACCAACTTATAGTTATAAAAGTTAGATTCACTTCTGTAAGGTTTTTGATTGAGAGTGTACCAAATAGGGTTTTGCTCATGATGGAATCTCAAAGCAACGTAAAGAACGTTTTCACTGCTTCGAAGGAGTGATCTTACAACGTTAAGCTCTGTTGAAGCTATGAGACGAGAGAAAGTATTGCAGACAAGAGATAGTGAAGGGTAGTCACATCTTGGAACGTATGCGAAACAGTTCACAACGATTTCATCTGGTAAGGAAGAAATCGAAGCGACATTAGTAGTCGGATTCTTGGACTTTGATTTCTTGAATTTTGGTGACATAGTTGATAGGACTGTGTGAGAGATACAAAGTGAATGGTTGCTACTGGAGTTTATATAGTATTTTATTATATTTATTAAATAGATAAAAGGAAACCATGTTCTGTTGTAAATGACTATTAATTAGTAGTAGTTTAATGCCTTAAATGGATGGTTCAACTGTTTAAGATATAAATGCATTTTGTTAATGAGGGTTAGTCAAAGATTCATTATATCCTATTTAATAGTATCTATTAACTGCTATGTTTTTAATAATTTTTTTTTGGCTTTGAATAAATTATAATGTATCCAGCCCATCGTATTTATATCTCATACAATGAATAAAAACGACAAAATAGATAACACTCCGTAAAAGTGAAATAGTAAAATATCTGATATGTGACCGTTGTTTACTTTCTGACCTAGTTTTAGGAGGGCCGACATAACTATATCAAAATTTTTTAATTAATTGTTATGAGTAATTTTTTTTAATATTTTTAAATCGTCTTTCTTTTGTAAATCTTATTGTTGCCAATGAAATAATAAATTTTTATTTATATTATTTAGTAAATATATATGTTTCATCGACTTTTTTTTTAGTTTTTTTTTTATGAATTACATAATAAATCACTTAATATCTAATAAATCATTAAATATAAAAAAGAGTTTTAGATCTGGTCATTCAAATATTCGGTTTAGTTTCAGTCGGTTATTTTTTATTTTGTCTTTTCGATTAGAGAGATCAAAAGTCGAGTCGATTATTTTTATATTCGAGTTCGGTGTTGGTTTGTTTATATCTCGGTTTTAGTCGGTTTGAATATTAAATTTAAAAACTAAATATAATTTGGCTATTGTTCGGTTCGGTAATATAACCTAATAAATTGAAATAATCGAAACATATAAGATATGATATTTAAATAATATAATAATTTTATTCTTCTTAAATTTATAATTATTTGTTTATAGAAAATATCAATTTAATTATTTGTTTGTTGTTATGAAATTTATAACTATTTTTTTATAGAAAAATATCGATTTAATTTTTATTTTAAAAGTATTTAAATAATTCTATTAGTAATATTTTTGTACATACATAAAAATATATTATTTATTATTATCAGTAGTATAAACATAAATAATTAATAGTACCACAAGTAATATAATATGATATGTTGTAAGTTTCGTGTATCGAAAGAGAGTAAAATACAAGATTTTATGTAAAAAGAGAAAAATGATGTGCTCTTTAATAATTCGGTTTTATTCGAATCTTATTTTAGTTTTTGATTCGATTCGGTTAATAGTTCTATAGTTTCTCAAAATATCCAATTGGTTATTTTTATAATGTAATACCAACCAAAATCCATTTTTTTTATTTGATTTTAGTTTTGGTTTGGTTCGGTTCATTCTATTAGAATTATTTGGCAAAGCCTAAAGAGTTATAACCGGAGACATACGTATTTCTTTACCCATCGAAACAAAATATATATTGAATGTGATAATTTGTTTTGAGCTCATCGTAGTTTCTTTTTGTAATAATAGAAAATCAAACGTAAAGAAAAACAAATGTTAAAGGCTAGAAACAAAAAGGTTAATAGTTTTATCTCTATTTTAGTCTCTATTCACAGACACCTTTCTATGTTTTGTTTTATTACCAACTCTAATTTTCATATTTGTGTTTGCATATAATGTTAAAAACTTCTTGATATATAATTTGATCGGCGAAACAACCGACTTATGATGAGGTGTTTGAGATCATAGCCATCAACAACTCGTATTAGCACATAAGTTGCAGAGTAAGCGACAATCAACGTCCTGACGAGCCAATAATTTCGGATAGGAGAGCAACCAGAGCCATTAGAGAACCACACAAGCGGCTAACACGGATTTATTTGGCAATATTTCCCTTGATGACGATGAATTATTACAACGAAACATTACGACTACTTGGATACGAAATATACATACAATGTATATATACTTGTATTTTCAAGCAAAAACAAAACATTCATATAACGACGACTTGTCGTTATACTTTTGTTGAGATTTTTTAAATTTTTTGTAACATATATTCATGCATAACATGAACTTGTAAAGCAAAATTTACTTATAAAAAATGGTGACAATGAAAAATCATTTAAAATATTTTCTGATGGCAGAACTTGGGGTGGACTCGCACACTGGAAGATGATTCAGCCGACATTTTAGGATATATGAATAGTAAGCACCAAAATTTGCAATTGCTCGATAAACCGCACAGCTTATATATTCCGGTTTGAGATTTCTCTTTAGTTTTGGTTTAAGTTTCAGGCTCCAGTCAGTCACTATAAAAGTCTCCAAAGACGGTTAAGGTAAATTACCAATCGAAACCATCAAATCGGCTTATGCAATGTAAATGGATTTGTCTTTATATCTATACAAGAATAAACCCACCGGAAATTTTCTACACGTTTTATATTTACTTCTTTCGACAATGTTCTAAGACTCGTCTGGTTTTGGTTCGAGAGTTACAGAGATTTTCTCCTTGTGATCGCCTCTTAGAACCTCTACTGTCACCTGAGATAATCAACTCAACAGCAATGTCAAAACTTTCTAAAATGCAGAAAAGAGTTTAACAACAAAAAGTGCATTTTGGACTCGCGGTTTTACCTCGTCCCCAACTTTGCATTGATCGAGAATCCGATACAGATCACTCCCGTTAGACACTTTTGTACCGTTTAACGAAGTGATTATGTCTCCTAATATTAGTCTCCCGTAAGCGTCACGTTTGGTTGAGTGAAGTCCCTGTGGAACAAAATCATATATCAGTAGGCATATTTTGATGTTGTTTTTGATGTTGTTAAGACGCGGTGGAACATAAAGAAATGTGTATATATTATCAGGTGCTCACGGCTTTCCCAGCTGGACCACTTGGAGGAGCATCCAAGATGAGCACGCCGCTCACACCCAATTGCTCAACAGACTGGTCCGGTGCGAATTTGATACCTAAGATTGGTCTTGTGACTTTGCCAAATCTCACCAACTGATCAACGATACCACCAACCTGAACATAAGGTAAACAGAGTCTCAAAAACGTTAGTGGATTCAAGTATAGTGAACGACTTTCCCTGGAAATCGGAAAGATAACTCACGGTGTCAACTGGGATCGAAAAGCCAACACCAGAAGATGCTCCAGAAGGAGAATAAATTGCTGTGTTTATACCAATTAGGGTTCCTGAACTATCTAGAAGTGGTCCTCCACTGTTACCAGGGTTAATGGCTGCATCCGTCTGTATCACATCTTGAATTGGACGACCTGTCGCAGCAGAACTAATTTCTCTTCGCAAACCACTGTACACATCATAATACACAAACATATTATAATATTAAGAATAATAAAAACACCGGGAAAATGAATGGTATATCTTCTGTGTGCCACGAAGAAATATATATCCTCAAGTTCCCTTTATATATATTGTCACCTTTGGTATGAAATGACAGAAATTTAAAAATACCTTATAACACCAGTTGTAAGCGTATGATCAAGTCCAAACTGCAAAATTAAAACACACAAGGTTCTTGTTTTTAATGTGTATGTACAAGAAACAGAAATTATGACCACTGATATTGATTATTTTGAGGATGTATACTCACAGGATTGCCAATGGCAAACACTTTCTGGCCTACAAGCAGATCTGCAGAGACACCAACAGGAATAGGTCTTAATTTGTCTTTAGGTGCATCGATACTTAAAACTGCAACATCCTTATCTTGGTCGAATCCAACAACTTTTGCATCATATGTTGATTGGTCAGCAAGAGTGACCCTGTTATGGATCATAAAGTTTCATCATCATAAACGAACATCCAAGTGAATAAAATGTAATCAATCTCAAAAGGTCATGGTACCACAAACTACTAATTTCCTCATCTTGGATGAACAACCAGAAATCGTGTAGTAATGAAGAACAATTTTACAGAAACTCAGGAAATGAAATTAAGTAATCGTGTTGCTATTCAAAACAAAAGGAAAAAGAAAGTAACCTGAGATCAGAAGCACCACGAATGACATGATAATTGGTGACAATGTGACCCTGTTTATCCCACACGAATCCTGAACCAGATCCTTGCGGCACCTCAAGCACGTCCAACGTGAACGCGTCCTGCCTAGTTCAAACCCAAAAAAAAGATTACATGCAAAGCCATTTTAATATACACTGTGAAATTGATCAAACTCATTCATCCAACAAAAAAACATAATCCATTAGCTATTAGATAAGAGAAGAAAAGCATAATAGCTTCCTGTAATGTGTAAACATCCGCCGATTTGAACAGGAGAAATCAAATTGAAACGAAGAGACGAGTTAATCGATACCTCACGGCAAGATTGGTGATGTATACAACGGACGGAGTATTCTCCCGGAATAATCGAACTGTCGCGAGCTCATCCGTCTGGAGCTTCCGGGGAGTAGTGACAACGAATGCCGAAGCGGATTCGAGGGCAGGAGACGCGGCGAATAAGGAAAAGGAAAGAGCAAAGGAGGTGCAGAGGAGAATGAAAGGCTTGATGGCGGATAACGGAGGTCCAATCGACGTAAGAAGACCATTGTCTCCGTTGTCGTCTAGTGGAAGCTTCGAGAAGATTCGAAAACAACGTTTGGATCTGATAGGATAGAGACGAATCGAATTGGGAGATGATCGTGGAGAGAGATTGAAGAAGGCTCCGTTAGAGAATTGAGTGGAAGGAGGAGAGTGAAGGAAGAGAGTAGAAAGGAGAAGCGAACAACTCGAAGACGTCATTTACTTTCTGTTCATGGACAATGGGATTGTGGCGTCTGTTTTATTTCATTTTTTTTCCTCTAAATATTTTTTTCTTATAAAATTAAAATGTGCTTTCAGAATAAAAATAATAATTTTATTGGGACTGCATAAGAAATTTCTAGCTTCTTCTAACATATGAAAAACACATCAACCTGTAGATTGCATTGATCTATTATAAAAAATTTCATTTTTAATTGGAATTATCTTGTACTAAGAAGATAATGTATGTTATGTAAGTTTATCCGTTTTGATTAGTTTTTTTTGTAAAACAAATTTTTCCAATAATATGGTAAAAGGATATGTTTTATTTCAGAGTAATACCGTAAAAAGTTTATAATCCAAATTTAGCACAGTAAAAATAAAATTCTAAAAATAGCACAAATTATTATGTGAAAATAATTATTTACCTTAAATAAACTATATATAAAATTAAAACATAATATTTGGGTTCACTTTTTCCAATTTAGGATTTAAATTTTTTCATTAGGAACATTTTTTTTAATTATTTTACTATTAAATTTATGTTATTTTTGGAAATTTAAATGATTAGTGCTATATTTGAAACCAAAACTTGAAATAGTGCTATTTTAGTCAATTGTTCTATGTTTTATTTGTTTAAAAATAAAAATTTTACGAGCATATATTTTTAAAATAGGCAAATTTGTTTTCGTTAAAAATACAAAAACTGATATTAATAAGGACAAATGTTTAAAATAGCATCTTTCTAAGTTTTTATTCTAAAAATAACATCATTAGTTTAAATTTCCAATAATAGCACAAATTTAAAATTAAAATACATTAAAACTATATTTTAATAGAAAAAAAATAAACCATAAATTCGAAAAAATGAACCAAAATATAATACTTTAAATTTATGTATAATTTATTTAAAATAAATAAGTATTTTTACATAAGTATTTGTGCTATTTTTTGGAGTTTAATTTTGGGATGTTAGATTTGGAAGAAAAACTTTAAAAAATGCTATTTTAGGGTATTAATCTATTATATTAATAACAATCACAACATTTATTCATCCTTAAATCCCTAAAAAGTAAATTTTAAATTTTATAAAAAAACTTAAAATATAACTTATGTAATTTATTATTTAAAAAATGAATATTAATATAGAATAGCATGCTATATTGATTATGTAGAATATGAATTATATTTATAATATTATTTACTATATTGAAAAATATGCTTTAAAAATTCAGAATAAAGCATACAGAAATATATATAGATATAAACATTAATTTGATTTTTTTTAAGAAATCGAAACAAATAAAGTAAAGCCGAGAAAATTTTAAAATCATTTAGAAAAAGAAATATTAAACATGAGAAAGGAGAAACAGATATCAAATGTATGTTGAAAAATACTTTTGAAAAAAGCAATGAAAGATATTTGTGAGTAAGGGTAAATTAATGACAATTAATATATATAATATAAAATTTATTATAGTTAATTTTTCCTTTTTAGTCATTAATTAATTAATTTACTTGAAAAGATTAGAATAAGACGATTTAAATTCCACAAGAATCCATCAGCAACTTGTTCTTTTAAAATATCACAAAATTAAATTACAATTTTTTTTCGTCTAGTTGTTGAACTTATAATTTCTTACGTTTTCTACTTTTTGTACTTAAAAAATATTGCTACCACATGCAAAGTTGGCATTGCCAACGAACGTGAAGCGACTTATTGGTCACTAATATATACAAGAAAGGCTTCTTTTAAAGCTCTTTGCACCTTCTTACTTATTCCATGGAGACTTCCCCAGTTACTATTTTCATAATTCTTTTTCTTTTCGGGCTTAATGACAAATTCTCCTTTGCTTTGCGTATAAATTCTCACAATATTTGCAATTTTCCGGCTGTTTATAACTTTGGAGATTCAAATTCGGACACCGGAGCTATCTCAGCGGCTATCGGAGAAGTTCCTCCACCAAACGGAGTTGCCTTCTTTGGAAGATCTGCCGGAAGACATTCCGATGGCCGTCTCATAATAGATTTCATTAGTAAGTATCTAAACTTTTCAGTTTTACCATTTTACAATTCAAGAAACTATGTCTATATCAACTTTAAACTGTAGGCATGTGAAAAATATATTGAACCTAAAAACCGAACGGAACCAATCCGAGAAATAATATCAAATCGAATTGAAATCAACAAAAAATCTATATAGATCATACGTTTCTATATCCAAAACCAAAACCGAATCAAAAACCGATTGGATAACTAATATATTAATTATATTTAGAGTTTATAATATAATCACCAAAAATTATAATGATAAACTCAAAATTTTAGTTATTTTTAAATATTTAAAATCATCAAAATAACTAAAATATTCAAAAAAAATTTAAGAATAATACCCTAAAATAGCACCATTTTAAGTTTATCTTCCAAATTTAGCACACTAAAACTAAAATTCCCAAAATAGCATAAATTATTGTATAAAAATAATTATTTACCTTAAATAAAATATATATAAAATTAAAACATAATGTTTGAGTTCACTTTTTCTAATTTAGGGTTTAAATTTTTTCATTAAGAATAAGTTTTCAATTATTTTAGTATTAAATTTGTGCTATTTTTAGAAATTTAAATCACTAGTGTTATATTTAGAACAAAAACTTGAAATAGTGTTATTTTAGTCAATTGTCCAAAATTTAATTATATTAGTCAGAATCTAGCTAAATTATATATATATAATCAAATTTTAAGCTTTTTATGATATTTAGGATACTCTCAAATATGGATGAACCGAACCAAAATTATAAAATATCTGAATTGGTCCTCTATTGCAATATCGAAATATCTGAAATCTAATAGAAACGAAATAAAATCCGAACGAATAACCGAATACCTAAACCTATTAAACTCCATTGATTTCATATTTTTGGAAATATAAAAAGATAGAAATTTATTGTTTGGATGGATCATCCAAACAATCAAAATGAAAGTAGACCAAAGCTTGTAAAACAAATACATTATTACATTTGATAATATATTTGTTTTGATTTTTTGGCAGCTGAAAATCTCACGTTGCCGTATCTAACACCGTATTTGGATTCGGTCGGAGCTAATTACCAGCACGGTGCTAATTGTAAAGATTTTTTAAGAAAGAAGATACAAGTTTGATAATAGTGAAAACATTTCTTTTCTTATTTCTGCAACTTACTACTTGTGTTCATTACATAACATTGTTCTTATTTATAGTAGACATAATAAACCCTAGTTGCTACAGGTGTCATCATCAAGGAGCATGCATTGAATCAAGGGCCAGAAATCTGTTTGACAGCTTGATCGTCGTACTACTGTCGCCTGTGCATTGCTGCTGTTGTTGTACCTTGTTCTGTTGTACTCTGTTTCTGATTTTTGCAGAAGATGCAGTAACCGTTGGTGAGTGAAACGACTGTGGAAGAGGTTTGGGCTTAAGTGAATTATTTTGATCCAAGTGAGGCCCATCCTTGTGATTCATACCGTCACTTTGATGCTGGGAAGAGATATTCATTTTCGGTTGCTTAACAACCCCTCTCAAAGTCGGTGTTGGAGGAACGTCTACACCGAGTTTGAACCTTAAGGAACGAAAAGAAGCTTGCGGTAAAGATTTGGTGAAGATGTCTGCAATTTGGAGTGAGCCTGAGATGTGTTTGACGAGAAGAGAACCAAGGGCGACCCGTTCACGTACATAGTGATAGTGAACACCAAAGTGCTTTGTCTTTGCGTGATAGGCTGGATTGGCAGCAAGATAAACCGCCGACAGATTATCACAAAATACTTCGGGTGTGTGATGAATAGGTACGTGAAGCTCTTTAAGAACAGAGCTTAACCAAGTGAGCTCTGCAGCTGTATCTGAAAGTGATCGGTATTCAGCCTCCGTGGAACTTTTCGAAACTGTTGGTTGCTTTTTAGATGACCAAGAGATTAAATTTTGTCCCAGAAATGTGCAGTAGCCTCCCGTTGATCTTCTGGTGACTTTGCAACCTGCCCAATCACTATCACAATAAGCTCTTAAGGTTGAATCAGTGTATCGTTTAAGTGTGAGTCCCATAGTGATTGTGCCTTTGACGTATCTCAGAATGCGTTTAAGCATATGAAAATCCGTTGTTGTAGGAGCGTGCATCTTTTGACATACAAAATTGACGGTAAATTGTATGTCTGGTCGTGTCAAGGTAAGATATTGGAGTTTACCGGCAAGAATTCGAAAGTAGGAGGGGTTAAAGAATGCCTCATTATGTTCTGAGATTCTGTCGAGTTGAAGAGGAAGTGGTGTTGGCATCGGACTACACTCGGCCATTGATGCAGCCGTGAGAAGATCAGCAGCATATTGTTGTTGAGACAAAAACAGCCCCTTTGGACAGAAGTGTGCTTGGATGCCGAGGAAGTAGTGAAGTTGTCCCATATCTTTCATCTCAAATTGTTTATTAAGTTCAATGAATAAGAGATCTAGAACAGTGGAGTTGTTACCGGTTATGAGCATGTCGTCAACATATAGAAGCAACATTATGACAGCCTGATTTTTGTTGTACACGAAGAGAGACGGATCAGGAATGCTGCAAGTAAATCCAAATTCCAGAAGAAATGAACTTTGCCGTGGAGGATGGCAAAAGGTTGCTAATGAAGTTTGCCGTGACAAATGCCTCAACCCAATACTTATGAGGAGTTTTGCTTTGAAACAACATTGCTAGCCCAAGTTCCACAATATGCCGGTGTTTTCTTTCAGCAATTCCATTTTGCTCAGGAGTATAGGGACAAGATATCAATTGTTGTATGCGAGATTGTTGGAGATGACTAGTAAACTTATGACTTGTAAATTCTCCGCCTCCATCGCATTGAAAAATTCCAATTTTCTGTTGTAGTTGATTCTCAATCAATGTTTGAAAAGCGAGGAAGACTTGAAAGAAACCAGATTTTAAACGTAGAGGATAAAGCCAACAATACTGAGAGTAGTTATCAATAAAAACCACATAATATCTGAAACCTTGAACTGACAACAATGGTGATGGTCCCCAAAGATCACAATGGATTCTTTCTAAAGGTCTAGAAGCAATAAAAGAAGAGGCAGAGAAAGACAACCGTGCACTTTTTCCAAGATGACAAGCTTCGCATACTTGCTTTGTCCATTTATTAACAGAGATAGATTTTGTGGCTGCTAACTTCTGGAGAGCTTGTTGATTTAGATGTCCCAGCCTCCTGTGCCACACTACATCGCTTGTAGAATGTTGTCGTGAAGCATAAAAGGCCTGCAAATTAGGCTCTTCCAGCAAGTACAACCCATCACGATTACTTCCCAATATTAGCAACCTCTTTGTTTCCTTATCATTGACACGAACACCGTCACAATCAAATTCAAAAGAGCACGGATAGTCTTGAGTGAGCTTAGAAACTGATAACAAGGATTTAGCTATATCAGGACACACTAAGACATCTTTCAAAGGCAGAATACCTGAGGTTGACGCAATAGAGGAAGCACCCGTATGTGTGATAGGAAGAAAAGAGCCATCTCCTACCATAACTGATTCCGTACCGTTGTATGGCTGCGCATAGTGAAGATTTCGAGGCGTGTTTGTGACGTGGGCAGTTGCACCGGTGTCCGGATACCACTCATGACCTCCCTGATCTAAAACATCTGTGATTTTGAAGGCAGCAAGGGCTGTGGGCATTTTATCGTCTTGATAGCTGTGGTTAAATCTGTGCCAGCAGCTGAGAGCTTCGTGACCCATTTTGCCACATATTTGGCATAATGGGCGGTTGTCTCCTTCAGGCGATACAGAAGACCCATAGGAAGAAGAAATCTGTTGATGAAAGCCCCTTCCTCGGGTTGAGAAAGCTTGTCTACCTCGGCTAAATCTTCCAAATGAACCATTGCGTCCTCTGTTGTTGTAATAAAGATTTGGAGGTCTGCTTGTTCTTGACAGATTAAATGCGAGATGAGGAGAAACGTTTGTATCATTCACATAGCTTTGTAGACGATCATCGTAGCCAGTAAGGCGTGGCATGATGTCTTCAAAAGTTGTGGCCGGATGAACATCGATAGCACCTTCAATGCTGGTTTTTATCGGCTCATACTCTCTGCCCAGTCCATGTAAAGCTGCAAAAATTTTCATTCTTTCTGTGACAGGGTTTCCTATTGATGCCAACTGATCACACAAGTTTTTCACCTCCTTAAGGTACTCGGCCATGTTCTTCTCATTCTTTGAGACAGTTTGCAGTTCAAATAAACGAGAAGAGGAGACTCTGTTAAAATGTTTTGCCAATGACATCCATACCTCCTGTGAAGTGTTACACCCCACAACAATGCTTAGAATATATTCGGAGAAAGACCCGAGAAGCCATGCTTTGACTACTTGGTCTATTTTGAACCAGATTTGATAATCTGGGTTCGTGGTTTGACTGGACGAGCCTCCTATGCCTGGAACCGTGATAGTTATTGGAGGTGGAGGTGAGGCTCCTGTGAGAAAGCCTAGCAAACCTTGACCGGAGAGAAAAGATTCAAATTGTGACTTCCAAAGAATATAGTTTCTCTCCGTCAAAGTGACGGTAACGCAATTAGTAATATTCAGAGACGGGACTGTGTAAATCTCCATGGATCTAGTGTCCATATGCTCTGATACCATGTAAAGATTTTTTAAGAAAGAAGATAGAAGTTTGATAATAGTGAAAACATTTCTTTTCTTATTTCTGCAACTTACGACTTGTGTTCATTACATAACATTGTTCTTATTTATAGTAGACATAATAAACCCTAGTTGCTACAGGTGTCATCATCAAGGAGCATGCATTGAATCAAGGGCCAGAAATCTGTTTGACAGCTTGATCGTCGTACTACTGTCGCCTGTGCATTGCTGCTGCTGTTGTACCTTGTTCTGTTGTACTCTGTTTCTGATTTTTGCAGAGGATGCAGTAACCGTTGGTGAGTGAAACGACTGTGGAAGAGGTTTGGGCTTAAGTGAATTATTTTGATCCAAGTGAGGCCCATCCTTGTGATTCATACCGTCACTTTGATGCTGGGAAGAGATATTCATTTTCGGTTGCTTAACAACCCCTCTCAAAGTCGGTGTTGGAGGAACGTCTACACCGAGTTTGAACCTTAAGGAACGAAAAGAAGCTTGTGGTAAAGATTTGGTGAAGATGTCTGCAATTTGGAGTGAGCCTGAGATGTGTTTGACGAGAAGAGAACCAAGGGCGACCCGTTCACGTACATAGTGATAGTGAACACCAAAGTGCTTTGTCTTTGCGTGATAGGCTGGATTGGCAGCAAGATAAACCGCCGACAGATTATCACAAAATACTTCGGGTGTGTAATGAATAGGTACGTGAAGCTCTTTAAGAACAGAGCTTAACCAAGTGAGCTCTGCAGCTGTATCTGAAAGTGATCGGTATTCAGCCTCCGTGGAACTTTTCGAAACTGTTGGTTGCTTTTTAGATGACCAAGAGATTAAATTTTGTCCCGGAAATGTGCAGTAGCCTCCCGTTGATCTTCTGGTGACTTTGCAACCTGCCCAATCACTATCACAATAAGCTCTTAAGGTTGAATTAGTGTATCGTTTAAGTGTGAGTCCCATAGTGATTGTGCCTTTGACGTATCTCAGAATGCGTTTAAGCATATGAAAATCCGTTGTTGTAGGAGCGTGCATCTTTTGACATACAAAATTGACGGTAAATTATATGTCTGGTCGTGTCAAGGTAAGATATTGGAGTTTACCAGCAAGAATTCGAAAGTAGGAGGGGTTAGAGAATGCCTCATTATGTTCTGAGATTCTGTCGAGTTGAAGAGGAAGTGGTGTTGGCATCGGACTACACTCGGCCATTGATGCAGCCGTGAGAAGATCAGCAGCATATTGTTGTTGAGACAAAAACAGCCCCTTTGGACAGAAGTGTGCTTGGATGCCGAGGAAGTAGTGAAGTTGTCCCATATCTTTCATCTCAAATTGTTTATTAAGTTCAATGAATAAGAGATCTAGAACAGTGGAGTTGTTACCGGTTATGAGCATGTCGTCAACATATAGAAGCAACATTATGACAGCCTGATTTTTGTTGTACACGAAGAGAGACGGATCAGGAATGCTGCAAGTAAATCCAAATTCCAGAAGAAATGAACTTTGCCGTGGAGGATGGCAAAAGGTTGCTAATGAAGTTTGCCGTGACAAATGCCTCAACCCAATACTTATGAGGAGTTTTGCTTTGAAACAACATTGCTAGCCCAAGTTCCACAATATGCCGGTGTTTTCTTTCAGCAATTCCATTTTGTTCAGGAGTATAGGGACAAGATATCAATTGTTGTATGCGAGATTGTTGGAGATGACTAGTAAACTTATGACTTGTAAATTCTCCGCCTCCATCGCATTGAAAAATTCCAATTTTCTGTTGTAGTTGATTCTCAATCAATGTTTGAAAAGCGAGGAAGACTTGAAAGAAATCAGATTTTAAACGTAGAGGATAAAGCCAACAATACCGAGAGTAGTTATCAATAAAAACCACATAATATCTGAAACCTTGAACTGACAACAATGGTGATGGTCCCCAAAGATCACAATGGATTCTTTCTAAAGGTCTAGAAGCAATAAAAGAAGAGGCAGAGAAAGACAACCGTGCACTTTTTCCAAGATGACAAGCTTCGCATACTTGCTTTGTCCATTTATTAACAGAGATAGATTTTGTGGCTGCTAACTTCTGGAGAGCTTGTTGATTTAGATGTCCCAGCCTCCTGTGCCACACTACATCGCTTGTAGAATGTTGTCGTGAAGCATAAAAGGCCTGCAAATTAGGCTCTTCCAGCAAGTACAACCCATCACGATTACTTCCCAATATTAGCAACCTCTTTGTTTCCTTATCATTGACACGAACACCGTCACAATCAAATTCAAAAGAGCACGGATAGTCTTGAGTGAGCTTAGAAACTGATAACAAGGATTTAGCTATATCAGGACACACTAAGACATCTTTCAAAGGCAGAATACCTGAGGTTGACGCAATAGAGGAAGCACCCGTATGTGTGATAGGAAGAAAAGAGCCATCTCCTACCATAACTGATTCCGTACCGTTGTATGGCTGCGCATAGTGAAGATTTCGAGGCGTGTTTGTGACGTGGGCAGTTGCACCGGTGTCCGGATACCACTCATGACCTCCCTGATCTGAAACATCTGTGATTTTGAAGGCAGCAAGGGCTGTGGGCATTTTATCGTCTTGATAGCTGTGGTTAAATCTGTGCCAGCAGCTGAGAGCTTCGTGACCCATTTTGCCACATATTTGGCATAATGGGCGGTTGTCTCCTTCAGGCGATACAGAAGACCCATAGGAAGAAGAAATCTGTTGATGAAAGCCCCTTCCTCGGGTTGAGAAAGCTTGTCTACCTCGGCTGAATCTTCCAAATGAACCATTGCGTCCTCTGTTGTTGTAATAAAGATTTGGAGGTCTGCTTGTTCTTGACAGATTAAATGCGAGATGAGGAGAAACGTTTGTATCATTCACATAGCTTTGTAGACGATCATCGTAGCCAGTAAGGCGTGGCATGATGTCTTCAAAAGTTGTGGCCGGATGAACATCGATAGCACCTTCAATGCTGGTTTTTATCGGCTCATACTTTCTGCCCAGTCCATGTAAAGCTGCAAAAATTTTCATTCTTTCTGTGACAGGGTTTCCTATTGATGCCAACTGATCACACAAGTTTTTCACCTCCTTAAGGTACTCGGCCATGTTCTTCTCATTCTTTGAGACAGTTTGCAGTCGCCGCTGCAGTTCAAATAAACGAGAAGAGGAGACTCTGTTAAAATGTTTTGCCAATGACATCCATACCTCCTGTGAAGTGTTACACCCCACAACAATGCTTAGAATATCTTCGGAGAAAGACCCGAGAAGCCATGCTTTGACTACTTGGTCTATTTTGAACCAGATTTGATAATCTGGGTTCGTGGTTTGACTGGACGAGCCTCCTATGCCTGGAACCGTGATAGTTATTGGAGGTGGAGGTGAGGCTCCTGTGAGAAAGCCTAGCAAACCTTGACCGGAGAGAAAAGATTCAAATTGTGACTTCCAAAGAATATAGTTTCTCTCCGTCAAAGTGACGGTAACGCAATTAGTAATATTCAGAGACGGGACTGTGTAAATCTCCATGGATCTAGTGTCCATATGCTCTGATACCATGTAAAGATTTTTTAAGAAAGAAGATAGAAGTTTGATAATAGTGAAAACATTTCTTTTCTTATTTCTGCAACTTACGACTTGTGTTCATTACATAACATTGTTCTTATTTATAGTAGACATAATAAACCCTAGTTGCTACAGGTGTCATCATCAAGGAGCATGCATTGAATCAAGGGCCAGAAATCTGTTTGACAGCTTGATCGTCGTACTACTGTCGCCTGTGCATTGCTGCTGCTGTTGTACCTTGTTCTGTTGTACTCTGTTTCTGATTTTTGCAGAGGATGCAGTAACCGTTGGTGAGTGAAACGACTGTGGAAGAGGTTTGGGCTTAAGTGAATTATTTTGATCCAAGTGAGGCCCATCCTTGTGATTCATACCGTCACTTTGATGCTGGGAAGAGATATTCATTTTCGGTTGCTTAACACTAATTTTGCGACTGGCGGTTCTTGCATCCGCCCTACGGTTACTTGTTTTAGCCAATTCCATCTTGGCACTCAAGTGTCCCAATTCATTCACTTCAAAACTCGTACTTTGTCTCTTTACAACCAAACCAACACTCCATTCTGCAAAGGAGTTCTTGCACGGCCCAAAGATTTCTCAAAAGCTCTTTATACATTCGATATCGGCCAGAATGATCTCGCTATCGGCTTCCAAAACATGAAGGAGGAGCAACTGAAAGCAAATATACCCAAAATCATCGAAAGCTTCACCATTGCTTTAAAGGTAAGTATCTAAATTCTTGGTGTGGTGACTCATTATGAATCACATCACATACGTTGTTACTTGATATGTATATTGTAGTTGTTGTACAAAATGCTTGCAAGCTGGTGAAATACTAAGTTGTGTTGTGTCTTTTTCTTTTGTATTTTTGATCCTTTCCAATAATTAAACAAATTTCGATTCATATCTTATTACTATTATTATACATAGATCCAGGGCCGGGCCTGGGCCCAAGCAAAGCAAGCCGGTGTTTGCGGCCTTCATTATTAATATAAAACAATCAGTCCTTATTTTAAAAGTACTCTTAGCACAAATGGTAAATAAAAGTAAACTGTTTTTTTGAGTTTTTTGGTTCGAATCTTTATAACAACAAAAAATTTTAAAAATTAGAACGACCCAATTTTTTTTGTAATATAAAACGGCCTTTTTATTTTCTTGCTTGCGACCCTGTTAAATTCAGGGCTGGCTCTCCATAGGTCAAGTCAAATATAATAACTCGCTTCTTCTTTATTTGGCTCGTAGCCTTCACCGTCAGTTTTGATCTCTCTTTCTCTCTCGCTCTCTGACTTTTTCTTCCTCCAACTCGTCTCCTCCGACAGCCCATCTCTCTCGTTTGCAGGTCCGTTGAGTTCTCCATCGGTGGTAGAGAGCTTAAGGATCAACATGACTTTCAAAATTATATTGTGTTATAGTGGCAAATTAATTAATGGACAATTATATAAAATAACATTTTTTTAATTTTTTTTATAAAAATAGTATAATTAATTTAAATTTTGAATAATAACACAAATTCATGATTAAAATATATTAAAAAAATTTCTAATAGAAAAAATAAATTTTAAATTAGAAAAATGAACCTAATATAATGATTTAAATTTATGTATAATTTGTATAGAGTAAATAAGAATTTTTATAATTATTTGTGTTATTTTTATAATTTTAATTTTAAGATGTTAGATTTAAATTTTTTTAGAAAAAAAATACAATTTTAAGATATTTATTATAGCATATTATTTTTCGCATGATATATTAATACTAATCCTAATCACTAGTTTTACTTTCACGACTCTTAAGACTCTACGAGAGAGAAATGGAGAGAAGAAAGAGATCAATAGAGAGGAAGAGGATAAGATAGAAGTTGACCAAGACGAATTTAATATTTAACAACATTTTTATAGTAACGCTAATCATAGGAGTAATTATGTGACAATAGAAATATATTATAGAATTAGGTATGTGACAAAATATTTATATTGGGATCAACTTCTGACTACTAACTACACATACCAATATTTACTACCTATTTGGATGGGAAAGTCCTTAAATTCTTGGTTTTAGTTGACTTTTCTTGGGTTTGACAAACTCATCACATCACATGATGCTTTAATATTTTAGGTTAAGTTCTTAATTATATTTACGTGAAATGGTAAATAACTATTTGATAACGACGTAATGATAATCAAGAGGGAGAGCGCAATGTTAAATTAAACAATGATATAACTTAAAAGTGAAAGAATATAACTGTTGAACACGTTCAACTAAAGATTTTTGATAAATTAAATTCTTTAATTAAAAAATAATAATTTGGAAATTACAGAAAACGATTTATGTCTTTGAATGCAAAGATAAAAAAATATAATTTGTAAAAAAGTAAATTTTCTAAATTTCTCAAATTTTTCTGATAATTTTTTGAATGGTTTACTTACCTTATATATACAAACAACTAAATATATTTTTATCCATACTTTTTAGGTGTTTTTTTTAATTACATAAACTATATTTTTTTTATAAATTACACAAATTTTATAAATTTTTGTAGTTGCAAAAATTTTATTAATGTTTATGCGTTAAATAGATACTAAATTTGGTTCTAATTCGAAAATCTGGTTTTAATTTGGGTTTATTTTGAAATTAAAATCATATTTTTGAATTAAAACAATATTTAATAATAATTTAATTTATAAAAATTAACAGAATTTCTGTAATTAGAATAATTTATAAAATTTATGTAGTTTACGGAAAAAAACAGTTTATATAATTTATAAAAATCCAAAAATTACGGATAAAAATAAGTTTATTCGTATAAATTCATATAGTTCACACAAATAAACTTTTTTGAATGATAAATTATTCTATTTATTCGTATAAATTCATATATATGTGATGATCAATTGATTTTTATTTATTTATTTTTAGGATATCTGAATTTTTCAGATTTATTTTTACACTTCAATAATAACACAACATCACAATCCCATCATACAAGTACATTTGATAGACTTATTAGTTCTGATGTGACACATTTATTTTGATGTGTTTATTTAGTGTTTTTGATGTGGCAAATATAACCATGGAGGCATGAACCATGCAACAAAAAATTAACACACTATTAGTTCAAAAGTCTCACACAAATATCAATAAATCTGTAAATAAAACAGTTTCTAAAACTTCAATATTTAAAGGAAACATATTCTAAAACACTGTGTTTTGAAACAACAAAAACTTTGGATATGTACGATAGTTTTTTTTTTTTGAAATATTGGATATTCTCAAGGAGAAAAAATTTCCACAAGCTAATGATTCGATAAATTTCCCATCATAACCAATAAACCAATGCTATTAATAAATCTATCATAATTATAACCAATAATTTTAAGAAAAGAAAGTTACACTTGTAAGAGTTAAATTTACTGCAAAAAAAGGAGTACAAATGTGTTACCATTAATGTTAAAAAATTTCCAAACAAAAATAATTCAATTCTCTTAGATGAACATGTCATCTCTGCTACAACATACTTTCTCTTAGTAATAGATTTTTTCTTTTATGTTTTTCACATATATTAAAAACATTTGCATTACATTTCTAATTTTCATTATAATCGTTAAGGAAAACATAAAGATATGAGTTATTATGCTTAGTGAAAAAAGTCTGAAGTTTTGTTTCTCAAATGACTATATATATATATTCTGAATAGATATCAAATATAGCAACAGATTTTTACTAATGAAATTTTCACCAAATCACATTTTTCATATTTCGAAGATTGTTCAAGTCAATGTTATGTTAAATTTTTTAGACGTAGCATAAGAGATTGAAAATTTTTCAACAAATCAGCATTCTTTGTTATCTAATTTTTGAAAAATTTCATGAAATTTAAAGTTAAAAATGTTTTAGAATTTTAAAAAAAAAAATCAAAACTTGATCACACGATAAAAATACAAGAATAAAATAACCATAAGAGCAATAAATGTATGAATGTTCTATTTGACTTCACAATAAATGAAACATTAAATCATTGTCACTAATAATTTTTCATCTTCCTAATTTATGATGTCATAGTAATAATTTATAATGATATAAAAAATGTATATCTAATATGCATAGAAAAATGAAATAAAATTCTTTTTGAAACAACTTTTTTTCCTAAGTATATTCTTAAAGAACACAGTAAGTAATAAATATCTTAGTAACTACAATTTTTTAAAATCTGCCCACATGATTAAATGATTCAATTACTCTATTGCCAAAAAATAAACCTACCAAATCCTATATATATATATATATTTATATGTGCCAAACAAAGAATTCTTCTTTCAATTTTTTTATCATTAGGATTAAATCTACTAAATAAATATAACATATGTAATATATCTATCATACAAATAAAACTCTATATAGACTTTATAACCCGTAGGACAAATTTAAGCTTTATATTATCATATGTAATATATGTAAGGGCAATTGACAAACATATCACTTTTTAAATATATATTTTTCAAATATAACATAATTAGTTTAAATTTTTAAATATAGCACAAAATAAATATTAAAATATCTAAAAATTTATTTATAATAAGTAAAAATTAAACTGTAAATTAGAAAAATAACATATATATAATATTTTAATTATATTTATAATTTATTTATGGTAAATATGTATTTTAAGAAAATAATTTGTATTATTTTTAAAATTTTAAATTTACAATGCTAAATTTGAAATAAAACTTAAAAAAATATTAATTTAGAATATTATTCTATATGTATCATAACATAAAATAAGTCTACAAAATAACTTTATAATCCGGAGGATAAATTTACCGTCATGAAAATAAATCTATGAAAAAAAATAAATATACTATTCTTAACATAAGCGTTTATCCATCAAAAAATTATGTCATCATTACAACGACAAACTTATTTCGCAGACCTATGGATTTAGAATAAAAGATGACAATCTATGTAATAAGCGACATGATTCTTTCTAAATAAAATCAATTTTTTCGACATGGATAAAAAAATTGACAGTATTTCGTAGTTTTTTTTTGTTTTCAGATCATAAAAATAAAATGGATAGGACAATTATTTGAGTAATTATAAGAAAATAGAAATTACAATTTTAATAAAAATGAGATATGCCTCACACATTGGAAGAGCAGTTTGGAGATTTTTTTTCCAATATCCCAAAAACACTAATTAACCCAAATTATCATATCAAAATAATAGTTTTGTTTGTTTATTTGTCACATGCGACTATAACTGCGACTAATATTACGGTTGTGACTGTGAAATAGGTTGTTTGTTTATTAACCATTGGCGATTTTAAATACGGTTAATCATAAATTTTTATTCGTACTGTTGTTTTAACTAACAATAAAAAAATTACAACATAATATGGAACGTCTGAGCACAACATCCGATCATAAATAAATGCAACAACTAAACAAACAACAATCTGACAGAGTTATAGAAACTACGGTTAACAAACGAATATCTAATAATTCAGTATGATTCCTCTTCAAGAAATTAAGATCTAAAAATCATTTCCAAGTAATATCTATTTCGTAATTTCATTAAACATTTAATTGAGGGGAATCATACCAATACTTTGCTTTTACTCTTCACACTTTGTTAAAACAAGAATTTTAAATGCCAATAGATATCAAACAAATGAAACATAAATGTTTTTAGTATCTAACAAAATCAGAAAACATAAATCCTCTTGTTTTTTTTCCTTTTCTTTTCAACCGTGTACTATAATTCGGACTCGTATTTGGTATTTATATATATATATATATATACATTTTAGACCGGACTATAAACCGGTTCATTGAAAAACCTGTCTCTGTCCACAATTAGGTACGATTTCACTATTATTGTCCAAAAGAGTAAGAAGTGCTCTGTTCCTCTTGCTCCTTCCTCTTCCAGCTTCTTTCAACAACGAAGCTAACCTCTCCTTCTCATCCTCCACCTCTGGATTCGCCGTCCCAAGCTTCTCCTCTCTTGTCCCAACTACATACTCCAGTATCTCTATAGCATCATCTAACCTGTAAAGCAAGCAAACACATTCCTTGGAAAACAAGAAATACCTAAAACATAAAGAGGGAAGACGACTTGAAGTTTGTAATTTACCTGCCCATTGCGTCGTATGTTCCGGCAAGGTTACTGTAAACAGCTAACGTATCAGGATGGTACGGTCCGTACTCTTTCTCGAGAATGGTTTTTGCTTCTTCGAACAAATCTGCAGCTTCGTTGATGGCGTACCGCTGAACACAGGCAAGTCCCATCTGATTCAAAGCAATCCCGAAAAGAGCGGTTTTTTTCTCTCCGCTGTTGCGAAATTTCGATATCGCGTTCTTGAAAATGTTGTAAGATTCAGTGTAATTCCCCATCATGTAAGAAATCACACCCATTTGAGCTTCGATACCTGCAATAGTGTTTTGTTGACCTGGAGCGTTTGCATATATCTTCAATGCCCGTCTCAGCAACTTAAGTGATTGTTCCAATTCATTCATAGACTGATATATTGCAGAAATCTCTATAAAACCTGTTGCGACTTCTTCCATGGGAGTACCGGGAGATGGTTTTAGGTAAATTCTTAAAGCGTTTTCGCAGTAGGATTTCGAATCGCGTATTTTCCCAATTTTGTTGTACAAATCAGCTAGCCTGACGTAAACCGAAGCAACAGAGGAGTGACTCTCACCTTTCGCTTGCTTAAACACAGCTAAAGCTTTCTGGTACGCGAATATCGATTCATCAAACCGAGCTAGAGACATGTAAGCATCACCGATACTGCAATCAATAAATGCAACATCTTCTCTGAGATTCTGAGAAGACATCGCCATGCTCGCAAGAACATAATGCTCAAGGGCAGCCTCGTAATCTCCTTTTGCATCGCATATTAGCCCCATCAGCTTTCTATCGGCAGCTTCTTCAATCGAAGCGGTAGTGATAGATCCGTTCTCTTTATGAATGTCCAATGCCATTTGACAAAGCCTCGAGGCTTCTTCGAACTGCATTGCTTGAACATGAGCTTCTGCTAAATACCTACAAGTTTCGCCAACTCGTGCATCCAATTCTCCAAGAACTTGTCTTTGAATCTCCAAACCCGCTGTGTAGAGCAAAATCGAATTTTCGATCTGACCCATCAAACCGTATATGTCACCTAGCTGCATACACCCTGCGAATTTCGCCAAAGCGTGATTTTCGCCATCGTCAATCGTTGGTATTTCGATAGAACGCTCAAGAACAGGCACAGCTTCATTGTATCTCCCTAAACCAGCATAGATAGCTGCCAAGATATGCAAAGACATCACCAAATTTAGACCGTGCCGTGTCTCTCCTTCTGCGCATTTCTCAAATGCTTTCACCGCTCGTAATGCCAAATCAAGAGCCTTGTTCAGATTCTCACCAGAAGAAACCATCTCTCTAGCCTGCTTCAACATTAACGTTCCAAGCTCAGGATTCTCCTCATCCACAGAAACTTTCCCAAGATCCGGGGATTTCCTCAACGCGATCCTCGAACCTGGGATCTTCGGATTAGGACTCGTTGCTTTCACAAGCTTCTTACCGTTGGCATGCGATTCGCTTGGTTTCTTCAGACTCAAGCTACTTCCTCCGTTTTTACTTTCTTCCTTCTTCTCCAAGATAATCTCTTTATTTCTCTCCCCAACTTCTCCCACATCTCCCACCAGATGCCTCAGCTCCAAATCGATTCTTGATTCAGCTCCGTAAGAAATGAAACTCGCCCTCGACGGAGATTGATCATCGGAGCTCTCCATTTCGCAGACGTTGTGATACAGCTGCTCGATTGAAGCGTTCATGACACCATCGACGGCCAGATCTATGGAGCTTGAATGACTCCTCGGTGAGGTTTGAACGGCAGAATCGTCATTTCCCCTCTCGTCCATTTCCCAAACCAAAGCTTCTGCCTTTATCGAAAAATTCACAAATCAATGGAGGGAAAATTAGAGAAAACCGAAAAACCGGTTTCTTCGAGATTCAGATTCAAATCGGTTAAAACAACAAGATGATTCAACAGCAGACGATAACTGAGAACCATAAATCCTTAATTGGAGAAGAAACCCTCTAACGAACTACCCCAAATTACTAAAGCTACCATAGATTCAGTTATAAGCTGATGAAAATAGAGAATAAACCCAGTATCGAATTCGACGAAATTCAATAAAAAAGAGAACAAATATGAAGAAATCAGAGAAAACAATTAAACACCATACCTTTTTTTTGTCTCTAATCTGGAAGAAATCCAGAAGAAGGCAAAAAGAAGCAGAATTGGTGTCTTCGTGGTTTAGTTTGGTGTGGAGATAAGAATTAAAATGGAGAATTTGGTATCTTGTACTTTTCACTTTTAGGTGTTTTATATCTTCCCTCTCAGTGTCTCGTGGCTAATTTCTATATAAACATATACATATATACGATCTATGATGTAAGATAAGAGAGAGATGAAGCAACAACATTTATGCACAAACCCCTTCACTGTCTTGTACTTTTGTATGTTAACAAAAAAGATATGCTTTTTTTTTTGTTTAAAAGGCATAGTTAATTAATTCTCACATCAACCTTTTAATTTAATTATTAGTAATATATTAAGAAAAGGGGTGATGATAGTTGACTCGTTTTTACATATGATTAATGATATAATTTCTGAAATAGAAATATCATTAGGTTGAAGAAAATTGACTCTTGAAGCAATAAAGAAGATGACTTCTCCCCTACTCGCACATTCCTCAATTTTTTTTATAAATGAATTTATTGCTTTGGAATAATAACAATAATATCTCGTCCATTTTAAGAATGCTTTTTAAAAAAGAAATATTGCATTTTTGAGATTTAATGAGCTGAGCAATCCTACTCATACTTAATAAAAAAGAAAAAGAAAAATTATGTTTAGATAATTAGCCAGCTAATTTAATGCTGGGAAAGATCACAAGTCTACGTCAAATACTTTAAATTTCCAGCTGTATAATAGCTCCGTTGATATGTCGCCACGTGTCATACTTAATCATTAATTATCTTTAATCACCATCTCATTATTATTGATTTTACGTGATTAAAAAATTTTGAACTGTTAAAAATGAGCCTTTTGTTATAATGGATGCTCTGTTATTTTAATATTTACTATAGTCTGAAAAGAAAAAAAAAATGGGACCACTGGATTCAATCACTGAGAAACAGAAAAAAACACTTAATATATTTTTATTAAGAACAAAATGGTTTGACACGTGGATTACAGCTGGATATCTGATAAACAGCCTGGTTTTATGGACCATTTCCTTCAAGCCCATTAGGGCTCCATGGGCCCTTATAGTCTCATCAGTGTAGGATCTATTAGAAATGTATCTATTTATTTTATTATCATCAAGTAAGGATGGTCAAAATTTTCACCTGAATCGAAATTCTCGAATCTAAACCAAAATTTACGAATTTAAATTTTAATAATAATAATAATAATAATAATAATAATAATAATAATAATAATAAACATGAAAAATGTTGAACAAGGTTGAATTATTTTTATGTGATTTTAGATGTGGCATGTGTTCTTAATTTTTTTTTTTACTTATTTATTAAATTGTATGGTATGATTTTCATTTGCATCTTTATTTAAAGTTTATTTTGATTATATTCTTTTTTTTTTTCACTAAAAACACACTTCAATTACAATGGGATCAGAAGATATATCCTCGAACCAAATTGGAATTGAAGTACTAACATAAGTAAAAATTAAATTTTTTTGACGAATTTGTTTGGCGAAAACGTCATCGTGAAAGTTCCTTACCTTTAGTTGGAAGGCAAGGACAAAATCCGGAAAATACTGACGAAGAACCTAAATTTTTTCCATTTCCGTGATAATATTTGGCCAGCTTTCTTGATCGTTGATCAGATCAATGAGATGAGTCGAATTATTAATGAACTGAGAGTCATAACGATACATATCATTCAGGCTTGATATGACCTAAATGAAACTCAAGAAATCCATATGTAATAGAGAAAACCATCTATAAATTCCATTTTATTATATTCTTTGATTATATTCTTATCTTTTCTAATTTTATTGTATCTGTCAAACATTGTATAGTTCCATTTTGGATCAATATTTTAGTAATGCGTATAATAAATTATACAGTATTTCTTTTGAAAAGGTATAATTAAATATCAACACCAAAAGCAAAACTCTGGCTCAAATCTTTGTTAATACGTTATCAATCAATCAATCAAATTTTATTGATTCTTTTGTCGACATTCAACATTTGTTAACATAAAATGAATTTAAATTTTTCCTTTGAATGATATTTAGTCGTATAGTCCAATGCCAATAACATTAGGTGATTTGGTTTGGTCGGTCATATATGCATAAATTGGATTCGTACAAGAGAAAGAGAGAGACAACCCACACTTTTTGTTCATGATTGTAAAACCTAACCACTTTTATTTGTATGTTTGTAACCAATTGACCAAAGAAAAGACATTCTATAACCATATATACTTTATTTTATAGGAAAAATGTTTGAGAAACTCTAAAACGAAATCTAATAATTGTCGACTGTTGGGCGGTGCTCTATCCTTCGATTTTTGTTTGTTAATTGGTTTAATCATTCCTACCGACACTTTTATTTTTCCATTTCTTTTTAGATAATACTATTTGTCTCTCAACATTATAAATAGTATTTTTTAAATTTTTTTTAAATATAATATCATTATTTTAAATATTTAAAAATAGCATAAAGTTAAAGACTATGGTTTAAAATAGCAATTTTTAAGTTTTTATTATAAAATATCATCATTATTTTAAATTTCTAATAATAATATAAATTTAAAATTTAAATATATTAAATTTCATTTTACTAAAAAAATTAAGTTCTAAACTAGAAAAGAGAACCCAAATATAATGTTTCAAAATTATGTATAATTTATTTAGTTTAAATAAGTATTTTTCATATAATTATTTGTGATATTTTTGAAATTTTAATTTTATATTGGTAGATTTGAAACAAAAAACTTTAAAAAGTGATATTTTATGTTATTAATCTAAATTTAATAATAAAATACCTTAAATAAATTTTAAAATCCTAAATTTAAAAAAAAGAACCCAAATATAATATGTTGACGATATTTATAATCTATTTATGGTAAATATGTATTTTTTTAAAAATAATTTGTGATATTTTTATAATTTAATTTTAACCTGTCAAAATTTGTAAATAAATTTTAAATATGTTATTTTAATATATTACTCAATTTTTTTTTGATAATACACTAGTTATAACTACTTCATATTTTCCAGTTTTCGTTATTTAAAAATTACATTCTTTGTTTTAAAAAAAAATTTGTTTGACATAAAAATATTTACCGTTATTCGTATTGGATATTTTTGTAATTGTTTAATTATTGGAAGCAGTTTTAAAGAAAATTTTAATTTCAAATTCTTTGCCCATATCTTGAGTTATTTATTTATTTTTAACTAATCCATCAATTAGTGTTTAACTAAAACTAATATTTCTTAACTATACTATAATAGTATAAGTTCCTTTTTTGAGAACACATCATAATTTTTGTACTCTCACAGAATGAGTTTTTAATTTTAAAATCATGACCATCAAATTAAAATATTACTTTGGAATAAATAACCACATAAATTTTATTTCGTGTTTCATAAATTTCAAAATTAGGGAAACGATATTAGCTTCGAAATGATTTAAGCGGTAGAATCTAATTATATTTATCAAATTAAACAAAATACAAAAGAGACCAAAACATGGATAATTATCTAATTGTTTTAAAGTGACCCCCAAAATACAACAAACAATGTTTACAAACAGAACCTATATGTATAAAACTTTACTAAACTCTTAGAAAGTCTAAAATTGATTAAAAATAATTATGAAAATCTAGTAAGATTCCTAAGTATTTTGTGATATTTATTGAAAACTAAAATTTAAAATAGAGTAATACCATAAAATATCATATTTTAAAGTTTTTTTTTCCAAATGTAGCATCCCAAAATTAAACTCTAAAAAATAGTACAAATACTTATCTAAAAATACTTATTTATTTTAAATAAATTATATAAAAACTTAAAATGTTATATTTGGGCTCATTTTTTTCCAATTTAAAGTTTAATTTTTTCTATTTAAATATAGTTTTAATGCATTTTAATTTTAAATTTGTGCTATTATTAGAAATTTAAACTAATGATGCTATTTTTGAAATAAAAACTTAAAAAGTTGATATTTTAAATATTTGCCCTTTAGAATATATCATATATTTATGTGCAAAAAATCTGTCTCAATAATCTTAATTTTGCGTATGAATATTTTTTATTATCTTGTTCATTCATAACAAAAATATATATTTTTTGGTAAAAACATGTTTTTTTCAGAAATGCTTTTTCACATTCGTCAATTAAATCATAAATATATAACATACTCAGATATATAAAGATTTTTATAACTTTTTAAAACTAATAATCAGATATATAATAATTTTTTCTAACTTTTTAAAAGTTATGATCTTTTTAATAAAGAGCATTTTTCAGTTTTTCAATTTTTTGTATTTTAAAAAATGATTCTGCTATATATCAGGATTCATTAACTCATATAGCTTTTTTTTTTGCATGCGGCTGAGTCAATGATAACTTTAAAAATACAACTACAAATGATTTAAAACGTTTATAACAAAATTCAACCTTCATCTAACATGTCGAAAGCCTTCATCGGATACGATTTTTCAAACACATTATCATAAACTTGCATCTTTATTTTGCTTAATATGCATCCAATTGTATATTATCTGTTTTTCTTCAGTTTCATGTATTTTCTTTGTTTCAAACCAATCTCGAAAACTAAACTAACACACAAAAAAACAAATAAGAGAAAAAGGTATAAAACTCCTAAAATGCAAAGCAAAAAAATTAACAATTAAATATATGAGAAAATGACACAAAATTGTGTAAAATGGAGATGAAACTAAGGAAACAAAAAATTTAAACCATGCAAAATCACCAGATATCAGTTCTACTTAACCCCTCTTAAATTAATTTTAAGTGAACACCAAATTAGAAACATTCCATCATTTGATTAATTACAAGCTATTTTAAAAGAAATTTTGCACCAACAAAAACTGTTTATTATCACCTCAGTTACATATTAAAATTTAAATATACGACCAAACCTCAATATCTATATTGCTTGAAACAAATGATTTAATAGAAATCATAGATTTGATTCATTGATTTGTTTGTCGCAAACCTAATAGTATATATACACTCTTTGAAACATGAAACGGAAATAAACATAAGAGTAAAAATCATTTTGCGTTGTTTTACCATAATGATGAAATACATAATACCATGTATAGCAATGACAATAAATAAAAACTAGATTTATATTCAAATTATTCGTGGAGAAAAATATTCGTAAATTATATAATATTATTTATTAGTAAATATAAAATTAAATATTTATAATTTTAACTTTTATTTAAAATTATTTTTAACATTAATTTTTGTATATGTTAAAGAAAGAAAAATAATTGTTTCACGAATTTAATAATATATTTTGATTAGTTTAATAAAATATATTAATTTTCTAAACAAATTAATAACAATGACATATATAAGTTAAGCATATTTATATATTTATTTGAAACTCACTGTGGACATATTATTTTCTTAAAATATTTCTAGGGATACCTAATTCATTTATAATCAATTTATATATATACTATTTATTAAACATACCTCATTGAGAATTTTGTTTTTTTTTTGCCACATGTTACACAAAATACCGATCCAATAACCAAATATTTTATACGAAGATGTAACATTATCATACGAGAAAAAGTATAATCGAACTCCATATCTTTTAGATAGATGTAGATGTGGAACCGATCCATTTAATTTTTTAAGAAAGATTTTTTTTATTGTCTTAATTTTCAGTAACAATATATCTTTTTTTTGAAATTATCTAAAACATTACCTAATATTTTTGTAAAAATTATAGCTAATCTTCCGCATAAAATAAATTGCAATACTCATGAAAGATGTTCCACGAAATTAATTGAAAGATATAGGTAATAATATATAGGTCAAAACCACACAATTGCCCACAAATATCAGTAAAAGTAAAGTTCATGCTTGGTAAAACTGAAAAGAAAAGAACTTTATAATTTTCCTGGTCAAATAAGTATCTTTCAATCTTTTTTAAAGGTTAACTGAAAATTCTCATATATATTTTTAACTTGTTTTCATATTTTCTTTAAAAATTTTATCCTTTTTTCCTTTCCCTAGCAAAAAAACAAAAGAGTGAAGCATTATATTTGCTTTAGGTATACGAATGGTAGTGGAGAAAGTTTGACTGTCCCATAATGGCTTCATGTGTATCTCTTCTCTGTATTTAGATCTCAAATTCATTCTCAAAGAAAATCTTTTATCAAAAATAAAATAAAATCACATTCTCAAATTTTTCGTTTTCTAGCTAAAAATCCATCTCCTCCTTCGATTTCTTTTCCCCATAATTCATGGTCTTTATGGTATTGTTCGCTATGTTGATGCAGCCTAGAAATTCGTCTTCTAACATGTGGATTTTTAAAGTTCTAATGCAAATAATTTGCGATTTTGATAGGAAAGTTTTTATATTGACTCTGAAATGTGCATGTATTCAATGTTAGCAAAGGTGTGGGCTCCAAAAGAAGAGAGATTTTACAGGGAAATTTATATTCGATATATATGGTCAATAAAGTAACAGAAAATGTATTATTGATAATGGAATTAGTAAAGAGTTATTACGAGGAATGTGGACCAAAATGTTTTGTTAATACGGACATTCGCAAAGCATTTTCTATGTAAAATATTTCTTGGCTGCTATCCTAATAGTTATTCAAGTGCTTGACAGATTCAAAAAATGGATTTAGATTTGCTTAAATACAGCTACGTTTTCAGGTTTTGTCAATGGTAAACTGGCAGGTGATAGAAACTCGGGATCATTTTGCCAAATCCCTTTCGGACCAGGAATCATTTTGCCAAATCCCTTTCGGACCGGTACAAGAATTATGGGCTAGAAACTCGGTCAAAGAACTCTTTAGGCAATCTTTGATGAAAGATAAGGGATAGGGTGAAGTAAACCACATGAGAGATGTAAGTGTTGTGATAAAACACAAAGCTCAAAGATAGGAGATTCATATCTCAACTAGTTTTAGAGAGACAAAGAGGTTTTTGCTCAGCACAACTCTGTTAGAATAAAGTGCATTCTTTAATTACAATGCTAAAGATGTTTTATTGATATTCTTTCAGCACCCTTAACCTTCGAAAATCGAATCAAAGGAAAGAAATGGTACAAAGTGATCATAATGTACAATACAAAAATGAAAACAAATAAGGAAACTTAAACATTGTGGCCTAAATAGCTTCTGAACTAAGACAAAAACACTAGTTAGGAATAAATATAAATTTAACAGTTATCCTTATAACTTTTGGTCATATACGAAATAGAATGTAAAAATTATTTTGCTATCACACATATATAATCGATGTGTTAGGGTCATTATTTAAATTAGTTAAAATTATGTGTTCACTTATTTGTAAAAATAAAAAATTATGAGTTATAAGTGTTATGCAAAATTTATATGTGGATAAATTATATAATTTCTATTTGATAAATGGTCGAATTAGAAATTATTTTCTATATAAATAGAAAGGTTATGGTACACATGATAACTCTAATAAGAAATTCAGCCACTTTTGTATCCCATCAACAAAGATCTTCAGGTATTATGAGTTTGTCGTAGAAAAATCATTCCCAACTTCAGTATCATAAGCCATGGATACAAAATGTACGATTCCGCTATTGTGTTTCTTATTATTCAGAAATTAGCATGAGTTTTATGATTATTAAAATAATAAAATAATCAACAATTGGCATTAGAGCATCATGTCTAGTTTCTGTATAATAATCAGATTATTTTTGTTAAAAATTCAGATTTAATAATATGTTTAGAATTTTCATATTATTGAGTCCCGTTTTTTGTTAAAAAGTTTAAAAATTAAATTTGTATTCTATGATCTGTGGTTAAATTGTTGAAAGATCTAAAATTATGCTTATCATTTTAGATGTGGTTATAGTGAAAAATATGTTTAAATTTGGAATAAATAAAAAAATTCTAGAAATTTAGATGAAATCATAAAGCTTAGTTTTCCTGAATTTTTTGTGAAGTAATTTTTTGGATTAAATTCGATTATATTTTTAGTAGTCGATTTCATACTCGTAAAAATTACTCGAAATTTTGGAATTTTTTTGAAAGTTTTTTTTGAGCAATCTAAAAATGTCGAATATACAAAATTTTTGGTGGATATTCATCTTCTTTTTGTCGGTTTCGTTATTAAGTCTAAACGTAACCGTTAAGGTTGAAGAAGAAGAATATGAGAAGAAAAAAATTATTATTTCATTTAATAATATTTTAGACTTATTAGCCCAACAAAAAAGGATTTTTTAATCAATAAAATAAATTTTATTGTGCAAGTTTAATTTTTGAACTGGATTAATTGATACAAGATGTCGCCAAAGTGACCTATTTTGTGGATATTTTTCCATGAATATTTTTGAATGATATGTGTATATATTTTCATGCGAATATTAAATCGAACCAAAAGTATATTTGTATTTGGCCGAACTACATACATACATGTGATGATAAACATGTGACAATTATTAATAATTAACATGTCAATGATAAATCGGTCCAAAAAAATGTTTATCATTTTATCATGCATTATTATCAGTGTTTGATCTTTACAACAAGAGTATCACTAGTAGTTAATAATATTGTCCAAAAACTTGTTATTAATGTTGTATTTGGTATCTTGAGATGGGTTGTATAATTTTTATAATTTATTTGTTGATTATATTTGGTTAAATTGTGAGTTACTAATTAAGAATTATTTTCTTTTCAGTAAATTTCACTATATTATCTGCTAATTTAGGTTCAATTCCAACACTTATTGGTTCCAAATATAAGGAATGGAAAAGTAATGTTAAGATTGTGCTTGGGTGTATGGATCTTGACCTTGCATTAAGGATGGAACAACTTACTTCTCCTATAGATGCCAGCACTACTGAGTATAAGATGGTTTATGAGAAGTGGGAACGTTCTAACCGCATCGGTTTAATGATCATTATAGACACAATTCCAGAAATCTTTAAAGGTGATGATGAGATCGAATATCTCAAACAGTACCTTGTTGAAATGGACTTGCGTTTTGCAAAAAAGCGATAAGGCAGAAATAAATACGCTTCTGTATCATTTTAATACCATGAAGTATCACGGCAAAGAAAACATAAGGGAGTATATTTTGAAAATGTCTAATATTGTTTCAAAACTTAAGACACTCAAAACTGAGCTTCCAGAAGAAATGCTCATATTTTTTTCTCTTGAACTCTCTTCCTCCTAGTTTCAATCAATTAAAATCCAGTTACAACAGACAGAAGGAGAAATGGTCTCTTAATGAGCTTATTTTATATTGTGTGCAAGAAGAAGATATGATGAAACAAGAAAATTCTGAAAGTGATCATATGGTTAACACCTCTAAGGGTCAGGGCAAAAGAAGAAAAATTGAGGATGTTAAGAATGATGTTACTAAAGGCCCAACACAAAAGAAGCACACTAAGCTTGAAGATACATGCTTCTTTTGTAAGAAATCTGGACATATGAAAAAGGACTGCCAAAAGTACCACACTTGGCGTGCAAAGAAAGGTATGCTCCTTTCTATGATATGTTCTGAAGTGAACATAGTTGAAGTATCCAGAAACACTTGGTGGTTAGATTCAGGTGCAACTACTAACATCAGTGTTTCATTGCAGGATTACCTGAGCTACCGAAAACCAACTGATGCTGAAAGATGCATTTATGTAGGTAATGGAATTCTGGTTGATGTGGAGGCAATTGCGTATTTTAGATTGTTTTTTTAGTATTGTTTTTTTTGGATTTGAAAGACACTTTTCTTGTACCGTCATTTAGACGAAATTTGGTTTTTGTTTCTTATTTAGACAAATCTTGTTATTTTTGTCTACCTGATCATAGAAAAGTTATTTTATCTTTAAATTCAGTTTTAATTGGAACTGGTACACTCATGGATAATCATAATCTTTATATGTTTGACACTATAGCTTCTCGTGATGAAAGCTTAAATGTTGAATCAAATGGTAGAAAACGTAAATTAGAAAATGCAAGTTCAAGAATTTTATGGCACAAACGCTTAGGCCACATTTCTAGAAATAGAATTAAGCGACTTATGTCTGATGGTATATTGGTTTCTGTTGATTTAACAAATTGTGAAGTCGATGTGGATTGCATTAAATGAAAACAGACTAAACATAAGAGATTATGTGCATATAGAGCTATAGAAGTTTTTGAGTTGATACATACAAACATTTGTACACCTTTCCCTATAGAATCATGGAATGGTCAACAATACTTTATATCATTTATAGACGATTACTCTCAATATGCATACTTGTTTCTTATTAATGAAAAGTCAGAGTCTTTAGACGTGTTCAAGAAATTTAAAGATGAAGTTGAGAATCAACTCGACCGAAGGATAAAGTCTGTCAGATCTGATCATGGTGGTGAGTATTACGGTCAATATGACGGTTCAGGTGAACAACGTCCAGAGCCATTTGCCAGATACCTAGAGGAGTGTGGAATCGTCCCACAATACACCATGCCTGGGTCTCCTAGCATGAATGGTGTGTCAGAAAGACATAACCTCACTTTTAAAGATATAGTAAAGAGTATGATCTATCACTCCATCTTACCTGAATCACTTTGGGGAGAGGCATTAAAGAATGCAACATACATTCTTAATCGGGTACCAACTAAGGCAACTGCAAAAACTCTTTGGATAGGAAGAAAACCTAGTCTAAAGCATTTTAACATATGGGGATGTCCAATTGAACCTAGACCTTACAAGCCATTTGACAAAAAGTTGGACTCTAGAACTGTGAGCAGTTACTTTATTGGTTATTCTGAGCAATCTCGGGGCTATAAGTTTTATGATCCCACACAAAAGAATATTTTTGAGATGGGAATAGCTACGTTCTTTGAAGATGTTGAATTTGGGGGGAGAAATGAAGTTAGAGACATCATCTTTGAGAAAGAATAGGATTCTGTTTATAAACCGATTCATATAGTTGTTTTTGATAAAGCAAATTTGGATCCTCAAATTGATACTGAAGTTGTTCCTATAAATCAAGATGACGATGTTATCGAACATGAAATTCAAATTCAAAATCCTCAAGAACCTGTGCAACAAGAACAAGTGCCTTTGCGGTGATCCACTAGAGAAAAGAGAAGTGCTATATTCCGGATGATTACATAATATTTCTTATGGAACAAGAGGAAAAATCATACCCAGTTGGAAAATGAGCCTATCAACTTCCGTGAGTCCATGGGTAGTTCCAATTCATATAAGTGGGTCAAAGTTAGTAAAGAAGAGCTATCAGTCAATGCTAGACAATAAGGTTTGGAACATTGTCCAATTGCTAGAAGGAAAGAAAGCCATTGGTTGCAAATGGATATTTAAGACCAAAATAGATTCAAGTGGTAATGTGGAAAGGTATAAGGCTCGTGTAGTAGCTAAAGGCTATACTCAGAAAGAAGGAATTGATGACTACAAAGAAACCTTTTCTCCAATTTCATCAAAAGATTTTTTTAGGACAATCATGGCCCTTGTTGCACACTATGACTTAGAGATTGATCAGATGGATGTCAAGACAGCGTTTCTCCATGGTGACATTGATGAGACAATTTATATGGAGCAACCAGAAAACTTTGTAATAGGTGATTTAAAGAAGATTGTATGCAAATTAAATAAATCCATCTATGGGCTAAAACAATCTTCTCATCAATGGTACCACAAATTTTATGACGTAATCGTCTCATTTGGTTTTGAAGTGAATTTAGTTGAAGATTGTGTGTATAAGAAGTTTAGTGGGAGTAAGTGTATTTTCCTATTTTTGTATGTCGATAACATACTACTAGCCACTAACGATATGGGCATGCTACATGAGACCAAGATATTTCTGAAGGGTAAATTTGAAATGAAAAATCTTGGTGAACCATCTTTTGTATTAGAAATTCAGATTCACCGATATCGAACTCGGAGAATTCTTGGATTATCTCAAAAGAGCTATATCGATAAAGTACTCAAGAGATTTGGCATGCAGAATTGCAAACCAGGTGATATTCTAGTCGCTAGAGGAGATAAATTTTGTCTTAATTAGTGCCTTAAAGGAAATTTATAAATTCAGGAGATGCGAAAGATTCCTTATGTGTCGGCTGTAGGGAGTCTAATGTATGTTCAAGTTTGTACGCATCCAAATTTAGCCTACATTTTTGGAGTTTTGGGCAGATATTTAAGTAATCTAGATTTGGACCATTGGAAAGTAGCCAAAAAGATCATGAGGTATCTAAAGAGAACAAAAGATTATATGCTCACATATCAGAGATCATATAATTTGGAGATCATTGGGTATTCAAATTCTGATTTTGTTGGATGTCAAGATAGTAGAAAGTTTACATCAGGTTTTGTTTTTTTTGTTGGCTGGTGGAGCTATTTCTTGGAGTAGTGTAAAAAAACACTCGTACCTTCCTCCATAATGGCGGCAGAATTTGTAGCAGTTTTTGAGGCATCGAATCATGCACTTTGGTTGAGGAATTTTGTCACTGGGCTGCGAGTTCTTAAAAGAATTGAAAGACCACTAAAGATATATTGTGATAATAAATCAACTATTTTGTACTCAAACAAAAATAGCAGCACAACAAAGTCCAAGTTTATTGACATTAAATTCCTCGTCATTCAATAGAGGGTACAAAGTGGAGAGATTTCCATATAATACTTAGAGACAAATTCTATGATAGCAGATCCTCTTACAAAGGGCATTCCACCTAAGGTCTTTCTTGAGCATACTGCTCGAATGGGTGTTTCAACGTTTGAGGCTCATTTGGTTTAGTGGGAGTTGGTTTTGGGTTTTATGTTTTAGTTGTGTTTATACGCATTTATTTTCTGATCAGAAATAAAGTTTTGTTTTTGGTTTAAGCTTTGTACAATAAAATTAAAGGATCTCAATAAAATAGGACCAGTTGAAAATTGACATGTATTAATCATTTTTCATGTGATTTTCATGGTACACTTTTCATAATTGATATATGTCGTTTGTCTATATTAATTTCAATGACCATGGAAGGTTTAGTTATTTATTATTATGACGAACACTGCTATGATCCTATGTTACTATAGTTAATGGACGGGATTGTTTATGCTTTGCTATATAATGATAATTTTAAGCTCATAAAATCTATCATATTTTTAGAATACATATGTGACCGAGTGGGAGATTGTAAAAATTATTTTGGGGTCACACATATATAATCGATGTGTTAGAGTCATTATCTAAAGTAGTCAAAATTATGTGGTCAATTATTTGTAAAGATAAAAGATTATGAGGTATAAGTGTTATAGAAAATTTATTTGAGGATACATTATACAATTTCTAATTTGATTAAGACCCGAATTAGAAATCATTTTCTATATAAATAGAAGGGTTATGGTCCTCATGGCAATCCTAATAAGAAATTCAGCCACCTTTGTATCCTATCAACAAAGATCTTCAGCTATTCTGGGTTTATCGTAGAAGAACCATTCTCAACTTCAATATTATAAACCATTGATCCAAAAGATACGATTCCGGTATTGTGTTTCTTATTATTCAGAAATTAGCATGAGTTTTATGATTATAAAAATCATAAAATAATCAACATAGAATACTTGGCTGCTCCTAAGTTTTAATTCTTGAGTTTCAAGTATGGGTGGAACATGGTTTATAGTTTGTCTTCCAAAGAAGGAAGGTGGATAGGGCTGCAGAGCTTTTTAATTTAGAATAAAACCCTATGTTTAAGGCTATGTTGGCTACTCTTTCGCAAGATGATTCTGTATGGGTTCAATAGCACAAATATCATCATCTTCGGATAGTTTTTTCCGGGCGTTGAACATAATAGTAGGGACTCTTGGCGCTAAAATTACGTACTAAATCTTCGTCTGTTAGTTACTTACTTCTTAAATGAAAAAAATGAGAAATTGTAGGGCGCTTAGTTTTTTGTTTGATATGTGGACTTCTTTTGGTCCATTTATGAATATTATTCGACCAAATGGGAGTCGAGATTGGATGATTCCTTTTTTAGGAAAGGTTTCCGATGCTTGTAATTTTGACGGTTGAACCGCCATCAATAAGTGATAGAATGCTAGCTTTTCGTATCTATCTCACTGTTGGAGATGGATTTCGCCTTCCATAAAATCAAAGCTCGGCCTAAAAGGAATCGGCCCAATGACCCAAGGGCCCGATAATGAGAGTTACTGCACTACTTTCGAAGAGCCGCAAAAGAGTTTCGTGAGACGTCCGATCTCATCAACTCTCGAGAACGGCGAAGAGACTTAAAAAGAAGCATTTAAAAGTATTTATGAGTATTTATGGGCCACAATGATGAGGATGTTGAATATTTGGTGAAACCGAAGTATAAAATAACACGATGACGGCATAAATATGGACATAATTAATTAGATCGGAGCTGTTCAATATTAAAGAGTTCACCGTCTCTTTGTATAATCGAACTGATCAATAAAAACCTATTCGATTACATTCTCTTATCTTAAAGTTTCTGACATTAAGTTTACTAAAAATTCTGACCAAAAATCTGATCGAAGAACTGAAGTACAACACTCACCAGCTTTCAATTGCCGACAACGTCCCCAAAGGATGATTCTTCTTTCTGGATTGTAAATGTGTTATAGTTAGAATTGTTTTCCTCTTCAAAATCGTGAGAGGTTCTTACGGCAAGACGAGAATCCAAACAAACAATGGGTAGGAACGGTATGGTTTAAAGGCTCAATTACATGGAAATCTTTCATTTTTTATTGCTCACTTGAATATTGCTAACAAGATCAAGATTAGTGTCTAATATTGACCCGAGTTGTTTGTTTTATGCAATTGGTTTTGAGACAATTACTGATCAAATATCCCTACATCAAGTTTATTTGAAATTCAATCTTCCAAAGGTTAACCTTCCCTTCACACTTCTTTCACTCCTGCAGCGGTGTTAGACTTAGGCTTTCTTGGGATGCACCTCGGCTCCATTGATTCTAAAAGTTGTGATTTTACATGGTGATCTATAACAGTTGGAAACAAAGAAACAACCTCATCTTCAACAACCAAATTTTAGTTCCACAATTAATCTTAACAAACATAGCTAGAGAAGTATGAAACACAATCACGTAAGAAAACAATTGAAATTCATGAACTTAATGATATTATGGGTTTACAAGTTGTAGTGCAATTTTGTGTAAATTTCATCTCTCTTGCTTTTAGGGAAAATGTCATTTGAACTCTAAAATAAGACAAGTTAGATTTAGATCCACACACGGAAAAAAAATATTCACACATTATAATTAATTGTTTATTTAGTAAATATAAATTAGATACATACATAATTTATCTTTTATTTTTTAAAAAAATTTAATATTGATTATACAAAAAAATCGGATTAAACAAATAAATTTAAATTATCTTTATCTTACAATATTATTAAATAGATAAAAAATTATAAATATAATAAATATTTAAATAAACCAAGTTTTTATTTTATATTTTGTTTGAATAATTTTTCAAAATCTCTAATATTTTTTTAATATTGTGTATAATACTTTGTTCATATGATATATCAATCAACATGACACATTTATAAATACTAAGTCAAGATGAATTTTTTTATTAAAATGCTTCTTAGATAATAGATTAAAATTTTGCCATAAAATCCTTGTGGTCTTTTAGTTATTATTTGTAAGTAATTTAAGTATTTTGTGAGTCTATAGGAATAGTTGACGACAAAAAATAAATATATATGAATGGATGCAGTCATGGAAAAAGACAAAAGAGCATACTAAGAAAGGGCAATATACTAACTTTTTCTACATACACACATGTTCATAGGCCTACCAACCATGCCCTCCTGTATGTACACATTTTTATTGGAACATGAATTTCATAAACAACCGATGTCTACATAAATTGTGGGGAATGGTGACAACTTATGTATAATGTGCTGTACTCTTGTGAAATTTTAATGACTTTGCAAAAAACTTACTGACTACTATATGATTAGGTCATTTCAACGTTTGCATTAAATCTTATTTGAAAAATATTTTATTCAAAATATTTTAATAAAATAATTTTATCAAAATATTATGGTGATTTGTAATCGACACAATAATTTTTAAATAAATATATAAATAAATTTAACTTATTAAAATAATTATAATATATATCATTATTATTAATTTAATTAAAAATCAATATATTTTATTAAACTACCTAAAAATAGTATTAAATTGATAAAAAACAATTATTTTTATTTTCTTAATTTATATATATAAAAGTAATGTTAAAAATAATTTTGAATAAAATTTAAAATTATAGAAATATTTAATTTATATTTACTAATAAATAATATTATATAATTTGCGAATATATTTTCTCCATATATGGCATGAATATAAATCTAGTATAATGTTATTAAGAGGTAAAAGGCTTTTTTTTAATATATGTGCAAAAATGTAAACAAAAGTTAAATTAAACGGAGGTACAAACGTCATTTATTGACTACATGCAAACGGTATTTGTTTTTAAAATTTTAAATAATTAGTATTACAATTGGAATAAAAAAATTTGAAAGAATGGTATATTAACCAATTGCTTATAGTATTTGACATTTGGATTATACTAAATTTTGGTTATTTTCTCACAAACCTTTATTTTATCTTTCTTGTGTGGTAAAAAAATTTATGCACTTAATCATTTTTATTTTAAAATACATTAAATAAATTGATATTAATCCTAATTGAAAAACATATGCTTTTTTACATATACCACAATTCAAATTTTTTAAAAAGAAACATATTTTTTAAAAGTAGTAATATATTAATAATTAATAACATGTTATACTATATAAAAATACATAAGATAGAATAGTTACTATGCTATTTATAAAAACTCATATATAATTATATATTTTAAACGCTAAACA
Source organism: Pugionium cornutum (assembly GCA_018901935.1). Classification (NCBI taxonomy): domain Eukaryota; kingdom Viridiplantae; phylum Streptophyta; class Magnoliopsida; order Brassicales; family Brassicaceae; genus Pugionium; species Pugionium cornutum. The sequence goes on from CM032162.1 coordinate 9,375,261, forward strand.
TAAAAAGCATGACCCCAAACAAAAAAACACAACCCTAAATATACTTAAATTACAAATTATGTATTGTATTAATAGTAAATAGTTTTTGAAATTAAGAACATTTTATACCATATAGAACAGAATAGTATACATTGCTATTTTTAATAAATTTTACATAAGTTATTTTTATATTTATAAATACAAGATTCTAAATCCAAAAAAAAAAATTTGTTGCAAATAAATTATATACCTCAAATTTTGTGTATATTTTAATTTTAGCAAACAAGTATATCATATGGTTTTACACAAAAAATAGAATAAAAAATTATTGTGTTCTATATAGTATGACAACATTTTTTAATAATTAATTACTTATTCATTAAAGAAATTATGTCCGTTTAAAAATTTTCAAAATGATCTCATATGCATAATATATTTATCTTCGTTAGTCAAATTTCAAGTTTGAATCAATGTGTTTTGAAATACTCCAACTCAAATTAAATAATTAAATGAAAGGGAAAATAACGATAGTAGACGAAGAAGAATAATAAGAACCGTGTGTAATATTGTGAGGAGGATAAATTGACAACTATTATATATCATATAATGAATATAAAAAAACAGATTATTTTGATGGTTAATTTCTTAATATTTCTTAAGTTTTTTTGTTAGACCATATAATTTTTATATTATTATTTAGTAAGTACATTTCAAAAAATAACATTTAGTTTGTAGAATATTAGTTCAAATGTCATTATAAATGACTAATTTAAATAACAAATATCAAATATATTGACAGATTAAAATAGGTATTAGTATTATGAATTCTAATATTTAAAATTTAGATTTTTGTTAATCTATTTGAATAGTTTGTATCTAAAGATAAATAGATTAACTATACTAATACATCTAGTAACTTAACAAATTATAAATATTTAATTTACATTCATATTTTACAAATTATATTCATGAATATTATGAAAGATAATTTTAAAATTCAAATATTTAAAATATACTTGAATAATATTTTACTTGAGAAAAATAAACTAACTATAATATTACATCTAACAATTTAAAGTTTCATATTTGCATTTATATTACGAATATTATATAAAACAAATATCATTTAAAACATATTAATAGTGATTTGATATTTACCAAAATTTTATAAACTACAAACTATTTAATTAAATTCAGAAAAATAAAAAAATAATAAAATATTATAATTAAATAACTCTGCGCATAACACGGTTAATTTCTAATTTTCATTATTTTAACATATGTAAACGCAAAAAGAGAAGAAATAATTAAGTTCAAACTGAAATGTTAAAATATTATAGAAAACCAATATAGATTCGGAAATTTTAAAGAAAACTTGTTCTAGGAATATTATCAAGATGAAAAAATTGAAAGTTTCAGTTTGATTTTTGAGGAAAGAAAAGAGGTAAGTGTATATACATGGTCTGATACCAAGGGACCATTATCTTTTTTTCTCTTTAACAAAATTGTGTTCATGAATAATACTTTTTCGTTAGACTTTGGAATATTTTTGGATCAAAGACTATAATTTAGAATCTTAGACTTGGTCCATTACTTGGTCAAAAGATAGTCTTTCCAGCATGTTCCAAAAAACTAAAAACCATCTTTAAGAGAAATATTTAAAATCAAACTTTAGAATTTAAAATATATAGAGTTTATTTATATCAATTATATGAATTTATACGAATAAAAATATTTACATCCATATTTTCTGATATTTTCTTATCTACTTAAACTGTGTTTTTCCTTAAATTACACAAATTTTATAAATTATTATAATTACACAAAACATTTTAATATTTATACGTTAAATCATTATTTAACTTTGTTTTAATTCAGAAATATAGTTTTAACTTCGAAATAAACCAAAGTTAAAACTAGATTTAAAAAAAACATATTTAATAGTGATCGAACATTTAAACGTTGACGAAATTTGTGTAATTACAAAAATTTAAGAAATTTATGTAATTTATAGGAAAAAAATGTATGTAGCTAAAGGAAAATAAAAAATGAAGAAAAAAGGAAAAAAGTACGAATAGAAGTAAATTTATTTATATAAATTCGTGTAGTTGACGGAATTACATTAAAAAATTTCAATATGATTTAGTCATTTATTATGTCACTAAATACTCGAGACATTATTTGATGGTATAAGAAGACATGATTATTTGAAATGAATTAACACACATACGCATAATAAAGCAAAAGAAATCCTGAATCCATGTGAAATTAATATGCCCTAGAGAGAGAGTGAAAGTACGTAAGTGGTATTGTTTTAATTTTAATTTAAATAATATTAAGTTAATGGTTTAATTTCTTAACTATAAGTATAAATTTAATATATATATATATATATATATCTAAAACAATTGTTATTATTATGCAACGCAAACATACGAACTATGGGCACAAATGCAACATGCCAACATGCATATGCATGATAATATTGCAGCATTAAAAGAAAGGCTTTCTAGGAAAGTAAACCTTATCGTCAACGTAAATGAGATAAGATAAAGATGAAATTTGAACAGTTTTTTCTTTCTTCTTTTATCGCCATAAACTTTTATCAAATAGTTTTGTTTTTACTCGAACTTTGAATACTTTATGACGAACAGAATAATAGATCATAAATTTGTGTAAATTTCTTTATATTTTGATCAAACAATTTGTTTTGATCAAAAATTAAAAGAAAAATTGGAAAAATATGGAGGAATTACAATAATAGTAATTCGAGATGTAAAAATGATTGATGATCAAATAAAAAATATATCGATCGAATTTGCATAAAACATGGAACATTTTATGAGTTTTACAAGTAATCAGCCAATATCACAAAGTAAGGAAATAAAAAAATTTGTCCTTGTATTAATTGCAAACACTATAAATATCTTTCAAAACACAAAATTTGAAATCATCTGTATAATAGAGAATTTGCAAATTAATATGTTTGATATAAACATGGAAAAGAATGAATGTGGATTTAAGACCGAATTGTAGTGATGATATGAATAGAAATCACATAGGTGGTAGTGAATAACTAGTATGTAACTTTGGTAATAGATATGTGAAAATGATGACAAATGCATTTCGAGATAGCATGACTAATGATTATACTAGTATTCATCACGAGAAGTGCTCTAATAATATAGAAAAATAACCTAATTCGGAGATAAATTAATTTACAACATGTTAGAAGATACAAAAAATCTATTGTATAATGGTTGTCATGAAACACACTCACAATTAACTTTATTTATTCGGTTCATGAAGATTAATGCATATTTAAATCTTGATGAAAAGTGTTTGGAGTCGTGGACAAAACTATTTATGAAATATTTGACCAAGGATCGAGTGGTTCATATATGAAGGTAAACTCTGTCTCGATTTTCCATCTCAAGATGTGCTAAGAAACTAGATAATGTTGCTAGCAAAATGTATTAAAGTTATTGAATGCATTTGCAATGTCTTTTGTAGAATGTGATAATATATACAAGTAGAGATGTAAAGGTATCATGGGGGTAGTTTGTACTCTAATGTAGACATACAAGGTTATAGAGGCTTTTAGACTAAAACAACAATTTAGGCTTGAAGCCAATTTGGCTTCTTTTCAGTAACAGAAGATCCTAATGGATATATTTGGTGGATAAACACTTTATCTAAAGTCGGATATTTTGGAAATCAAACACTTCTCAATAAATAATAAAAAAGTTGGAAGCATTGGGAGACCCTTCATCCGATGTTGTCTAGGTTCCGGAGCCTCATCACTGTTTTGGCACAACAACCGGACAACTTGGTCTATTTCTTCACTTAATAAGAGATCGAGGTCTCTAAATAATATGAATCTCATCTTCAACCACTGTCCAAGAAGTGGTTATAGCTAGTTTATGGTGTTTTCCTATAAGTTTTCTTTATGGCTGTTGGAGTTCTTCTCCTATGAAAAAATTTATTACATTTGTAGGATTTCATAGACTTCAAGGTGAAGTTTTGTCCTTTTACGATATGGAATCCTCTCCATCTGAATCCATTTAGATTTCAATGGCATAAGAACGTTCAAAGAATGTGCTAAAACACGTCTTCGTCTTTATATTCTGGTTAATACCACATGCATGCTCACAACAATGAATGTACGTTAGTTAAATCAAAACAATTACATCTGGTTCTAGATAATTTATCTCATAATCTATGCTTATGTTTTTTCTGTTCAAAAAAAGATATAATTACATTTACGGTAGATTGGTATTCATTTATCTATCGAATTATCATACGTAGTAATCACAATTTTTCTATTATTGATAAAAAATCGTTACGAATCAAAAACTACGGCTAATCGTAATCATTATTATCGCAACCGTCCGCGACACACAAACGAATATCATTTTATATATTAAAACAAATGATTTACAATTATAGTTTAATAAGGTAATCTTAAATCTCTAAAAAAATGCACCATTCACATGTGTACATGCAAATACTTGGTGTTGGCAAGTATTGTTCGATCAACATCACATATTCACGCACACACGTGCACACATAAGATAGTAACATTATTCGTTATCGTCCAAAACAAAAGAAAATTAATATTGTGATTCTAATTACCATGAGAAGCGACCCCACCGCATTAAGGCATATACTTCATCTTTACAAAGCTCTAAACAATATGAGAATGGTCAACTTTGCTTTTCCCTTTCTTCTAAATATTCATCTATAAATACCTTCACACACCTTCTCTATTTTTCACATACTCAGCTATAAAACAACTTCAAACGAAACAGTTGTTCAAACTCTCTCAACTCTTAAGCTTAAGTTTGGCTTTTTTTCTGCATTTTCCAATACGTCATGGATTACAGATCATCGATGGAATCTTCGGAAACCCTAAGGTAACCATTTTCATGGCCTCCTTAATTATATCAAAAGCCAAGAAAGTGGAATGAAATATCATATCCAAATTAACTTTATAATCAGTTTATGATAAGCTAATAGTAATTTTTTAATCGAAAAACGAATGTATATATTTACACGTACAGGAACAAGTGCGCTGCTTGTTATAGGCAATTCAACAAAATGGAACATTTAGTAGAACACATGAAGATCTCTTATCACTCGAGTCATGAACCTACTTGTGGCATTTGCAAGAAACATTGTCGATCTTTTGAGTCCCTCCGAGAACATCTCATAGGTGTGTATATATATATATATAATAAACTCTATACATTTTTTCTATCTATTAATTTATTTCATTATATATATATATATATATATATATAACTTTAGCATATGTAGTTTAACATTTTTTAACGTCCATAGGACCATTGCCGAAACAAGAATGCAAGAACATTTTCAGCCTTCGTGGATGCAGATTCTGCTTGACAATCCTCGAAAGCCAGAACGCACGTAGGAACCATCAAGAGAGATGCCAATTCGTGAACGTCAACTCCGTAATCTTCTATTTCCTGTGACATAATTTATATTATCTACTTCTTATAAAAAAGATATATACTTACATATATATGATATGATTTTCTCTCTTTTAGGGTTTGACGACTCGCATGGCGGCCTTAGGTCTAAGAGATAAGGCAATGATCGACTACATGTCCTTGCGATCTCCAAGAGTGGTTGCTCTCTCTTGCAAGATGGTAGGTGGAGGAAGCGACGGGTCGTTGGATATATGCGCAAGGGTTTGCATAACAGATGAGAGCGACAACGTCGTGTTCCACACTTATGTGAAACCTTCGATGGCTGTGACGAGCTACAGGTACGAGACGACAGGGATACGTCCAGAGAATCTAAGGGACGCAATGCCATTGAAACAGGCACAAAGAAAGATTCAAGAGTTTCTTTGTAATGGAGAACCCATGTGGAAGATTCGTCCAAGAGGTGGGAAAGCAAGGATTCTCGTGGGACATGGCCTCGATCACGATCTTGACCGCCTTCAACTTGAATATCCTTCTTCCATGATAAGGTGACATTATATTTATATATAAAAAGATAAACTTGATACATATATATAACACGATTCTTTAGTCTTACTTGATCTCTTTCAATTTATATAGGCCTTGATTTAATGTGAGTAAATATTAACTGGGGATATTATTACCAATTTGTTGGTGTATTTACGTAGGGATACTGCGAAATACCCTCCTTTGATGAAAACAAGCAAGCTGAGCAACTCTCTCAAGTACTTAACCCAAGCCTATCTCGGGTAATATATATACTTTCTTTTTTTAAATAACATCTTGAATCAAATAATTAATTAATTTGGAAAAATTGTATACATGCATGCATTCGTATGTTGATATATATATATACATATATATATATATGTATATATAACATATATTATTATACATTAATATATTTATTTGGGTGCTTTTGGTATTGATGCTTGTATGGGCTTAATAAAGCTATAAGAAAGAGATTCAAAACGTGAAAAGATTCATATGTTTTATAATATATTCTTCTCTACATCCACACACACACGTACAAATACATAATTATATCATATAGATTTTTATGACTAGAAATTATTATCCCAAAAGAAGAAATTTACACAAGATCGATGCATATTACCCCAAAAGAATTTTCTCCCAGTCAAACAGATCAAATCTATTAACTACATATTTTATCAATAGAAAATAGTCAAATATCTTTAATATATTATTTGAAAAATATTTTTAAAAAATAATTTTACCCTGACGTATTATTAACATAAATGTATGATGCGTCATCATCATAGTAAATTTCAAATAAATATATAAATGAGATTAAATTATTATAATAATTATAATATATATCATTGTTATTAATTTGGTTAGAGAATCAATATATTTTATTAAACTAACCAAAAAATACTATTAAGTTCGTAAAATTCTTTTCTTAACTTACATATACAAAATTAATATTAAAAATAATTTTAAATACAAGTTAAAATTATATAAGTATTTAATTTATATTTACTAATAAACAATATTATATGATTTACGAATATATTTTTTCACGTATAGTATAGGTATAAATCTAGTTAATTGTTTATACCATAATTTTGTAAATAATTATGAGGGATGGATGTGTATGCCTAAAATATCATATGTTCCATAAACTAATCTATGTTCATGTCTACGCACCCTAAAAGATATATATAAACACTTGACATCAATTAAACAGAATGTCTAATGTTCAAAATCATATATATTAATGATGTGATTATATAGGTATGATGTTCATGTTGGGATACAAGACCCGTATGAAGATTGTGTAGCGACGATGAGGCTTTACACGAGAATGAGATATCAGAAACACAAGATTGAAGCTTATCTTTTAGCCTCCGATGGGCAGAACCGTAGCAACCAATTGGCTTGGAGACAGAGTGAGGTCGAGAGGATGTCTCCTGATGAAATGCTCTCCATTTCTCGATCGGACTATTACTGCTGGTGTTTGGACTCCATTGCTTAAATTCTCAAGCAAACGTGACCGGTCTCTTGAAGTTATTACACGTATTTCAAGATTTTTAATTTAGTTGGGTAACATTGAATAAGCAGTAGTTATGATTTATGGTACTATCTCAATTTTATAGTATGTGTGTGTGTGTCGTGTGAGATGCGTATTGATGTTTTAATAATGTATTGGTCCTTATTATGTTTAGAAATGAATTTCGTTTTCCAACTAATAATTGAAAGATATTCCATTTGCTTCACTACAAAATGTTTTATTATTATATATTATTTAAGAAATATTTTAATAAAATAATTTTAAATTAACGGTGAGTTTAAAATAAATATATAAATAAGTTTAAATTATTAAAATAATTACAATATATCATTGCTATTAATTTAGTTAAAACATCAATATATTTCATTAAACTAACAAAAAATATTATTAAATTTATAAAAAATAATTATTTTTATTTTTTTAATTTACATATACGATAATTTATAAATAACTTCAAATAAATTTATAAATAGATTTAAGTTATTAGAATAATTATAATATATCTCATTGCTATTACTTTGATTAAAAAATTAATATATTTTAATATGAGATCAATAACATATTTAATTTATTTAAATTATATACATATTTTTTAAATTCAGTAACATAATAATATATATAATTAATAATATACTATATATATAAAAATATATAAATACATGATAACAAAAGAAATTAAATTATATATTTAATAGATAATTAACATATAAAATTTAAAATATTTATGTATTATTTATTTATATTCAAAATATTTTAAAACATAATTTATGTAAATATTTAATTTATATATTATTAAATAGTTAATTAATTATAATATACGAATAATTTTTTCCCTATTTAAAACGTGGGTTTAAATCTAGTTTATATATTTATTATGTAAATCAGTATAGTTATTAACTACAAATATCATATAAAGAAATAATTTAATCTACACATTTAATGCATGGTGACATGCATACACCAAGAAAAGAAAATATAACCATATTTCCAGTCCCTTTTTCGATATGATTCCCATCTAACTAGGATCAAAATTCAATTTAAATAAATAAAAACTTCTACCAAACTTATAAACATGACCCAATAATAAATCCAATGTGACACAATCCCAATGAGCCCATATATCTTGGTCCAGTTGAAGATCTTGACCCAAAACGTAAAACCACTTCAACAATCTTGTTTTCGAAATACAAGTTTGAAAATTTCTTGAATTCATTTCCACTGAGAGTAATTGGTTTAAGTAAACACCCTATTTGACAAACCAACTCGAACACTCCTTCAAATATGATAATTTTCACTATGTGATGCTTTTGTATCATAATCCAATCATCATAATTCACATCTCTATGTCATCGCCTTTATCATCACCTTTGTTGTATATATTTCTGGGGTATTTCACGTTAATAATAATCAAAAGGATTTACAAGATATAGCTAATTAAGAATCTTCTACAATATACAATATGTAAAAACATATATACAAATATGTAATCTATCATAGCAGTACAAAAACATGAGCAGGAGTAGAATCATCAGTATTGGCTAAGAGAGCGTAAGTTATCGAAGAACAAACGAAACTCAAAACACCATGACATATAATTCAATATAAGTTATATGACAAAGAGATTGAACTTGTTTTGATACCATAACGAAAAAGATGTTTAACGTTAATAATAATCAAAGAACTTATACAAACTCGTTAAAACCATTTTTTTCATTTTGTTCTCAGATTGTTATAGCTTTACACATTTTGTTCTTTATTCCAACAAATTATGAATTAATATGGGTTGTTAATTGGTATTTTACAAATTTTTGTTAATGTTTATAAACTTACAACAATTGGTAATCACTAGATTAAATTGTCTAACCATTAGTGTCGATAATATTTTATATTATAATAATATTGCTCAGGTATCTCTTGTGTTTTTGTATGTATTTTTTACAGATAAACAAGAAATATAATTTAGTTATTCATAGCTAAACCATCCAAAAACTTGAAAACTATATAAAAAACTGATTATAATATTTAACTAATCCAAACATATAATCAAGCCGAAACTCGTTTAGCTTGTCCATGATTGTCACTGAGTTGTAACTGAGAATTAGCCTTAGAAAGACTCTCCTCTTCTTCATCATCTTTTGGTGTTTTTTTGTAATAACAAGCATATATTATAAGTTGTACTGCTCCTGATACTGTTCCTAGTCCATTTCCGATCTATAATTAGAAGGAAAAAAACATTAACAAATTAGTAAATTAAGTGATAATTATAAAATAGTATAATGAAGATGAATAGTGATAATAATGAAGTTTAATAAACTTACCAAAATGAAAAGATCGAATTTAATAAGTGCATAAATAACCCAAACGACACCGTTGAGGAAGTTGGCAAGTGATAGTGAAAATGGCATATACTTTACACTTTTGGTCTTGATCACCTTGCTCTGTTTCATTCACAACAAATATAATGTATTTATGTAAATAAATATAAAAATTTTATGGGATAAAATATTAATAAATAATACCATGATGGTGAGTGGTGCAATATACATGAGGCTAACAAAAATGACACAAAGGATTCCAACAAAAGATGATCTCTGGTTATGTGTGTGGAACAATAGCAATGTGCATGTGGCTACTATTCCTACAAGCACCATCTCTCCTATAAGCCATAGCCCCACTTTCACCTGCACCATTTAATTAAATCCACTCACCATTAAATATCGTAAACTTTTTGTTTGCTTATCACCATCCTAAACCAGAATCAATCATATTCTACCATTGTACCTTGCGAGGAGTGGGAGAAAAGTAGAAGAAGATAGAGAGATAAAAGAGCTCAATGGCAAGACCAGTGGCATTAATGGTGATCACAAGGAGACTATCTGGATGGACCATTGGTAAGCCATAAAAGACCCATAATGCACAATTTAGAACCGTGGCTAAGTATGGATCCGCTTTGTATTCCTCCACTTTCTTCATTTTGTATATCGTTATGAACGTTGGTCTACATTAATTATATACAAACATTAACTATTCAAAATATAGAGAGAGTTAGACCAAAAGATTTAAAGGTCAAGGAGATAAAGAGAGATTAATGATTACATGGGAGATAGAAACAAAAACAAGGAGATAACATTTCCTGCGACAATTAACAAATAATCTCTAGAATATTAGTTATAAAAAGGTAAGAGATCCTGACAAAAAATATTAAAACATATACAAATGTTTTGTGCTTACCAAATATTCCGGCAATGTTTCTCGCCACTGTTGCGCTAACCATTTCACTTTAAGCAAAATTCGAACAAGAAGAGAGATAAGAGAGAGAGAGAGAGAGAGAGAGAGAGAGAGAGAGAGAGAGAGAGAGAGAGAGAGAGAGAGAGATGTTAAATATTGTATGTATGGGTTTTGCTTATATTTATAGATAGATACACAGTGAGATATTGGTATTCATGTATATAAGTTATGTGTAGATGATTTTGAACAAAAAGAAATATATGTGTTGTGATAACAAAGCAAATTCAAGAAGTTTAAGGAATTGAAATGAAAACGACCATGAATTTTTTTTTCTTTTCTGGTTTGAGGAAACAATGATAGACAATTATCTAATTTATCTTGCAACATTTTCTCCTTGGCTTATTGTTTTTTTTTGGGGTCATAATTATTACTATGCCTAACCCTATAGTACGTGTTTATATATATCACATGCATGTGCATTGTATGTAAGTTATTTAATTTATAAAATAATTATTCAATGTGATCCACGTGAGTGATACAGAAAATCAGATCACGCAACATATATTTCTTCTCATTTACGATCTTTTTTATAACGATTTCCAACTTTATGTTATTTTTATACGTATGTAAATATTATTAGAATGAAAGTTTAAGTTTATAAAAATAGCTTAATCTAAAGATCTTTAACTGACAAAAAAATAAAAATAAAAATAAAGAAGCTCTTCCGCAACCTAATGGCACTATGGTTGTATGAGTTTCCCAAATTTGTGTTTTTGTATTAAAGTTAATATAATTTATTTTTTCCATTGAATTTTAAATTATAAAAGAATTTGAACCAATCATTGAATGACACAGAACAATTGTGTTTTTCGTAGGCTTCTCAATTGAGAAACTTTGCTCTCTTCTTTATCTATAGTTTTCCCATTATTAATAGTGAAATATTCAATGAGAGACCACAATTGGAGATGCTCTTTTACGAAAATTCATTTCCATAAAATATTATAATGAGGATAATTTGTAGTGAATGAGACATTGTAATAAAGAGTAAGTAAATTTTGGCCCTTGTTGAAAAAGTTTAAACTTATTTCGATAATTCTGAAGTAAAAGGGAAATGGCTTTACATGTGTTGTAAGAAGAGACAAAGCAATATTATTTTTAAAAACTTTTCATATAAAAAAAAAGGAAGCATGCGACTATGTCGATTGCGAATTTTTGATTATGATGTAACCACTTTTCCAACGTCTTATTTCCTCTTTATGAAATCTATGGATGATAAAATCGCAACATATATCCTTTGAATTTTAGTGTATATATATTAAACTTTATTTTCCTAGCTAGTGATGTTAAGGTTTACCAAAGATTAGATCAATATGTTTGTCTAACACAAATTTAATTCTTTTTTGAGAATATACACGTTATAAGGGGAAAATTTCCGAAAGTAAAATTGTTTTAAAATGCTAACTTAATCACTTAGTCTTTATATTGTTTTACAAATAATTATCATATAATTTTTTTAATTAATTTATGATACTCCAATAGTTGAATAATTTATCATATAGTTTGAGAGACCATGAATTTAGGTTCTTCCAATATACTTTTATTATGCATATGAGAAAATGATCATTTAAATATTGAATTTTTGCGTTTTGTACATTTAATATCAAAATTTTAATGAATCATTTAAATAATAATCTGTAATTGACTGTATTGATTTATATATGCGATTAGTTAATATTAACATCACAAATAACACCGTTAATTCTATTGCGTTTTGGTGTCTAATTTTAGCTAGTTAAAATACGTACTATAGTTGATAGTGTTATTTCTGTTATAAATGTTGACTAATCTCATACCTAAATTAGCACAGTTAATTACAAATCGTTATTTTAATGGTTTATTAAAAAGTTTGGTATTTAAATATTACAAAAACAAAAATTCAATATTTTAATGACTATTTTCTAACTTTGCTTTTTTATATATTTAGAAAACTAATTTGGATAATCAGTTTATTTGTTTGTAATTTTCGTAAAACATTGTTATTATATTCTTCTGAAGAAAATTCATTGACTGGTTCAGTGATTTGATAAAGAAATGGCAAGAGATTATGTGATCTTGTGATTAAATAAAAATTTAATTAATTAGATTTTTAGATTATCGAACTATATATATAAATTTGCTTAGATGAGTGGGACTATTTAACTATCATTTGTCGTTTTTATTCTCGTCCAAAAGAGTTTTTTATTCAAAAGATGAATTTTTAACCTATGTAAATTGTCTTCTAGTGTACAAATTTATTCGATACGTAATATTACTTTTGGAATGGAAATCGGAAATCAGAAATATTTCATGGATAAAGTTTTTCTTCTCATATATTTAATGACAATCCAACCACTTTCAAAAAGTTTTTCGTTTATAATCACATCTCCTTAAATTAGATATATATGTATATGATACAGTTAAAAAAGCTTACTTTTATTTATACAAAACACTAAAATATATGATCTGAGTAATTTTTGAATAAAATTATACAGAAAATTGTGATGTAAATATTTAATTTTTGAAACTGAAAACACGTATGATATGATCTGTTTACTCAGATTTCAAATTAGTATTTGCATTACATATCTATAATATATATAAAATATTAATTAGGAATTATTTTAACAAATTAACTTTATGTTGACGTGTAATTTACAATTGTGTTACGCTGATGTGTCACATTATTAAAGCATTTTAATATAAATATTACCTAAGATATAACTTACTAAAGTATTTACGAAAATTGTCATTATACAGTATATTATATGTAAATTCTTAATATTTCGACATACAGTTTATTTTTTCATAAAATATAAATATAATATAAAACAAAATATAAATTTTGAAAAATTAGTCAAACAAAATATAAAATAAAATTTTAGTTTAAATGAATATTTATCATATGTATAATTTTATCCAAAATAGATACAATTTAAATCTATTTATATAATCCGATTTTATTATCTATTTCATTTTCGTAATCAATATTAAAAAGTTTTAAAAAAAATTACTTTAAATATGAGATAAATTATATATATATATCTAATTTAAATTAATAAAATAAATAATTAATTATTATCTGTGAATATTTTTCCTACGCAGAACGTGGGTCAAAATCTAGTATAATTCTAATACATAACAGTTTACAATAAACGAGTAACTAACATCTAAAACAATACCATGTATAGTAATTATTACATTACCTATCACAAAATTAATATTGATGTATGATAATTTTATATTTATAACAAACATATATATATATATATTATAACTTCATATATTTCAAATATTTTAAATTTTCTGAAAATTTTTATAATTTTTTTTAAAATTTTTTGTTTTACTACTATATTTTCGAAATGAATTTTTTACCTTTTTAAAATTTTTTTTTATAATTTATCTTACTTTTAAAAAAATATTTAAATTTTGATACATGATAAAATCTAAATTAATAAAAGCATATGTTAAACATGTTTATTTTCACTTTTACATTGAATTTTACATTCACTTTTACATTTCCCTTTTAAATTTTGAAATAATAATTATGATACATTTCACTTTTACATTCATGTTAAACATGTTTATTTTCATATAATAGTTTTCTAAAATTTAAATATTTTATTAAAAAGTTCTAATATCTTTTTCTTTTCTTTTATTAATAAAATTATGTTTTATAATTGGTCTTTTGTCTTTTTATTTTTCTATTTGATACTTTTTTCTTAACTTATTTTTATATATTTGGATCATGACATATGTCAAAAAAAAATTATTTGTTTTTTCAATTTTAATGTGTTCTAGTGCATTAGAAAACCCTTTTAAAAGATGATTAAAAAGACAAATGTTTTAAGTTAAAGATATATGATTTACTAAAGTCGAATATAAAGTTATGTACCACTCTTTTGGAAGCATTATTGTATTGATTATCTAGCTTGACTTTTGTTAACCTATTTCAAAGACGAAATTGTAATAAAGTAGGGTTTCATCCCACGTGCCTATTATGAGTAAATGTGTTTTAAAATGTTAACATTTATTATTTAGGAAAGCTATTTTGACAGAAAATAAGAGAGCTATTAAACCAACATTTTGATTGATTATTATAGAATTGCATATATTCTACATTACAACCATTTATCTTTCATATTAATATTAGATTTTTTATTTTTTGTAGATAAAAACTAATTAAAATTAAAGATTTAGTATTTTTTATTCTCTGTATATTTACTGAAAAGCAAAGCACAATATGCGAATTTGATCCAATGAAGACCCAATAAAATCATGGTCATTGGTCCCTCTATATTTTTTTAATTAATTATATAAATAGAAAAAGTTGTAACATTTTCATTTATTTAAATATTATAGAAAATAAGAATAGTAGTCTATATAATATAATTCAACTGATGATTATTTATTGTAGGGTAAAATACGGTTTGTAAATTCTACTTCAACTTGTATTTGGCTTTCGGGTAACTTGAATTTTAAAACCAAAAATAATTAAAATAATGTAGTATTTTAGTTGTAAGCATTTAAAAAAAGGTTAGTTTGATTTTCCGGTTCAGAATTTTATATATTTTTATAAATATAGTATATTTTAATATGATTCATTATATATTGGTTCGGAAAAATTAAAAAAAAAAATCGAAGAATTTATCGATTCAGTGATAGTAAATACGTTTGATAATGTTGCCAATTAATTAAGAATTCATAACCAAATCTAAACCAAAAGTAAAACTTTGATTTGAAACCTCGGTTCTGGTTATATGTGTATACGTAACTTATTGATTTGACAGAAATAAAATGAATTTTAAACACTTTACCATCAAAATATTATTATCAAAGTAATACATATTTATATACAGTTAAATCATTAAATTACATATTTAAATCATAACAAGGTGTTAACACATATGTTACCTCCTTGTTAATTATATAACTAAAATTATTTTCATATTAAATTCTAAATCTTAATAATAAAATTTTTAAGACATATGGTGGATGTCTATTGTTTCAGTAGTGATATAATTCAAACTTTTATGTCTTTTTTTGTAAGAGAGATAACGAAAAGCTTTTTGCTTTTCTTTATTTAGACTATTTTTATATGGACGGTTTGAAATTGTTACTTGTTAGGATTCTATTCTATCGTGTTTGGTACATAATTTTAAAGTAATATGTTAATACTCTAATACATTACAACTAATGTGTAATATGTTAATACTCTAATACATTACAACTAATGTGTAACAATCGATAATATTAATGTTTTCTTCTTTCTGTCTTTTTACCATTTGGTTTAATTGATTTTAAATACGAATAAAGATTTATTTCCACAAATCTACAAAAATAAAACTAAACTTTAAACCATAAAAACTAAAAAATAAATATTAAACCCAAAATACTAAACCCAACCCCAAATATTTAAATTACAAACACTTAAAATTCCAAATATTTAAATTATAAACATTGAAAATCACTTTTAATGATTTTGGCATTTAAAAAAAAATATGTAGTAGTATTTTTAGAAATAAAAGCTAATATTGACATTTTATAGTACAAAAATTTATAGTGATATTTTAGAATATTTATTTATTTAAAAAATTTAACAAAAAAAACCTAGAAATCATATGGTCATTGTTGCATAAAGGAGTTGATGATACCACCACCATTGTATAAAGGAACCAAGCATTTACGTGTAGAACTCCGACAAATGTCTTCTGAATAGTGACCACTTAACTTATGACGAACATTCACAATTCATTTTAATTTCCATAATTAAAAAAATTACTTATCAGTAACCAAACCTTAATCGTCGATATGTAGTCCTATCTATTTTTATTAATAGTTATTTTTAAAATATTAAGAATTAAATGAATTATACTGTAATTGTGTATTTTAAAAACCCAAGAAAAGTATGATTTTAAAGCATCTAATACTTTCACCTTTTTGTCTTTCTTCTTGCTCTTCTATTTTGGTCGGCCATTTTTGTGTTGATCGGGTCATCAGTGATCCGTTTACCCGATTGAAAAACCCAACTAGCTAAACATATTATTGGGGTGGCTTATTTTCGTTTGGGCTTATGCTATACAAAATATAGTGACCTCAAAAGTGAAGAAAATAAGAAGAAAAAAACTAAAGAGAATGCAAAAGCAAATAATTTTTTTTTGTATGCATATAATACTCATTAGAGTTTGGGAGTTTGTTTGAATTGGGCTAAGTAACTTTATGTCTAAGTTTCTCATAGACACTAATACAAATCAATTGAAAAACTTCTCTATGAATCCAAATTACTAAGAATAATCTCTTCTTCTTTAGCATCATCATCATTTATATCATTACACAATAGAAAATAGCGATCTTCTAACGAAAGTAAAATTGACATAATTTTGATGGATATATTTTTCAAAGAAGTTCCGCCTTGCATTCTTATTGCTTAAGAGAATTTTTCTTTAGTTTTAATAATTAATAATTAAAAGAGTAATACTTTAAAATATCATATTTTTAAATTTATCTTTCAATCTATCACATAAGTAAAATTCCTAAAATAACATAAATAATTATTAATTTTAAATAAACTATATATAAAATCAAAACATAATATTTGGTTTCACTTTTTTAATTTAGGGTTTAAAATTTTTGATTAAAATGAGATTTTTAATTATTTTAATATTAAAATTGTGATATTTTTGGAAATTTAAATGATTAGTGTTATATTTGGAACAGAAATTTGAAATAGTCCTATTTTAGACAATTACCCTAATTAAAATTCATAACAAAATATAAAAATATATTAAAATTTAAATAAATTGTTTATACATAAATATATAATGCTTAAAAAGTATATAGTTAGAATAGAAACTAATTAAATAATTAAGACAGTGCAAACTTATTCGACAATTGTTGTATTGTGAACTATTTCATGCATGTAAGCGAATAACAAAACTCGTTTTGCCTTACTATTTTTGAAACTGAGCTTTTTTCCAAAATGCTGTCAAAATTGGCCGACCTAGATTTACGAGGGACTATAGTTTTATGAACTTCACCAAACTCAAAAAACACTCATTCAAAGAATAGAGAAACTATGGTTAGAGGTGAGCTTTGCACCTCACAATAGTATGGCATCATGATCTTTTTACCGGCGATTGCTTGGATAATGTTTTTTTCGTTGATGAGTAGAAATTAATTTGTTGATGTTACTGCTCGATTGCAAGTATATTGATGCTGCATATCACTTGGACTTAACCTATTTTCGTCTTTGAGTTATCATACACTAGTTTAGATCATAATATTAATGTAGTTTATTTACAGGCATCCCATGATTTGGATTTATTTATGTAGTGCGTTCATTATGTTATCTGTTATTTTTTTGGTTAACACGATCTCGGAATCATATGTAGGACAATGCAACGATGATGATGAACTGAACGAGTCAAAAAAAGTAACAAAAAATCTCGTAGTGAGAAATAAGAAGATGATAAATTCCTCAAAGATGGAAGGCAAAGTAGTAAATTTACTCTATTCAGAGAAAGCAAAGCGAAACAATAACTATATATTCATCAATCAAGCTTGCACTACATTTGGTAAATAGTAAATGATAAAAGTATTATGATTTTAATATGTTTTTTTGTCATCTGAGACAGAATGAACCAGTTCAATCTTTTAACATTTTTATACAAAAAATGCAAAATCAAATTTTACATATTTAAGATGGTATAATAGATGGTTGTGTTTTTTTATTTTAATTTGTTTTTGGTAATTGATTTAATATAATTAAAAATGAATATGATGTTGATAGAACCATGAAGTTATAACACATTTGAAAAGAAAGAAAATATCAAAGTTTAAGGAATGTTGTGGCGAGATCCGGACCTGAACCCAAGCGAGACAAATCCATATTTGTAGTTTTCGATATAGATAAAAAAATAATTGATTATCATTTTAAAAATAGACTTATCACAATAATAAATAAAAACAAGTTTTTCATTAAATTTAACGGTCTGTTAATAATTTGTTAATGACCTTTTTTCTTGTTAAAAAGGCAGGATTGGTTTTGGTTGTGCCAAATCATAAAGTTGTGATTCTTATAACTGATTCTTATGGTTAGATTATAAATTTAAGACTCACGTTTAGTTATCTAGGATTTTGTTTTATAAACTGTAATTGAGAAATTTAAATTGACTTAATTAGGTTATCTAGAACCCTAAGAAACAATCCCTCTCTTCTAAATCAGATTTTAAAAGATTAAAATTATTTAACAGTGAATTTAATTAGCTAATAGACAGCAATATTCTAAAAACACATTTATCTTGTGAAACTACATTTGTTTCTACATCTTTTATGATTTTTTTATAATGAACTCGATAAACAAAATTCAGACGTATAATTTTAAGGGCAAATGTATAAAATAGCACTTTTATGAGTTTTTATTTCAAAAATAGTATCATTAGTTTAAATTTCTAATAATAGCACAAATTTAATATTAAAATATATTAAACTATATTTTAATAGAAAAAATTAAACCCTAAATTAGAAAAATAAACCCAAATATAATATTTCAATTTTATGTATAATTTATTTAAAATAAATAAGTATTTTTACATAAATATTTGTACTATTTTTCGGAGTTTAATTTTGGAATATTAGATTTGGAAAAAAAACTTTAAAACTTGATATTTTATTGTATTACTCTAACTTTAATACTGGAATACCAAACTTACATTAAATAAAGTAAATATTTTGTAATACATTCAGACACAATATCATGAAAGTAATTAACATTAGTAGAGTCAAACGCAATATAGTTTTGTTTTCAACTAACATAAAATTAATATCAACATATCTTTTTGCTACATAATCATAAAAAGAGATAAAAGCATGCATAAAAATAGTATTTCTAAATTCACACATTCAGAATCTAATACATTTTACAGTTTGTTATTTTTCTATTTTCTATTTTTTATCAATTTTTATTTTCATAGTTTCCATTAAAAATCACTAAAATTTTTCATTATATATATATATATATATATATATAAACGAGTTATATATTATCGAATCTTGGATATAGAGTAATGATACTAAAAGTTGAATTTGAAGCATATGGCAATAGAAACATTAGCAACGAGTTACCCAAAGTATTTAAAATTTGAAGATTATATATTATTAAAGAAAAACACAGTTTTCATGAGCAACTTTATGTTTTGTCTTATGTAAAGTGTTTTGGAACTTTTGGTTACATTGATTAGTAAACCCTATTTTCTAATTGTACAAAAAATACTCCATATTTCATATACAGTCTTAGTAACATATATGAAAAAGTGTTTTTAAAATGTTTCTTTAACTATTATATATCTCCAAGTTGCAATTTATTATGAGAATTTTCATTACATTTATATGTAATGCGTAGTAAATGCAATGATCGGTAAAATTAACCAATAAATTTAAAAATAATAAACTATAGATAGTTTTTAAAGTTTAGTATTTAAGAAGATAATTTAAAGTGTAACTAGAGAAATGAATAGTTTTCGTATATTATATGGTGTAAAGTCAAGAATGTATCAAATATTTTTATGATAATTAAGGTTAAAGTAAATATCAAACAAATTAAACTACCCAACAAAAATAATCAAAATTATATATTTCTCAAATCAATGTTTGCTAAGTATCTATGTAAACTATTTTCTCAATTTTATTAGAGATGACTATAATGGTGAAATAACCGACCGACATAAAAAAAAATATCTTACGAAACGAATATTCACATCTTTATTGTATCACCTTATCGAATCTTTCATTCGAAGTTAAATTATATACAATTTCCATAACATTTTATGTGATTACATATATTATTTTATTACCTTATCTCTACTTATATGTTTATTGATATTGTGTTGTCTAATCAAAACCAAATGTACCAAAACTGTTTACAATAATGGCGTTTTCCTTAAATTCTTTCTTAACACAACAAACATAATTGATCTGCCTTAACAGTAGAGTATAAATTAACAGAGCTTAGTCTATAGTTCGTAATTTGAATCTAATTTAAAGAGAGAGGAAGAGAGTCGGGACAAAGAGACAGATAAGCTAATTGTGCGGTGGATTTTGCACATAACTTTGTCAGTCACGAGTCTTTCTTGTTCTAATGGCACCAAACTCCACTTTTGTTCTTTTCTTCTTTTTAATTTTCTAATTTTCATCATATTTTTTTTGGATTCTCAAAATCATATTTTATTGACCATACCTTTTATCTCATCTCACCCTTTTCTTGTGATATATCTTTCTACTGTATTATATTTACGTGCAAATCGGTTTATCTATGTGTATATTATCTAATATTATAAGAAAATCAAATAAACCGGACAATATTGGTTAAACCGAAGAAGAACATGTGGTCCATTTGGCCTTAAGGATAATATGTAACTCGATCTAGTTGTTGTCTTCTAGCTAACTTCAGAATCTTACACTCACAAACACTTTGAGTTTCCTCTCATTGGCACAAAACTCAACTCTTCTCTTTCTCTCTCTCTGCAATCTTTCATCAAAATGCCATATCTTTCTCCTCTCTCTTCTCCCTTACCAAACTAGCTTTATCTCTCTGCCCATCAAGAGTGAGAGAGATTTGTAGAATCAACCATAATGGGTGATCAAAGAAGAAAACAGATCTCATTTACTCTGTTTTTAGCAATGACATTGATATCACTCATCAATGGTGGTATTGACTCAAAGCAGCTAAACGACGAGGTTT
Organism: Pugionium cornutum; assembly: GCA_018901935.1. Taxonomy (NCBI): domain Eukaryota; kingdom Viridiplantae; phylum Streptophyta; class Magnoliopsida; order Brassicales; family Brassicaceae; genus Pugionium; species Pugionium cornutum. Next base: position 9,396,766 of record CM032162.1, read on the forward strand.
TGGGACTCATTGTCTTCAAATCAGACCTTCACGACCCATTATCACACCTCAAGTCTTGGAACGAAGATGATGACTCTCCTTGCTCATGGAGCTACGTCAAATGCAATCCCAAAACATCTCGTGTCACCGAGCTTTCCCTCGATGGTTTAGCCTTAACCGGAAAAATCGGTCGTGGAATCCAAATGCTTCAACATTTAAAGCTACTCTCACTTTCAAACAACAACTTCTCGGGAAACATCATCGCTCTCTCAAACAACAACAATCTACAGAAGCTTGATATTAGCCACAACAATCTCTCCGGTCAAATCCCATCTTCTCTTGGATCAATGAGTTCCTTGAGATACCTCGACTTAACCGGAAACTCCTTCTCCGGTACACTCTCTGATGGTTTCTTTAACAACTGTTCCTCTCTTAGGTATCTCTCTCTGTCTCACAACCATATCGAAGGCCAAATCCCTAGTACTCTGTTTCAATGCTCTGTTTTGAACAGTCTCAATCTCTCAAGGAACCATTTTTCTGGAAACCCTAGTTTCGTCTCAGGAATCTGGAAGCTTCAGAGGCTAAGAACATTGGATCTTTCGTTTAATTCTCTCTCTGGATCCATACCATTGGGGATACTCTCTCTGCATAACTTGAAAGAGTTGCAGTTACAAAGGAATCAGTTCTCAGGATCATTGCCTTCAGATATTGGACTGTGTCCTCATTTAAACAGAGTTGATTTGAGTTTCAATAGTTTTTCCGGCGAATTTCCGAGAACTCTACGGAGACTGAGATCTCTAAATCACTTCGATTTGTCGAACAATTTTCTCTCCGGTGATTTCCCGGCTTGGATTGGTGACATGACTGGTTTAGTACATTTGGATTTCTCCAGCAATGGTATAACCGGAAAGCTTCCTTCTTCAGTTAGTAACCTGAGATCTCTAAAGGATCTAATCTTGTCTCAGAACAAACTCTCTGGCGAGATTCCGGAATCTTTGGTAAGCTGCAAGGAGTTGATGACTGTTCAGCTCAAAGGCAATGGCTTCGCCGGTAGCATTCCAGATGGTTTGTTCGATCTTGGTTTGCAAGAAATGGATTTTTCCGGTAACAGCTTAACCGGTTCGGTCCCGAGAGGCTCAAGCAGGCTCTTTGAGTCGCTCGTAATACTCGATCTGTCGCGCAACAATCTCACTGGAAACATACCTGGTGAAATAGGACTCTTCAGCCACTTGAGATACCTCAATTTGTCATGGAACAATTTCAATACAAGAATTCCTCCTGAAATCGAGTTTCTGCAGAACTTAACAGTCTTGGATCTCAGAAACAGCGCGTTGATTGGTTCAGTTCCAGATGATATATGCGAGTCTCAGAGTCTGCAGATCCTTCAATTGGATGGTAACTCACTAACCGGTTCTATACCGGAAGGAATCGGAAACTGCTCTTCTCTAAAATTGCTGTAAGTCTCTCTGTTTCTTATTTTTTTTTCTTTTTTTGCTTAACTTAATTGCAAATGTTTTGGCTTAACGTTTAGAAATTTCTTGTTGCAGGAGTTTGTCTCATAACAATCTTACCGGTCCAGTTCCTAAATCACTTTCAAACTTACAACAGCTCAAGATTCTAAAGCTAGAAGTCAACAAACTTAGCGGTGAAATACCTAGAGAACTTGGGGAACTTCAGAATCTGTTATTGGTTAACATATCTTTTAACCGGCTCATCGGAAGGTTACCCTTAGGAGGTGTGTTCCAGAGCTTAGACAAGAGTGCTCTTCAAGGAAACTTAGGAATCTGTTCACCATTGTTGAGAGGACCTTGCACACTGAATGTTCCAAAGCCTCTTGTCATCGATCCGAACTCCTACGGGAACGGTAATAATAATGAGGGAATGCCCAGAGACCGAGCAAGCAATGGTTCTGGAAAGTTCCACCGCGGAATGTTCCTTAGCGTTTCAGTGATTGTAGCTATATCAGCAGCTATACTCATCTTCTCTGGAGTCATAATTATAACACTGCTTAATGCCTCTGTGAGAAGACGGCTTGCCTTCGTAGACAACGCTTTGGAGAGCATTTTCTCAGGTTCTTCGAGATCTGGAAGAAGCTTAGTGGCCGGGAAACTTGTCCTGTTAAACTCGAGATCGTCGCGTTCCTCGTCTTCGTCTCAAGAATTCGCTAGAAATCCAGAGTCTCTTCTCAATAAAGCTTCAAGAATCGGTGAAGGAGTTTTTGGAACAGTATACAAGGTACCTTTAGGAGAACAGGGGAGAAACTTGGCGGTTAAGAAACTTGTCCCGTCGCCGCTTCTTCAAAACGTAGAAGATTTTGATCGAGAAGTACGAATCTTGGCGAAAGCCAAGCATCCCAATCTAGTGTCTACCAAAGGGTATTTCTGGACACCGGAGATGCAGCTTTTAGTATCAGAATACATACCGAACGGAAACTTGCAGTCTAAGTTACACGAAAGAGAACCCTCGACACCGCCTCTTTCTTGGGACGCAAGATACAGAATCATCCTCGGTACAGCCAAAGGACTCGCTTATCTCCACCACACATTCCGTCCAACAACTGTCCACTTCAACCTAAAACCGACCAACATCCTCCTCGACGAGAAAAACAACCCGAAAATCTCTGATTTCGGACTATCTCGTCTTCTAACAACACAAGACGGAAACACGATGAACAACAACAGGTTTCAGAACGCTTTAGGTTACGTAGCGCCAGAGTTAGAGTGTCAGAACTTAAGGGTCAATGAGAAATGCGATGTTTACGGGTTTGGTGTTTTGATACTCGAACTCGTAACTGGTCGGAGACCCGTGGAGTACGGTGAAGACAGCTTTGTGATACTTAGTGACCATGTTCGAGTTCTATTGGAACAAGGAAATGTGTCGGAGTGTATCGATCCTGTGATGGAGGGAGAATACTCTGAAGATGAGGTTTTGCCTGTTCTCAAAGTTGCTCTTGTTTGTACTTCTCAGATACCTTCGAATCGGCCTACAATGGCGGAGATTGTTCACATCTTGCAGCTCATCAATTCTCCTGTTCCTCACCGAATTATGGATAGTTTCTAAAAGCCTCTCTTTTATTAATTAATTTTCATTAGATTTTTCAAAATTTTCTGCCTTTTTTGTGTTTTGCTTTTGTAGAGATTGCTTCTTTGACAATGTTACTGTTTTCTCCTCCGAAAAACGCCCGATTTCACTATAAAATTCATTAGATTAGATTATATATACATAAATTATATCATAATATTAATAGTAACATAAACTTTGGTAAATTCTAAAATGTCTACACGAAATATAACAATATGGTTGATACCACTATTTTAACGGTGGTCGTGTATTGTGTTAATAGTGATGACAAGAATACCAGTTGGACAAGACTAACGAAACGACGACGTTTTGATTGAAGAAACGAAGTAGAATAAAACGACGTCGTTTTACTCTCATTAAGTAAAACAACATCGTGTTATTTAGGAAAATTAATTAGAGTTCTTTGCTTATCAGTTTCAAACCCGAAATTGTAAGTGTTATTCGCAGACTTGCCTCCGTGTTTGCTGCTTGATAATTAGAGTTCATGAATCATGGAATTAGAGTTCGTGAATTGATTTGCTTCTCGGAAATCGCTTCTGCGAGTGGTTTTGAATGTCGATAATTGCTTGTGGAGAAGAACTTTCACGTGTGGTCTCGAAAATGAGGTAATTCGAATTTGTTTCTAAAATTCGTAGATTTGGGTTGAATTTAGGAGCCGATAGAAGTCTATTCGATGTAGAATTGTTGTATGTGAATAAGTTGTGGCAATGGTGTTTGAATTTCATAAACATAGAGTAAATGTTAAATATGTTTACCAAGTGAGTAAAACGACATCGTGTTATTTAGGAAAATTAATTAGAGTTCTTTGCTTATCAGTTTTAAATCTGAAGTTGTAAGTGTTATTCGCAGACTTGCCTCCGTGTTTGATGCTCGATAATTAGGGTTCATAAATCGTGGAATTAGGGTTCGTGAATTGATTTGCTGCTCGAAAATCGCTTCTGCGAGTGGTTTTGAGTGTCGATAATTGCTCGTGGAGAAGAACTTTTACGTGTGGTCTCGAAAATGAGGTAATTCGAATTTTTTTCTAAAATTCGTAGATTTGGGTTGAATTTAGGAGCCGATATAAGTCTGTTCGATGTAGAATTGTTGTACGTGAATAAGTTGTGGCAATGCTGTCTGAATTTCATAAACATAGAGTAAGTGTTAAATATGTCTACCAAGTGTTTGACGAAATGCTTAAAAGAATGTTATTTTAAAACAATACTCTTCTATTTAAATAAGAGACTAAACTTTGTTTCACAAAAACATAAATACTTTTTTTTCAATTAACCCAAATTACGACTGACTAAATTTTTAATACTCTTGTACTAAACATGTGAATACACTATGACAGTTTAGAAGTAATTTATTAATTAGGTGATATAACTTAGCAACCACTTTCGTTCTTTGTTCACATGGTCGAATCGCATTAGTTCAAATTGGAGAAACAATTTTTGTTTTGTTATTAGTGAGAATTATATTATATTATAAGTGAATGAGATGTATATTATATTATAGTTGATGTTGAGAACGAATACAATTGGAAGTGGTTTATTCAAAGGTTACAAATTGATTTAAACCTAGAAGAGGGACATGATTTACGGTTATTTCATATCGACAAAAGGTAAGTTAGAGGTTTGTTAATTTATTTACAGGTTTGTTAGTTTATTTAAAGTGTGTTGGATTGAATTAAACTATTTGTTAGTTTATTTAGAGGTTGATGGATTGAAGGAATGAGTATAATGATCCAATATTGACCGTGCATGGTCTGAATTTTGGGAGAAATCGGTTGAAAGTGAGATCTTGCCTCCACCGAGAGAAACACCTATAGGAAAAAAGCCACACCACAAAAGACGTAAGGAGAGAAATGAATCTCCAATGAAGAAGAAGACGAATGCAAATGAGTCTCCAACAAAAGTTTTAAGAGAGAAGAATATCCATTGTAGAAGATGTGGAAGAATTAGGCATAACACAAGAAAATGTAACAATGTTGGAGTTTGAGATTTGTAGAAATACAAAAAAAGGTAGGGGAATACAAGATGGAACCGATCATTGTGATGTGAGACCGATCATTGTGATGTGGAACCGAATCAACCACCACAAAGCCAACTCTTCGATTGAATTACATTAGTGTTGTGAAAATGCATGTTTTTGGCAACTGATCATTGTGATGTGAAAATGCATGTTTTTGGGAACTTTATGGCAAACATTGTGATGTACGACTTTCTTTTGGTTGATTTTTGATGTTATTAAAACATCTTCAACGTAAATGCACATGGATTTTAAGGTCAAAACACGTGAATTTTAAAAGTGAACAAACATTCTTATTAGTGGAAAGATGTAACTTCTTATAATCAGCATGTTATAATCAGTTTTATTATAATCGATTTAAGTTTTGAAATTCAAATATGAAGGTGAACAAACATCCAATATAATCGATTTATGTCTTCAAATTCAAAATGGAAATATGCAGCCTGTAATAACATCACATGTTCGATGTTTGCCACACTTACATCATAAACAAATAGCAAATGATCATATGTAAACAACAACGAACATATTCCTTAAAATACAAAACTCCATTTTGCGAGCTTCTACTTCTATCGCAAATCCGCATAGCTCCTTTTTAACTCCGTAAAGCTCTTTCTCAAAATCGCATATCAGAACTTCATAATTTCGACTCTCCGTTGAAAGAACTTCGATATGCGATTCACAAACTTTTAAATTCTTTACAAATTGATCGACTCTCTTGCAAGATCATCAAGTTGCGGTTTCATATCCTCAATTTCTTCAAGTATTGATTCATCTCCTCCCATTTAAATAAATGGTAATGATTATTTTACACAATTCAATATCATGAATGAAGAAATTTCATATCTAAATACCAATAAAATCAAGAAAAAAATCATTACATGTTCTCCATAGCGGCATCCATAGAATAGTCTTTCCGGATTATTCACAGTTCTAGATGTTTTCAACACTACACGTTCTCCACATCTACACTTCTTTGGTATACCTCTTCTCTCACCCATATTCTTCTCACGTCGTGCACAGGTTTTCCTCCTCACGTCGTCAATGTTTCTCTCTCACTTCTGAATCGACTTCTTCTTACAATCGACCACCCCAATCGACTACCAAAATCTAATTTTATCTCACGTCGGCCACCAAACCTATCTTCACCTCTTTCACAATCGGCTATCAAACTCTAATTTTCCTTTCTCCTAATTATGAAAACGGTAGGTTTTTTTTCTTACTTAAAACTATCAAACGACATTATTTTGTAATTATGTTTACGTGATTGTCCGGTCAGCATTAATAACCGCGTAATATAACAAATTCTGTTTAATTGATGCTTTTAACCCCGTTTCATAACTTCATATATTAAAAATTTATCGAAATTTATATTGTTATTAACATTAGGATATAATTTATAATTTATGTATATATAATTGAATCGAATGAAATTTATGATCAAATGGGTCGTTTTTCCATTTTCTCTTCCTCCCTATATCATCATCATAACGATCATTGACCATAATCATCAACAGTTTTCTTCTTTTAAGAAATAATAATGTGTTTTTATAAAGACAAATATAGTACAAACTGTACAATAATTACTGACATTGAACAATACAGATTTATTATCAAGTGGCTTAGAATCGGGTAAGAAGAAAAACAGATACAATAATGTGACATATTTTATGAAATGTTGTTTTCTAATATATTTTTGACGTCGTTTTCTGTTATCTTATATATAAAAAAGAGATGTCTTATTCTTTACTTGTGGGACTAGATCTCTTATCACTAATTGAGTTTTATTATATCAAGTTGATTACACAAACACAAATGAATCACGGCTACTATAATTTCTTTCTTTTAATTTTTTTTTTTGTTATTTTTCCCTATTGAACTGACTTAAAGGTCATACCTGCATAATTATGAAGAGTTTAAAAATACCACATGTGAATTTAAAAGAAAATATATGTAGTACAGAGCAAATGAAAACAATGATTCATTTCTTTTCTTTGAAACAAGAATTAAAAAAGTTTAGAGTAAGATATTATAACATAACACTTTTTATTAAAACTTTTGTTCCTATCTATCACACTAAAATTAAAATTTTCAAAATATCACAAATTATTATATGAAAATATTTATTTATTTTAAATAATTTTACAACAAAATATTTGAGATTTTTTTAATTAAGATTTAAATTTTTCCTATTAAAATGAAAATTTAATATATTTTAATATTAAATTTGTATATTATTAGAAATTTAAACTAATGATGATACTTTTGAATAAAAACAGAAAAATGTGCTAGTTTATAAAATTACCAAAAAGATAAAAATAGCAGTATTTTAAATTTTGTTCCAAAAATATTATTATTAATATAAATTTATAATAATAGCACAAAATTAATACTAATATACATTTAAATTTCATTTTAATAGAAAAGATTAAATACTAAATTAGAAAAAATGAACTCAAATATAACATTTTAAATTTATGTATAATTTATTTAAATTAAATAAATATTTTTACATAATTATTTGTGTTATTTTTGGAATTTTAATTTTAAAGTGATTTATTTAAAATAAAAACTTTCAAAAGTGTTATTTTAAAGTATTATTTAAAAAATTATATGAAACTCTTTGTAAAGATAGATAATATTTTCATATAAACTATTTAACAAAGACGAATAAAAGTATAAAAATGGGTAAAATAGTTGATCCAGGCAAAAAGAGATTATGGATTTTGGAGTGAAATTTCTTTTTTTTTTAAAAAAAAAAATACAAAAATGAAAAATAATCAACAAATCATTATTATTATTATTATTATTCCTTTCATAGTCTCTTAATAATTTCACTTTCTAAATTTTTATTTGACGACATTAGTTAGTAATGAGCTAATTAGATTATATTTATATATGCAACATGGACTAACGGCCTAAATCATGGGTTTTGGTATTAAATTATGAGATATATAATTCGTTAGGACTTGATTGCTTTTGTGATTATGATATGATTTTATAAACATTTTAGGGAAAACGTCTAATAAGTAATAATCATATAAAATTTCAACATCAGGAAGAAACCACACATAGTTACACAAAGTAATGTACCACTTTCTAATACTATAGCATCATCATGAATGACCAATTATTATTAAATGCAGATTAAAATGTCACACGCCATAGACTAACTCGATGTGGTCGAAATTACTTTCATTCCAATAATTTATTTATAGACATTTTTAAGTTGAGTAATACATTAAAATAACATTTTTATAAATTTATGTTCCAAATTTATTATAGTAAAATAGTATAAATTATTATGTAAAAATAATTATTTATTTTAAATAAACTATATATAAAATTAAAACATAATGTTTGAGTTCAATTTTTTTAATTTAGGATTTAATTTTTTTATTAAACAATATTTTTAATTATTTTAATATTAAATTTATGATATTTTGAAAATTTAAAAGATTTATATTATATTTAAAACAAAAAATTGAAATAATATTTTTTTAATCAATTGCTATTTAAATTTTGCTTCCACTTTTTTGTTTCTTTAACCGAAGAGAACTGAGATTAGAACTGAGATTAGATACAGTAAGAAAATCTAAAAACAGTAATTAATAATTTTTTAAATTCCGATACAGTTTTAATTGGATTAAATTGATTATTTTTTTTAAAACCATTATGGAAAAGTTAAGAACAATTTTATAAAAAGAATATCATATTTTGCAAAAATATAAATAGTATAAATTATTTTGTAATTTTTTGTTTAAATAAATTATAAAATATTTAAACAATGTGTTGAGATAATTTTTTACTAATTTAAGATTTAGATTTTCTGAATTTTTTGAAAGAGTCTTTTATAGTAAATGTGTGATAGTCTTAGTATAGTTAATAATAAGAGCTTTTAATTTTTTTTTAATCAAAATTATAAAATTAATTTTTGTTATAAATTTTCATCGGAATCTATTTGTGATGTAATGAAGTTGGCCTTCTATTGTAGACATGATAATTATTGTCATAACCAAATGTGTTTATGAATTATGAATATGAGATTAAATCTCCTTCTTTTAATTAACTATTGCATATATCTATTGTAAACCAAATTGATGATAATACTTATACATCGTTAACCTATCTTTTTTTTTTTCTTAAGTAAAATAATACACTGTAAAGATATTAGTTTTACAGTAAGAATTTTTATGAAGTATTGCAATCTTTGAATTAATTTTGATTATATAGTGTTATACTAGATTTTTTTAATAATTATTATCTTTTTAATAGTAGAACGCATTAGCTGATCAAATGTCTAGTTAATTACATAACGGATATATGAAAAAAAAAATGATGGTTCAATAAATCGACTTACGAATATCATCAAATTGTCAGGATATATAGAGTTTGTTTCCATACTTTACATAAGGTCTTACTTCAACCATCTCTTTCAACTATTTGTTTTAGTTATTTATTCCATCCATCTGCTTCCTTCAGAGTTGAAAAAGCAGTGCCTCTCTGTTTCTAATAGATTAAACTCAATAAAACACATTCTCAATTTTTTTATAAAAAGTAATATTATAAAATATTATATTTTAAATTTATTTTTAAAATTTATCACGTTAAAAATAAAATTATTAAAATAACATATGTAAAAATAATTATTTAATTTAAATAAACTATATATAAAATTAAAACATAATATTTGATTTACTTTTTTCAATTTAATATTTAAAATATTTATATTAAAATTTTTTTTTAATTATTTTACTATTAAATTTATACTTTATAAATTAATTAATTATTATTATATTTAAAATAAAAATTTAAAAAATATTATTTTAAACAATTAAATTTTTCTAAAATATTATTAAAAACTTTTTTTAAATACCTCAAACACTAAAATTTATTTTCAAAAACTTATAATTTAAATATTTAAATTTGAATTTAAATTTTGAAATTAAAGTTAAGTTTATGATTTTAAGTTTAACTTTAGTTTTGTAATATTTTTTAGAAAAAAAATTCTTTTAATATTTTTGAAATAATTTGTTTTACTGTTTTTGAAAATTCATATATATATGTCAGCAATTACATGGCCTTTTTGTCGGCTTCACATCTCTTACAAGTTGGCTAATTTGCTAAAAATCTAACTTTCACCCACTCAGTCTATTTTCTTCTTCTTTTTCCCCCAAAAAACAGAGCAACTCTGTTTGTTCTCATCTTACATCTTAATTCCTGTAAGAAAATCACTTCTTCGAATCTCCACATCTACAAGTCACAGAGAGAGAAAGCTGAGAGAGAAAGACAAGATGGCAGGAAAATATTTTCAGAGAGAGGTTTTGCCGGTAACGGCACTGGTAATAATGGAATGCGCGAACGTCGGTTTAAACACTCTGTTCAAGGCAGCGACTTTGCAAGGCATGAGCTTTCATGTCTTCATCGTTTACTCTTACGGTCTCGCTGCTCTTCTTCTCCTCCCTTCTCCTTTCTTCTCCTTCAGGTCTCTTATTGATCCGATCTTTATGAAAAATTGAGATAAAGTTATCCTCTTCTTTTAATTAGTTCTTGTTTTAATTTTACAGATCACGAACTCTTCCGCCGATGAATTTCTCAATTCTCTACAAAATCGTGCTTCTAGGGTTTATTGGGTAATGTTTAATTTCCTTCCAATTCATCGATACCCATCTCTGATTTTAGCTTTTTATTACCTGAAAACGTCTTCAATTTCTGGGTTAGATCTGAAAGAGATGATCTTTTGTTTGCATGAAGAGTTTCTCAAAAAGTTCTCAGATTTTTTTTTCCTCTTATTACACAGTAAAGAGACATTTGGCTTAAAGTTGGTTCCAAAAGCTGCAAACTTTACTGCCAAAATTTCTAAATTTTTTTTTATTTTTTAGGGGTTATTTTCATCTGGAATAATGATATGATGACATTTTCCAAAATATTATGTAGTTTTTTTATCACGTGTGTATACAGTATATTTTTACAAATGTTTTGTAAAAACTATTTCATCTCGAAATTACATAGTTTTGTAAAAAAACCAGAATATATTAAATTAATAATATCTTAAATAATATATAGATGCTGCTCAAATATAATGGGATACACAGGGATCAACTATAGCTCTCCAACACTTGCTTCTGCAATCAGCAACCTCACTCCTGCTTTCACCTTCTTGCTCGCTGTCCTTTTCAGGTTGACAAAACTTTTATTCGTTTTACATTATCAATTTCCCATATTACCCTCGGCCCATCAAACTGTATTTGGGCTAGGCCTTATTGTTCAGCCCATGAGGAATCATTTGGTGCTAATTTGCAGGATGGAGAGTGTATCTTTCAAGAGAACAAGTAGTGTTGCTAAAATGTTAGGAACAGTTGTTTCCATAGGAGGAGCATTTATAGTGACTCTTTACAATGGACCTGTGGTGATTGCTACATCACCACCGTCTGTTCGATTACAATCGACAAACCCAAATTGGATACTCGGCGCGGCTTTCCTTGCCGTAGAGTATTTCTTGGTACCATTGTGGTACATTGTTCAGGTCTAGTCAATAATCTAACTCTATATGCATTGTAGATAAATATCTATCTCTAAGTGATTGTTACGGTTTCTAATATAATTATGTCATCTTCATTTTTCCTTTTGTAGACTCAAATCATGAGAGAGTATCCATCCGAGTTTACCGTTGTTTGCTATTATAGCTTAGGAGTTAGCTTTTGGACCGCACTCGTCACATTGTTCACCGAAGGGAGTGACTTGAGTGTATGGAGGATAAAACCGGATATAGCTTTAGTGTCAATCATTTGCTCGGTGAGAAACATAACTATGAATGTTACTAGTTTTGTTGTTGTTGTTGATGATGATGATTTACATCTCTATGTTTAGGGATTGTTTGGATCTTGTATTAATAATACAATCCACACATGGGCACTGCGGATCAAGGGGCCTTTATTCGTTGCAATGTTCAAACCTTTGTCGATTGCAATTGCTGTTGCAATGGGTGTTATCTTCCTCCGGGATTCTCTCTACATCGGCAGGTGATAACAAAAATCTCGCATTCAAATGTTTCGAGATGTTAATTGGTCGTTACTCATTAACTATTTTGTTTCCATAACTGTGGTTGAATGTTGTTAATCTCAGCTTGATCGGGGCAACAGTTATAACGATTGGGTTTTACACGGTTATGTGGGGAAAAGCCAAAGAAGTAGCGGCTATTGACGAAGATGGCAAGAAGACTGCCATTGAAGCTGACCTCGACTCTCCATCGAGTTCACAAAAGGCTCCTCTCTTGGAAAGTTTCAAGAACGATGAACATGTCTAAATAAAATCAACATAATATGTGTTTAAATATTTCATATGTGAATGTCTATTTGACGAGACAGATTTGATCTTTAAGTTTAGGAATCAAGTTTCTTCTAATATACATCTCTTTTTTTTTGTCAAAAGGTTAACCTAAGAGCTTCTATTGAAGTTCATTTTTAATTAAATTATTGAAGTTCAGAATGAAAGCATAAGATCAACCCTATGCTCCTTACATTGGTCAACTCCTCACGACAGAGTTCCAGATTCAGACAAATCTTTCGAAAAGTAAAAAACAAATGGCTGGGAGATCTTTCTGTCAGAGAGACGGTTGGATCATGACGGCGATGGTCGCAGTTGTTGTCTCCGATGTCGGAATGAATACTCTGTTTAAAGCGGCGAGCTCAAAGGGAATGAGCTCTTATGTCTTCCTCGTCTATTCTTATGGCATCGGAGCTCTTCTTCTTCTTCCTTCTCCTTTCCTCACCCACAGGTCTCTCTCTCTCTCTCTCTCTCTCTGTCTCTTTATCGATTCTTTTTTAGTCTCCAATTCCATAATTTCTGAAATTAATATCTCAGGGCAAGATCTCTTCCACCATTAAAATTCTCAGTACTTTGTAAAATGGGACTTCTTGGAATTCTTGGGTAAGATCTCTCTCTCTTGTTCTCTAATTCATACTGATTTGTGTAATATTTTTACTAATTCACTCTTGTTTTTGGGGAAAAAATGAGAGAAGATGTGTGTATTTGATGTTAGGTTACACAGGAATCAAATACAGTTCTCCTACTTTGGCTTCAGCTATGAGCAATCTCACTCCTGCTTTCACTTTCCTCTTCGCTGTTCTCTTTGGGTACTACTCTCTCTCTCTCTTCATATTTCAGATTTAACTCAATTATATGGAAAGTTTTTGTTATTGCTCTGACTGTAAGTACTTTTTTCGATTTCATATGTTAAGAATGGAGAAAGTATCTATAAAGAAAAATAGCAGCTTAGCCAAAATAGTGGGCACTATAGTTTCAATAGTGGGTGCACTTGTGGCCACTCTCTACCATGGTCCCATCATCTTCGCCGCATCTCAGCCATCCATTTATCTCCCTCAGCCTCTCTCGCCGCCTCCATCGCCACCGTCGAATTCTAATTGGATCATTGGTGGAGGTCTCCTAGCCCTCGAATACACTCTCATTGCCATCTCTTACATCATTCAGGTATATTGATCATACAAAACATATCTATTGATTTGTTATAACGAAAAGCTTTTGGTGGTTGTAGACACATATAATGAGGGAATATCCATCGGAATTTGCCTTGGCACTTTCCCACAATGTCTGCGTTTCAATCTCTTGCGCGTTGGTTAGTATTTTCGCAGAGAAGAACAATCCGAATGCGTGGATTATGAGATCCAAAGTAATGTTGATATGCATTGTTGCAACGGTATGAAAATGTTTGTAAAGTTATAATCATTTTCCGAAAACAAAGATAGCTTATTAGGTTTGGATTTGTTGAAATGTTATATTTAGGGAATGGTAAATTCCACGGGATATGTTGTCGAGTCGTGGACCGTGCGACATAAAGGACCATTGTTTCTAGCAATGTTCAGGCCATTATCTATCTTAACGGCTATGGTACTAGGGGCGATTTTTCTAGGCGATTCTCTCTATCTCGGAAGGTAGGCCTGGGGCTTTCGGTTTTTTCGGGTTAATCGGATCGGATTTTTCAGATTTTGGTTTTTTCGGTTTTGAAAAAAGTCGACCAAAAAAAAATTATTGGTTCGGTTATTTATTCGGTTTAATCGGTTCATTTTTTAGCGTAAAAAACGTTCCGAATTAGACTGATTAAAAATTGATTTTCGGTTTAATTACATAAAATTTAGGTTTAATCGGTTTATTAATTTGTATTTTGGTTTTTTCGATTAGTTTCGGATTAATTTGGTTCGATTATTCGGTGTAATTCGATTTATTCGGTTTATTATTTTATATTTTTGGTTTTTTTTGGGTTTTCAGACCGAACCGAACCATAAACTGATTAAAGTTATTATTGTATTTGATCGGTTTAGTGCATATAATAAAATCAAAATCGAAAACCAAAAAATCCGGTTCGGCTGGTACGGTTTATTCGGTTTGGGCCGGATGCCGAGGCCTATCGGAAGGTGATAAATAGGCGTTTAAATATCTCATAAGATGGATATTCTACCGAGTATTCTTATACTTTTGCATTTTGACAGTATGATAGGTGGAACGTTGATATCGATTGGTTTCTACACGGTTATGTGGGGAAAGGCGAGAGAAGAGAAGGCGGATATCGACACATATGCTGCATCATCCTCTCATTCGAAGAGAGTGCCTCTTTTGATGAACTACAATGCAGAAAAACAAGTCTAACGGTGTAACGTATTTGACTATGTGTAGCGATAATTCATATACTCAAAGAAACATTTTTAATGTTCATCTTCCACAAAAACATCCTACAAAAAACAGAGGTATTTTGTAAATGTATATTACTCGATATTTCCTTTATTAAGTAAGTAGCATGTGTCTATACTATTTTTCTGCTATTTAAAATTTTGTAGAATTTATCCTGAACATGATTCATGTGTTACAAAATGAGAAGAGAAAGAATTTAAATAGGCACAAAAACATACCTAACATTCCTAGAGAAAACAAAAGAAAGTGAATTTAATTCATATGGCAAGTGCATGCAGCTGTGATCAGATTTGGTGATAACTTTTGGTGATTTAAAGCTAAAGTATGAAACTAGACAAGTATGGTAAGTCATATTCCTTTTGTATTGTGAGACTTTCTAGATGAATACTTTTGTATCTTATTTTCTTTACAATCCTCTAATTCATCAGAGAATTTATGAGAGTGCTTAGTCATTCTCCTTAAATACAACACTTGGAATGTGTGTTACAATTTAGGCTAGCCGACCAGTTATTATCAAATACTCACTCTGTTCTTCACTAATAGATTTTTCACACATATTAAAAAATTACAATCATAACCATTTCATTGCAATCATTAAAAAAATTAATATTTGTCAAAATTTGATCAAATTTCATTAAATTTTAATTAATTTTTTAGTCTTTGGATATTTTTATATATCTTAATAGAATTGATTACTTTTGATTAAATTCCAGATGAAACACACGTAATCGATTAAATTTTTTGTATGTTTTTCAATTTAGCAAACCGAACAAAACTTAAATGGTACTAAATCGTGTTTGAAGCTAACTATAAAAACAAATAGACCATGAACCCCTAATACAAAAAATCTGAAATTAAAAATATCCAATCAAAAACTAAATATCTGAACACCAAAACATAAGACATAGTTGATAGTCCTTCAACTCCCACATTGTTTTGGAAAAAAAGTGGCAACAATTCAAATTTTCATTCCTAATTTTTTTAACTGTAAATGATCATGTATTTTAGGTAAAATGAGTTTCTAAACAATGGGACTGGAATCGAGTCATCTCCTCCATAATAACGTTAATTGGCTATTGGATCTGCATGTTTTTATTTACATCGCCCTTTCGATCTTATCTCTTAATACTATTGTCAATGTATCTCTTTCTTTTTTTCTTTTTTTTTAAAAAATAAAGTAACTCTAGAATATAAGAAAATATTTTATAAAAAATAAAAAAATAAAAAATAAAGTAACGCTAATGTATTACTCTAATTTTTTAATTTATAAAAAATATTCTAAATATTCTATTTTTATTTTATTACTAATAAATTTTATTTGTAAAATTTATATTTTATCTCCACTTATTTTATCTTTTGCAATATTTCAATAATTATGATATTATTTTATTTTTTGTAATATTTTAATAAATAAATTTATTTTTAAAATTAATATATCACATTTACATAAACGTTATGTGATAATTTATTTTATCCATATATAAACATTTAACTAATATATATGATTTTTAATGATATGTAAATAATTTTTTTCTAAATTGAATTCTAGTTTAATATATATATTTTAGTTTATTTTTTAAAAATAAATTTATTTTTAAAATTATCATATTATATTTGATTAATTTATTTTTGAAAATAAATTGATGTTTAAAATTACCATATTATATTTGATTAATCGTCATATCATATTTTTTCTAATTATGTTATTTTTTCTAATGATATATTATAAAAAATTTAAAAATTCTGTTTAGAGGATTTTTTATTTATTTAAGTTAAAAATATAAAATTTAAGAGACTATTATATATATAAATTGTATAATTCTAAAATAAAATAAAATAGAGTTAAGTTTGTAGTTGAAAATCACTACTGGTTGAGATCTTCTTAACAAAACTTTACTTTCTCCACCACCATCACTCCAACAATTTCTCTTCATAGGGTTTTTCTCTCTCACAAGAAACTCTTAGATCTCCATCTCAGATTGTTGCCTGGGATTTTCAATTTCTCTCTTCAATCTTCGATTTTGTCGACGGAAGTTACGAAAATGTCGGAAGGCTACGCGATCGAGCTCTATTTCGAC
Source organism: Pugionium cornutum (assembly GCA_018901935.1). Classification (NCBI taxonomy): domain Eukaryota; kingdom Viridiplantae; phylum Streptophyta; class Magnoliopsida; order Brassicales; family Brassicaceae; genus Pugionium; species Pugionium cornutum. The sequence continues at coordinate 9,413,619 of CM032162.1, forward strand.
CCTGCCCTCGAGAACCAGGTCTTGAAAGCTTGGAACGTCTTCGCTCGCCGTCAATTCAGCACGAAATTGATCAGCACCGAGTCTCGTCCACACATAACCCTATTCTCCACCGTCTTCGTCGACTCGGCCAAGCTTGAACCCATTATCAAGACTTTCGCATCGAGGCAAGAACCTCTCTCGCTCTCTTTCTCCTCGATCGGAAGCTTCTCCAGCGACAACAACGTACTGTTCCTCTCGCCGACACCGTCCCTCTCGCTTCTTCAGCTCCAGGTTCAGTTATGCGACGCGTTGAAGAAAGAAGGTGTTGAGATCGGCGAAGAGTATCGTCCCGATTCGTGGGTTCCGTTTTGTCCTGTGGCTCTTGAAGTACCTAAGTCTCGTATGGCGGAAGCTTTCTCGGTTTTGAGGGATTTGAAGCTTCCGGTGAATGGTTACGCCATGGATATTGGCCTTGTTGAGTTTTCTCCAGTTCGTGAAGTCTTCTCGTTTGGTCTTGGTAACAATTTGGAGTCTTGATAATCATTTGTTTCAATGTTGTCTCTGGTTTGATGAATTTAGCTTTCAGTGAATGTTAACTGTTCAAACGATGCATCTGTGAGGAATAGTTTGAAGGATTGTTATTACTTGTTCTCAATTCACTGTGTACAAAAAGTGTCGAGAATGTTTCTTGGAAGTGAAAGTTTTCTCTGTTAAACGATCTTGATGGTCTAGTGGTTGCTGAAGGAATGTACTCGTGATCTTCTTGTTAGGCAATACTTCTCCATATGTAAGAAAATGATGCTTGACTCTTTTGCAAATGAGAGTTGAAACTGGACTAAAGTCGTATTATTCATTTGAGATGTTTCATATCTTTGTGTGAGCACGAATTGTTCGAAGCCATTTCTCTGTTCATATCCTGCAGGCTTCAACAGGTTATCAGTAAAGAACTCAGTGAATACATGAAACGGTACTATCTGCAGAAGATTGGGGGCAAGTACTTGAGGTAAATGATAGTTATGTGTTCTATTGAGTATTGTTTAAGTCTCTAACTAACATCAGATATTCTAGAAGAGGAATCACAGTAGTGATACTTATTTTGTGTTTATCCACAAATCATCATCTTAACTGTGTAAGTATGACCATTAGAAACTCGTTCCACACATCAATTAGCCTTGGAAAACACCAGTGGACACAATCGTTGAAACCTTTTATCCATTTATTTCCACAGTAACCATTCGGATGCCCATTAGGTCTCATAAGGAAAGGATACCCCTAGTCACATCCAAAACCGCAAACTTTTTTGCTTTGTTGTCTCGTTTCATTACACTTTCAAGTTGTTCAATCTGAGACATCCTGATCTTCATCTCGTTGCTATGCAGGTAAAATTGGTTTTCTCCAAAAAGAGTTGTCCTGCTGCATGCTCCTCCTGAATCCCAAGTCCCATTCTCGAAATGGGCAGGTGAAATAGTCACTAAATCTGCCTTGCAGTTCTCACACTCTTCTATGTGCTTAAAGACAGCCAAGTAAAAAATTTGAAATCCTTCTTCCGGGGTAATCTGATACATATTTTCTGAGATGCAGTAAATGCAACCAAGTGACTCATATCTCCTGTGTATGAATATTGTTATGGAGAACCAGTGAGCAGCGGAGACAATAGTAATGTCTGTATTCGGCAGATTCTTAAACCACCCTTGGTCGATCTTGCCCATGTCTAGATCAAACAATCCCTTTCCGGTTTGTTATCGTCTCTCCTTTCTCGTACGCCACAAGAAACTTCTCCAAGAGGTCGGTCGATAGAGTGAAATCATTGTTTGGAAAGTACCAAATCCTGTTTCTATCGTCTCCATCCGTATAGATATCCATAGGAGTTCCTTCCTTCACAAGCAAAATACAAGCTTTTAATCTTTAAAAGTCTTTTCTTGTTAACAAAGAAACGCGTATAACCTTTAGCTAGATACCATTGACAACAAGCAGAGAAGTGATTCAGTGCGGTTCCTAGCGACAAAATCACCAATATAACTCATCTTCTTGCATCGAACCATACCGAGAAATGCCTTGGGATTGAAGCTCGGAAGATTGCAGAGATTGGGTTTCCATCTCCGGAACAAGAAATCTCTGTCTGGGCCTCCTGTTTTAAACAATTCTCCGAGTTCAGGAATCGTAGAACAGCTTGAATTCGTGTACGAAGATCCTCTTTTGTGTTGAACCCAATGTCCTTTGAATAAGTCATTCAGGATCTAACAAACCCCCACAAAAACACAAAGGTTAAAACTAGGTTTGCTGATTCACTTTATTCAAGCTTTCCGGTCTGTTTATTTAGTTGGTTTTAAAATACTATTGTTTAATTGAACTGAACAAAAAATCGGTTTTGTTCGGCAAAAAAAAAAACCAGTTTAATTCGGTTCAAAATTTAGATTTTCGGTTTGGTTTTAGATGTTAAAATTAATTTCAAAATAAAGGTTTTTGAAAAAGGTTATTTTGGTTAACTCATGTATTTTTATATTTTTAAAAATCGGTCGTTTAATATTGATCGAATCGAAAATCAACTGTATATTCAAAATTTGTCGATTGGTTTAAAAATTTAAAACGAATTAAAACCAAAAATCAAATAAACTGATTCGATCGGTTCTATTATTTCGGTTGTTGCCAAAAACCTAATCCTAGTTAAAACTAATAAATAGAATTTTGCAACAATATCTTACAAAATCGATCTTTTTATGGGAAAGACTAAGATGGATTAGTGGTTGCATTCAGAGGTGTCGAGTTCGACTCAACATTTTTCGTATAAAAATATTAAATATTCGTATGAAAATGTTGAATTGTTACATCGATCCGTAGTGAACCAGGTAACAAAAATAAAATCGATTATGTAATAAATGAAGTATGAGGTTTACAAACAACATCAAAATGTTGAAATAGGTAAACATAATATCGGTTTTTTTACCTTACTGATTTGAGGTTGGATGGAGAATATTTTGATTAGAGATGGATTTGAAAGGTTTCTGAGAATAAATGAAGAAACCGGTGAAGAAGAGAGTTATACAAAAAGAAAACAAAAGTAATGACGTTAATCTCCCTATGTTCGTCACCATCAATCTGTCTGTTTTCTCACAATTTTCCTGGAAAATCGATAATGATTTCATCGTTGCGCATGTCAATTAATCCTCAGAAATATATCCAAGGGCAGTGAAAATGATAATTAGGAAGAGGAAATTAAGAAGAAAAATTAAAGTAATGACGATTTATGAATTATGATTATTTTGGTATGATTTTCCATTAATAATATGATGTAACAACTCCGTGGCATGCGACAATGTTGCATGGGTTTGCATGGTAATTGTGACGTGACTCTTTTTTTTTTACAAGAATCCTATTTCACACTGTAGTCTCCTTTTTCCTCTTTATAGAAATTTGTTGCCACTTTTTGCATAATTAATATCACTTCTAGTACAATTTCGAAAATAGTTTTGTTGTTGAGTGAACATATATACAATTTCGAAACGTATATAAGTCACTCAACAATTTCGACTATTTCACTGGGCTATATGTTTTTTGTTGAGTGAAAATAGGAAAAATAGTTTCACTCGACTTATCATTTTCGATATTTTGAAGTATATAGCTATAAAATATGGTATATCATTCTATCAAATATGTGGAATAATATTCTTACACCTCCGACTAATATTTCAACTTAGGTGTTTTTAACCCTAAGCAAACTGAGAATTTTGCTATTAGGATCAAAACTGGTAATGGATTCTGAACCGATATTGTAAATTTCATTCTGTTTTGGACTCGGTTTAATCTGGCAACATCAAACCGTTGAATTTTAAAAAGTTTCTCTAATTTTGTTTCTTTTTGTTTAACCAATAAATATTAAAACATACCTATTTTGGATAATTGAGTTATATATATTTTAAATATAATTAATAATCTTAGGTATATAATTTTTGGATACTTATTTGATTCTTAGTTTAGTTTGATTCCGGTTCTTTGGATATAAGAATTAATGATCTGTTCGGTTATTTTATCGATTCTAATTTAGTTTAGTATTTTTTTATTGGTTTGGTACTAGTTCGATTATTTATTTTTATATATTTTTCCAAAATCATATTGAAAAGCATGAAAAAAGATTAAGATATTCTCGAACATAAGTTGGTTTGGAGTTACGGTTTGAAATCACATTATTCCTAATATATTATTTGAAAAATATTTTAAAGAAAGTAATCTTACGTGTTATTAATACAAATGTCATGATAAAGTGTCATCACCACAAAATTTTTAAATAAATATATAAATAGATTTAAATTAATAGAATAATTATAATATATGTTATGATTATTATTTTGGTTAGAAAATTAATATATTTTATTAAACTAATCAAAAAATATTATTTGGTTCTTATTTTTTTTTTTTTTAATTTAGATATAAAAAAATAATATTAAAAATGATTTTAAATAAAAATAAAAAATAATATAAATATTTTATTTTAATTTATTAATAATAATATTATATAATTTATGAATATTTTTTTATGGATATAAAAGGCAAAAAAAAATTATACAGATACCGATCCAAACAGCGGCTTAAGCACAGTCCAAAAACGACCCCAAATGGCCCAAATTTGATCCAAAAGAAAAAACATAACATAGAGACAAATTAAAACACCAACAACACGTGTTCCACAGATATATAAGGATGCAATGCATCAGAAAGCCATAATATATAATAATAATAATAATAAAGATATATCATTTATCATCTCAAACTCAATAGTTTGATACACCTAACTATGAACATACATCCAATAACTACAACAATCAACAATTTCATTATGACCTTAGCAAAATAAAGGCATTCAATTCCCTTGTGTAATAAAGCAAAAGCACAACAAAAATATTTCCATTAAGGATTGGGATCAGATTTTGAAATTTTAGCCACGATTTGTACCTCACACCAACATATCTTTGCCATGATCCACTCGAAACACTAAATACATTGTTTCTCACAATTCGAAGAAGAGATTGCACAAAAATCAAATTTGGCCAATTCGATTTTAGAGTTTTATTTTTTTCAAAATTAGGGATTTTGAGAGAAAATTGAGTAATTTAGATAACTTTACCCATATAACTGTAACATGTTACCTTTTGTACATTTTAATAATAAAATCTTAATATTTAAATAAATAAGATCATTTCCAAACAAAGTTACTGACTTTGTAATATAGAAAAAATTCTTTTAATATTTTTAGCAAAACAATTCTTGTGAGAATATATAGTGTGATATATACTGTTTATGTATTTTATTCAAAATTCATATTTGCGACAAAATGAAATATTCTTACATATTTTCTTATTCATTTTAACTTTATGCTTTTATAATTTAATAACTTTTCGAATTTTTTTATTTTTAGAATTTTTGTATATTTATATATTTGTTATATAAATATTAATATTTTAATAAATAATATACAAATTTAACATACATTCATGTTAAAAGGATATAACTTAAAAGTTAGTGTATTATAAAAACAAATTAGTTTGTATATTGTTGTCAGAATAACAGAACTTCATTTATTGAAATAGTAACAAAAAAAAGTTCGTATATTAAAATGGAATTTTCTGAAATATGTACTTAAAAATATGGTAGCCAACTTTTAGAATTTCGTATCTAATTGTGATTTCCAAAATTCAGTGTGCCATTATATATCAAATCAACTAGTTTTTGGGAGTTATTCTCGAAAGAAAAACTTGTCGCACCAAAGTTGTTTTTATACTAAAAATGCACCAAAGGTAGTGTAATGGACAGAACAAGTATGAATTTGGTTTTGGACATTGTAGAGAAGTTATATATTCTTCAATATTAACTGGCATATATTTCTGATATAACAGTAAAATTTTATCTAAGTTCTCTGTATGAGATATTATTTACGCGCTCTCTAGAAATAATGGTACGTGTAATTGTTAATGTCGACAATATTTTATTATAAAATTAATTTCATTTTTTAAATTGTCTGAATTAATATTAGATCATACTGATTTTTGATCATTTTTATGGGTTGAATTGGTTTAGTACCGTGTGATCGGACTATAATATCATGTTAAGATTTATAAAATTACAATTCAAAATCAATTTGATGTATATCTTTATACATATTAAATTTGTGGTGTTGTTGGTAATATGAATTTTATTCACAGAGAAAAACGAAAAAGATGAAAATTATATACAACTTGTTAGTCTCGAAATGAGAGAGGAGGATATAGATAATTTGTACAATTCAACTGACCAATATAAAAATAAAATAGTTATTCGTTATTATTGTTCTTTTTAATAATATTAATTTTTGAATGTGTTATATCCATATCAACTTCTCTTTTTTCGGTGGAATAGTATTCAGTGTTTGCTAGCTAGAATACTGTTCGTTAACGCCTCTCATTTGCACATGAAGGAAACTATATTTTATGCATATAGACTATGTATATACGATCATAAATTTACCAAAGCTATATTGATCAATTGTTACACTATAAAAAAACAAAACTATTAATGTCAAAATTTTGCGATAAATTTTCTTTGTCGCATTTACAACGTTATGACACTTTGACAGTAATCTATTATAATATTTTGGTGAAACGATGCGATGTTAATTCGATATTGATTATGCTCCATTTAACGTTAAATTTAACGTTGAATCGACAAAACATAGTTAATACATTGGTAATTAGCAATGGATTAGTGTCAAAAATAATTAGTTTCAATTTAACATTGGAATAATGTCGATTTTCATGTTTATAAACACATGGTATTTTAATGGTAGTTAATTTTGTACAATGATTGTAGTCGACGCTTATTTTTCAAAAAAGAACAGTCGACGTTAAACCATCATAAAAATTTGACGGTATTTCGATATAACTTCTGCAAATGTTTCTATAAATAAATTTTTTCTATTTCATACAATTAACTACAAACTACTTGTAGTTATCTTTAAAGGCCATGTTTTTTATAGTGTTACAATAACTTATGAGGTTTTATATAATCGAGAAAGTTATATATGTTATATTCATTTGTCAGCCGCAGTAACTTACGTTTGAGGCAAATTGTTGTTCGTTTAGTTGTTAGAGCTATATGGGGTCAGACATTGCGTATTACGTCGCAATTTTTTTAACCGCTGATTAAAATAGCGGTACGAATAAAAATCTGCGATCAACCATAATCGCAACCGTCGGTGATATACAAACGAACAATATATATTGTATCCGCAGCCGCAGCATTGACCAAACGAACAATATTATAATAATAATTTTGAATTGAGAGAAATTTAAGAAGTACGAAAGTAAAAACGCTCTAGATCTGATAAAAAAATAAAATTCTCGTATTTTTAATTCTTTGACAAATCATTATTAAAAAATTGTTTAAAATTATGAAATAGGCTGGACGGGTCATGAGATCTTAGTTATATTAACTTCATTGGATAAAATATAACAATTTCTAAGTTGTAAATTTATAATTATGTTGCGATATAGTTTATTAATTACTACTTACTTGAAAATTACTTCGACTACCTTATCTTGTAAGTCTTTTACGCATTAAGTTTGACTAACCTACTTTGATCTAACAAGAAATTTACAGAATCAAATATATATATAATTAAGTTATTCCAAATCTAATCATAAATGCAGATCCAATTATTATGATATATATATATATATATATATGAGGTAGATTATTAGAACCCTGGAGATTTTATTATGAAATCCAATGGCCCAATTGTCAGAATCAAACGAAAAGAAAAGCTATAATATACATTACTATAGAATCATGGCCAGCTAGGCCATAGCACATGTATATAGTACAATTTCACATGTGACAATGCTAATAAAACACACAAAAATTAAAAATATTAGCTTAAGAGTTGAAGACATTTGCCATGTTCACTTTGGCTTATATCTTCAATATATCTCTTTGATTTTGCATTTGCATGGTTGCTAGGACACACTCACATACAGCCACATGAATTATGACCCATATGTTCCTTTAAAATTCCAAATTTGGATGTAACAACAAACCCTCCCCACATTGTTTTTTTTTACATGTAATTCTACTCATTTTTGTTATTTTTTTTCTACTTTTAGAATCGTGGCAAATATTACCACAAGAAATTATGTTAATGCCCCAAAAAACGAATTTCAGTATCTATTTAAACGTCTAGCCAAAGTAATTTAAATGCTTTTTATAGTGTAAAACTTTTATCAGTTAACAAAATAAATAAAATAAGAGTAATATAATAAAATAATATTTTTTTAATTTTATTCCAATTTTAGCACATTAAAATTTAAATTCCTAAAATAGCACAAGTTATTATGTAAAAGTAATTATTTAACCTAAATAAATTATATATAAATTAAAATATAATATTTGGATTCATTTTTTCTATTTTAAGATTTAAAGTTTTTTTCTATTTAAAAAAGATTTTAGTTTATTTTAATATTAAATTTGTGGTATGTTTGAAATTTTAAATTAATATGTTATATTTAGAAAAACACTAAAATAGTACTATTTTGAAGAATTGCTTGATAAATAATTGAATATCTATTTTTTTAATAGTAATACCCTAAAATAGTAAATTTAAAATTTTGGTTCTAAATCTACCACTGTAAAACTAAGATTCCCAAAATAACATAAATAATTATGTAAAAATATTTATTTACTCTAAATAAATTATATATAAACTTAAAATTGGGTTCTCTTTTCTTAGTTTAGGGTTTAATTTTTTTAATAACATTTTTAATATATTTTAATAATACTATTTAGGGTTATTATTGAAGATTTAAATTAATAATACTAATTTTAAAATAAACTTAAAAATATGCTAGAATTGTCATCTTTTAAACTATTATAATATATCATTAGTTTAACTAATTAGAGAAATCAGATGTGGTCTTCCCTAGATTTTGGGATCGAGATATTGATATGTTCGAGGCTTTCCATATATATATGTATGCAAAAAAAAAACAATTGATGAAAGTATATTTTAAAAAAACCTTATTTGACTATAAGCAGTTATTGTGTTGTCTAATTGATGAAGCTAACCAATCAAGATATAAATAATATTGAATTTATGATAGAAACTAAGACCTTGATCATTTAAATATTGAAACCCACCGATTTTCTTAGAAGAGTCACCATTTTGATTACTACATATGATGAAATATTCATTATATGTAAAATATGTAAAAATTAATGTTTAATAATTTGATAAACACAACAAAACTAATCATTTATGTGACTTGGGTTAGTATAATAACTAACAAAATTCAATAGAATAATATATTTTTTACAATTTGCTATATAGATATATGGTCCAAATAATAGCATATGTTACTAATTTTACTGACTTATGCATAAATAACTTAAATAAATACTAAAACATGATTTTAAGGTGAAACTTCATTAGAATGCATCTCTAATTTTACCTATTACTTCAAATATTTTATTATTATTATTATTACTATTATTATTATTATTATTTATTATTATTATTATTATTATTATTATTATTATTATTATTATTATTATTATTATTATTATTATTATTATTATTATTATTATTATTATTATTATTATCTTTTTGATCTACATGACTACATCCCAAAATTTTGAAAAAATTTAAATGCTATAATTGATATACATGTTCCATATATATCATCTACAATTTAATCATTACAATAACGACAACCATCCTTTTCTCTATAATTTGTATTTATGAAAAACTAAATGATATTAAAATTTAGTCTGTGACATATTTTCAAGTTTATGCACATTATTTAAACTATTCGATTCATTTAAATTCATTCAGATAACATTTGAAATTTTTTAAAAATATTATAAACTTGAAACAATCTAGCATGCAATTTAAATGATTATATGGAATGATTCAAAGACTAGACCGAACCAAGTAGTTAATACTGGATTAATCGCTAATTGGTAGCCAATTCATTTTGAGTTTTATATTAAAAAAAAATCAAAATATTGATTGATCCAATAAACTTTTTAAACCCATCAAAAATTAAAAATCGGCCGGATTGATTAAAACCAATATTTTGTTTTTAGTTAATGTTTTTTCAGTCATTAAACTATAATGTTTCTGGAAGACTTGAGTCCATCGGGACTAATACTAGTCATCAAAGGAGTAGGCGTACGCCTAAATTTGTTTACCATTTTAATCTCTACGATATTTAAATATCACACATTGTTATAACATGTGTATTGACTTGTTAGAAATCGAACTCTCATCGTGTAAGCAAGACACAAAAGGTTGTCCAAAACGTAATTTGGGGCAATACCACATGGAAGCACCAGCAAACCATGTTGCACTCAGAAACGACATGTGACCAAATATAACATCTGAGGAAATAGGTCTTTTACTGATTATTCCCTAATGCCTAAACCCAAAACCTCACTATTCATTTTGAAAATCTAAACTCTTCGCCTAGTCATGTTGTTAGCAATCCAAAACTTATAAAATATATGCCAATATTGTGGAATACCCATATGAATAATAACATATATTTGCTATCAAACGGATAAATCATTCACCCTACACTCTTTTTGTATTCGAAACAAACGAATTTTTTCAATAAAATTTAAAATATTTAAGAAACCCATAATTTGAGCAGAACATAGAGATATGAAACTTGGCAATTCTCATGTGGTAGACCTTACTTAGTGAGTAGACTGTGTTGAGGAAAGAGCATGTGACACTATTAATGATATATATATATATATATACGTATGTGGTTTCTCCAATTATTATATAACATAACAATACAATATTAAAATAAAATTTTACTTTAACAAAAATAAAAATTTGTTGGCCATACAGTTTGAAAATTAAAACCTAATAAATGCTAAGTGGGAGGAATCCTCATCAGCAAGAAAACTCATAACTATTATAAAATATGTTACTCTTCATAAACTGTGTTTGTACCTTAGTGATTATTATAAAATGATATTCAAAAATGTTATAACTATAAATTGTTACAATTTAACAGTTCAATTAGACAAGTAGCTAATTAAATTTGGTCAATATATAAGCATCACAGAAACATCATAAATATGTCATAAGAGAATAAAACTAAGTGAACAAAAAACACAAGTGGTAACCACTTTGGCCTTATAACTTGTATAGCTGTAATTGCGCAGTGTCATAATATATTCTCTTCGTAAGTCAAACTGATTTAGTTTCAATATTTATCCACCGTTTATTTTTTTTTAATTAATAAATTATATTCAAATATTAATAAGATATATGATATGAATATAATAAAATCTGATGAATATATTTTAGATATAATAGAAACTTCCCATGTGATTTTCTCTTGCCGGTTATGATTGCTATCGTTTTCTGTGTATATTAAATATAGTAATCCAATTAGGTTTTAAAATCTTAAATGACGAAAATATTCGGGTTTTCTATATGTCTTTAAGATTATTTTGGCTTATAAAAAGTTATTTTGAAATACTATCACAACTAATGGTTCACAAGAAGTTGATAAATTTAGCATTTTAGTTTTATTATTATTATTATAATGTCTAATGAAAGTTGGAAGACACTGAAGTGAGTATCTAATAGTTTAGTTTGAATCAAAGTAATACAAATGAAAAATTATTAAAAAATTATTAAAGTTAATCTAACAAGATTTAAAATAATATATATTTTTGTTATAGTCTTCGCTGGACCAAGTTGTCAGCCTCCAATTCCTTACCAATCATCCAATTGATTTTTGGCCTTTTTCTTGGAATCATCTTATTTGCTTTGAATTTTCATTCATTTTTTTTGTATACAAACATTTATTTGAGTTTTTAAAAAGTAAAGTATATTCATTTTGGGTATAGAGATCTAAATTTTTCAAAACTAATATAAAAAATCTCTCTCCTAAATAATCAAATCATTAGACGCGGCTTTGCTTTTCAAAGTAACTTTTAGCCAAAATGTGAATGAAGATCGTATTCCATATAAGTTGACGTGTATTTTATGTAAATAATGACTTTATAAAATACATTATAATAAAATAGTAGTAATATTGATAACGAAATGTATGTTTTTGTAGACTAATATGATTTTTATATATGTGTTATTAATAAATGCATTATAATTTATAGTGGAGTTATTATTTTTAAACAAAATTTGATGAATTAAGTATTTGGAAAAAGGTATATTCGGTTTAATTTTGGTGAACGCGCTGGAAATAATAGACTTTTTTGACATAATAGATTCAAAAAAAAAAAAATAAAAAAATCGAACCTTTTGCTTTAAAAGGAAAAGGAAAATTCAAAGAAAGTAGGACTCTTTTGTTCTTCCTCTTCTCTCCTCTTTATTACCAGTTGTTAACTCCAAGCACATGATCCTCGTCTCTCTCTCTCTCTCTCTCAATCACAAGTTTCAGTTACACAGCTGCACCATCGTATCTCAGATTCTGATCTGATCACTGTTTTGTCTGTGAAAACAAACGATCCAGTTTTTATGGAAAATTAAATGAAACAGTGACGACTCAAATCCCTTTTTTTCACTTCTCTGTCTCATCTTTATAATGACAAACATTTCTTAGTACCAAAATCAAAATTTTCTGGGTTCCCATTTTCTCCTTTTTTAGTCTCTCATTCTCTGTTTTTTGTTTCTTTTTAAGTTTTTCATTCATGGCTCCAAACTCAGTGGCAGTGACAATAGAGAAGCCAGACAACTTCTCTTTGCTTGAGATCAACGGCTCAGATTCATCTTCAGTCCCAGACAAGCGTAAATCTATAAGCCGCAAACAATTGTCATGGTTCATCTTCCTCAAAGCTCATAGAGTTGTCTCGTGTCTCTCATGGCTCTTCGCTTCCGTCAAAAAACGAATCGCCTTCTCTGCCAAAAACATAAACGAAGAAGAAGATCCAAAGAGCAGAGGAAAACAGATGTACAGATTCATCAAAGCTTGTCTTGTTATCTCCATAGTTGCCTTGTCCATTGAAATCGTCGCGCATTACAAGAAATGGAATCTCGATCTTATAAACCGACCGTCTTGGGAGGTTCGTGGGCTTGTCGAATGGTCTTACATGGCTTGGCTCTCTTTTCGATCTGATTACATCGCTCCTATCGTCATCACTCTCTCCAAATTCTGCACTGTCCTCTTTCTGATCCAGTCTCTTGATCGGTTAGTCCTCTGTCTCGGATGTTTCTGGATCAAATTTAAAAAGATCGAACCCAAGATCAAAGACGATGCTCTCGATTTAGAAGACGCTTCTGATTTCCCAATGGTCCTTATTCAGATCCCAATGTGCAACGAACGAGAGGTAAACTCTTTAAATACTCTGTTTCACTCTGTTTTTACTCTGTTTCACTCTGTTTTGTGTTATGTTTCTGTAACTGTTATGTGCTGTGTTTTTGTTAGGTGTATGAACAATCAATAGGAGCAGCTTCACAGCTTGATTGGCCAAAAGATAGGATCTTGATTCAAGTTCTAGACGATTCAGACGATCCAAATTTACAGCTTTTGATTAAAGAAGAAGTATCGGGTTGGGCCGAGAAAGGAGTAAACATAATTTACAGGCATAGATTGATCAGAACTGGTTACAAAGCTGGGAATCTAAAATCGGCCATGACATGTGATTATGTTAAAGATTACGAATTCGTTACCATCTTCGACGCAGATTTTCAACCTAATCCAGATTTCCTCAAGAAAACTATTCCTCATTTCAAGGTAATTACACAATCTACACCAACTACAAAAGGAAAAAAATCATGTTTCAGAGAAATTTAGTGCAAATGATTTGTTCTTTTTACATTGGTTTTTTAGTAGAAAATATAATCTTCCAATTATACTCATCACCGACAGTTGTCTCGTTTTTTTTAGTTCTGTCTTATTTTTGGTGGGTCATGGTTCAAAGTAATCGAGAATTATTTAGTTGTTTTGTATGAAATCAAAGTAACCGACAAAAATAAATTTACAAAAATCAACACTTCTTTATTCGTTCTGATTTTGAAAAATATACTTAATTGCGTTTTGGCTTGAAACAATCAAGATTCTAAGACTATGTTGTGTTATACTGTTGGTTGCAGGGGAATCCAGAGTTAGGACTGGTTCAAGCAAGATGGTCATTTGTAAACAAAGACGAGAATCTCTTGACAAGGCTACAAAACATAAACTTATGTTTTCACTTCGAAGTAGAACAGCAAGTGAACGGAGTGTTTCTCAATTTCTTCGGTTTTAACGGAACCGCAGGAGTTTGGAGAATCAAAGCATTGGAAGAATCCGGCGGGTGGCTCGAGAGAACAACAGTCGAAGATATGGATATTGCAGTTAGAGCACATCTAAACGGCTGGAAATTCATTTACCTCAATGATGTTGAAGTCACTTGCGAGTTGCCTGAGTCTTATGAAGCTTACAAGAAGCAGCAACATCGGTGGCATTCCGGTCCTATGCAACTTTTCCGGTTATGCCTTCCTTCAATCATAAAATCAAAGGTAAATACTACTAAAAAATTTTCAATTTTAATTATAAATTTGGACAATTCTATGAAACAGCACTTTTAAAACTTTTGTTATAAATTAGTTTAAATTTTCAATAATAATACAAATTTAAATTTAAAATATATTAAAATTTTATTTTAATAGAAAAAATTAAATCTTAAATTAGAAAATAGAAATCTAAATATAATGTTTTAATTTTATATATAATTTATTTAGAATAAATAAATATTTTTACATAATTAATTCTGTTATGTTTGGAATTTTAATTTTAAAAAACTAAATTTGAAATAAATTTTTTAAAAGATACTATTTTAGATTATTACTCTATAAATTTTAACTATTAATATAAAAATTAGTCGTCTAGTCATTTGAACAGAAAATTAGTTATTTTGTGTTTAAGCAACCGTCTAAATAGATTAGACTGTTGATTAATGTAATTTATTTTTAATAAATATTTACTAAAAAATGAAAAATAAAAAATGTAAAATTCTCTTATTTATTTTTAAACTTTAACTTAAATGTAAAGTTAATAATACCAAACATAAATTTTTTAATTAGTTAGTATTTAATATTAAAATTTAATTTCTATAATGATATAATTAGGATGGTAATTTAGCGGATTATCATTGTTTTTTTTTTTTTTTGCAGATATCTGTTGGGAAGAAAGCGAATTTGATTTTTCTTTTCTTTCTTCTAAGGAAGCTTATACTACCATTTTACTCATTCACACTCTTCTGCATCATACTTCCATTAACAATGTTCATTCCCGAAGCTGAGCTTCCTTTGTGGATCATCTGTTACGTTCCTATTTTCATTTCTCTTCTCAACATTCTTCCATCACCTAAATCTTTCCCTTTCTTGATCCCTTACCTTCTTTTCGAAAATACAATGTCCATAACCAAGTTCAACGCCATGATCTCTGGGCTGTTCCAACTAGGATCTGCTTACGAGTGGGTTGTGACAAAAAAGACAGGAAGATCATCTGAATCTGACTTGTTAGCATTTGCTGAAAAGGAAGAAAAGTTGCATAGGAGAAATTCAGAGTCAGGTTTGGAACTTCTAAGCAAACTCAAAGAGCAAGAGATGGCGGAGCAAGAAACCATGAAGAATAGCATTGGAGGACTGAAGCCGAAGAACAAGAAGAAGGGGAATATGGTGTTCAAGAAAGAGCTTGGACTTGCGTTCTTGCTTCTTACCGCAGCTGCAAGAAGCTTTCTATCGGCGCATGGTCTTCACTTCTACTTCTTGCTGTTTCAAGGATTGTCGTTCTTGATTGTAGGGTTGGATTTGATCGGAGAACAAATCAATTAGACACACACAAAATGAAGAAAGAGAACAATGGGGAAATCTTCGTTTATATTCGCTTATTTTTTTGTTTGTTTTTTTTTAATTCTTTTCCCTTTGTTAAATGTGGTTTATATACATAATTTTCAAGAATTTATAGTGTCCAGTTTCAGATAAATAATTAAAAGGATTATTTGTTATATGATTTTGGACTAACCGGTAATAGTCATACCTCTAGAGGTTATGTATAAGGGTGGTTTAGGTTAGGCTAATGAACATACTGAGAGATGATGCACCCGGTTTGACTCGACCGTTAAAATTCTGAAACATTAGGATTTTAAACAGTTTATCCAGCTGGTTATTGCTAAACCGATTGGTCAGAGATACAAGAAGTTGGGTTTTAGTTTGTAACATTAGCTAGACTTTGTTTAATGTTTGACCATTGAAGGTTTTGCTATAATCTTATGTTTACGAATCAATAATAAAATATGCATATAAAATTTTAGTTTGATAGAGTTTTCGCAGAATAATAAAAAACATTAAAAATATTAATTAATTACCAAATTAAAAAGTAATTTCAGTAGATTAATGAAGTTTTTTTTTTCAAAATGCTAAAATTAGTTTTTTGAATAATGAAATTTTGTTCTTTACTATTTTCTGGCATAGAAACTATCCAAATATTTAAATTATAAAATCTTTTAAAAATATTTATTATTTGTGATACGGCTTCACAAACATTTCTTTATATATTCGTGCCCTATTCAGCTATTTTTTTTATTATTAACAGTAGAAAAATGTTGAAGTTCAGAGTTTTCAGTAGAAGAAGTACTAAAACAGAAATAAATATTTGTTTATTTGTTTAATGTACCTTTGGCCATTACTGTATAATTCGAATTAAACGATCTTATATAAAGGTTTTTCACTCTTTACATATTACCAACAAAAACCGACCAAGATTATTATATAAAGTAATATTTTAAAAGAATACTATTTTAAATTTTTAAAAATTTAACATATTAAAAAACCAAAATTCCAAAAGTACTACAGATATTTATGTAAAAATATTTATTTATCTTAAATTAGTTAAAAATAAAATTAAAATATTATGTTTGGATTTTTTTCTAATTTAGTAGTTATTTTTCTCTATAAAAATATATTTTAAGATATTTTAATACTAAAATTTGTGTTATTGTTGAAAAATTAAATAGTGATGGTAAATTTGAAATAAAAATTTAAAATAATACTATATTAGAGAATTGTCTTTATTATATATTGATATTTTAAATATAAATTAAAAAACAAACAAAAAATGCATGGATATTATAGATTTCTAGACTATTAAAAGAAAACTTCAAAAAAAATATATTCAGGTTTTTGATCAGCTCATCATTTTATGGCTTTGACGGACAAGAACAATGTAAGTGGAGATTGTGGGTCAGCTAAATCACATGCTTCGACAAGATTCAACAACTGTGTCTTAGCTATCCTTCAATTTTATGTTTTTCTACACATATTATCCTTTGGAAAAATTTTATATAAAATGTGTGAAAAAAACTACATGCAAAATTCAGGATTCTACAGTTTTAACATCATATTTTCACATCATAAATTCATCACCTCAACATCACCATCAATACCATGTTACCATTATAACTACATTTATAATCACGTTCGAAAAAAATATATTAATAAATTATATAATATTATTTATTAGTCAATATAAATTATATATTTTTATAATTTTAATTTTTTTTAAAACATTAATTTTAATATTAACTCTTGTATATGTAAATTAAAAAAATATTTTTTTATAAATTTAATTGTATTTTTTTGTTAGTTTAATAAAATATATTAATTTTCTAACAAAATTAATAACAATGATATATATTGTAATTACTTTACTAAATTTTTATATATTTATTTAAAATTTATTGTGCTGATGACACTTCCAACATAATATTTCTGTTAATAACACGTTATAATAAAATTATTTTTTTAAAATATTTTTTAAATAATACATTAACAATTATAATAATTTGTCACTATTAAAAAAACTATTTTCACAAACTAAATAGTGGATGAATTAAATAACACATAAACATACTATTGTGATGTTTTCAATAATCCAAATTTTAATTTCTTGCAAACGTGGAAACAACCATCAATTTCGTCAATATATGCATTTGTCGATTTTTTTAATAAGATTTAATTTAGATGGAGAAAAGAGAGTCAGAAAAACATTTGGATATTTCTTCAATGTCGATATCTTTTGATAATTTGGAACATTACAGTTGTATTTTGCTGTTATTTCTTTTTATTGGGTATTACAAACAGAAGATAACAATTGTTAACCAACTCCAAGACGTCTATATTTATTATCATTCAGCACCGACATTATACACAAAATAAATAATCACAAATATCATCATAATGTTTATGCGGTGATTATTAAAATACTTATTAATCTCAGTGCTCATTAAGCATGATTTAGGGGACCATTCTGCTTTAATTACCTTTTCGAAACAACATTTGAAAATATATTATCTTATTATTTAAAATTATCATTAAATCATCACATCTTTCGAGATAACAAAACCATAAAATATAATAACTATATTTGATCAGTCTCTAATATATTAATAAATAATTTTACATTTACATATAATTTATAAATATGCTAGCTTAACTAACGTCTCATAGTATAAAAATATTTATAGTAAATATTATATAATACATAACATTATAGTACTTATCAAAATAACATCAAACAAATATTAACAATATACTATACATAAATTATTAATATTTCGACATAAAAATCTATTTTAATATAAAAACAAATATAATATAAAAATAAAATATTAAAGATTTTAAAAATTAATCAAATAAAATATAAAATAAAAGTTTAAATTATTTAAATATTTATCATATTTATAATTATTTAGCTATTTAATAATATTATCTATATAAATTATAAATATTTTAGATTTATTTATATAATTCAGCTTTATTATCTATTTCATTTATATAATCAATTTAAAAAAAAAAAAATTTTTAAAAATTTTAAATAAAAATACATTACGTATATATCTAGTTTACTGTCATTATTTATAATATAGGATTCTATTGCCTTTTCAATTAACTAAAAGCTGCATTTTTGTCTATGATTTTTTAATTGAAAATTATGCTTTCTATGTTTATTATTGTGTTTTATTTATATTAACTTGATTTTTTTAGCTTACACAGGTTAATCGAGATGATATTACAATTTTATACATAATATATATTAAGTATTTATATGTGCTTATAAAGAATGACGATTTACAATTTTAATTTAATATAAAACACGAACTGCAATAAAAATAACAAATATTTTTTACGTTTTGCATACGTGATTATGCTATTTATATACCTTATAAAACGTTAAAAATACTTAATCGTGTTAAAAAAGGTTATTAGGCTCCTAAAATCAATTTCTAATGTCTTCTGGTTGTTTTCTGAAAAGTTAATTCAGCTAAAATAATCTCGCAGATATAATGTGATCACTTTCCAAAATAGGACGATATTAGTTGTTATGTTCGAAGCATATATGCATATATATAATAAAACATTATACTAAATAATTTTTTTTTATTAAATATTGCTACAAGAATTTCATACAACTCAACTAAAAAATATTCAAAATCAATAATTTAATTTTTCATTTTCAACTTCACTAAATCAAATTCTCTCAAAATTGTTGACAAAATTATCAAACTCAAATGTTTCGAGATAATCTTATTCAAACTAATTTAATTAATAAATTCTCTAAACATGGTTTTTATAAGTAAAATGGTGTACTAATTTTAAAATGAGTAATACCGTAAAATAATATCATTTTAAGTTTATCTTCTAAATTTATCAAACTAAAAATAAAACTTCAAAATATCATAAATTACTATGTAAAAGTAATTATTTACGTAAAATAAACTATATATAAAATTAAAATATAATGTTTGTTTTCAGTTTTTCTAATTTAGGATTTAAATTTGTTTCAATAGGAATAATATTTTTTAATTATTTTAATAATAAATTTGTGATATTTTTGGAAATTTAAATAATTACTATTATGTTTAGAAATTTTTTTTGAAATAGTGATATTTTAGTTAATTGCCTTTTTAAAATATTACATTGGTTTTTCCATAAAATTAAAATATATACAAAATTTCTTTTATATGATAAAATGGGAAGCTAAATTTCCAAAATGAAGAATTTCAAAAGAGAAACAAAAATTCAATATATATTTTCTTAAAAATTTGGAGTTACAAAGAGTCAAACTTTCGAAACTTGCAAACTTCTAATTTCGATTACGAAACTTGCAAAATTCTAATTCCGATTACGAAACAGGAAATGGACCTCCAACAGTTCATACATAACTAATATACCACGTCATATTCAGATAATCAAATAAAATCTATGAGACTTTTTAAAATTGCTTTTCTGTCTTCTCCGCGTGGACGAGAGAGAACTTGTACACATTCTACACACAAAGTTCAGCTGCAAGTGAATTCCTTAATGTCCGTTCAATTAACTTTGCTAATTTTCGATATCTATTGTGTTTATCTACGAATGATTGAACAAAACAAATTCATTATCATTTCATATTAAATTACTATCTCTATATGGACTAGCAAATTTTGTTTTGCCTAAATCTTGAAGGTTTACCCTTTGTTCTAAATTTTGCTAAATGTTACTCAGGTGGTTAGGATAAATCTACCACTTACAGTAAATCTACCATTTACCCTTTGTTCCAAACTGTTCCGGAAACTATTCTCTTTTTCCTACACTTTGATACCAATCTTTGGTATTCGAAAACTTTCTCTCCATTCGATCGTAAAAAAAAAAAAGCTTTTAACATATACTTTTCTCGATACTCAACTTGATTTAAAATCTGGTTTGAGTCAGCTTCGAATGTTTTTAACCGAACCATATAATTAAAAATTAGGCTACTAAACCGGATCCTTCCATCGCCAATCCGAGTTTTGCTGACTTACGCACACATCCCCGTGTTTAATGGACCGTATATCGGCGCGTGCTCTTCACTCTCCCGCTCCACTTCTTTATCCTCTTTCCATTATAATCACAAGCCACTGTCTTTAGCGCCCCCGTAAAACTCATTTCTCTCACTTCTGCAACAACAATGGCGGAACAATCGCCACTGAAATCTTTCTCCCTCTTCTTCTTCTTCTTCACACTACTTTCCTTCACCGCCGAATCTCGTCTAACTACCGATTTCTACTCAAAATCGTGCCCTAAATTCCACGACATCGTCCGCGACACAATCTCCAACAAACAAATCACGAACCCAACCACCGCAGCCGCTGTCATCCGCCTCTTCTTCCACGACTGTTTCCCAAACGGCTGCGACGCCTCCATCCTTATCTCCTCAACCCCCTTCAACACCGCCGAGCGCGATTCCTCGATAAACCTTTCCCTCCCCGGCGACGGATTCGACGTTATCGTCCGTGCCAAAACCGCACTCGAGCTCGCTTGTCCAAACACCGTCTCCTGCTCCGACATCATCTCCGTCGCAACTCGAGACCTCCTCGTCACAGTCGGTGGACCTTACTACCCAGTCTTCCTCGGCCGTCGCGACTCTCGAATCTCGAAATCTTCTCTACTCGCCGATCTCCTCCCTCTCCCTTCTTTTCCGATCTCGAAACTCATTCGCCAATTCGAATCCAGAGGATTTTCAATACAGGAAATGGTCGCTCTTAGTGGGGCACATTCGATCGGATTCTCTCACTGTAAAGAGTTTGTGGGTCGGGTTGCCCGTAATAATACTGGGTATAACCCGAAATTCGCCGTCGCGTTGAAGAATGCTTGCTCAAATTATCCAAGAGATCCGACACTTTCAGTTTTCAATGATATCATGACTCCGAATAAATTCGATAATATGTATTACCAGAACATTCCGAAAGGTCTTGGGTTACTTGAATCGGATCACGGGTTATACTCCGACCCGAGAACCCGACCTTTTGTTGATCTTTACGCTAGAGATCAAGACCGGTTTTTTAAAGACTTCGCTAGAGCTATGCAGAAATTGAGTCTCTACGGTGTCAAGACTGGACGACGGGGAGAAATCCGGCGAAGGTGCGATGCGATTAATTAAGATTTTTTTTTTTGCGGATTTTTGTTTTGGAAGAAAATATGTGAGAATCGGGACGAGTTTGGATTGTGAATCTTCTGAGTAATTTGCTCATATGTTTTTTTCTGTAATGTAAAACATATATAATCGATATGGATGATCGTTTCCACTAAAAAAAAAAGATTTTGTGAAGTGATTGAATATGAGTCTGCATTTAGGCTTAAGATGATCTCACGCTTCAGAATTGATTCCGGTTCAGTGAGATAGACTCATTAGTGGCAGATTGGTAACTAGTGAGTTGATCGAGATAGAGTCATAAAGGATGTAAAAGATAGATGTGATGATGAAGATAATGTGAAAATTTTCTCTCACAAGACTCTCAAATTGATGATGGATTTTTCAGACAAAAATGTGGTCATAATCTTGGGTTCTTAGAAATTTGTAATTTTTGGTGTTTCATTTGAACGTCTTCCCAACCGTGAAATTTGTGTGTTTCTGTATTTTTGTTTTCTTTTGCGTTTGTTTGCCGGTGACCGGTGTATCTCAGACGCCGGCGCCGTACCTCTTATCACCGATGTTTCGGCCTTTAAAATCTCACGTTTCAAACTTCGGTTTGTGGGCTAAGAGTCGGAGGGGAAAGTTGCTTTGGTTGTGGATGAGTTAGATATGAGTTAGATCTGAGTTAGATTCATTTCAAACGGCGGCATTCGAGGTATTTCAAACGGTGAAGCAGAAGATTCATGGGCTTACCTTTCCGATGTTCAGATGAGGAGGAAGGAGGGAGAGAGGGATGTGCATGAGATATTGCCACGTCACCAAGAAGAGAAGCACCTACTTTTGCGCTTCTTGCTGTATTGTTTTTCACAGAAATCTGTTTTTAAACTTTTTTTAATTAACATTATTTATTTAAAATTAATTTAATCATTTATAATAATTTTTAAAATAACATTATTATTAATTTTGTATTTATACAAATAAATTTAGGTTCACCGTATTTTTAGTTTTGGTTAAAAACAATACAAATTTCATAAATTATTTATATGATAAATTACTATTAATTTTTGTTTGAATTCAAAATTTAATCTAAATTAAACTAAAATTTTAAATAAAAATCATGTTTAATAGCGTTTTATAACCGTAAATATTTAAAAATTTTATGTAATTACACTAATTTATAAAATTTATATAATTTATGGAAAAAATATATATTTAACCAAAAAAATTCATAAAGTAGGAGTTAAAAATGGTGCCGTCGTATAAATATAGTTGACAGAAATGAATATATATGATATTGAGATTGTTTTCCGTTAAATTAACATAGGTTGGTTTTATTTGTAAGGATTCAAAAGAATAGGCCCAAATCGGGCCTAGAAACATCTAAGCCGCGTTTCGTCTAAAATAAGTATTTGTTATCATTAAACATATAAATAAAGAAAAATCCAAAAAAAGAAAAATAAAAAATGACAAGCAGAAGAAAAATCCAACTTGGACGCTGGCTTCGCCTCCAAGTCAAGCCACAACCTCTCTCTATATATACATGTTTTCAGAAACATCAACATACACAATTGAAGAAGAAAAGTTATGGCTGGAGGAGGTACAGAAGCGTTTCCTGATCTTGGAGAACATTGCCAAAACCCTGATTGCAAGCAACTCGATTTTCTCCCTTTTACTTGTGACGGATGCAAATTGGTAAAATCATTTCCCCGAAAATTCTCAGTTTTGTTATTTTTTCCTGGGAAGATTCCTTCATTTGAATGTATTTCTTCTAAAATCAAAGATTATCTTTCGTGTAGGTGTTTTGTTTGGAGCATAGATCATATAAGTCTCACAATTGTCCGAAATCCGATCACGGGAGCAGAACGGTTTCAATCTGCGAAACATGTTCTATAGCGATTGAAACAACTGGTTTTGATGAAGATGGTATCAAATTGCTGCTAGAGAAACACAAAAGATCCGTTGATTGTGATCCGATGATGAAAAACAAGAAGAAACCGGTTTGTCCTGTAAAGCGTTGCAGAGAGATTCTGAGTTTCGCGAATAACCTTAGTTGTAAAGATTGTGGAGTCAAGTTCTGTCTGAAACATCGGTTTCCGACAGATCATGTTTGTAACAAGATGACTATTGCTGTGTCTGGAACAAGCTCGAGATGGAACGAGAAGTTTATGGAAGCTTTGAGTTTGAGAAACGAGAAAGGATGTGGAAGAGGAAGCTCTGTTTCATCAAAATCTCCATCTGTTAGATCATTTTAGTCATTGTAACAGTTTTTTTAATGTGTTCACCATTCTTTTAAAGATCATTTTAATGTATGGCATTGCTTAAGAGAAGACTATCGACATACCGATGAATTCTATATAAGTCACAATGTTTTTCTATATTATCCTGAAAGTGATTTTACAGAGTTTTATACAAAAATGAGTAAGTGAATTATAGTAAAAATTAATCACATCAATTTATCATAAATTTTAAATATACATTTTCTATATTTAGTCAATACACTTTTTCAGTGGATGGTTTTTGAAAACTCCAATCTTGGAACACGCAAGGTGGAAACCGGATCGCGGTAATGGCTTGGTGACAGTATCAGCTACTTGATCATGAGTTGAAATATGTGATACACGTAGCATTTCTGTTTGAATGTGATTCCGAACAAAATGGTAGTTGAGGGTAATATGTTTCATTTGAGAATGAAAAAATGGGTTGGTGTATAAATACGTCGCACCTACATTATCGAAATAGATTGTCGGAGCCACTGAAAGCTCAACCCAAAATTCCGTAAGTAGAGAACATACCCAACATACTTCGACAGCGGTATTAACGACCACCCTATATTCAGCCTCGGTTGAAGATCGAGCTACGCCATTTTATTTCTTTGACGACCAAGATATTGGATTGCGTCTGATATAGAAAAGATAGCCATTTGTGGAGACAAAATCGTTAGTGTCATCAGCCCAATCAACATTGGAAAAGGCGTGAAGAGCGAGTGGAAAATCTTTTTTAAGGGTTATACTATGTGTTGAGTACCCGTAAGATATTTTACAACACGTTTTGTGGCTGCCCAATGTTCTTAAGATGATTTGTGCATAAATTGTGATCAGCGGTTGACAGCATATGACAAATTAGAGCGTGTGAAGGCGAGATATTAGAAGCTACCAACAAGAGAGCGATATTGAGAAGAATCAGTGAGAGGCCTACGTCATGGCAAGATAATCTAGGCGAAGTCGGCAACGGTGTGGTGACAGGTTTTGACTCATTCATGTTGAATTTAGCGAGGAGATCAACAACATATTTTCGTTGCATAAGATGAAAGACCCGAATCAGACCTTGTGACTTCGACTCCAATATTTTCGTTGCTCTCTCTCTTACATATGAATTTTAATTAGTATTGGATGAGAGTGCATCTAAAAGATCTTCTAGTAGAGACACGTACTGTCCTAATCGTTGTATCACTGCTTGACGCAGTTTTTCTATTTCTAATAGCTTTTGTATTTTCAATTGGTATCAGAGCGGGCACTTGTCGGGTTATATACAAGTGTGATTCTGGAGAAAAAATGGAAAGCTATTCAGATCTAGTTAACAGCTCGAGGGTGATACTAGATTCGGGAAACTATGGCTTTTGGAAGACAAGGATGAAGTCGTTGATTCGGGGCATAGATGTGTTAGCTTGGAAGGCTGTTCTTGTTCAATGGGAAGAACCCACGATCAAGGATGAAGGAGGAACAGTAAGCGTAAAACCATAGGAAGACTGGACAGAGGAGGAACTCAAGAGGTCCAAGTTTAACTCAAGGGCACTTACTACGATACACTGCAGTGTATCAAAGAAAACCTTTGAACTGATTCAAGGGTGTGAAACTGCAAAAGAGGCGTGGGACACTCTACAAACCCACTTTGAAGGAACCAAGAAGGTTCAGAGCTCACGGAAGGACCTCCTGGCGTCCAGATTTGAAAATCTGAGGATGGAAGATCATGAATCTATTTCAGATTTTAGCTCGAAGCTGAGCTCGCTAGCTCAAAAAGCGTCAACACTTGGGAAAAAGTACAAAGATACCAAGTTGGTCAAAAAATTTCTGAGGTGCCTACCAGCAAAATTCATGGCATATAAATCAGCGTTGAGTGTATCCCAGAATCTTGATGATATCAGTTTTGGCGAAGTGGTTGGGATGCTTCAAGCTCATGAATTAGAACTTGAAGGAGTCAAGAAACCAAAAAGTCTGGCCCTTGCTGTTTCTGCAGCCCAGGCTGACGAATCTGATGAAGAAGAGTCCATGAGTCTGTTAGTACGGAGGTTTGATCGTATACTGAGGAAAATGGAACAAGGTGATAATGCTAAGAAGTCAGGATCCTTCAAGAAGTTTGCTGATGCAGATAAGATAGGAAAGAAGGTCGATGTGCAATGTCATGAGTGCAAGGGGTTCAATCACTTCAAAGTTGAGTGCCCTACTGTTAAGAGAAGAGAGTTGAAATGCTTTGAATGTAGAGGCATCGGTCATACTCATACAGAATGTGTGAACAAGCAAAAATCAAGAGAAGAAAAATTTATGTTGGCAGAAGATGACTCAGACGATGATGCATAAGAGGAAGTGAGCAACTTTGTAGCCTTTGTGGGAATCGTGAATCAAGAATCAGATGACGAGGATGATGAAGTTGATCTGCTTGAAAGTTGCAGGGAGTTTCGTGAGACATTTGTCAGACTTGATAGAGAGAATTTAGTCTTAACTAAGGAGAAAAGACGTCTTGAATCACTGGTCGAGTCACTACAAAGTGACCTTGAAGCTGAAAGGAAGATAAATCAGGAAGGGATATCAATCACAAGGGAAAAGCTGAGACTGACATTCAACTACGAGCAACTAGAAAGGGAACTTCAGGCTGAAAAAGAGCTATCAACTCGACTCAAATCGGAACTCAATCAGCAACACAAGAAGATCCACATGTTTGCAGGTACGAGGCAACTTGATCAGATCCTGAGTTATGGGAGGACCATGAACTCCCACATGGGACTGGGCTACAGTGGAAGAGAGGGAAACTATATTGGAGAAACTCATTTTGTAGCAGCTAACCAGTATCGACGGTCAGCTGATGCATCTAAGAGTAGGCCAACTCGCAGATTTCACTGTTATTTCTGTGGAAAAGCAGGCCACATCAAAGCTTATTGTTACAGATACATAAGAAGAATTAAGAAGATCAGGAATCAAGGACGATTCACGTGGAATGGTATGCGAAATCAGATCTGGGTGAGAAAATCTGATCTGCAGGAGAAAACAAGTAAGAGTGCAGCAGAGAAAACATCAGTGAGTGCGGCAGGGACTACAACAGGGAGTACATCAGGAAATGCATCAGAGGAAGAGTATTACAGTAATATGGCTCTGGTTACAAACAAATATGATGAAATTGGCCCCTGGTACTTTGATAGTGGATGCTCGCGCCACATGACAAGATCAGCAGGGAATCTTCAAGAGATTCAGCAAGTTAAGGGAGGAAAAGTGACCTTTGGTGATGGAGGTCGTGGAATCATTCAAGGAAAAGGTAAAACATGTAATGGATTACCACAATTGGATAATGTTTATCTTGTTAAAGGTCTCAAAGAAAATCTGATCAATGTGAGCCAACTCTGTGACAAAGGACTAACTGTGGCATTCACTAGTACAGACTGTGAGGCAGTAAATCAGAATGGTGAAAGGACACTCAAGGGGGTTCGATCTGGAAACAGCTGCTACGTCTGGGAGAATCCGACTCAGTGTCTCAGTGCAAGGGATGATCTACATCTGTGGCATCAACGTTTGGGTCACATGAATGTTTGAAATTTAACTTCTCTAGTTAAAAACAAGATAGTCCAGGGAATATCTGAAATCAAGGGAGAGGATCGTATGATTTGTGGACCATGCAACAAAGGAAAACAGGTTAAAGTCCAACATAGGAGAGTCACTGAGGTTCAGACCAAAGCAGTACTTGAGTTAGTGCACATGGATTTGATGGGACCAATGCAAGTGGAAAGTTTGGGTGGTATAAAATACGTCTTTGTGCTTGTGGATGATTACTCCAAGTTTACATGGGTTCGTTTCATTCGTGATAAATCAGAAACAGCAGACAGCTTCAGGATATGGGCACTCCAGTTGATAAACGAGAAAGGAAGCATCAAGAGTGTGCGAAGTGATCATGGAAGAGAGTTCCAAAATGATAATATGAAGGTATTTTGTGAAAATCATGGTATATCACATCAGTTCTCTGCTCCAATGACTCCTTAGGAGAATGGAGTAGTGGAGAGGAAGAACAGAACACTTCACAAGATGGCTCGAGCCATGATCTATGGAAATAACGTCCCTGTAAGATTCTGGGCAGAAGCAATCAATACAGCGTGCTACACAGTCAACAGAGTGTACGTCAGGAAAGGAACAACAAAGACCCCATATGAGTTGTGGAAGGGAAAAGTACCAAATCTGAGTTACTTTCATGTCTTTGGATGTAAATGTTACATTCTCAATGACAAAGATCATCTGGGAAAGTTTGATTCACGAAGTGACGAAGGGATGTTTCTGGGTTATTCAGGAAGTAGCTCTGCATTTAGAGTATACAACATGAGATCAAGGGTGATTATGGAGTCTGTCAATGTGGTGTTTGACGACCAGTCTCTCACGAAGTGGGATGAAGGGAGTTCTGACAGTGAGACAGATCAACTAGAAAGGGACAATCGGGAACAAATCATGCCAACAAAAGATTTAAGTAGCTCAGAGGATCATAGTAACTCAGATCAAGATCTGGCAGAACAGGACTCTGATCAACAAGTTCACAGAAACCATTCAGCAAATGATGTCATTGGAAGTGTGATGGATGGAAGGAAAACTCGAGGTGTGCAAATCAACTTCAGAGAAATGGTACGATTCGCTAGCTTTGTCTCTGTTCTTGAACCGAAATCACATGTTCAGGCACTTGAAGATGAATTCTGGATTGTGGCAATGGAAGAAGAACTTGAACAGTTTGTGCGAAATGATGTGTGGGAGCTAGTTCCGCGACCTGATGGTGTGAATGTGGTTGGCACGAAATGGATTTTCAAGAACAAGATCGATGAGAATGGAGTTGTGGTAAGAAACAAGGCTAGACTTGTAGCTCAAGGTTATTCTCAGATTGAGGGAGTAGATTTTGAAGAAACCTTTGCGCCAGTGGCTCGTCTCGAATCCATCAGGCTATTCCTAGGTATGGCATGCATCATAAACTTTACAGTATATCAGATGGATGTGAAGAGCGCGTTTCTAAATGGGATACTACAAGAAGAGGTGTATGTCGAGCAACCTAAGGGGTTTGAAGATCCAGCAAGAACCAATCACGTGTACAAGCTGAATAGGGCATTGTACGGGCTGAAGCAAGCCCCATGAGCATGGTATGAGCGACTGACACACTTCCTGATCACAAAGGGTTATGCCAGGGGAAGTGATACAAGCCTTGATTCAAGGATGTATGCGCGTGGGCTGTTTGTAGAAGATTAGGTGAGAAACTCAACCTTAGGCTTCTGGATGGGGGTTTTCTGGTTGGTAAAAGATGGAAGGGTGAAGTGAACCACACGAGGGGTGATGAACCTCGTGATAAATCACAAACTTAGAGCTAGGAGGGCTGGTCTCAACTAGGTTCTAAGCGCACAAGCTTCCTTGAGAGAATAACTTGTAAAGAAAATTCGATCTTTATTAATTAGCAAAAAGGTTGTCGAACTACAATGCTGGAAGGAGCCTTATTAATATGCTCGACAGCTTGACCTTCTAGGGTCGACTCAAATAAAGAAAATGAAAGTTTACAAAAGTGCACAAAAGGAAAATATACAAAAGTGTATAACCGAAAAAGGACCTATTACTAAAATGTTCTTGACTCAAAAATGTAAAGCATCTAGATCCTACCATGCAAAACAGAAAGAGGCAAATATTCTTATTGAGAACTTACCTTAACTTACCTCATGGCCAAGAAATGGAAGGTGGCCGTCCTTGTGGCATGCACGCGCCTTGCTCCTAGTCTTCGACTTGGAGTAGGGTTAAAAATCTTTGGGCCCTGACCTCTCTTGCCACTAAAGCCCAAGTCTCTGATGTTCCTTGTGTTGTTGAGAAGCCTTTGGACTTTAATTTGCTCTTCTGGCCCATTGTCCTTAGCTGCTCTTCCTCTAGGAGCTTGTCGACCCATAAGCTGAATTTGTGGAAGATTGCCCTTGATCTGCTTCTTGTCATTGCTCCTTGAGGTACCACTGGTGTAGATACTTCTTCTAGGTGCATGTCCTGGAGCTGGTAGCTCATTTGGTCCGAGTCCTCTTGTGTGGAAGTGGAAATGCGCGTGTACTCGGCTGGATCAGCTGTACCGGCTGGATTGTGCGCGGTACTGGCCGGGATGCCTTCAGGACCGGCCAAGTTGATCCCGGAGTTGGCGGCATCACCAGAGGGACCGGCGGTGTCATCCATGTCCCCACCAAGTGTGCCGGAAGCTTGGGCCCCTCCGCCGGCGATGCTGACCGGTCTGGTCCTATAGGTCGAGGGTCCGGCGGTACTGCCTGGTCCGGCAGACGTGCCAGATGGTCCTGCTGTCTTGGGCAAGCTTCCTGGTCGGCCAGTCTGGTCTCCTGGCTGGATGTACGACCTGATGTCCTCATCATTCCCTCCCTCTTCAGTAGGTTTTGTCCTCAAAACTGGTTCATCTGCATGGAAAGGGGCTAAGTCAGTAACATTGAACGTATTGGACACATTAAACTCACCTGGCAGCTCGATCCGGTAGGCGTTGTTGTTGATCCTCTCGAGCACTCTGAATGGTCCATCTCCTATTGGTGCTAGCTTGGAACTCCTTAGGTTTGGAAACCTCTCCTACCGTAGGTGTAGCCACACCCAATCGCCTGGTTGAAAGATCACCCCCTTTCTTCCCTTGTTAGCATGAGTAACGTACTGTCCGGTCCTCTTCTCCAAGTTTTCTGCTACCTTCTGGTGTAATCTCCTTATGAACTCTGCCTTGGATGCTCCGTTGAGGTTGGTCATCTCAGCTGGTGGTAGTGGCGTTTGCTCCAATGGGGTGAGAGGGTTGAAGCCATATACTACTTCAAATGGTGTCTTCTTGGTTGCTGAGTGCACGGCTCGGTTGTAAGCAAACTCTATGAATGGCAGGCACTCCACCCAAGTCTTTAGGTTCTTCCCTAGTGTAGTCTTGAGAAGAGTTGATAGTTTCCTGTTGACAACTTCAGTTTGGCCATCGGTTTGAGGATGGCAGGTGGTAGAGAAGAGTAGCTTCGTGCCTAGCTTTCTCCAAAGGGTCCTCCAGAAATGGCTGAGGAACTTGGTGTCCCTGTCTGATACAATTGTCCTTGGCACTCCATGAAGCCGTACTATCTCCCTGAAGAACAGCTCAGCTGTTTGTGTGGCATCATTGGCATTGGCACATGGAATGAAGTGTGTCATCTTGGAAAATCTGTCCACCACTACAAAGATTGCATCCTTGTGGTTGATCTTGGGCAGACCTAGAACAAAGTCCATTGAGATGTCCACCCATGGATGTGTGGGTATGGGCAGTGGGAGATACAACCCGTGAGGTTGCACTCGGGACTTTGCCTTCTTGCAAGTGATGCATCTTGCACAATGAGGTTCTACTGTCCTCTTGATGTGTGGCCAGTAGAAGTGCTCCTTGACCACTGCTAGAGTCTTGTCGACACCAAAGTGGCCCATGAGTCCTCCTCCATGAGCTTCTCTGATGATAAGCTCTCTTAATGATCCTTGTGGTATGCACAGCCTTCTTTCTCGGAACAAGAACCCCTCATGGATGTAGAACTTGTCATGACTCCCTGTGCCACACTCCTTGTAGCTCTCAGCAAAGTCAGGATCATCCTTGTATAGGTCCTTGATGTGCTCGAACCCTAGGACCTTTGCCTCCATGGTTGATATCAAGGCAAACCTCCTTGATAGTGCATCGGCTACCACATTATCTTTGCCCTTCT
This sequence comes from Pugionium cornutum, assembly GCA_018901935.1. Lineage (NCBI taxonomy): Eukaryota > Viridiplantae > Streptophyta > Magnoliopsida > Brassicales > Brassicaceae > Pugionium > Pugionium cornutum. The sequence continues at coordinate 9,445,455 of CM032162.1, forward strand.
TGTACTTGATGACGTACGGGAAGGTCTCAATGAATTCCATCCACCTGGCATGTCTCCTCTTGAGATTGGTTTGCCCTCTGAGGTGTTTGAGAGTCTCATGATCAGTGTGGATCACAAACTCCTTGGACAGCAAGTAGTGCTGCCAAGTCTCCAATGCTCGGACAAGGGCATAAAGCTCTTTGTCATAAGTGGGGTAGTTCAGTGAGGCACCACCTAGCTTCTCACTGAAGTATGCCACTGATCTCCCTCCTTGGGTTAGCACTGCTCCTATGCCTATTCCAGAGGCATCACACTCCACTTCAAACGTCTTGTTGGAGTCGGGCAGGACTAGCATTGGTGCATGTGTAAGGCTGTCCTTCAAGGCCTTGAATGCTTTCTCCTGAGCTTCTCCCCAGCTGAATCCCACGTTCTTCTTCACTACTGCCGTCAGTGGTGAGGTAATACTGCTGAAGTTGGGCACGAATCTCCTATAGAAGCTGACCAGTCCGTGGAAGCTCCTTACTTGGCTGATGTTTCCTGGTGTTGGCCATTCTTGTATGGCTCGAATCTTCTCTTCATCAATCTGTAGGCCCTGTGAACTTACAACAAAACCTAAAAAGACAAGTTTATCAGTACAAAAGGGGCACTTCTTGAGATTGGCATAAAGCTCTTCTTGTCGAAGGGTTTTAAGTACCATCTCAAGATGTGTGAGGTGTTCCCGTAGGCACTTACTATAAACTAGTATATCATCAAAGTAAACTACCACAAACTTACTGATGTACACCCTAAGAACTTGGTTCATAAGGCGCATGAAGGTGCTTGGGGCATTAGTCAAGCGAATGGCATGACTGTCCACTCGTAGAGCCCTTGCTTTGTCTTAAAAGCAGTCTTTCACTCATCACCTTCCTTCATTCTTACCTGGTGGTATCCACTTTTGAGGTCTATCTTGGAGAAGACCGTGGCTCCACTCAGCTCATCTAGCATGTCATCCAGTCGTGGTATTGGATGCCTGTACTTGACTGTGATATTGTTGATTGCTCGGCAGTCCACGCACATGCGCCAAGTCCCATCCTTCTTGGGCACTAGTAGCACTGGTACGGCACATGGACTGAGGCTCTCTCGAACATATCCTTTCTCCAGGAGCTCCTTGACTTGCTTCTCAAGCTCCTTGGACTCCTCTGGACTCATCCGGTAGGCTGGCCGGTTGGGCAGGGCTGCTCCGGGCACTAGATCAATCTGGTGTTCTATGCCACGTAAAGGAGGCAAGCTTGCTGGTATCTCCTCTGGAAATACATCCTGGAATTTGTTGAGGAGAGTTGCTACTTCAGGAGGTAGCTCTACCTGTCCATGTTCTACACTCAAAACTTTTTTGAAGACCATTAGTAACATTAAATCCTTCGAGGCTAAAGCTCTCCGGACATGGCTTGGTTGAATAAGAAAATTAGACTTGATAAGTTTCTTTTCCTTACTCATTTGGAGTTGTAGCTCATGTACTTGAGCAGGTGTAAGAGGAGCTAGGCTGACCTTTCTCTTGTCATGCACGAAGGTGTAGAGATTGGTTCGGCCATCATGCCTGGTCTCTTTGTCAAACTGCCATGGTCTTCCTAGTAGAAGATGGCCAGCTTGCATGGGTACCACGTCGCACACGACTTGATCCTCGTACTTGCCCACACACAATGGTACAATGACTTGTTCATGGATCTTTAGCTCCACTTTGTCATCGAGCCATCTCAGTCTATATGGTCGAGGATGCCTTGTCTTCTCTAGACCTAGCTTATCAACCATATATGCACTAGTAACATTAGTGCAAGAACCATCATCTATGATGAGGTTACATACCTTGCCCTTGATGGTGCAACGGCTGTGGAAGATGTTCTCCCTTTGGATGGTCTCTGAAGGATCCACCATTGCACTGAGGATACGTCTAGTTACCAGTACTTCCCCCACATCAGGGTACTCAATGTCACCATACTCTCCTTCTGGTTCATAGTCCTCTTCATCTTGGGACTCATACTCTCCTGCCACCGTAATCAGCATGACTCGGTTGTTTGGGCACTCCCTTGAGATGTGTCCACGTCCCCTGCACTTGAAACAAGTTATGTCACGTGATCTTTGAGGGTTAGAAGACTTACCAGGCTCTCTCTAGTCACAGGTGGGTTCAGGAGGCTTGCTCTTGAACCTTGACTCGATCTCTATGCTTTTGCCTTTGTCTACAGGCTTGGGCATGTTGCTTGGTGCCCAAGGTGTCTTAGGCTTGCTGCGGATGTCTTGGCTCTTACGCTTGATGTGCTGCTCAGCTTGCACAGATAGGTGGAACAAGTCTTTGAAGTCATTGTAGATTTGCCTTTCCACCTTGCGGCTGATCCTTTCTTGGAGTCCATCCAAGAATTTTGCCATCAATGCTTCTTCATCATCATTGAGCTCCAATCTGTTCCTTAGCTTCTCGAATTCTTCATAGTATTCTTCTACTGATCTGGTACCCTGCTTAAGAGTACGAAAACGACGTTGCAAATCTCTATGAAAGTAAGGTGGAACAAACCTTTGTCGCATGAGGTCTTTCATGTCAACCCATGAGTCTACGGGTCTCATTCTCTTCCTCCTTCTGTCAGATACCTCACGATCCCACCAGATGAGGGCATTGTCCGTGAGTTGTGCTACTGCCATTGAGACTCTCCTAGGTCCTGGTTGGTTGTAGTGATCAAATATATGATCCATTCTCCTCTCCCAATCTAGGTAAGCCTCGGGGTCTACTTTTCCTGCAAAATTTGGAGGAGTTAGTTTAACATCAGGATGAATTACCCGGTTGTAGGTGTGTTCATCTCCATCCTCATGATGTCTAGGAGGCATTCTTGGTCTCTGGTGAAGACCATATGGCTCAAAGCCATCATCTTCTACCTCTGGTTGCCGTGGAGGTCCTCTCGGCCTGTGGTGATAGTTATGAGGTTGTGTGTCCTCATCTCCATCTGGCTGGGGTTCCTCCTGTTCGTGCCGTGTCCTAAGGTGCTCAGGACCCTCAGGACAGTCTTGCTCAGCTCTCACGTGTCTTATGGCCTGGAATCTCACTGGTCTTTCCACGCGCTCCAACCTCTCGCCTATGGATGCGAGTTGTGTTTGGAGTGTGGTGAACATGGCCATCATGGCTTCGGCTGCTTCTCTATTCTCTTCTCCCATGGTGTGCTACAAAGAAAGAAGACAAGTTAGGATGCTCCCAAATTGTTAGGAGGGTTTTCTTTTTATAAGGGGTTTGAAAAAATGCAAAAAGGAAAAATCCTAAGGAAAGGAAATTCGAATAAAAGGCAAAAAGGAAACTTCCTAGACAACTTGTGCTAGCTGTCCAATTCAAAATCTTTTGGGTATTTTCCTATTTTCTTTTCTTTTCTTTTTGTTTTCCTTTTAATTTAACTTAAAATTAATGGAAATATGAATTAAACAAAAAGGAAAACGTGAATGGCAATGCAAAAGTGAATCTAAACCCTAGTGATACACGTAGGAGGCTAGATGCACTCAGTTTGGAGTTTGAGGTTATTTTTTTTTATTTTTCTTGAATGCGACTTAAAATAATGCAAGAACACAAAACAAAACAAGCAAAAGGATAGAAACAACCTGGTTTAGGATCTTTAAGCTCTGATACCAAAATGATACAAGTCTTGACTCAAGGATGTATGCACGTGGGCTATTTGTAGAAGATTAGGTGAGAAACTTAACCTTAGGCTTCTGGATGGGGGGGTTTTCTGGTTGGTAAAAGATGGAAGGGTGAAGTGAACCACACGAGGGGTGATGAACCTCGTGATAAATCACAAACTTAGAGCTAGGAGGGCTGGTCTCAACTAGGTTCTAAGCGCACAAGCTTCCTTGAGAGAATAACTTGTAAAGAAAATTCGATCTTTATTAATTAGCAAAAAGGTTGTCGAACTACAATGCTGGAAGGAGCCTTATTAATATGCTCGACAGCTTGACCTTTTAGGGTCGACTCAAATAAAGAAAAGGAAAGTTTACAAAAGTGCACAAAAGGAAAAGATACAAAAGTGTATAACCGAAAAAGGACCTATTCCTAAAATGTTCTTGACTAAAAAATGTAAAGCATCTAGATCCTACCATGCAAAACAGAAAGAGGCAAATATTCTTATTGAGAACTTACCTTAACTTACCTCATGGCCAAGAAATGGAAGGTGGCCGTCCTTGTGGCATGCACGCGCCTTGCTCCTAGTCTTCGACTTGGAGTAGGATTAAAAATCTTTGGGCCCTGACCTCTCTTGCCACTAAAGCCCAAGTCTCTAATGTTCCTTGTGTTGTTTAGAAGCCTTTGGACTCTACTTTGCTCTTCTGGCCCATTGTCCTTAGCTGATCTTCCTCTAGGAGCTTGTCGACCCATAAGCTGAATTTGTGGAAGAGTGCCCTTGATCTGCTTCTTGTCATTGCTCCTTGAGGTACCACTGGTGTAGATACTTCTTCTAGGTGCATGTCCTGGAGCTGGTAGCTCATTTGGTCCGAGTCCTCTTGTGTGGAAGTGGAAATGCGCGTGTACTCGGCTGGATTGGCTGGATTGTGCGCGGTACTGGCCAGGATGCCTTCAGGACCGGCCAAGTTGATCTCGGAGTTGGCGGCATCACCAGAGGGACCGGCGGTGTCATCCACGTCCCCACCAAGTGTGCCGGAAGCTTGGGCCTCTCCGCCGGCGATGCTGACCGGTCTGGTCCTATAGGTCGAGGGTCCGGCGGTACTGCCTGGTCCGGCAGACGTGCCAGATGGTCCTGCTGTCTCGGGCAAGCTTCCTGGTCGGCCAGTCTGGTCTTCTGGCTGGATGTACGACCTGATGTCCTCATCAGGAAGTGTGGACAAGGCCCTCTTCATTCTGATACAAAACAATCACATCATGATGGTTCAGATTTATGTTGATGATATCATCTTTGGCAGTACATTACAGCGGTTGGTAGATCAGTTTGTGCAGGATATGACTCAAGAGTTTGAAATGAGCATGGTTGGTGAATTGAAATACTTTTTGGGGCTACAGATCACTCAAACAGGAGAAGGCATATTCATATCTCAAAGCACATATGCCAAGAACCTTGTACAAAGGTTCAAGCTAGATCATTGCAAGGAAGCTACTACACCTATGAGTACTACACTTAAACTATCAAGAGATGCTGAAGGAAAGGAGGTTGATGCAAAATTGTATAGAGGCATGATTGGTAGCCTTCTATATCTCACTGCTAGCCGGCCAGACTTATGTTTGAGTGTAGGCATATGTGCTGTACCAAAGCAGTCCCATCTAGAAGCAGTAAAGAGGATCATTAAGTACGTCAAAGGAACAACCAATCTTGGAATCTGGTATTCTAAAGGGTCAAACAAAAACTTGGTGGGATACTGTGATGCTGACTGGGCAAGAAGTGTGGATGACAGAAAAAGCACGAGTGGAGGATGTTTTTTTTCTCGGAAACAATCTGATTGCTTGGATGAGCAAAAAACAGAACTCTGTGTTACTGTCTACAGCAGAAGTAGAATACATTTCTCTGGGTAGCTGTTGCTCTCAACTCTTGTGGATGAAACAAATGTCAGCAGACTACCAAATGGATTCAAGTCCTCTCCTAGTTCACTGCGACAACAAGAGCACCATTAGTATCTCAAAAAATCCAGTACAACATTCTCGCACAAAGCACATCGACATTCGACACCACTTTATTTGCGACCTGGTGGAGGAGAAACAGGTAGTGGTTGAACACATTTTCACTGATTTACAATTGGCTGACTTATTTACAAAACCATTGGATTTTCACCGTTTTGTCACTTTACGCAATGCAATTGGTGTTTGTGGAATATAATTTTGCCTAAAGCATACAGAACTGATGCGTGTACTGAATCGGGGAGCATACAAAGTTTTGATTCTGTTTGAGTCACTGGTCACAGTGGAAAAAGCTACCTATCATGTCGTCGTGACTGAATCTTAGTACATGTTTCACAAATGGATGTGTTTTTATTGCTGTCACTCTTCAAATCAGGTGATGGAGTTCCTGTGTGAATCAACCAAAAAAAAAAAAGAAAAAAGAAAAAAAAGAAGAAAAAAAGGAGAACAGAAAAAAGACAAGCCAATGGGCAACAAAATCAATCAAAAGAATCACTCCATTCATTTTGAATAGTTCATGTGGTTGCGTTGATGTTGTTTTCAAGAGTGTGTGTGCAACAATCACGGCTCTCAGGCGTGATGGTTGGATAATTTCTTGAGGATTGGATATGCTTGGGCGTTCGTGGGCACAAGTATGAGTTCTCTCCATGGAAGATCAATTCCTTCTTTCGGGTTGCCGCATTGACTGATGAGGAAGCTCACACTGATGCATCAGCTAACTTCGTCAGTCTTGAGGCAATGGTTGCTCTCATGACCGAGGGTAGCAAGCAGGCTTGGGCTGGGCTGAGTACTACTGATCTCCCACCAAAATTTGCCGCACTTGTTGTGATCGCAGCTTACAACTGGATCCCTTCAAGCCACAAAAAGGTTGTAGCTCTCAGTGTCATTCAAACGAATGACTCTCGTTGGTGGAAACGGCTAAACTTTGGAGCTCTCCAGCAGCAACATTCTACTCGACTCTTCGCTGCACCGAGGACCTCGCGCCAGCTAGTAGCACCTACTACCGCTCAGTCATCCCATGGCTTATGACAGGTTATCTCCTTGGGCTCTGTTCGCCTTCCAGACAAACCGGTTACGACTGCCGCAGCACGTGAGGCACTCGCTGACACAACTGCTGCACTGTCCACGCTCACTGATGTTGTCCGTCAGCTCCAACAAGCTTTCCAAGGTAGAGTACCTAGTCCCTTGTTATCCTTATTGTGGATCTAATGTTTTTTTTTTTAACTTTCGTGCTCACAAGCAAGGGGAGAACAAGACTTTGGGACTGACTCAGAATCATTTTAAAGATAAGGAAGAATGGTTTCTTGTTTTTGGTAGTCATGTTAATGAATAGTGGGGGAGAATGGGTGTCTTTTTTTTGGTTCTCCTGTTAAGGCTAGATTCGTGGGGGAGAATGAGTGTCGTTTTCTTGTTGCTGTTATGACTAGAATAGTAAGGGAGATCTCAAACTCATATCTCTGTCTGAACAGCTAATTGTAGGTTTAAACAGCTAACATCATTTTGTCTGTCTAATCAAGTTGTGGTTGATGTTCATCTGTTTCTAGTGCGTGTTATGGATCTTTGGTTCGTTGTTGGTCTATTTCTTGTATGTGGTGTGAAATGTTGTGTTCAGGTGCTTGCAAGGCAAAGAAGTTAAAAAGGGGGAGATTGAAGATGTAGCTGTTTGACACTTACCCTTGAACTACTTGAGAAGTAGTACAAGAAGTAAGTCAGGATCACCTGCAGAACTCCCAAGAGGCAAAATAACGAAGCAAAGAATTGGACTACGTGAGAAGCCCATTAAGAAAGACCCAACAAGCAGGGATCAAGTGAATAGGGTACAAAAAGGCAGTAAAGTGAAGAACAAGGAATTTTTCTATTCTTGTAAAAGAATAAGGAAACTTGCAATAAAAAGAGATGTGGAAATCTCATAGAGAAAAGGAAGTAGACCCTAGGGCTTTGCACGAAGAAATAAGGATATATAAGGAGGGAGAATAGTGGGGGCGAATTCAACACTCACAAAAGAGAGCTTTTATTCAAGAGTTTTAGGATTTCTAAGAGAGAATACAAAATTAAAGAGGTAAAAGGGTTTTGGTGAGGGGTTCCAAGATTGTGTGTAATCTTGTGAATGTGTGAGGCTAGTGTAATAAGTCAAGAGCGTCTTGAGCTTGTTCAATATCGTTTTGGGTGAGACTTGAGAGTGCATCTAAAAGATCTTCTAGTAGAGACACGTACTGTCTTAATCGTTGTATCACTGCTTGACGCAGTTTTTCTATTTTTAATAGCTTTTGCATTTTCATTGGACAATTCTTATATATTTCCATTAGATTTTAGTTTTTGTACCGTAGTTTTTTCTCATGTTAAAATCTATTCTAAAGTCAAATCTATGTTTACATTTTTAACATTGAATAACAGATTTCAAATTAAAATTTTAAAATACATTGAATAATTTTTGAATCAAGTTTTTTATTTTTTGTGGATGTGGTTATAATAGATTGTTGTTCGTTTACATATATTTATTAATTATGACTAATAATAATGTTAGATACTGCGTTTTACATCGTATTTTTTTAACCGTTAATTGAAATAGTGATGCGATTAAAAAATTTACGAATGATTACAATCACAACTTTTGGCGGCAGAAAAACGAATAACATTTATCGTTACTGCAATATTAATCGCAACCAATAACGGCAACTACACGAACATGACCCATACTTTTTAAAATTTTGATAATCGATTATCAACGTTTGGATCTCTGCAAATCCTTCCAAATTAAATATTAAGCATATTTAATTCATGATACTTTAAAATAATGGTATTCAAAGGTTATTCATTAATATAGATTCATTTGATTAACTTGGGATATATTACGTACCATACATATTTATTTATAAAAAAATATAAATTATGTAAGAAGAATAATTATACCAATAGTTGCAACAGTTCTATATTTATTTCAAATGAGTAAAGTTGGATTCTACATTTTTTTGTGCAAACATGTTGTACTATTACATCAATTTGTTATGATACATATGAAAAAGAATTTGATTCATCATATCGTCTGGTTTTAAACTTTAATTAAATTTGAAAGTAAAAATGGTTGATCTCCTTTATTACTTTTGCAATATATTTTCTAAATATGCTTTTGCAAGGAAGATTGCAAGTAGTATTTTTATTTTAGATTTTTTAATAATAAATATGTTTCGAGAAAACTTTGTTGTTTTTTTCTTTTGTTTCGTATTATTTATGAGGTTAATATCAAAAGAAAAAAAAAGAGGCACAATTTCTTCGTAATAGAAAGAGCAAACATTTTTGAAGGGCTTGAACACTATGAAGTCGTGATTTAGAAAGATAAAAAGAGTGTGGATATAAACTTAGATCATTTCGAAATTAAAATGTGGTAAATATTTAAAGATAATAGTTTTGTTCGTTTGATCGCCGCAGACGGTTACGGCTACAGCTACAGTCAATATTGCGGATACGAATGCGAGATATGTTGTTCGTTTATGTGCTGCCGGCGGTTGCGATTGTCGTTGATCGCAGTTTTTTAATCGCACCGCTGTTTTAATTAGCGGTTGAAAAAATTACGATGCAGAATGCAGTGGTCAGATGATACGACAGCTAAACGAACAAAAATTTATCGCAGTTGCAGCCGCTAGTCAACATGCAACTGACAAACGACATGACTAATACATATTAGAATACCAACCAAAATCAGATCGATTACATAATTTAGCCAATTTCACAATCTTCTTTTTATTTAATAGGATTTTAAATTTCAATGTATGCATATTTAAGTTTAGCTAAAAATCATATTGAATTTTGTTTCCAAAGCACTACAAGAAAACAGCAGTTTTGCGACCACAGAAGTGGTCGCAAAATAGTAGTCGCAAATCAGTCACAAATTTGCGATTGATTTGTGACCACAGAAATAGTGGTTCATTTTGCGACTAATTTGCGACCAATTGATGGTGATTATTTTTTGCGGCTAATTTGCCACTAAATTTTTGTAACAAGTTTTGCCAATGTTTTGCGACTACATATCTAGTTGCGAAATATGTAGTTACAAATCAGTCACAAAATTTTGTGACTGATTTACGACTACAAGAGTAGTACAGTCGCAAATCAGTCACAAAATGTTGTGACTGATTTGCGACTGCGTTTCTCCTGTAGTCGCAAATCAGTCAAAATTTTTTATGACTGATTTGAGACTACATTGGTCATGTACTCGCAAATTAGTCACAAAATTTTGTTACTAATTTGCGACCACAGTTAACAAGGAGTCGCAAATCGTTGGCAAAAAGTACGATTGATTTGGGACTGATTTGCGATTACAACTTAATTAGATTTAAAAAAATATATAATTTAAAATTATTATTGAAATAATTTTTATATTTTGAAAATAAAAATATTAATATTTTTTAAATTTAATTTCAAAAGATTTAAATTATTTCAAAATAATTGTATATTAATTTTTATAAATATATATTTTAATAATATTTTTCAAAATTAATTTCAATAATAAAATTAATATTTTTTAATTATAAATATTAATATAATAATTTATAATTTATGTTTAATATTAATTTAATTTAATTTTTATTAATTTATAATAACATTATTTCAAAATATTTTTTAAAATTAATTTCAAAAATTATTATTTTTAATAGTATTTTTAAATTTTTAATTCTGAATATTTTAATAAATTTGTATTTTTTAAACTATTAATTATTATTAATAGTATTTATTAATTAATAATAACTATTATAATATTAAATAAAAAATATATGAAGTAATTAATATAAATTATTAAATAAAAAGAAACTAAAAATTAAAATTGTAATATTTATTATTTAAAATTTAATTTACAAAAAAAAATTAATTTTTTGGCGGGAGAAATTAGAAATCCGAAGGCGAGAATGGGGTCGGGGTCGGAGCCGTCGATGGTTCCCCTGTGCAATCGTTATCCCGCATATAAGAAGGAAATGCGGGATCCGTCCGTTGGAAATACCCGATGAGCATCTCCAAATTCGAGATCTTCTTTTGGTTTTCTCTATTCAGTTCTTGTTTTTCTGATTTGCTTCCAAAATTTGCGCGTTTTGTTGTACAATGAGCGCGTTTTGTTCTTGAAACATTACGTACTCGGGAGAATTGGTTTGCACTCCAGTACATCAACCCGTAGACTGTACGTGGTTCAGGTTATCGAGTCTATAAAGATGGCCTCGGTCATCCGCAACAGAAGACTACAAAATAACGAAAACAAAAATGAAATAATAAATTTAATTATTAAATTAATTATAAAAATATGTAAAAACAAAAAAAAATTTGAAAATTTTTTTTTACCTGAATGAAGATCTCATTCTTCTCTTCTGGAGTCAGCTCAATTGGACGGGAAGTTCCATCAGACGTTTCTGTTGGATCGACCTCCACGATCGCTATTTTCTCTTGAATGTTTCGTTCGTATGTTTCATAGATTTGTTTTGTTTTCAAATCTACATACGAACCATCTGGTCTTGTGTGAGTCTTTATAAATACCTCATCTATTGAGACAAGTCATCCCAAATTATGTTCTTTCACATATATTGAAATAAATTTTATTTAATTAATAAGAAAAATGTTAATTAAATTTTTAAAAAATTACTTACTATTTCCTACTAGACCTTAATGTAGGATTTTTGGCCCGACAAATATTTGTGCGGGCCAAGACCATCCTGAGTGGAGTTACGGTTATTAGAGGATTTGCTACTCCTCTCGGTAGACGTTTCTGTTCCCCAATAGTCTGTCATAATTTTGTACAGATTTAGGGAAATCCATCGGGGACGTTTGCTGGTTGTATGAACCGTGCTCACCATCCCTTTCATCCGTCTTACGCAGACGTCCTCGAACTCTATTCGTACCACCGGGGTGATCACATGATCTCAGTTGTACGATTGCTTCAAAATAATATTTATAATATTAATATTTATTTAAATATTTTGAAATAAAAATTAAAAAAAATATTTACCGCAAACTCAATAAAATATTTTTAGTGCCTCTCAGCAGGTACGACTGTCCAACTATAGTACCGACCATCAAATTTATTTTTCAAATTTTTTGAAATTTGATGGGTAATAGCCCCGTTATCGCGGTCAAACCTAATGTTTTAATTATACAGAAACATTTTAATTTTATATTAATATATTATTAAAATTATAATAAATATTGATTTAAAAAATTAAAAATTAAATCGGTCATTACCACATTAAATTTGGTGGTGCTACTGGAGATATCACTATCAAATATTGCTCGCGTCCCGGAGTTTGTAACAAACTATCAAGAGTGATAGTTTATTCCTCCGTTCCTGTTTCGCAGTCGAAAATTTCTTCCTCCTCATGTTGATACGATTCTTGAAACCGTAAAGGTGTTTCGGTTTCAGGAACGGAGTGTGGAGTAAATTTATATTGGGTAGGGAAGCGGATGGTGAGGGGTTCGAGTAGGCCGAAGAGGTTTCACGGCCGGAAGACGATGGGATAGATCGTCTTCCACGACCTCTCAATGACCTACCACTAGTTGCCATTTCTTCTAAATGATTTTGAAAACAAAAAGTGTTTATAATGTTTATAGAGGATTTTTATTTAGAGATTTTGAGTGAATTGTGAAAAATGAGGGAAAACCTTCGACTATTTATAGTTTTCTTTCCGAATCAGTCGCAAATTTGCAAATCAGTGGAAAAATTTGAATTTGCAAATCAGTGGAAAAATTTGAATTTGCAAATCAGTGGAAAAATTTAAATTTAATGATGTGGTCGCAAATTTGCGACTGATTTGCGAGCACTTGTTAATTTTTTGAAAAATTTAATAGTGGTTGCAAATCAGTAGCAAATTTGCGACTACCGAACAAATTTTCGAATATATTAACTGTGTTTGCAAATCAGTCGCAAATATGCGACTGATTTGCGACCACTGTTAAATAATTTGAATTTATTACGCATGGTCGCAAATCAGTCGCACATTTGCGACTGATTTGCGACCATATTTAAAAAACGAATTTATTACACGTGGTCGCATATCAATCGCAAATGTGCGACAGATTTGCGACTACATGTATTAATTATGACTGAAATGCCACCACATTGTCAATGCAGTGGCCAAGTGGTGACAAATCAGTCACAAATAATAGCATAAACCCTAAATTTATTGATTTTGGTGAATAAATTGAATTATATAAGATTGATTACTTGATTATAAATTGTACAAATTTCAATTACTAAGAAAACAATAACATTTACCAAATTTTCAAATCATTTACCTAAAACACTTAACAAATTTACTTAACCTTATATTTGTTATATACATTTCAAATATTTTCTAAAAATGAAATCATTACAAATATGGTTTTCAATATATGTGATCACTTATAATGGTTAGTATTCACATTAATTTGGAAATACAAGTTTTAAATATGGAAAATAATTAGGGAAAATGTGAATTTACCCTATGTGGTCACAAATTAGTCGCAAATTTGTGACTGATTTACGACCACATATGGTTTTTGTGACTGATATGCGACCACATTGCCAATGTAGTGGCAAAGTGGTGGCAAATCAATCACAAATAATACTCTAAACCCTACATTTTGAGATTTTGATAAATACATAGAATTAAATAAGATTTATTAATTGATTATAAGTTATACAAATTTCAATTATTATGAAAACAATAACATTTACCAAATTTTCAAATAATTTACTTAAAACACTTAACAAATTTACTTAACCTTATATATTTTATATACATTTCAAATATTTTTTAAAAATAAAATCATTACAAATATGGTTTTCAATATATGTGATCACTTATAATGGTTAGTAGTTATATAATTTGGAAATACAAGTTTTAAATGTGGAAAATAATTAGGGGAAATGTGAATTTACCATATGTGGTCGCAAATCAGTCGCAAATTTGCGATTGATTTGCGACCACGTGTAATTTTTGTGACTGAAATGCCACCAATTGTCAATGCAGTGGTAAAGTGGTGGCAAATAAGTCACAATTTGTGAAAAAAATCTTAATTATATGGTTATTAGGAATACATTGAATTATATGAAAATCATATGTACAAAATACATAAAACGATAACTATATTTATTACATTTCTTCGTCCTCGTCATCATTTGAAGATGAAATATTACATTGAAATTCATCTTCTAGTTCTACATCTCCGACATCAAAATCAATTTCTTCCATATGGTTAACTCTATCGACCAACCGATCTACTTATATCTCTTGAACAAACATTATCTCTTCATCAGTTTCTTGTTGCAAGAGGCTAATCTCGTCTTTGTTTTTGTATTTCTCTAAAATGTTAGATCTTGGATTAACTTTCAAAACATTGAGCCATGTTTGTTTTGATGATGATTTAGTGTGCAGAGCATAAATCACGGAAAAATTCTCCAATCCCTATATATATATATATATATTAGAAACCATCGACAATTAATTAGTACATGCAATTATTATTAATTTACGTATTTCTAATTAAAAATATATTTATTACTATATTTACCTGATAATGCTAGATGAACGTTTCGTGGTAAAAATTCTGCAAATATAAAAGGGAGAAGTCTTTCCATAAAAACATGACAGTCATGGCTTTTCATGCCCGAGAACTTTATTCCATCCATATCCACACAATTTACTAAATCTGCCGCATAGCCGTACGGAAATTTGACATCATTTTTATACATTCCAATAATCGTTCTTTCGCTTTTTGAGTCAATCAAAATATAGGGAATGGAGCATTACCCCGACCATCCACGTGCAACTTTTTTCGAGAGCAAAACTTTGCAATATCCAACCTTGACTTAACTGTATCTTTTGATTTCTCTTTCACATTCATAACAGTATTAATGATGTTATCGAAGAAATTCTTCTCTATATGCATCACATCAAGATTATGTCGAAGGTTAAGATCCGTCCAGTACGACAACTCCCAAAATATATTTTCTTCGTGCCAATTATGCCAGCTGTCGTAACCTTTTTCTTTACTTTCATTACCGTTTCTGCCGCACTCAGATGTTTTTAAAGGATTAACAGTTTTTATTCGGTCGTAAAACTTGTTCTCATGTCAATGATTGTGGAGGATAGTCGTTCAAAGCGTGCTTCTCTTTTAAAAAATTTGTTTTATTTTTCCGTAATGGGTGACCATTAGGAAGAAATCTTCTATGACAATCAAACCAACACGTATTTCTCCCATTTGGTAATTGAAATGCCTTCGTATCATCCATACAAATTGGACACGCCAGCCTTCCATGCGTTGTCCATTCTGACAACATTCCATAAACGGGAAAATCGCTTATCGTCCATAGTAACACGACTTTTATTTTGAAAATTTTGTTCCACGATACATCGTATGCATCAACTCCCGTAGACCATAATTCTTTCAACTCATCAATCAAAGGTCGGAGGAATATATCCAAACTAGCACGCGGATGATTTGACACCGAATTCAGAATTGTTAGAAACAAATACTCTTTCTTCATACACATCTCCGGTGGCAAGTTATATGGAGTGATAATCACCGGCCATAATAAATGATTACGAGACATCCCAAATGGATTGAACCCATTAGTACATAAGGTAAGATAAACGTTTCGAGATTCAGCAGTAAATCTAGAATGTAGATATTGAAAATTTTTCCACTCTGCAGCATCAGATGGATGACTCATTTCTCCATCTTATGCTTCATGCTCTGCGTGCCACCTCATTGCATCTGCGGTTTTCTCGCTTTGATACATTCTTTTAAGTGTATCACCTATAGGTAAATACCACATACGACTAAAAGGTATTCTCGTCCTACCCTCGCTTGGCTTATACCGGGAGGAATCATAAAATTTGCATTTTTCCCATTTCTCATCTTCTTTCCAGAAGATCATACAATTTTGAACACACACATCAATTGTATAAAACAGGAGGCCTAAATTTCGCATCAATTTTAAGTTTCATAATATGAACTTGTTGCCTGATTCTCCTCGGGTAAATATTCTGTAAACAGCTCCGCCCAAGAATCCATACACTTTTCTGATAAATTAAAATCAGACTTGATGTTCATGAACCGAGCAGCTAAAGATAATTGTGAGTGCCATTCATGACAACCATCATACAATGGATTTTTCGCAGCTTCTAACATGTTGTAAAATTTTGTGCTTCTTCATTAGACCGTTCTTCTTCATTATAATTATAATTTTCTTCGTTCTGATTATAGTACTGATGATCATCAGTCGTTATCTCACGAAATGCATTTGTCACCATTTCAACATATCTATTACCATATGTACCAATTGTTTCATCACTACAACAACCCCGACTAGTACTCGTCCCTAACTGAACATTCAGCTCTTCTCCATGTTTATACCAAATATAATAATTTGGCATAAATCCTCGACTATATAGATGACTCCATATTTTCTGTCCCGGAATAAATTTATCATTTTTGCAATTATTAAAAGGACAGAAAAACTTACCTCCACTAATTTGAGCTATTGGCTGACTACTTACAAAATTCATGAACTGCTCCATGCCTTGTGCAAATTCCGCCGATATATTTCTTGTTTTATTATCAATTCTTCTGTACATCTAATCTTCCGAATTGTTATAATTACCCCACATGTTTTAAGATTTTTTTTCCTTCGATTCTACAAATGAAAGAATGGGTTGCAGCATATATATACAACATTTTGCCAATACTTTGCCACTGATTTGCCACTTCTTTGCGACTACAACAGTGTAGTCGCTTAAATGTCGTTATACCTAACCGGCATATGTTTTTTATTGTGGCACTTTGCCACCACTTTGTGACTGAAGAGCTACTACAACATGTAGTCGCAAATTGGTCGCATTTTTAGCGACCAATATGCGACTACCAAGTGATATTCCATATGTAGTCGCTAATCAGTCGCTATTTTGCGACTGATAGCGACTACATAGTTCAGTCGCAACGGAGTCGCATTTTAGTTTCTAATGGGTTGCGTGTTGCGACCAAAATGCGACTACACGTATTGGTGACATTTGTGCGACCAATTTGCGACTAGTTCTCCGTAGTCGCAAATTAGTCGCAAAATCGTGATAAATGTGGTCGCAAAATTTGCGATCACGTATGTAGTCGTAAATCGCAGTCGCAAATTGATAGTTTTTTTGTAGTGAAGAGTGGGTACATCCACCCTTAGTTGTTATATGAAGTCTTCAAATTGGTAGATACAATAATTAATACGATAATCCTAGAGAACAAGTGTCATGTTCATGTTTAGGCGACGAAGTGCATGTTAATGTAGCAATCAATTAGACAATTTTTGGACATGAATACTCGTTTTAGTTGTTTCTCTCTTTTTCATTTTCCTTGTGTTTCAAATGTAGAAACAGTATGTGTAACATCTAAATCCCGTTCATGTAATTTTTAGTTTTGTAAATTTTGTTTCTGTGATTTGGGTAACCAAATCCTTTAGTTAATATTATAATTTTCATATAAAAATGTTAAGTTTTCTTATAAAAATGTTAAACTATTAGATCGGTACGTTGTGGTTTAATGACAAAAAAGTAATACCATAAAATATCATCTTTTAAAGTTTTATATCAAATCTAACATTTTAAAATTAAAATTTCAAAAATACCACAAATAATTATGTAAAAATACTCATTACTCTAAATAAATTATAAATAAACTTCAAACATTATATTTGGATTCATTTTTTCTAATCTAAGATTTAACTTTTTCCTATTAAAATGTAATTTTAATGTTGAATTTGTGTTATTATTGGAAATATAAACTAATAATGATATTTTTAGAAAAAACATAAAATATGCTATTTTAAAGAATTGCCCAAAAAAATTTATATCACTATTTAATTTCGGAAGAAAATATGTAAAATTAAAATATTTAGGAAAATCTAAAATGTTTAATTAAGTATACATAGAGTTTATTAATGAATGAGCTTATAAAATTTGAAGTGTAACGATTTTGACATATATATTTTGAGGATTTAATTAAGTTAACTCAAAATTAAATAGTAACAAATTTCGAATAAAATATATAAAAAATTAAAATACTCACGGATCATTTTTTTTCTCATTTTCAGATATAGTTTAATTCATTTCAAAAACTAAAAAAAGATAGAACGAAACAACTAATTCATAAAATCCTTTAAAAATATTTGCTCAAGCAACAAATATTCTCAAAACTATTGTGGTTTATGTAATGATAAATATGTTTATGATGAAAACATCAAATCTTGTTGTCTATGAAAGAAAGATCAAGTTGTGTGTTTAAACTGAAATTTTCATTGAAAGAAACTTGTTTTTCATACATAGAGTCGTTCATAGGCAATGCCTTTTATACACACTTTCTAAACGCAAAAACACATCAACTTAGTGACAAAATATCACACAGAACTCGTGTCTTCAGATCGCAGAACATTAAACCTGTTGTGCGTTTTAACTTCACTCGTTGTACTCCTCTGAACAGCCTGCAAAACGTCCTTCTGAACAGCCTGCAAAACGTCCTCTTCTCCCTCTGTTTTACCTCTGTTTTCACCTCTGCACAGTCTGCTTTTGCAGACGACCGTTGATGCTGAAGTGCTTTGGGCTTCCATCTTAATTTTGCAAAGCCCACTGTATTTGCTTCGACATGTTTACTTGATGAAACGACAGCATTTTGACGAGGAGTGTTAATACCCCCTCTCAAACTCGGCGTTGGTGGAGAAGTAACACCGAGTTTGTGTCGAAGATCAACAAATGGAGCTGCAGGTAGAGACTTTGTAAAGATGTCTGCAAGCTGAAGATGTGCAGGGACATGTTTAACAAGTAGGGAACCAAGAGCAACTCTCTCACGAACATAGTGATGATGAGTCTCAAAGTGTTTACTCCTCTTGTGAAATGCTGGATTTGCAGTCAAGTACACTGCAGAAAGGTTATCACAATAAAGCTCAGGAGTGGAATGTAAGGGAATTCCAAGTTCTCGTAAGACTGAACTTAACCAAGTAAGCTCAGAGGCAGTTTCAGAGAGTGATCTATACTCAGCTTCTGTAGAACTTTTTGCAACAGTCTGCTGCTTTTGGGAGGACCAAGAGATCAAATTAGAACCCAAAAACGTGCAGAATCCACCTGTTGATCGTCGAGTGATTGGGCAGCCAGCCCAGTCACTATCACTGTAGGCACGTAGAGCAAAATCTGAGTGTTGAATGAATGAGATTCCCATTGTAATGGTGCCTTTAATGTACCTCAAAACTCGCTTCAATAGTTGAAAATCAGAAACTGTTGGTTGATGCATCTTTTGACATACAAAATTTACTGCAAATTGAATGTCAGGACGAGTCAAAGTGAGGTACTGAAGCTTACCAGCAAGACTTCGAAAGTAAGTGGGATTTTCAAAAGCTTCAGCTTGATGAGGTGTATGATGAGGATTTAAAGGTAGAGGTGTAGCAACTGTCGCACAGTCTTGTAATCCTGCAGCAAAGAGCAGATTCTCTGCATACTTTTGCTGAGAGAGAAACAAACCTCCATTATAAGACTGAACCTGAATACCAAGAAAGTAGCTCAAAGTACCCATATCCTTCATACGAAAATGCTTGTTGAGATCAGTCAATAAGCTCGTTAGAACTTCATAATTGTTGCCTGTAATCACCATATCATCAACATACAAAAGCAACATGATAATGGTTTTGTGATTAGTGTAGACAAAAAGAGATGGATCTGGTTTACTGCATTTAAACCCAAACTCTAATAGATAAGTACTAAACTTATCAAACCATGCTCGAGGAGCTTGCTTAAGACCATATAGAGCTTTGTGCAGTAAGCAAACATGATCAGGCTTTGATTTGTCAATGAATCCAACAGGTTGTTTCATGTAGACTGTTTCAGACAACTCACCATGTAAGAAGGCATTTTTTACATCCAATTGCTTAATAGGCCACTGCAATACGGTTGCAACATGAAGAACAGTTTTAATAGTTGCTGTTCGAACCACTGGACTATAAGTTTCAAGATAGTCTATGCCTTCTTCTTGATTGAAGCCTTGAGCAACTATTCTTGCTTTCAGCTTGTCTAGTGATCCATCTGCATGTAACTTAGTTCTGAAAACCCATTTGCTACCAAGAACATGCATATCAGAAGTGCAGGGAACAAGTGACCATGTTTTTGTCTCAGCACAATTATCGATTTCTTCTTTCATTGCTTGAAGCCAGCCAGGATGTTTCAAAGCAGAATGAACTGTCTTAGGTTCATGATAATCTGTTTTAGATGTGAGAAGAGCGTATCTAGGATTAGGCTTGCGTATTCCTGATCGAAGTCTAGTAATCATAGGGTGTTGGGAGAGATCTTGAGCAGTCGTCACTGGATCAGATTGCAGAGATGTTTCTGGAGCAGTATGATCAGAAGATGGAGTAACTGTCCCACTAGAAGAAGAAGAATTGATGTCGCCTATAGGAACATGATCTAAGCATGCCGTACGCCCAGAACAACCTTCTTCTTCAGTAGTAGTTACTCCTCTGTCATGAACATCAGGAGCTGAGTGATTTTGAAGTGATGATGAAGCTTGTGCAGAGAAGTGATCTTGAGTTTGAACTGAAGATGGAATTGGTGAAGTAAAGATTGGTGCAGAGTTCTCAAAGGTAGACTGGTTAGAGGCTGAAGCAGTGGGTGTACAGAAGCTCTTTAGCCATGCATTATACAAGGCAGACTGTGATTGTTGTTGAAGTGAACTGTAATGATCTTGAAAAGGAAAAAGGTCTTCATTAAACACAACATGTCTACTGATATAGACTCGACCAGTAGGTGGATAAAGGCATTTGTATCCTTTGTACTTTTGATTATATCCAATGAAGACACATCTTAGAGATCGTGGATCAAATTTGTTAGATGCATAGTCCCTTAACACAGGATAACAGGCACACCCGAATGTTCTCAGAGAGGAATAGTGAGGTGTGGTGCCAAGAAGCTTCTGATACGGAGATTCCAAAGATTGCAGAGTTGTTGTAGGGAGAAGATTGATTAAGAAATTTGATGTAAACAGAGCTTCAACCCAATATTTTTGAGGAACCTTACTTTCAAATATCATTGACAATCCCAAGTCAAGTAAGTGCCTATGTTTTCTTTCAGCAAGCCCATTTTGCTGAGGTGTGTGAGGGCAAGAAACTAGTTGTTGTATACCACATTGACTGAGATGTTCAAGAAATCTTTTGCTAGTGAATTCTCCTCCACCATCACATTGAAAAGAACCAACTTTAGCATCAAACTGATTTTCGACTAGCTTCTGAAAAGTGATGAAAGTTGCAAAGAAATCTGATTTCAGCTTTAAGGGATAAAACCAGCAATATCTTGACCAATTATCTATCAGAATTACATAGTAACGAAAGCCTTGCACTGATACAACTGGTGTAGGACCCCAAAGGTCACAATGAATTCTTTGAAGTGGTCTAGTTGCAACAAAATCTGAAGCAGTAAAGGAAAGACGAACATTCTTGCCAAGTCTACATGATTCACACATAAGCTTGGTTCTTTTATTTATGATGATAGCTTTTGCAGAGGATAGTTGCTGTAGAACTTGTGCATTAGGATGTCCCAATCGCCTATGCCATGTTGCATCACTGGCTGAATGTTGAACACTGGAGTGAAAGACATGAGCTTGAGCAGTTGGTTTATCCTTCAGCACATAGAGTCCAGCAGCATTACTTCCCAGCAGTATTTGCTTCTGAGTTACCTTGTCCTTAAAAATCACTCCATTACAGTCAAACTCAAAGGAACAAGGATAGTCATTTGTAATTTTAGATACTGAAAGAAGAGATTTTGTAATATCTGGACAGACAAGAACATTCTGCAGAGGCAACATACCTGAGGAGGATGCTATCGTGGTTGAGCCTGTATGAGTAATAGGCAAGAAGTTTCCATCAGCCACCATAACTGAGTCTGATCCAGTATAAGGACGAGTTTGGTGCAGATTTTGAGCAGTGTTAGTGATATGTGCACTTGCTCCTGTATCCGGGAACCACTCAATGCCTGATGAATCACTTACATCTGTTATCCTCATGGCTGTCATTGCAGCAGGCACTTCTTCTAGCTGGTAAGAGTTGTCGAATCTATGCCAACAACTTAGTGCATGATGTCCTCTTTTGCCACAAATTTGACATATGGGTCTGGAACTAATGTCAGGTGTTGTGGAAGAGGCTTGATAGGACGGTATTTGTTGATGAAAACCACGCCCTCTTGTTGAAAAATTACCTCTACCACGATTTCCTCTTCTGTAGAGCTGACCTCTGCCTCGATTCATATAGTAACCTTGTGATGTTTGAACCATGAAGAGCAGCAAAAATTTTCATCTTTTCTGTAACTGAGCTTCCTATAGATGTGAGTTGATCACAAATGAGCTTTATCTCTTTGAGGTAATCAATCATGGTTTTATCAAGTTTTGAAACAGTCTGCAGTTTTCTTTGCAGCTCAAAAAGACGAGAAGAAGACACCCTGTTGTAGTGACGAGCCAGTGAGACCCACACTTCCTGAGATGTCTTACAGTCGACCACAACACTTAGGAGTTCTTCAGAGAAAGATCCCAGGAGCCATGAACGAACAACTTGGTCTGTTTGCATCCACTTTTGATACTCTGGATTTCTTGCAAACTGATCAACTCCATTTATTCCAGGTACATTGATAAGCGCCGGAGGTTGAGGAATAGCACCAGTGATGAAACCAAGTAAGTTTTGCCCTGAAAGGAAAGCTTCAAACTGTGTTTTCCAGAGAATATAATTTCTCTGAGTAAGAGTGATAGTAACACAGTTAGAAATGTTTAAAGAAGGAGATGAATAAACATCAGAATTCGTATCAGCCATGATGTCTCTGATACCATGAAAGAAAGATCAAGTTGTGTGTTTAAACTGAAATTTTCATTGAAAGAAACTTGTTTTTCATACATAGAGTCGTTCATAGGCAATGCCTTTTATACACACTTTCTAAACGCAAAAACACATCAACTTAGTGACAAAATATCACACAGAACTCGTGTCTTCAGATAGCAGAACATTAAACCTGTTGTGCGTTTTAACTTCACTCGTTGTACTCCTCTGAACAGCCTGCAAAACATCCTTCTGAACAGCGTGCAAAACGTCCTTTTCTCCCTCTGTTTTACCTCTGTTTTCACCTCTGCACAGTCTGCTTTTGCAGACGACCGTTGATGCTGAAGTGCTTTGGGCTTCCATCTTAATTTTGCAAAGCCCACTGTATTTGCTTCGACATGTTTACTTGATGAAACGACAGCATTTTGACGAGGAGTGTTAATAGTCTATTGCAATTGTTTTCTTTTTAGGTTGCTAGTGACTAATGTGTGGTTTAGGGTTTCGATAAGGTGGTGTCACTCTCTGCAGCCTTTTACTTGGAACGCTTCTCGATCGTTACTTCTTCTTCATGCTAAATTAGGTACTTCTACAATTAGTTACTTTTATTTGAAACACGTTTTTTTCATCTGAAAAGCATATCTCGTACAACACGTGCATGGCTCAAATCAAAAGGTGAAAGCATATAGTCGATAAATCGAGTAACCTTATCTGGTCACAATCCACATGAAATCTCAAGAAACTTACGTACATATAGATAAATTTCCGAGTAATAATCCATACAAAACAATATCACTTGTTTCCGGACACAAAAGATCCTGTCTATTTATGAAGACAAAAACACACATACGTACCTCACTGACTTTTCAAAAACGACCAAAAACATATATTACCAAACTCACGTTTTGATGTCTATATATGTGTCCAAGTAACTACACATACACTTACCAATATTCACTTATCCAAACATGTTTCAAGAGGAAAAGAGGAAGACAAACTATGGAGCAATTTGCTTACTTTGTTTCTTTTGTTGCATTTTTGTATTCCAAGTTATGAAACTCGGAACAACACAACCTTCAACCACATTATCTATCGCCAATAGTCCAACTTCCTCTAACCTCAATGATAGGAGAGAATACTGGAGAGAATGTCCACCGTCTACTTACTGCCTCAAAATCGCATCTTTCATAAAACTCGCCAATTCTCCAAACGCTGAGAAGTATGAATCCCGGCCTTTTGCCTCTGGTGGATACAACTGGTACTTACTGTTGTTTTTGTAAAGATTTTGGTTTAAACTCTGTCACAGCAAGAAGTTACTAAGGTGAAAAACTCACAAAGTACAAATGAAATTGAAACAGAGGCATTCTATTTCATGCTGTTATCAAGGAAGCTATCTTGGCTATTTAAGGCAATTTCCTATCTCTGTATCTCCCCTCAACAAAGGACTCGTACAAAGATTTAAAATGAGTATACAACAAGTCTCAAGAAAGCAATTGACTTACCATGTTTCAGATTGCAAAAGGAATCTCTCCTACCAAAGATCACTCACTCCAGCAGACATTCTTGTAAGACTAAAGGCACCAGAATGTCAACCAATTAAAAGCTCATTACTTAATTTAATACTCTTGGTTGTAAGTAGTATATAAAGGTGCTAATAGAGATGAAAGACAAGTGAGAGAGAGTGCAAGAGGTAGAGAACACTGAGATAGCAAATACTTGTAACAAAGTAAAAGGGCTCGGGCTCGGTTTGAGCCAAGATTTCTTAGTGAATTTCCGAGCTAATACTTCGGTGAAATGTAGGAGTACCGATTTGGATCATGAAATCGTAAATGCTTGGTGTCTTTTTCTGTTTTCCTTTCTCCTAATCATCTTTTCTAACCATCAAATAACCTTCAACAAACAAACAGAACAAAAGTAAGAGTCTGCATCGGAGATAAACTGTCACAGTTTTTTTTTTGCTTTGACAGTTTTGTGCATTTGCTTGCATCACAAGTTACAGAGACACGTTGATTCAACATCAATATCACTTGGAAACAGGACACTTATTGTGCATCCTAAAGGAAACAAAAACGAAGAAGGGGCTGGACAGGTTTCGCTTTACGTCCAAATAGACAATTCAACACTCCTTAACTCTCCTAAAGAAGTTTATGCAGAAGTCCAATTTTTCATTTATAACCGAAAAGAGTCAGGTGCAAAACGAGTTTCCCAGGATATGTATCTGTAACATTCACAATACATATCCTGGTTTACTTTGCACTCCTCTGTTTTTTTACTTTATTTCCTCGGTGTTTTTTTTTTGTTCTCTTATGCTTTTTTTTTCACTATGTAATGCATAGGATTGTTCAAATAATCCAAATCGAATAAATCGAATCGAAACTAAATCGAAAAACAGATTTTGGTTAGTATTCGGTTATAAACAAATAACTGAACATATATTATTTTGAAAAATCATGGTTATTAGTTACTAACCAAAACCGAATCGAAAACCAAAATAATATCCAAAAAACTAAATTATTTTCAATTATTTTTGGTTATCCAAAAATATTTTAGATATCTCGGATATTTCGGATATCTCAGATATTTTGGTTATTTTTGGTTATTTTTGGTTATTTTTTTGTTATTTTTTGGTTATTTTTTTATTATTTTTTGGCTATTTTTCAATTATTTTTGATTATTTTGGTTAATTTTGGTTATCCAAATTATTTTCGATTTAAATTTAATAACCAAACTGACCAAAACCGATGTATAAACGAGTTAAAACTGAACCGAAATATAAAAATAACTGAATGAGTTTTTAATCTTATTAACCGAAAAACTGAAACCAAAAATAATCGATCGAAATTAAATCGAATATCTGAATGTCAATGCGTAGTACTGATTTTGGTACAAAGAGATCTTTAAACGAAAAGATGTGCTTTTGTGCAAAGTTACTAGATGCTAAAAATTCATGCATCTCCACAAGTACATTGTATTGCAATCGAAAGGGTTTATTATTGTCAACGGAAAGTAACTCTTATATTTATTCGCAACTTATGAAACAAAAATACTATTTGGTAATTGTATAAAGACCAAACAAAAGATCTATGCACTTGTCTTGAACAAAACCTTTCAGTTTTATGTACAACAAAAAAAAGAGAGTAGAATCCAAGAAATTGAGTAGTAAGAAAAATTAATATACCAAAAAATAAACTAAATGAATCAAAGAATTTCCAAGTCTTGATTGTATTTAAAGATACTGGCTTTGTGACTTGTGAAGATCATAAGGAGCCCAAAGATAATCAATTGGACAAGGCTTACCATCATCAAGCCTTACCCATGGCTTTCCTTTGCCACTCCAATGTATCAAACTCACCGGACCAGGATGCAAGGATCTGCAACTACTCATCACATTGTCTCCACCGAGACCATGCTGGTTCCATTGATGATCAATAGCTTCAATCTCCCCCGAAAACACTATCAAAAACGGTGGTAACGAACCCAATTCGTAGATCCTCTCTTCTTTCTGAATCTTCATCCATTTTTCGATCTTTCTCGTGTAATCTCCTTCTCTCCATCTCCCTAAATCGATCACCATCACTCCCGTGTTGAAGTAGCAAGGCGTTTTCGAGTCGAAGACGCTCGAGAGCTTTCGATCCGACCAGAAACGATCAGAGAAGTATTTGGTGAAATTGGCGTGGCAATACTCTGGCGCGCCGATTGTTCTTGAACCGGATAGAGGAACCTTCCATAGTTTTTGGATATCATCGACTACGATCACGTCGGAGTCGAGATAAATCACTCGGCGAACACTCGACGAAAGAATCTCGGACAAGTAGCTTCTTGCGTAATTCAAAGGACTATCGAGAGCTTGTCGTATAGACGAAGAGATTAGATTCTTCACCATTGTTTCATCAAAGGTGTAGACTTTGAAACTCAGAGAAGAGAAAACCGAGGAGAGGGTTTTTGCGAGCAAACCGTGGCTCGAACCCGAAGCTATGAAGTGGAAGAAGATGTTTTGAGGGCAAGAGGTATGTTTGAGAATGGAATAGACTGCAGACACTGTGCCACGCAAGTAAGCTGGATCAAGGGTCATAGCTATATGAACAGCTGAAGGATCACAAGCTAACAAGAGTCTGTTTTTGGCTAAAATAGAGCATTCGGGTCCGTTTTGGTATGCTGGTGCCTCCATGAAATCTGAAGATTCATCTTCGAATGATGATCTTTCATCTGCGATTAATCGAATGGATTGGACGGTGGAGAAGGCTATGGAGATTATTGAGAAGATTATTAGTCTAGAAACGAATATAGAACTAGACATCATCAGAGAGAACTGATTCTGTTTCAAGACTGGACAAGGTGTCAAAGCAAAGCTCTTTTAAGGTTGAAACGCGGTTTTATAAAGACAAGAGATTCGGTCAAAAGGCGTCCGTTTGTCACTGTCTTCTTTCTGTATATATATTTTTTTTCATCCCTAATATATTAATTTAAAATATTTTACCAAAAACATTTTACATTATCATTTACAAGTATGTTTCTACGTGTCATACTATCAATAAATTTTAAAATAAACATAATTTATTATATATTTTATGTAAATTTTAAAATAAACATAATTTATTATATATTTTATGTA
Organism: Pugionium cornutum; assembly: GCA_018901935.1. Classification (NCBI taxonomy): domain Eukaryota; kingdom Viridiplantae; phylum Streptophyta; class Magnoliopsida; order Brassicales; family Brassicaceae; genus Pugionium; species Pugionium cornutum. Next base: position 9,472,497 of record CM032162.1, read on the forward strand.
AATTTTTAATATTTTAATATAAAATATAAACATAATATAAAACAAAATATCATAAATATTATAAAAATAAACAAAAACATATAAAAAAAGTTTGGAGTAATTAAATTTTTATTACATTTACAATTCTTTATCTATTTAATAATATTATTTATCCAAAATATATAATTTAAATTCATTTGTATAATCCGATTTCATTATATATTTTATTTGTAAAATTAATATTAAATTATTTTAAAAAATATTTTAAATAAGAAATAAATTAAGTATATATCTAATTTATATTTTTTAAATAAATAAATAATTATAATATGTGAATATTTTTCTTTTGTAAATTCTATTTTCATTTATAATATGTCATGTAGAATGTAGGTTTAAATCTAGTTTAGTTTAAAACTGAGAAAACACAAATGAGTTAGAGATTAGTAACATATTTATTGGTAAGATCTAACCGTTTTTTATTTGTAGGTAGGTTTACATAAAAAAATTCTTACTAAAAAGTTTGCTTAATTTCAAAGTTTGTTGGATGCTTAAGCAAAATCTATTTATTTTTCTTTCTATTTAAAGTTTAAACACTCCTTGAAAATCTACACAATTGGTGAAAACTTAAATTTGCATACCGATTAATAATCGATATTTCACTAATTTGATACTCAATGTAAGAAAACCAATTAAAATTTTGAATTTTGAATAAAAAAATAGAAGAATTTTTATATGGTATTAACAAAATAGTAGAAGAGTAGTTTGCTCCAAACATCTACGCAATTATTTTGTGATTACCTAAAAGCAGCCATTACCTTTTCACTTGTTTGTATTATTAATCATGCAAAGCTTTCTTATACTATTGATTTAAAATAAAGTTCATATTTTGTTGCAATTGTTCATTAAAATTAAATTGACAAATAAGAATAAAAGTAGTGTACATTAATGTTTGAATACAGCTGTATGTGGGGAGGATATGGGCTGGCAATATCATTATTCTTTTTGTAATAAGTATATATGTTAATTTGGAATTATGTTTACCTAATTACAAAACTTCCTAACTTTACCAATTCTAACGACTTATTATTTAGTACGTCTGTTACAAGTTGCTTTCAATATTAGCAAAGCTGGTGAAAAACATTATATTAGTTGACAAATACTTTACAATATTACAATTTTCAAAAATATCATAAATACTTTTTTTCTTCTAAAACTATCACTACCACTAAAAATTATTTTTAAGAATTTATAATTAAATATTTGGGTTGTGATATTTTTGTGTTTATTATTTTGGGCTTAGGTTTAGAGTGTAATTTTTAGAATTTAAAGTTTACATTTTAGAATTTTTGGTTTAATGTTAGTATTATGGTATTACAAAACTTTTGATTTTTATTTTCTAAAATAAACCACATTGATGATATTTTTGCAAAAAATATTATGATATTTTTGAAAATTATTCTTCATTGTAATTCATTTAAAATTTTAAAACGACACTGTATCGTTTGTTTTTCAATGACTAGAAAATTTTGGTCGGTATTAATATTTTTGGAAATTTAAATGATTAATGTTATATTTGAAACAAAAACTTGAAATACTGCTATGTTATTCAATTGCCCTTCTCAAAACATATTTTCTTTTAAGTGAGATTAAAAATAACGAAAAAAATTTTTGATGAGAAAATTCTAAAAATAAATTTAAAAATCTAAACATAATACTTTAGTGAGTAATACTTTAAAATAACATATTTTTAAGTTTATTTTATAAATTTAGCACACTAAAAATAAAATTTCTAAAATAACACAAATTATTATGTAAAAATAATTATTTACCTCAAATAAAATATATATAAAATTAAAATATAATGTTTGGGTTCAATTTTTCCAATTTAGGATTTAAATATTTTTATTAAAAAAAGATTTTTAATTATTTTATTATTAAATTTATGGTATATTTAGAAATTTAAATAATTAGTGCTATGCTTGTAATAAAAAATTAAAAGAGTGTTATTTTAATCAATTGCCATACTTTAATTTGATTGTAACTTATTTAAGATAAAATTGGGTTTCACATGATGATTTTTATTGTTTTAAAAGAAAATTCACTAATAATACTTTGGATTAAGAAAAAGTATTTTAAGATATCTATCTTATTATAATATGTAGAAACTCAACTTAATTTCCCAAAAAAAAAATACTATAGTTGATGTTTAGTTGATGTTATTCCGCTATTCCTTGTGAATGATTATTTGATACAGTTATAAGTGTAATTTATAGATTCTAGTTTAGAATTTAATTAACCATCATCTTATATGAGTTATCAGTTTCAAATTAATATTTATATTATAAATTTTTTCAATACTACTCTAAATTTCTTAGCAACTGTATAATCTATCGATTTAAATTGATATTAAATAATTATCTTTTCAAATCAAAAATATTGCATGAATATTTAAATAATTAGCTATTAGATAATTTTTTTACACCTTATGTAGATATAACATATTATAAATTTAGACCATTGTTATATTTTATTAATATATTATTTGTATTATATTACATATTTATTATATAAAAACAGTATAATCTATCGATTTAAATTGATATTTAAATAATTATCTTCTCAAATAAAAAATATTGCATGAATATTTAAATAATTAGCTAGTAGATAATTTTTTCACGCCTTATGTAGATATAACATATTATAAAGTTGGACCATTGTTACATTTCATTAATATATTACTTGTATTATATTACATATTTATTATATAAAAACAGTTTTATTTGTGTTTTATATATTTAAAACTAGTAAAATTATATTTTTCAATTTTTAAAATAGTTATATTTTTAACATATATTTAAACTATATTTTGGTACGATTGTATATTAAATTATGAACTTATATATAATACATTTTTAACCATTAATTTTATATATTTTGGATATTTTTTGTAAAATTAAGTTTTATCTTTAAGTACTAATTTCTTAAATTATCAATTATATGATTGGATGTTGATTAAAAGATGAACAACTTCGTAAACATGTAAAAGTAATCCTATTAATATTAAAAAAGAAGCGAGTTTTCAAAAACAATGATAACATGTCATTAAAAAAGATGACATAACTAAAAATAATAACATTTAATCAAATGTAACATGTCAAATTTAAATATAATTTTTATTGAAAAATGCCATAATTTTAAATATATTAAAATTATGGAGTTATACAACCATTAGTTTTGAATCTTTTGGCTATATTTTTTTGTAAAATTAATCTTCTTTTTTACACAACATTTAATATTATCATGTAATTTTTTAAAAGTAAATTTATGTTTAAAATTAACATGTTATATTTGATTAAACACTATGTTATAATTTTATTTATCCATGCCATCTTTTTTAATGATATGTCATCATTTTTTTGTTTTAATGTTAAGAGGATATCTTTCTCACTAGCTAGGATTTTGGTAAACCATATTGAATGGTTCGGATATGTTTTTTTAATGAAAAAAATTCCATCGAAGTTAAAACTACTGGTTAGTTTATCATATTTATTTTATTTAAAATATCTACCGGAATTTCAAATTATTGGTTAAATTTTGGATGGACTCGATTATTCGATTTGGTACTTTAAGTGATTTTTTGGATTTCTAGTATTAATATTGTATAAAACGGTATAATATGGTTAACAAAATCAAAGAAAAAAAGTAGTTGATAATCAATTTGTCAAACTAAACCGAATTGATAACCAATCCTAAATTTAGATATTGTTAATTGGTTTACTAATTCTAAAAATTTAGAAATTGAAAGCTGAAATTTTCGGTTCTGTTGGTTCGTTTTTTAATGCTAGACCTATTTTTAACATTTTAGAAACATGGTTTTTGCACACCACGATGTCCAACGACATGTTTTTTTTCGGGCTGACAATCTATTTCCCCCTCCAAACTATCATATAGCATCACATGTACCTAGATCTAAAGACTCAACTTTAATAGCTCCCAAAAAATAGTTGAAAACTTAAATTCCCCTAAACCGTAAATTTGAAACAATTTTCCCCTTAAATATTGGTTTTTTCGGTTAACGACTTAAACCAGATTCAAGCACCGAAAGAATAAACCGTATAACCTAAATCTAATTATGAACCGTATAACCGAAAGAATAATGATTGATAACCAAAACCTGGTTTCTTGCACCCGACCCATTTTCAATGACCCAAATCCCCAATTTCAAAATTCCCAAATTTAGGAACCCTAAAATCGAGCAATGACATCTAGGGTTTCATAACTGAAATCGATCTAAAATCTGACGATGATTCCATCTACGATTTCGATTTCGATGGTGAAGTTCATATAGGGTTTCATTTTCTAGTTCGATGATGATTTTCATCTAAGATTTCGAGTGGTGAAAATTTGCTCGATTTCGAGTTCGAATGGTGAACATTTGCTCGATTTCGAGTTCGAATGGTGAAAATTTGTTCGATTTCAAATTCGATAATGTCTTCTGAATGATGATTTCAGTGATGAAGAATGGTGGACATCACTACCGATAATTTTTGCGATGATTTTGGATGTTGAAGAATGGTGAACATTCCTTTTCCCAACTCAATAAAACCCTTCGTCCTCTCTTCCTCGAAGACCTTGCAATAACACAAGACAGTGGAATTTTTCGTGTTTGGGATCTTTAAGAAATTTTCACCCATTCAAATATCTTCGTCTCTATCTCTCTTATCAGACCAAAAAATATCTAACAGCACCACAAAGTAATAAAAACTATTTTTTTTCTTTGAGAGAGGAGCAAGAAGCTTCAAAAGATCAAAGCCTAAGTTTTTTTCCCTGGAAAATTCCCCCTTTTCAACCAAAAAACATAACTTCATCGTGTATTAGCCAACATAATCAATCAAAGAATCCCTGAGATGGGCGTAGTTTCTGTCGATTTGTTATCTTACACCAATGTTAGTTTGGGTTTGATTTTTCAATTTGGGATTAGGGTTAGGAATTGGGACAATTTATTTTGGATTTGATTTTGGGTTGTACATCGGGTATGAGTTCGGGTTAATGGGGTGTTTATGGTTTAATCCGGGTTAAAGTTTGGTTAAAAATTGTTTTCAAAAAATTAGACCAATTAAAACCGATTTCATGGATTAATCCATTTCCAAATTTCAATCTAGGGGGGAAATTGTTTGCAACTTACAGTTCAGGGAGATTTTAGTTTTCAACTATTTTTTAGGACTATTACGGTTGAGTGTTTAGATCTAGGTACATGTGGTGCTATACGATAGTTTTAAGGGGGAAATAGATCGTCAGCCTTTTTTTTTCTGAGTGTTAACACAGTTTTAGAAATTATGAATGTGAAAAAAGAAAAAGAAAGTACGAACTATGAAGGAAGAAGATTAGCAAGATGACTTATTTTGGGCTATGCTGCAAACCTAGCCATGACGACATAAACGATATTAGATCTAACGATCATCGATCCGACTAGGTGAGTTCGATAAAGATAAAATTACCATCTGATTTGGGAGATAAGGGAAGAAGAAGCCAAAGAATGGAAAAATACGCGGAGATCATGTAGAGTGAATGGGCCGAGTATCTCGGAGATCGTGGAGTTCACAGTAGTAAATATGATGGATGTAACATTTTTCATTCATTCAGTTCGATACGATACATTTGCTTGTAACACTCAATTCATTAAATTTCAATTTTATTTTATCTCGAACAAGTTTTTTTATCGTGATTTCGACTTGTTAGAGAGAGTGTTAGAATGGTTGACCCAACTTAATAAATCGATTGGGCCTGATTGACAAATAAAAATATGAGTTATACAGATTCATTATATTCTCTGAGATTCATCTCTATATCTACGTTTAGGTTTAAAAGATTTATAAATAGCTGCTATTTCTCATGATTATACATCCATGTGAACATTGTTTCTAATCAAAGAGAGAATATCTAGTGTTAAGAGAACTCGGAGAAATTAATGTTGTGTTTGATTGTTTTTTCTCTTGCTTATCTTAATTATTGCTTATAGATTACCTGAACGCAAATAACCAATAGAGAATTAAACTCTAAAGATCTTTCCTGCTAAAAACAAATCTCGAATGTAGATTTCATCTCCTACCGACTACAAACTATGAAACAATCACTGGATGTGATGAGATTTTTTTTATGTGAGTGAATCCAAACAAAGCAGAAGAACACACAGATTTGTTGTAAAATTTAGCTTAAACATCTTGACACTTTTCGACATATGTTTGGCTACAAACAATCTAATATCGTTATATAACACGATTAATTTCATTAGAAAGATGGGTCGTTCTTGTTCTCTTTACTTTATAATGACCCACTCATTTCTTAAAAAAAGTGAATAGAAATGGTTTTGGTTCAATAAGAAGTTCTTTGGAGATTAACCAATGAGAAGTAAACACTTGTAGGACCTTTTGCTAATAAGGACGAGTGGGTTCCACGTTCCACAAGTTTTCCTTTATCTAGAACAACGATCGCATCACAATTTTGGACTGTGCTAAGCCTATGTGCGATCACAATACTCGTCCTCCCAACCATCACCCGTTCGAGAGCGTCTTGCACCACACGTTCTGATTGACTGTCTAAAGCGCTTGTTGCTTCGTCAAGGAGCAACATTGATGGATTTTTCAGAACCGCTCGAGCAATTGCGATCCTCTGTTTTTGTCCACCGGATAATTGTACTCCTCTATCTCCGCAGTATGTGTCATAGCCGTCTGATAATGATGTGATGAAATCGTGAGCATTCGCTGCTTTCGTGGCTTCAATGATCTCTGATTCGTCGATTTTATCAGATGTTCCTCCATATACAATGTTTTCTCGGATCGTCCCTGCAAATAATGTTGGCTCTTGGCTAACCAAAGCTATGTGTTGACGAAGTGATCTTAGATTATATGATCTTATATCACGGCCATCGATTTTTACAACACCTTTTATCGGGTCGTAAAACCGTTCAATCAACCCAATTATCGTAGATTTACCTGACCCGCTTGGACCTACAATTGCAGTTGACTTTGTGGCTTCAATCTCAGTAGTGAAATCGCTAAATATCATTACATCCGGTCTAGTTGGGTATGAGAAGTCTACGTCCACAAATTCGACCTGTCCATTTATTCGTTTTTGCTCATATCCATCTGCATCCTCCGGATCAATGGATGTGTACCTATCCAACACAGCGAACACCGACTCGACTGCATCCGAACCTTTGGCTAAGTCTGTGGTCATACTTCCAGCATCAGCAATGACACGACCAGTACTAACCAAAATCATAAACGTTTCGAACAAAGCTTTAGCGGTAATGTACCCATCATCGATTAGTCTACCACCGTACCAAAAATCCAAAGCCCAAGTGCATGACGTGAGGCTTTGCGACATCCCGAGCCCGATCCCTGCAAACCACGACTGACGTATGCTTTCTCTCCTTGGAATTTCTTGAGCTTTTTTGAGCATTTTCATGATACGTTCTTGTGATGAGAAAGCTGTTATGGTTCGGACGTTGGAAACAGCTTCTGCAGCTAATTTACTACATTCATCCTGACCTTTAATTGCTTTCTTCGACATGCTTTTGAGTAGAACTCGACGAGTGTAGAAACAAACAATAATCACTGGTTGCACTGCAATCATCACCAATGCTAACCTCCAAGCGATGATTAAACCCATCGTGCAAGCTATACTTACAGCCGATATTGTTTGTACTAATAATGCCATCCGGTCACCTACCAATGATCTCACCTATCATAACAAAAAAAGTAAAATATTGTTCATTGAAGTTTTACAAAAAAAAATGATTCATCTACTTACCACACTAGCATCTTTTGCGAGTCTAGAGCAAATGGCACCACTCGAGTTCTCATCCCGATCAAACCACCCGACTTCAAATGTTAGCACCTTAGATAGCATCAATTCTCGGATACGTTTCGTTAAATATTCACCCATGCATGCAAAATTGTAATGCTGACTAATATTGATCAAGAAAGAAAGCACGGCTAGGCCGACAAAAGATAATGCATAGATCCTTGTTTTCTCCTTGATCTCGTCGTGGTTTGTGAGAAAATAAACCGATACCATCGACCCCAAAGAATATGCATACACTGGTTGTATGGCTCCAAACAAGATTGCACTTATGCAACCGTATAACGCATGTTTCCATTCCGGTAAATTCATTGCCAGAAGTCTCTTAAACGAAGGTAAAGGCGGTTTGTTCTTATCTTTAGAAAGATTCTTCACATTGCTTGAACATGTAACCGAGTAAGCAGAGCTTGATCGGCTAAGAGTCGAGATTGTGGAATTACTTCTCAAATCTTTTCTAGGACCCAAGATTGGACCTGTTTGCGCATTGACATTGATGTTCACATGTGAGTCTTCTTTTTCAATCTGTTGTAAACGAACTAGTGAAGCATATTGACCATCTATAACCTCCATTAGCTCATTGTGTGACCCAGTCTCAACAACATTGCCATTTTGTACCACAGAGATAACATCAGCGTTACGAATGGTAGAGAGACGGTGAGCAATAAGAACAGTTGTTCGACCGATTGAAGCATTTTCTAAGGCTTCTTGGACTACTCTTTCGGATTCAGAATCTAATGCACTTGTTGCTTCATCTAGAAGAAGAATTATCGGAGATTTGATTATTGCACGGGCGATTGCGATCCTTTGCTTTTGTCCGCCTGACATTTGTACCCCTCTTTCCCCAACCTGAGTTTCGTAGCCATTAGGTAACTGAGAAATGAAATTATGAGCATTAGAGGCTTTGGCTGCTTCCACAACATCATCCATGGATGCATTTTCATCACCAAACAATATATTCTCCTTTATCGATGTGGCGAAAAGCGCAGGTTCTTGGCTAACTAGACCCATTTGTGACCTCAACCACTTCACTTGAAGCTTATCTATGGATACACCATCTATGAGAATCTCTCCTGCAATAGGGTCATAAAACCTCTGCAAAAGCGATATCACAGTCGATTTTCCGGACCCGCTTCCTCCTACCAAAGCCACAGTCTTCCCAGATGGAACTCTCAAACAAAAATCTTCAAAGATTGACGTTTCGGGTCTCGATGGATACACAAATTTCACGTTTTTGAACTCGACTTCTCCTCTAATTTTCTCTAGTTTGTGCCCAACTGGATTGTCCGAATCAATCTTGGGAACTCTGTTTATCACCTCCATGATTCGTTCCCCAGCTGAAGACGCCTCAAAGAAGTACTTGAGATTAGACAAACCACCACCAAGTGATCTAGGAAACGGGAAACAAATACCAAATATCAAGATCATGATACAATTTAATTATTAAGAGTAATAAAAAATTGTTATATGTAGAATAATAACATAAACTAGATTTTATATCCACAAATTATATATATTATTTATTAGTAAATATAAATTAAATATTTATATAATTTTAATTTTTATTTAAACTATGTTATTAAAATGTTTGTCAAATAGTATATTAGGAATATTATTCGAATTACTATTACATATAACATTGATTTATATGTAAGCATGTTAAACTAAACTGAATTTCCATAACATCCATAAATACATATTATTAATATTATTATTATTATTATTAATACTAGTATTAATATTATATTTTCTTTTTTCAAAAATATTTTAAACCTTAAAACCTAAAATTTAAATTTAAACAATTTTTTATTTGGATAGATATTACATTAATCAAATGTTGATATTTTGCTTTTCTAAATGTAGTTTTCATCTTTTAGTAATAATATTATATATCATTCTACTTTGCAGCAACAGTTTTTACCATAAATACATTTATAGTTAGCTACGTAGTAAAAATAAAGTATATATAAAAATATTACTATTAATACTTGTGTGTGATAGTAAATATTTTAGTTGTTGAAACCGTTTTGCAATCATGCAATAAAATATGGATAAAATAGTAGTGACATCTAATCTAATATATATGCACTTACACGCCACCGATTGCAATAGAGGCAGCAACTGCAAAGACAGTACCACCTTGAGCACCATGGTACATGACCATTCGGCTTCCATACCAAGACATGAACCCCCACATGGCGAAAGTGATTCCATTGCTTCCAATGGTGATTCCTTTAGCAAGCCCTTGTCTTATCCCTAGCTTCACCGATCCTTGTAACGCGGTTGAGAATTTGGATATCGTCTTTCTCTCCCCCGAAAATGCATATACGGTACGCACCGAAGATATGGCCTGCTCAGCTACGAAACCAGCCTCATTGTACTCTTCACGTATCTTCCTCGAAATGCTCATGAGGGCTCGTCCGTACATAAGTCCCGGGATTACTAAGAGGACAATGAAGGGTAAACCAACTATGGCGAGTCTCCATAGCAAAATAAAACCAACTATGTAACTTCCAATGAACGTTGCTACGCTCATTACAAAATTCGGAAACTGCACCAAAGCACAAAAAAGAAACGATTCTGAAAGTTAACTTAAAACAATGATTAAACTAAACCTGCTTTGGTCAACGGTCCACAGAGACTACAGAAGTTATAAAAGAAAATGATTAGAAAGTAAAGATAAAAGGAAAAGACCTTTTCACTGATAACGTCTTGGATGACGAAGCTATCACTAGAGACACTTGTGATAACATCAGAAGTGCTTGTGACATGAAGATCAAAGTACCCCACATCTTGTCTTAATACTGCTCTTAAATACTTCTCTCTCATTCTTGATGCTTGTCTCTCTCCTGTTCTTGTCCAACAATATCCTTCTGTTTGTTTTTTTATAAAAAAATGTATTAATGGGGTCAGGTCAACTATATAGAAAAGAAAAGGAGAAATTATTAAATAAAACTTACCAAGAAAACAGACAATCCAAGATCCACATGCCACATAAAGCAAAGCTACAGAGTTCTGTTTATTACAAAATAGTAGGAATAAACATTAGTCATCTTTCCTTGTGAACATATAATATACATAGAACTGCTGCATGTGTCATAGATTGAAGATTACATGTAAACTGTAAGAAAAATACAATCTAGTTATTATGTGTTTGACCTGCTGCATATATACATAATAATCTCTCCATAAAATTATATGTTCAAGACCTACCACACATATTAAGAAGTTCTTACAACTTCTAATATACGATTGTTTTATAAAGAGTTATCAAATCGTTTCATATATTATAACTATAGTTAATAGAGGATAAAATATGACATGTTTTATAGATTTTTTTTTAAATGAGGACAAATCATTAAAAATTGATATACCTAAAAAATTAATATATGACGTTTAGACAAAATGTGACATAAAAAAGAAGTGAATACTGGAGAAATGTTTACATATCGTTAAAAAAAAAAGATGACATATCTAAAACATTTATGACATTACGTTTAGTAAAATGTGATATGATAATTTTAAAAATAAATTTATTTATAAAAAATAAAGTAAATCATATATATTAAACTAGAAGCGAGTTTAGAAAAAATATTTAGTATCATGTATGTTTTCAATTCTATGGTTTTATTTACATTTATAGTTGTTTCAAGTAATTCATTAGATTTGACAAATTACGATAAATAATTTATATATTTTCAATCATGATTATTAGTTTTATATATCTATTAAGTTATTCATATTTTAATCAACATCTAATTATCTAATTGGTAATTTAAGAAATTAATATTTAAAAATAAAAGTTAATTTTATAAAATAGTTAAAAATATACAAAACTAATAGTTAAAAAGATGTATTATATATAATTTTTAATATATAATCGTACCAAAATATATTTTACATATAATCTGATTCTAAAATAAGAATTTAAGTATATTATAAACTAAAAAAATATAATTTTAATAGTTTTAAATACATAAAACATAAATAAAACTTATATCCAAGTTTATATGTTATAACCCGACATAAATTGAAGGCAAAAAAAACCATGATAAATTATGTAGTTTTGTATAGAAAATAGAAAGGATGGTTATATGTTAGAGAAGAAAAGAGAAAGAACTGAGAGGACCTTCGAGATGTTTTGCATGAAGGTTTCAGTGTTTAAAGAGGAACCACCAAGATTGTTCATGAGTTTGCTGGTAATTAAAAGAACAATTGGAGTTGTGAAGCCATCACCGACGGCTCCGATTAACCCTAATCCCATCAGAATCCAATCGACACCATCCGCGTGCATGAATATCGATCTTACGCTTCTAAAACTCTTCATCTTCTTCCTCTCACTCTTTTTCTTCTCTTCTTTATCCATTTCTCTTGTCTTTTGTTAGAGAGAGAGAGAGAGACAAAACGACACCTTAACCTTAACGAAACGACACAGATTGTTTCTCTGTCGCTATGTTTCTTCAAGAAGTTTTCTGTTTTGGTTGTTTGTTTTTTTTATGAATATTCTTTTTGGTGATGGGGTGATTTTGTTATTTGCTTCATTCACATTTCGTTGATCCAAAGTGGTAGTCGGCGATATTTATAGAACCGCGGGAGAGAGAGAACACAGCTGGCTTTTATTTTCTATACTTTTTATTGCATTTTTAATAATTAATATTAATTAGTTATAAATAATTAACATTAATTCTTTTTAATTTGTTGAAAATTTTTAAAATTAATGTAGTAGATATAGAGTCAAAAATATTATATCATTTTTTGGTACACTTTCAAACATGATAGTTTTAGTTTATGTTAGTATATTGTTAATATCAATTACATAAGAAAATTTTGAAAAATTTAATTTTATAGCTTTTCTTTACTCTCTCCATTTATAATAGATGAAATTTTATACTTTAAATGATGTTTTCATGTTTCTAAACAAAATTAATTAATTAATTTAATTATTTTACTACTTAGTTTCTGCATATTGTTTTTTTAATAATTGCTTTTGGATTGTAATAAATAATGTTTGAATCTGAAAATTAAAAAATTAATATGTGCGTAAAAACATAAAACATCAGTGCCATCTTAAGTTTATAGTGATGCAAATGTTAAAAAAACTTTTGAACAAAATGGCTAATATCATCAGTGCCATCTTAAGTTTCCCTTTTCCACCTTTTATATGTCCTATGTGGATGCTCTCTATTTAAAATGATGACGTTATTATATTAAGTAGAAATGTAGAAAGAAATGATATTATACATTCATAAATGATGTGTTTGGCTAAAACGATTTGAAGAGGAAGATAATCGTTTTCTTTCTTTTTGCGTTTACTTCATATCTTTCTTTCCTTTTTAGTTTCACCGAATTTCTCTGTATTCGATGTCATGAGAGATTCTCTACACTTTGTTAATATGTTCTTGAGTTTGTTGCATGTTAAATACCAAAATTTATTTACTTATGCTATGAAGAAACTGTAAAACTGAAATAGATTTAGGGCCATGCTGCACATTAATGATTTGAGTAGAAAGATTTGTTTTCTTCGTCATTCCTCAAGAAGAATGGATAAAGTTCTTGTCATGAATAAAATAAAACACTTATAAAACAAGTTAATATAAAATATTAGAGACAACAAATCTACTCGTCGTAAAATAGACATAGGGTTACTCAGTTGAGACAAGTGTGTAAAGAGTTTTCTGAAAACTAAAAAATGATGAAATTACACCATTGATTCTACTATTTTCTAAATTCTTAATGGAATATATAGAGTGAAAGGCAGATTGTAGTTATAAATTTGACTTAGTATAAATTCAGAAAATATACTATGAATAAAACAGGGACAAAAAAACAAGATTTAAACAATAATAAAATTTGTATAGGTCTCAAATATGTAAATATGTGCAATGGGAAACTTAGAATATACTAGATCATTTAAGATCAAATTCTACATATAATTATCGACAAAAAAAAAAGCAAACCCAAAATTAGAAAGTATATTCTCGGATATTTTTGGTTCTCCAAAATATTTTTGGATATTTTTGGTTATCTAAAATATTTTCGGTTATCTAAAATATTTTCAGATATTTTGGATATTTCGGTTATTTTGGGTTATTTTTTGGTTATTTTCGGTTATTTTCGGTTATTCCGGCTATTTCGGTTATTTTTTGTTTTTAAATTTAATAACCAAACCAACCAAAACCGAGGTATAACCGAACCAAAATATAAAATAACCGAATGGATTTTTGATCTTACCAACCGAAAAAATCGAAACCAAAAATAACCAAACAAAAACGAATCTAATATCCGGATGCGCAGCCCTAATTTAGATATTCCGATATCCGTTCGGATTAGTATCAATTCTTTCAAAATTTTAGTTCGATTGTCCAGATTCATCTTCTCAAATATTAAAATTTTTTAAAAAATTAATTCATATTAAATAAAATTGATAAAAAAAATATAACTAATAATTTTCAGATTTCTCAAAACATATAAGAACTTGTTTAAGAAATGGAAACCGATAGTTTTTTCATTCTTTAGCTATATACAAAATTTGAGTGATTAATCTGTGTTTATTTCAACGGTTACTCGATTACTAAGTCATTTGCGATTCACCTAGTATTACAACTTACCACATTTTCTTTATATAATTTTGTAAATTTTGTGGAAATTCACCTAAAAGATATAAAATTTATTTAACAACAAAAAACTATATGGATAATTTATTTAATAAATATTGCCTGGAATGAAAGCGGTGTAATTTTCATAATTTAATGATATTTAATAAAGCACATGCATGGAATTGAATTCGACTTCTTGCGACATTAATAAAACCTGCGAGCAATTCCCAATGCGAGTCATGTGCGTTCCTATCAGCCTTTTGCATGCAACCTTTGGACAACATATCTCTCTCTATTCATATTACAATTTTGACATCATTTATTTATCGTATTATGTAATAAGTGTAAGCCATACGGTTTGGCTTCATACTTTCGAGGTACGGTTATAATTGGATAATCATATTTAATTCTATTGTCGTTTTATACAGATCATGAATTGTTTCTACGTTTGTTAGTTGTTAATATAATTTATTATTTTTATAGAACGTGTTAAATTTTAGAAATTAAAAAAATATTATAGAATTTGAACCATTTTATTTATTTTCAATCAGTTTTGAATTTAAAAACTAAACGATCAAATCAAGCACTTGAAAAAGAGAATAAATCTCGTAATACCACATTATATATTATTATATCAATATATGGAGATAAACATAAATATATTATATATTTTTGACGTCGGTATGTTAATATGCTATTACTTTATTTGAACATTTTAATGTGAGCACAGTCATGACTGTGGGCAAATCTGACATTAATATAGAAAATATTTAGAATATCATAGTCATGAATTGTTAGGGTTACTTTGTTAATTTAGATAGAGTTTTTTTGGACATTGGACATAATTTCAGGTACGGCCGATTGACAAAAATAACAGTTTTTGTAGTTTTCGTTTCAAATATAATACTATTAGTTTATATTTTTAAAATTAATACAAATTTAATATTAAAATAAATTAAAATTTATTATTAATAAAAAAATTAAATCGTAAATTAAAAAAAATGAATCCAAATATAATGTTTTAAGTTTATATATAGTTTATTTATAATAAATATATATATTTTTAAAAATAATTTATGATATTTTTAAAATTTTACATTTAGAGTGATAAATTTAAAATAAAGACGTTAAAAATATTATTTTAAAATATTACTCTTTCTCTATTTTTTATCGTTTTTTACAAAACATAAATTTTATTGTTCTTAATTTATAGAGATTGGATGTCAAACCTAATCTTTTTACTAACTAAATCGCGTATGATGCTTTTTGAACTGGGGACAACATCTTTGAAGAATTGTTTGTTTATTCTATCTCCATCAAAATGTGAAATTTAAATATATATATATATATATATATATATATATAATATTATCATCAAATAATTGAAACTAGATTTAGACCCATGTTATAATCAATCATTTATTTAGTAAATATAAATTAGATACATATATAATTGATCTTTTATTTAAAATAGTTTTATAAATCTTTAATATTGATTATAAAAAAAATATACAATAAAATCAGATTATATAAATAAATTTAAATTATATATATCTTGCACATATAATATTATCAAATAGGTAAGAAATTGTATATGTGATAAGTATTCAATTATTTCAAACTATTGTTTTATATTTTGTTTAATTTTATAAAATTCATAAAATTCTGTTTTATATTGTGCTTATTTTTTATGCCAAAATATTGGAATTTATATATAATATACTGTTAAATATTTATTTAATATTATTTTCGTAAATATTTTAGTAAATAATACTTTATGTAATATTTATATTAAAATATTCTAATAATATGATACATCAATATGAAATACTTATAAATTATAAGTGAATATTAAATTTATTTGAAATATTTTTTTATTAGCATATTAAAAATACATATTTCTGAATTGAAACGTATGATTTAATACATTAAACAGTCATTATGTTGGTTAATGATACCATCTCGTGAGTGATCTCTGCAGGGTTTGTACGTATGTGCTGACGTTTTTTCCTCTCTTAAATTATGTCAAAGTTGACTTCTATTAAAAAAAACTTATAATGAGAATTGCTTAATGGTTTCCATTAATGTTATATTCGGAGTTCATATAACACTCTCTTGTGGTTTCAATTTTTCAGTAAAATAATATTCAATTTATTAAAAATATTCATTTTTTCTTTGGTTGGGAAACTAGTTTTTTTTTTATGTTTAGATGGGTTTGAATATCAGTTTCTGCTTACACCTCACCTTGCCAGCCAACCCTAATCATTAAAAAATATAATATATATATATATATATTATTAATAAATAATATTTTACAATAACACAATTTTTTAAATATAGCATATTAAAATTAAAATTTTAAAATAATATAAATTATTATATAAAAATATTTATTTACTTCAAATATATTATAAATAGTTTTTAATGATCGAATTCTCATCATCAACCAATACATTTCAAAGAAAATTACATTAGTAACAAAAGAAAATAAAAATGAAAATGAAGGAAGTACATGGAGACGACAGTGTGGGGCTTTATAGAAAAGATTTCTCTTTCAACAAATTAGTGAGTTAACAAAGATGACAAACCATCATCAAAAAATTTATTTAACAATAAATCTATCGGTGTAAGAACTATGATTTATTTTAAAACAAAGTTTAACATTGTGAATTATTATTTCATCACCATATATATTCTAATAAGAAATTAAAATATTGCTACAGCTTCTTGACGTGATTTCTTTTATTCATTTGCTTGAACGTTACAAAGTAGAACGCATTAATCTTACATTTAATATGCATAATTCCCATGTGTTATATACTGAATGAAACTAAAAAAATAAAAGAAAGAGGAAATATGTGCAACACACTAATCTATTAGAGGTTATAGTTTAGTGACGACATTACAATTAAAAACTACCCACATCATCTCTTTCTTTGTCCCCAATAGCTCAGCATGTATGGTGGTTCACCTACTTCATAACTTCTTTACTTGGTTTGTTAAATTTTAAATTCCATCTATAAATTTTTAAACATCCATATCCTAAATTTCAAAGATATATTTTAACAATGAAATTTTATATTTATGTGTGATTTACAAATGTGTTATATTGATGTGTCACATCATTAAAATATATTAACACAAATATTACATAAGATATAACTTACTAAACTATTTATGAAAATGACATTAAATAAATAATTAATATTATATTATATGTAAATTTTTAATATTTTGACATACAAAACATTTTGACATAAAATACAAATAAAATATAAAGAAATATTATAGATTTTTAAAAAATTAGTTAAATAAAATATAATTTCTTTTGTGTAACTGCATATTTAGCATATTTACAATTCTTTATTTATAATAATATTCTTTATCTAAGATAAAAATAATTTAAATTTATTAGTATAATCCAATTTTATTATTTATTTCATTTGTATAATCAATATTAAAAATTTTTAAAAATAATTTAAATAAGAAATAAATTATGTATATTTACTAAACAAATAATTAATTATAATGTGAATATTTGTATCTAGGTCTAAATCTAGTTTATTATATTTATCAAACTTATGACAGCTAACATTATTATAGATACACTAATTGAGCTTTTAAGTAACTCACCTAATCATACCATTAACATGGAAGGATAAGTAAACTAGTGGTTGTATCAATTCTATTTTCATCTCATAGTTGTGTAGTTCCACTTCATATTCTATGAAAATATTAAATTTTCGTATAAATATGTTGAAGTATTGGGCCGGTTGGGTTGTTGTTTACTGACAAAAAAATCATACCATTAATATCTTCATGATTCGATCATAAAATAACTAATGACGTCAAAGAAAGAAAGAAAGTTTCAGGAATTTTTCCAAATGTGTGATGATTGGTAGTTTAGTGGCACACCAAAAATAAAACCAGTGGGGGACACATTGTTGTTCAGTTCACATTCTAAAATCCATAATTCTTCTACTGTATAATCCAGTAAAAATGAACTAATAATTGATTTTTACACAAACTTTTTGATATGCAATTGTCGGATGGAACTATTGAATGTCTCAATAAAATATTTTGAAAAGACCATATCTCAATCAATTCTTTTTGTGTATAAATAAAAAACAAACCGATCCAATATGGTAACACATAATATAGAAAAAAATATTCGCAAATTATATAATATTGTTTATTATTAAATATAAATTAAATATTTATATAATTTTAATTTTTATTTAAAATTATTTTTAATAATAATTTTTGTATATATAAATTAAAGAAAAAGTAATTATTCTTTTACGAATTTAATAGTATTTTTGGTTTAATTTAATAAAATATATTAAATTAATAACAATAACATATATCATAATTATTTTAGTAACTTAAGTTTATTTATATATTTATCTAAAATTCACTGTGGTGATGATACGTCAACATGGTATTTATGTTAATAACACGTCATATTAAAGTTTTTTTCTTAAAATATTTCTCAAATAATATATTAAGAATACTCTTGAATCTCTTGTTTTTGCTTTCAGTTTTGTGGGTTTATTTTGTGATATATTTATAAATGTTTGGCTAACTTAATTACCATAACCATGAATTCGTATTGAGAATATCATAAAATAGCGCATTTTTAAATTTATATTTCAAATTTAGCACTATAAACTTAAAATTTCAAAAATAACACAATTATTTTTTGAAATATATATTTACTATAAATAAATTACAAATATAGTTAAAAAATTATATTTGAGTTCTTTTTCAGTTTAGTATTTAATTTTTCTTTATTATTACTTTTAAGATATTTTAATATTAAATTTGTGATATTTTTGAAAATTGAAATTAATGATAATATATTTATAACAAAAACTTAAAATTGTTATTTTTGTCGATTGTCATTCGTATTGACCCATGGTTTGAATCTTTTGAAATATTCCTTTCTTTACTAGTATTTATCAGATTTATTGGATTATTATCTCTATCTCTAATATATTATTTTAGAAATATTTAAAAAAATAATCTTATCCTCACGTGTTATTAACAAATATACATCTTGACGTGTCATCACCACATTGAGTTTTAAATAAATATATAAATGATCTTAAATTATTAGAATAACTAGATTCATACCCACGCCATGCGTGGGGAAAAATATTCGCAAATTATATTTTATTAATAAATATAAATTAAATATTTATATAATTTTAAATTTTATTTAAAATTACTTTTAACATTAATTTTTGTATATACAAATTAAGAAAAGAAAAATAGTTATTTTTGACGAATTTAATAGTATTTTTTTGTTAGTTTAATAAAATATATTAATTATATAACCAAATTAATAACAATGATATACTTGTAATTATTCTAATAAGTTAAACTCATTTATATATTTATTTGAAATTTATTTTAGTAATGACACGTCAGCATGGTATTTCTGTTAATAACACGTCAGAGTAAAATTATTTTATTAAAATGTTTTTCAAATAATGTATTAGTAAAATTATTTTATTAAAATGTTTCTCAAATAATATATTAGGGATTATGGTAGTAACTTAAATATAGTTATATTTATTTGAAATTATTTATAAATTAACATATAAAAAATTTAAAGAAATAAAAAGTATTGTTTTGCAAATGTAATCGTATTTTTTGGTTAGTTGAATAATTATATTTATTCTCTAACCAAATTAATATCAGTGGCATGTATTGTAATTATTCTAGTAAGTTAAACCCTTTTATATATTTAAGCTGAAACTCCATGTGGTGTTGACACGTCAGCATGGTATTTTTGTTATTAACACGTCAGGGTAAAGTTACTTTGTTAAAAAGTTTCTCAAATAATATATTAGGGATTACAATATATACCACTGTTATTAATTTAGTTACAGATTAATATATTCTATTAAACTAACCAAAAAATACTATTAAAATCATAAAAAAATTATTTTTTTCTTAATTTACATATACAAAAATTAATATTAAAAATAATTTTAAATAAAAGTTAAAATTATATAAATATTTAATTTATATTTACTAATAAATAATATTATATAATTTGCGAATATTTTTCTCTACATCGAGTATAAATCTAATTATTAGATTATTATTTGGAAGTTGAGAGTGTGAGTGGAATTAGATGTTGGAAGTTAAAAGATATGTAATGTCTATATCGTGTCTTAATTGTACGAAAATCAAATTCCACTTTACATTCATTCACAAAAGTAAATCGAGCAAAACTATTTCCATAAGTCGCAAAAGTCTTATCACCAATTGTTTTTCCACTTTGGCCTACTAGTGATTACCACTCATTTACAACCACCACTAACCCTCACATCATCATCATCACTATCACCATCATTCAATTTCAATGTGTACATATGTAATAGTGCTTACATTTTCTTTTTAGTTATTTTGAGTAATGGATTGTATACAACATGACTAATTGATTTTTTCATTAATGGTTTACAAACATTTTTAAGAGTTTATCTTATAAAATAGGCATTTTAGAGGAATGAATTCTTTTTATCTACGGTTTCAAATTTGGTAATCGAATTTCTAATGAATTGAATATACATATTTTCTTGAAAACCATGCAATTAATTACGTGAGACAACATATGTGATGTTGGCTTCTTAGTATAGAATTTTAGCCATAAGCCAAAACTTATCAAATTAGATAAAAATCACGAAAATCACATGAATCACTAGACTCTAGGTCAATAGATTTTAATAAAATTTTAAAGCATAAGATAATTTATCTACATATATGTTTATAATTAAACTATAATAAATAAAAATTGTGATAGTAAGATGTAAGAAATTTGTAGAATTTTCGTGTTTAATTGGAATTTAATGTTCATTTTAACCGTAAAAAAACATTTATATGTATCATCTTGAGCAATAAAACAATAAAAACATGCAATTTAACGAATTCAGATTTCAAACGAAAATGTTTCCAGGAGCTCAAACCTAATCCATATGTATGCTTATAAGGAAGAGATATCTTTTAGAAGAAAAAAACAAAGCATTTAATTCACTCGACAACTTGAACACAATGACCGGAGCTTCAAGTCTGAATCGTACGATCTGAAGGCAGGCCTTCACATGAGCTGTTAGTCAGTTTTCTTTGTTAGAATGATGTAAGAGAGGGTGGAAGAAGTCTTTACCTTCGCTATGGAGACCACAAGAGCAGACCCGCTTCCTGCAATAGATACTCATTTTTTCTTTCACTTTTAACCTTCTTTTTTACACCGCAATAACTTAATAATCACTTTGAGTTTAAACCAAAATTCACAATTACTAATAATGCTTACATTATTCAATTTCAATGTGTACATATGTAATAGTGCTTACATTTTCTTTTTAGTTATTTTGAGTAATGGATTGTATACAACATGACTAATTGATTTTTTCATTAATTGTTTACAAATATTTTTAAGAGTTTATCTTATAAAATAGGCATTTTAGAGGAATGAACATTTTTTCTACTGTTTCAAATTTGATAATCGAATTTCTAATAAATTGAATATACATATTTTTTTGAAAAGCAGGTAATTAATTACATGAGACAACATATGTGATGTTGGTTTATTAGTATAGAATTTTAGCCATAAGCCAAAACTTATCAAATCAAATAAAAATCACGTTTATGTATGTGAAAGTGGTGTTCCTTTTTCATGCTTGTTTGGCTAGCGTGTCTGTTTGATAGTTCTTTGTCTTTGCTTGTAACCTGAGGGTGAAATTTGGGTATTGTTGTCTTATTGCTCTGAATTCCTCTATTTCCACCGCGAATGCTGGTCATCTCTCTGGGTTGTTGACTAATCTAATCATATCAGTTGAATCCGTGTAGAACCAATCGCATAAAATCAGTGTCGCTCGATAAGACTAGTCATTGTCCATCTTAGGCTTAGGAATTCCGTGTGTAGTGGTGTTTGCTCTCTCCATATTCCTCTTATGCTTAATATGTCACTTGTTCCGTCTTTCATCTTGAGGATCTATTCCACTCCTGTTGATGCTTCTCCCTCTTTCTATGATCCGTCTACATAGCAGGCAACCGGGGGAAGTATGTGGGTTGCATGGGCAATCTCCACGACTTCCTTAGTGCTTTTTTTGCTTGTGGCTGATTGCCATAGCTAGTATTCTCTGCGGGCCTTCTCCAGGATCTCTAGGGCTGTATGGTCTATGTTGCTGTAAACTTTGTCATTTCGTGCTTTCCAAATAAACCATAGGATCCAAGGGAAGGTCTTCAAGTCAGATTCTGTTTGGTTCTTCTCCGGCAAACGCCAGAAAAGGTAATCCATGTTTCCGAATAGACTGTTGATAGGGAATTTTGTCGGTACAGAGGGGATGGATGATAGTGCCCATGTTTGACGAGCCGGTGGGCAGAAGAACAGGGCATGATTGATGCATTCAATCTCATAGCCACAGACCTCGCATGTCGGCTTGCTTCTGATATGGCAAAAATATAAACTCCCGTGTGTAGTTGTTGCTCCCGAGAGAGATTGCCAGAGGAATAGTTGGATTTTCCTCGGAATTTTCAGTTTCCATACTTCTGTTTTTAATGGTAACAGAGATGGTTGATGCCCCAAAAAGTTCAGGGTTGGTGAATTCCATTTCAGGAGGGTCTCGTATCCTAACTTGATTGTGTACTCCCCTTCCTTGGTGAAGTGCCAACAGAATCTACTGCCTTCCATTCTGGTCGTGGGTGTGATGGTCATGATTAGCCTTATGTCTTCAGGGCAGAATGTCTTTTTTAGTTCTAAGATGTTCCATCGGCCAATTCCTGGGTGAATGAGATCGTTTACCCTTATGTTGGGGTGACTACGTTGGTTGAGGCTATTCGGTCTTCTCGGTATGATGTTCGGGATCCAACAGTCCGTCCATATGTTATCCTGGGTGGGGTTTCGCAGGATCTTCCTTGCTCCCCTTCGCACTAGGTCGATAGCTGACCAGATGCTTCTCCATCCGTATGAAGCACGGTATGGTTTAGTAGTTTAGAAAACATGATAATCTTTATAGTATCGGCCTTTCAGTACTCTTGCCACAAGGGATGTGGGGTGTTTCTCTAGTCGCCATAACTGTTTTGCTAGTAGGACTTTGTTGAAGTTTTCTAAGCTTTTGAATCTAATACCACCGCCTGCTTTGGGGAGGCATAGTGTTTCCCACAATATCCAATGGATACCTCTTTCTGAGTTTCCGGAGGCCCACATGAAATTGGAGATTACACTATTCAGTTTTTTGCATAGTGATTTCGGGAATAGAAAACGCAACATCGTATATGTCGGGATTGCCATGGCCACCGATTTGACCATTATTTCCTTGCCTCCGCGTGATAAGAGCTTTGACGACCATCCGTTTATACGTTGCTGGATTCATTCCTTGACGTATGCGAAGATTTGAGCCTTTGATCCTTTCAAGTTTTCCGGTATCCCTAGATACTTACCAACGCCCCCGTCCCCGCGTATTCCTGTCCTATCCTTGATGATCGATTGGATGGCGTCAAGTACATTCTTACCAAAGACAATAGAGGATTTGTCATAGTTTATCTGCTGTTCCAATGCCTTGCAATATGCCTCCAAGATGTTGGTAAGTATCTCACATTGTTCGGGGGAGGCCTTACAGAAGAAGAGGCTGTCATCGGCGAATAGTAAATGTGTGATTGGTGGGCTCGTGTGCGCCACCCGGATGCCATTTATGGAATTTGATGTTTCAGCCGCTTTTAGGTTGGACATTAATACTTCTGTGCATATGATGAATAGATATGGGGATAATGGGTCGCCCTAGCGGATGCCTTTGTGTGGAATTATCCGGCCCTTGGGTTCTCCGTTAATTAGGATCCGGTATGTTACCGTTGATACACATGCCAGTGTGAAGCCAAGTCTCTCCATCAGGGTGGACAGAAATTTCCATTCTACTATGTCATAAGCTTTGCTCATATCTGTCTTGATCGCCAGATAGCCTGATTGATAGTTCGGTTTAAATCGTAGGGCATGGAAAACTTCTTGTGCAATAAGTATGTTATCGGAAATCACTCGTCCTGCGAATAATGCTGACTGGGTTTCCAAGATTAGGTTTGGTAAAATCTCCTTCATTCTATTGCATAGAACTTTGGATATGATCTTGTAACATACGTTACATATGCTGATGGGTCGAAATTCGGTCATTTCCCTAGGTTTGTCCTTCTTGGGAATCAAGCATATATTTGTCTGGTTGATTGCTGGGTCTAGCTTGCCATTTTTCATGAAATCTTTTGTCAGATCGACCAATTGGTCTCCTAGGGTATCCCAAAATGTTTGATAGAATAGCGCTGTCATTCCATCTGGCCCGGGGGCTTTTTCTGGGTGCATGGAGAAGACCGCTTCTTTCACCTCCTCCTTCGAGACTGGTCTCACCAGCCTATCGTTCATCTCGGGGCTTATCTTTTGGGATAAGTGATCTAGGGTTGTCTCCCTATCTGATTCAAGTGATGATGTGAATAGCTCCGTGAAATAGTCAGTGACTACTTTTGACTCCTTTTGGACCCATGTTCATGTCTTGTCCAGTAGGCCCGATTTTCGATTCCTTGCCCGTGGCTGATTGGTTGAGGCGTGAAAGAATTTGGTGTTATTATCTCCCTCCTTGAGCCACAATGCTTTGCTTTTTTGTTGCCAGAAGACTTCCTCCTCGTGTATGGCACCACACAACTTCTGTTTTATTTTGAGTATCTCGTCTGAGCTTGTTGTGTCGGACGATTGGGCTTTTTCTAGTTCTTCCTTAAGGTCGTTTATGACCTTGCCTGAGTCCAGATTCTCCTTTCTTCTCCATCGGGATATTGCAGCGCGGCATCTTGAGATCCGGTCGATGATTGAGATCCTATGTGTGTCGCTATCTTGTGCCCAGCCTTGTTTCACGATTTCGTCAAAGTTTGGCTTGGTTATCCAGCGTTTATCAAATCGGAAACAAGGCCTCCTTCGTTCTGATTGCGCTATGATGTCGATCCGGATCGGTCTGTGATCGGATCCGTATAACCATAGGTATTCCACTTTCGTGTGGTGGAAGGTATTATGCCACGTTTCGTTGCCCAGTGCTCTATCGAGGCGGCACCGGACAATCGAGTCTCCTCTTCTGCCATACCAGGACAGACTATTTCTCGTGAAAGAGAAGTCAAACATTCTGTAGTTTTCTTGCATGTTTTTAAAAACAAGAAAACTTGATTCCGAGCGGACCCTTCCGCCTGATTTCTCGTGATTTCCATTAATTTCGTTGAAATCACCCACCATTAACCACGATGCTATCCTGTTTAGGCTGATTCTATTGAGTCGCTTACCCATCCTATTTATAATCATCCCATATAAAACTCACCTCATTTAAATCTCAAATCTTATAAAACTTATTTATTATAAAAGTCTAATATGGTTACCCATTTACACTCATTTATAATTACACTATTCCATTTAAACCCATTTAAATCAATTCAAACCTATTTAACCCATTTAATCTATTTTAGTTTGTATTTTTTCTTGTTTATATTTATTTATAGATATTATATTTTTAATAAAACAATGTTTTAATTTTTATTTGAAAAAAATAGGTAATAACTTTATGTATTTGTTAAAAATATATATTAAAATATTTTAAGAAATAAAATATTTAATTTTTGTCATATGTTTCATAAAAAATTTGAGTTTTCTAATATTTTTAAATGTTAAAATGGGTAAATTTACCTCATTTAGAATTT
The DNA here is from genome assembly GCA_018901935.1 of Pugionium cornutum. Lineage (NCBI taxonomy): Eukaryota > Viridiplantae > Streptophyta > Magnoliopsida > Brassicales > Brassicaceae > Pugionium > Pugionium cornutum. The sequence goes on from CM032162.1 coordinate 9,498,656, forward strand.
ATTCCATTTAAATTCATTTTCTGTCAAAAAAATATTCTAGAGTTTTGTTAAAAATTAAACATTTTTCATCTAAAACATGATTTTCATATTTTTCCGTTAAAAACGTACTTCAACATTTTTCGACAAAAACATAATTCCATATTTTCCCACCAAAATGTAATTTAACATTTTTCCGCTAAAAACGTGATTCCGTATTTTTCCGTTAAAAACGTGATTTTGCATTTTTCCATCTAATTTTGCATTTTCATGCCAAAAATGTAATTTTGTATTTTCTTGTCAAAAATGCAATTTCACATTTTCACGTTAAAAATATAATTTTGTATTTTTTACTAAAACATAATTTTTATTTTTTATTTTCGATAAAAAGTTATTGATTAATTATTGTAAAATATTTTTTTGAATAATTGGTGACTAACCAAAAATAAAATATAAATGAGTTTAATACGGTAACCAATTGTTAAAAGCAAAAAATTCTTTTAATAAATGAGTTTAAATAGATATCCATTTAAACCAATTAATATTAATTCTAATAAATGAGTGTAAATGAATTTTAAATTTTATAACTACCCAATAAAAATTCATTAAATATAATCCTGGGATCTTTTGGAAGATAAAAATAAAGTATTTAATTCACTCGACAATTTGTACACAATGGCGGGAGCTTCAAGTCTGAATCGTACGATTTGAAAGCGGCCTTCACATGAGCTGTTAGTCAGTTTTCTTTGTTCGATTCAGAATGATGTAAGAGATGTGGAAGAAGTCTTTACCTTGGCTATGGATACCACAAGAGCAGACCCGCCTCCTGCACTAGAGACTCATTTTTTCTTCCACTTTTAACCTTCTTTTTAATACTCACTTTGAGTTTAAACCAAAATTCACAATAATTAAATAAAATCCATCAAACATCCCTAATATATTATTTAATTAATATTTCAAGAAAATAATCTTGTCTTAACGTGTTATTAACATAAATACGCTGATGTATCATCATCACAATGAATTTAAAATAAATATATAAATGAGTTTAAGTTACTAAAATAATTATAATATATGTCATCGATATTAATTTGATTATATAATCAATATATTTCATAAAACTAACCAAAAGTTTTATTAAATTCATAATATTTAATTATTTTTATTTCTTTAATTTACATATACGATAATTTATAAATAATTTCAAATAAATATATAAATAGATTTGAAAATAATTATATTATATCCACTGCTATTAATTTAGTTAGAAAATCAATATATTTTAATATGAGATCAATGACATATTTAATTTATTTAAATTATACAAATATTTTTGAATTCAGTGACATAATAATATATATATAATTACTAATCTACTATATATAAATATTTAAATACATGATAACAAAATAAATTAAATTATATATTAATAGATAATTAACATATAAATTTTAAAATATATTTTATATTCAAAATATTTAAAAATATATAAATATCTAATTTAAATTTATTTATAATTAATTAATTATAATTTATGAATATATTTTTTATGTGCAAGGCCTGAATCTAAATCTAATAAATGTTATATACAAAACATAAACCAAAATTCACAATAACCTTATTAATAGTATTAGCTACGTCGGATCTTATGTGTATGAATTGTGTGTTTCAAAAAGAAACATCCAAAAAAATAATTAATACGCTCAACATACTTGGGCTTTGTATTTTGGGCTTCATCAATATGGGCCAACATTGCTGATTTCTTGCGCCTCTCGCAAATACTCGAAATGGTTTCAAAACAAAAGGAACTGTAAGATAGCTATTTCAGTAGAAAGCTAAACACACGACGAAAACCATGGCGGGAATCGATACGCAGAAGCAGCTTCTCTCTCTGATCCGCGATTTCACCTCTGAAAGGTCTCGAGGAGGTAAAGATCTTCGTACCTTTTTTAGCTGTTTTCGTTTCTGGAAAAGATCTCAGAGATTTCGCAAAGAAGACGACGGTGAAGAATCGGAATGCGTTTTAGCAGAAATTCGAAAGGAAAAATTCCGACGAATGCTACAGACAGCTATCTGAACTTGTTATTGTTTTTAGTGAAATTTAGATTCTACGTGTTGTTTTTACGCGATTAGATCTTCATAGTTTCTATAATTAGAGAGATATGGTTCTAATTGTTTGTGCTTTTGTCTTCAAGAGCAAAGAGTGGTTGGATTGAAGAAGCGGATCGAGGTTCTACAATCGGAAGTTGATGCAGCGAATGCAGAAGTTGAAAATGCGAAGCGGCTCAAAGAAGTGGCAGAGGAAGAGCTTAACGGCTACAAAGTTGAACTGTCTTTGAACGATGCTACGATTCAATCTCTGGAGGTTCCTATTTTCCTTGATTCGCGTGTTTTTGGAATTGATTACAAATTTGGGTGTCTTTTTCGTGTTCAGAATGTGTCGACGGTGTCGTCTAGTTGTGTTTCTTATCGTGAATGTAATTTTTTCTCAGGCAAGGATTGCTCTTCTTCAGAATGAAATTTCCAGTGTTGGACATGAAGTGGATGCTCTTAAGGTTTTGATTACTCGCTTTCTATTTAAGTTCTAATTATTTTTTCTCTGTTTGAAATTCTGGAAGTTTCATGGATGGTGAAACAAAGAACAAGGAAGCTTTACTCAGGTAATTTCATCTTTCTAATGTCTTAATAAGTTCTACTTCTTAACATAAACTTAGGCTATGTTTTGTAATTGCTTGTTTACTTCATGATACAGAGATCAGTTTATACGTCAAATGGTTGAACTGAACAAGGAAATAAGGTTATTTTCCATTCTATACATTTTCATCTCATGCTGCTGCATTACGTCTAAGTTGCTTGTTTGGTAACAGGGAGTTCCAGAAAACAGTAGCTTCAACTTTGGGCAATGATGATGATACTAACGTAACGACAAGTGAGTAGCTAACGTTTGCAGTATATATATACTCTTTTTATCTGATTCTGATTGTTTGTTAAGAGACGATGGCTTCTGGATATTTTTCATAATAACAGATGCCAAAGCTTTTGAGGATGGTTGTGGAGCTGATTCAAAAGCTACAACAGATATGCTATCTGATGTACATACTCAATTAGTAAAAGAGGAAGAAGGATACATGGCAGAGCAGAACATACAAAAACAGGTAATGGAGTAGGAACATACAAAAACAGGTAATGGAGTAAGATAAAACTATGCCGCAGCTCCAAATACTGTTTGCTAGATTATCCATTCCCTGTTTTAGATTTTCTTTTTCTTTTTAAAAGGAGAACAAATTGGGATGAAGAACTTGGCTTTTCTATTGTAGCTGCAGAAGGAGCTTGATGAGTATGAGAATAAAATGTCACTCATGGAGGCCATAACAGACAAGACAAATTCAGTGCAAATTCTGGCTAGATATCCTTAATTTGATCAGCTAGTAAAGCATGATTTATGAACTAATAAGTGAGGTCGTAGCAATCATTTACTACATTTATACCATTCTAGTAATGTTCTTTTTAAGACGTTCTGCACTCTGCAGCAGCCAGTCTTTTGCTAGAACTTAAGAGCAAGCCTGTGCTTCTACTTTATTTTCATTTGACCATTCTTTCAAAGAATAGTTTCCTTGATGAAAAACAAGCAGACTTCTGAGTTGGAACAGACATTGGCTTCACTTGGGGAGAAGCTGCAAAAGAGATGCCGATGCCAACATTGCCAGGCAGAAAATTTGGAAGTCTTGAGCTTCATTCTTCAGGGAGATCAAGTATGTTGACCCTTCAAACTATTTATTTCATCTTTAAACAACTTTAAAATGCAATCAAGCTACTAGAAACTAAAAGCTTTTATATTTGTATGTTATGGGCTATGCTTATATGCAGTCTGATATATTGTTTGTTCGTTTTCTCTAGGTCTCTTAAAACGTAGATATTATCTATTATCTAACCATAAACAGAAACCAATAAACCCTAACCAGATGTTAAGAAAATTAGAAGCCTGAATCCAATTTTTTGGATGATGCTTAGCAAACCGTATAGTCAAGAAAAGAAATCATATATATATATATATATATATAGGTATGTATGTATGTATGTGTTCTGGCTCTTTTTAGTTGGAATTGTCATCCTGAAAGCTTGTTTGGGTAGCTACCATTTTGAGAAGCAAATCTGTGTCGAATAGAAGAGTGAAGAAACTGGTGATTCAGAATACCAGCTCTCACTTAGCTGTGGAACCATAGTATTGTCAACATGACTGGATTGTATTGTCAAATTTCATGTTCCGATGAGTACTATATGTAGATCGATTTGTAGTTTCTTATTTATTATCCTATAATTTTCCTCAACCTTTCATGTCTACAATAGTGTTTTTTTTTTGCAGAATATGGTGGTGTCTTAGTTAAAGCCAATTCTTTGCTTGAGGGAAGATTGATTTACTTGGGTCCGAATATGGTAAGACATTTTTGTCTAAATTTTTTTTTATTAAATGTGCAATGATGCAGCAAACACTAGTGTCTCCCTAGTATTTCACAACTATAAAACCAATAACAAAGCCATGCCCATTTTTTGCCTCCCACATATATATATGTAAAAAGCCATTGAATCCAAAATTAGAGATATGCAAAGATAAAAGAAGAGACCTCATACCATGCGTTCGCATTTGAACCACAATACCATTCTGGCCTTACACTCTACTTCATGAACACTTCATCCGAATACTGTTGTGAATATTACTCTAACAATTTACGAAATCTCTAACTATACACAAATCTTATCACAATATATTCAACAAATCTGAACAAAGCTGAATCGCAAACCAAGAACAGTAAAGAAAATATGCACACGATCTTTATCCAGTTCAGATTGCAACATGCAATCCTACGTCTGGCCGAGGTTTATCCTCGGAATCCACTATGAACACAATCGTTTGTTTTACAACACCGAAGAGATGATCTGACAGATCTAGATCTCTCTTCTTTCCCTCTTTCTTTCCCTTCTCTCAATCTCACTGTTCTCTCCTCTCTCTTCTTTACAAATACCGTAAAGATCCCAGAAACCAGAGAACCCGAACAAGAATGATACACCTGAGAAAATATACACCCGAAAGAGAAAAACCGTGAAAACGTATTCGAACAATCCCTCGAAGAATCCCCAAGAAAAATTGCCCCTAACTACCCGTAGAACTCAGCTGCGTTTTTCTCAGCTGAACACTCGATTTCTCTCTCTTGCGGAAACCCTAGTAGATTGCTTCCCTTTTATACTGCCTTCCTCCTTGTTGATAAACGACTGCGTTTCCTTAAAATCAATAAACCTGGTTCAATGTCGAACCACCTTGTACCAAGATTAAACCAACACCCAACAAACTCCACCTTGGTTTGATCTTCTTATTGACATATCCTAGTGGATTCCCCTCGGTAATGCCTCTTTCCTACGTTTCTGAGACATTTAGCAGTCTTAATAACTGCTTACTTCTGTTTACAGGTAACACCTTTGTGAATACATTTGCAGGATTTTCACTTGTGTGAATTTTTGATACCACCACCGACCCTTCTGATATTACTTCTCTAATGAAGTGAAACTTGACTGATATGTGTTTTGTCCTTTCATGGAAAATACTGTTTTTAGCTAGTGCCAGGGCACTTTGCGAGTCATAGAATATCTCAACAGACTCTTGATATAAACCAAATTCACTGCTTAACCCTTTAAGCCACAAAGCTTCTTTTACTGCTTCTGTTAGTGCAACGTATTCTGCCTCAGTGGTTGATAGAGCCACTATTTTCTGTAGATTTGATTTCCAACTTATAGCTCCACCCCTTGCTACAAACACAAACCCGGTTAAAGATCTCCTTTTATCCGGATCTGCTGTGAAATCAGAATCACAATAGCCCAGAATTCTGAAATCTGGATTTCTCCTAAATGTTAAATTCATTCCAAGTGATCCTCTAACATATCTTAAAACCCATTTCACTGCACTCCAATGATTCTTGACTGGATTACTCATGAATCTGCTCACAATACCAATTGGATACGCTAGATCAGGCCTTGTGCCTATCATTCCATACATTAAACTTCCTACTGCGTTGCAGTATGGAATTGTTTTCATGTAATCCTCATCCAGCTCTGTTTGCTTGCTATCAGCCATAGCCAGTTTGAAATGAGCACCCAAAGGTGTGTTGACAGCCTTTGAATTCTCCATCATGAAGGTTTTTAATACCTTTCTCAGATAGCTTTCTTGAGACAACCTCAAGATGTTCTTGCTTCTATCCCGAATTATGTCTATGCCCAGAATTCTCCTTGCTGCACCTAAATCTTTTATTTCAAACCTTGTGCTCAGCTGCTGTTTCAGATTGTGAATCATACTTGAATCTTTACTGGCAATCAGTATATCATCTACATATAGTAATAAATATATGTAGATGTTCGACTCTTTCTTTACGTATACGCAATGGTCATGTTTACTCCTGATAAAACCTGACTCCAACATGAAATCATTGAACTTATGATTCCATTGTCTAGGACTTTGTTTAAGTCCATATAACGATTTTTTCAGGGAGCACACCCAATCCTCTTTTCCTTTTTCTACAAATCCTTCTGGTTGAGACATGAAGATCTCTTCCTCGAGATCTCCATGTAGAAAAGCTGTCTTAACGTCTAGTTGTTCTAATTCAAGGTCTTCGTTTACAACTATAGACATTAGAAATCTGATTGATATGTGTTTCACTACAGGAGAAAAGATCTCGTTGTAATCTATTCCCTCCTTTTGTGTATACCCTTTTGCTACTAACCGGGCCTTAAACCTTGGTTTTTCAACTCCTGGGATTCCTTCCTTTTGTTTGAAGATCCACTTACACCCTATAACTTTTCTGTTAGAAGGTTTCCTAACTAAGACCCACGTTTCATTTTTCTTAAGAGATTGCATCTCTTCCTTTGCTGCCTCTACCCATTCCTTTTGATGAACTGACTGAGTAGCTTCCTGGAAATTTCTTGGTTCAAGGTTATCAATGTTCTCAGACACCATCATTGACAGATTTTCAAAGTCTTCTTCATCAAACCTTGCCGGAGGTCTGATTTGTCTTCTCGGTCTATCCTTGGCTAGCTGATAGTTATCCCATTCAGACCGGGACACATGTCTGTTAGATTCAGGTTGTTGTTCCTCCTCTAATTCTTCATTGATATCGATTTCCTCTGTTGGTCCTGAGTTCTCTCCACCTGAACTGGTATCATTTCCACTTATCTCCACTGCTATTTTAAGGAATTCTGTATCCTTTTCCTTAGAGTCATTCTTGTTGCCTTGAAGATCCTTGTAACACTCATCCTCTTTGAATGTCACATTCCTGCTTACAATGCTTTTATTTTCCTCCAAGCTCCATATTTTGTACCCTTTTATCCCTGTTGGATATCCCATTAGAATTCCCTTTTTCGCTCTAGGAAGCAGCTTTCCCTCATCACTGTGGTAGTAACAAATGCATCCAAATCTCCTTAAATGGCTGTAAGATGGAATTTGCTTAGTCCATCTTTCCTCAGGAATGTCTCCATTTATTGCTGAGGAAGGAGTTAGATTTATCAATTGGACTGCTGTGTTCACAACTTCTGCCCAAAACGCTTTGGGTAGTCCAGAATCACTAAGCATGCTTCTTACCCTTTCAAGAATAGTTCTATTCATCCTTTCCACAACCCCATTTTGTTGAGGGGTGTGGGGAATAGTTCTATGTCTTTTAATTCCATTTTCTGCACAATATGCATCGAATTCCTTACTGCAGAATTCTAATCCATTATCAGTCCTAAGTGTCTTTACCTTCTGGTTTGACTGATTCTCTACTCGAACTTTCCATTCCTTAAACTTGGACAAAGTCTGATCTTTAGTCCTTAGGAAATACACCAAGATTTTCCTAGAGTAATCATCTATTATACTTAGGAAATAATGACAATTTCCTAAAGATGATGGGACAGTAGGGGCTCCCCAAAGATCTGCGTGTATATACTCCAGACTCTGTTCACTCGTGTGTTTTCCGGATGTGAATGACACTTTGTGTGTTTTTCCATACACACAATTTTCACAGAACTCAAAATTTGATATTTTTGACTCATCTATATATCCCCTTTTAGCTAGACTTAGGAGGCTTTTCTGTCCTGGGTGTCCTAGTCTACTGTGCCATAACTTTGTCTCATCCTTACTTGCAATTGCATTTACTTCACCAGTATAACTGTTTCCGTGAAGTAGATACAAATTGCCATGTCTTTTTGCTTTTAGGATGGTCCTGCATCCCTTTTTCACTTTGAGGTTCCCTTCCTCAGATGAAAAACTACACCCTTGACTCTCAAATGTTCCTAAAGACAAAAGGTTCCTAGTAAATTGGGGAATGTATCTTACATTTGAGATTTGTACAAATGCTCCCTCTGAGGTTCTAATCCTAACTGTCCCAATTCCTTTTACCTCAGATTGGCTCTCGTTTGCCATTCTTACTGACCCCGCATTAAACTCACGTAGATCAATAAACCACTCCTTTCTAGGAGTCATGTGGAAGGTACAGCCTGTGTCAAGAATCCATAGCTTATTAAAGTCTAATGACTCAGCTATGTTAGATTCTGACACAGTTAGAGACTCTATGTACTCGACCCCAGCTACAGCTGCTGATTCAGCAGGTTCACCAGAGGAGTCTTTAGTCTTTTGCTGACCTCTCTTTGGGCAATTTCTTTTGAAATGCCCTTTTACACCTCATATCCAACATGTCCCTTTCCTCTCCCTAGACTTAGACCTGGATCTTCCCTTAGACTTATTGGATTTTGTATCCTTCCAAGTCGTTCTCCCCCGAGAGTTTGATCCAGTAAACAAAACATCTCCCGGTGTCTTAGTTGGTTTCCCATTTACTCCAAATTCCAACTGTTTGGAGTAAATTGCACTAATTACTTCTTCTAAGGTTAGAGTAGTTTTACCATATCTCAACGTATCTCGCAGTTGATCAAACTGCTTAGGAAGAGATATTAGAAGGAGGATGGCCTGGTCCTCATCAGTTATGTTTACTCTAACATTCCCTAGATCTGTAATTATTCTCAAGAATTCATCTATATTGTTTTCTACAGATATAGATTCATTCATTTTGAAACCGTATAATTTTTGTTTTAGATAAATTCTATTTGGGAGAGACTTAGACATGTATAAAGAATCTAATACTTTGAACATACCTGCAGCCGTGTTCTCTTTAATAATTTTTCTGAGTACCTGGTCACTTACGCTCAAAATGATGGTACTTCTGACCTTTCGTTGTTTCTCGGCTAATTCTGGATCCTTCTCTGATGCAGACTCCGGTTGTGCTTGATCTCCTTTTTCACCTGCAATTTTTTCAATTTTAACATCAGTACTTATTGAATTCAGTTCTTGTTCTTGGAGTCTTAAAGCCTCCATTAAACCAAGAATCTCTAAATGTGCTAGTAATTTTTCTTTCCACAGATTATAGTCTATTAATCCATTGAATTTCTCCATTTCAATTCTAGCTGATGACATCGTTCCAAGATATCTATCTTCCTAGTAATTTCCGAGAAAAACAACTAACAGAGACTAATCAACAAAAAAAAAACAGATTTCGTTCAGCCTAATCTAACCGACCTAGGCTCTGATACCATTTGTTGTGAATATTACTCTAACAATTTACGAAATCTCTAACTATACACAAATCTTATCACAATATATTCAACAAATCTGAACAAAACTGAATCGCAAACCAAGAACAGTAAAGAAAATATGCACACGATCTTTATCCAGTTCAGATTGCAACATGCAATCCTACGTCTGGCCGAGGTTTATCCTCGGAATCCACTATGAACACAATCGTTTGTTTTACAACACCGAAGAGACGATCTGACAGATCCAGATCTCTCTTCTTTCCCTCTTTCTTTCCCTTCTCTCAATCTCACTGTTCTCTCCTCTCTCTTCTTTACAAATACCGTAAAGATCCCAGAAACCAGAGAACCCGAACAAGAATGATACACCTGAGAAAAGATACACCCGAAAGAGAAAAACCGTGAAAACGTATTCGAACAATCCCTCGAAGAATCCCCAAGAAAAATCGCCCCTAACTACCCGTAGAACTCAACTGCGTTTTTCTCAGCTGAACACTCGATTTCTCTCTCTTGCGGAAACCCTAGTAGATTGCTTCCCTTTTATACTGCCTTCCTCCTTGTTGATAAACAACTGCGTTTCCTTAAAATCAATAAACCTGGTTCAATGTCGAACCACCTTGTACCAAGATTAAACCAACACCCAACAAATACCCCTAATCCCATTAGCACCAGATCAACCTGTCCGCTTGCACGAGAGTATCCATCGTCATCTTCTTATGAATAAGTTAGACCCACTTTGAAAAGAGACTTTTGGACTATACTTCAATTCTTTGCTCAAAATAGAACGTCCATTCTCTTGTACACCTTATCTAATGTTAACATCCGATTCTTCATCCTCCATCTGTTGTAAGCGGACTAGAGAAGTATATTGACCATCTAAGTTCTCCATGAGCTCTCCGAGTGATCCAGTTCTACAATGACCATTTTCTGACTACATATAACCTTTGCATTGCGAATAGTTGGCAATAACAATAGTTGTACGGCCAACAGAAGCATTTTCTAAGGCTTCTTGAACCACTCTTTCAATTTTGAGTCCAATGCGTTTCTTTCTTCATATCCAAGAAGAAATGTCAGGTGTTTTTGTATTATCGCAAGTGCAACAGCGATCTTTGTTTCTGACTCCGACATTTGCACTCCTCTTACCCCCAACCTTTTTGTGTAAAATAAAAATCAAAATATATCCTTTGATTCAACTAAACGTAACACACAAACAGTTTGTTCTAAAAATGGAATTTATACCTGAGTTTTGTAACGGAAATGAGAAATGAAACTAAACCCTACAACAAACACACAAGTGCATGTCTAAGTTATATGATTTTTTTTTATAAATGATTAATTCCATTGTTAAGACAGTTCATATAAAACACAGAAATAACTTGTTTTTGTTTGGTTTTGTAAGTTATTTGTTATTGGTTTGATAAGGTAATGTCTCCTAAACCTTGAATTTTCAGAATCTTTAAATTTGAGATCATAAACCATAAATGGTGGAAAATACCTTAGAAATTAGCAAATGATTTCTGAAAGGTCTTATAAAATCTTTTGGAAATCTATTAGAAATATCAAATGTCTATACGATTTACACTTAACATTTTCGTGAAATTAATTTCTAAAAACATTATTATTTTTAGAAATTTTTTGTAAATTTCTGATGGATTACATACAAACTTGTATACTTTTGATTACAGAGTGTTTACAGATCAATCAAAAAGCATGCAAAATCAATCGACGAACCAAATAATCTACGAAATTTGGAGTATTGACCGTCAAAATTTATACGGTTTATTAAATATATTTCAGACGGATTTATGAGGAATTTATTTGTTGGAAATCAATGTGTACATAACACCACTTAACATTTCTCTTCTTTTTCCTCATTTGGTTCACTCCTTATGTGTCTCTCTCTCTCCGTCTCTCTTATTTTCCAATCAAAACATGTAAGTTTTCTCTAAGAAGTTGGTTATCTACTTCTTTCATTTTGTTCTAAGATTCTTTATATTCGTGACTTTCGAAATCATTGGGTCCCTTTCTTTGTTCGACGAAAATTTCCTGTATTAGATCAGATTGCAATCAGTTTTATAGAAATCTGGTGAAAAGTTTATTTTTTATATTCATTCGCTGAAAATTCTCTCTTATTGGATCAGACTGCAACTAATTTTGTAGAAATTTGGCGAAATTTTTATTTTATTTTAAATATAAAAAGTAATAAAATACATAAAAATGAGTAAGATAAAAAAAAGAATTTATTAAAATATTCTACTCTAACTTAACATGAATAATTGAGTTCTCACAACCCATAAATTAAATCAAATAGGCCTGTCTGCCATCCACAGAAGAATAAATGGAGATTTTTAGCATTTTGGCGGTTTGGTGACAATTTTGTTACATTTGAGTTTGACCTCAAACTACAAGTTATGGAGGTTGGGATATGCTAATATTAGGGTTTTGTTTGTCGTTGAGAAGAAGCGTTTTGCTTTTGGAGTCAAAAGTGAGACAAATCGATGTTTGTTTTTCCCTAGATTGAGTTTCCTGTCACAAAACAAAAACACGTTTGTATAATTAGTCATGACATGGAGTGTTTCAATGTGTCTCTCATTTTTGAATTATCAAAGTTAGATAAGTTGAGACATTTTTTTTTGATGGAGTTTATGACTTGTTTTTATGTTTGAAAGGACGACCAATATTAGGAGAACAAAGATGAATTTGTTGGCATTAAAATTTGAAAACATTCAAATGAACCATAACGAAAAAATAGCAGATTTTACTGTTAATCTTAGATCTATCATAAACGAAGCACACGTATTAGGTATAAAGATGCAAAATATGTAAAAAAAATTATGTTATTTACCGGCTAAATTTGTAGATTTAAAGTTATGATAAAAATGATAATAAACATAGATGAACTCAAGTCTGAGGAAATAGTAGAAATATTACACGATTGAAATAGAATCTAAAGATACTAAATTTGTAGAAGATAATGTATTTACAATCAATGAAAATAGGTATAAATATCAGAAACTTAAAAAGATTATGCATTCGATGTTTAATAAACTTTAACAAAACATGTATTGTTTGTGTCACATGTTCGCAACAAGATGTCAAAAAGGAAAATTTTCAAAAAGAATATGACGTTGAATAGGTGAAGTTTGAGTCTACAAAAAGAAATAGTAATTCGTGTGTGTGCCGATCGATTTGCAAATAAATGTATCACTAGAAATGAATTAGCTTAATTTTTCGATGTCTGTCCATCTTTTTTACAACATTTGTATTTCTCTAACTTACATTCATGAGTGAATTAGTTATAAGACATGACGTTAAATTTTTTTAATATTCAGTTTCTTGATTCTTTATAGAGAACCAAAGATTTTGATTACAGTCTTGTGTTCTTATGACATTACATCAAAACAAAAAAAGATGCGATTCTTTTAGCTATTTAGCACAAACCCACAAAAGAAACAAAACCAAAGAACGAACAAAACCGAATGAATCTGAAGATTGATAAAAAAAAAGATTGCAGAGAATCTCTTAAACAGAACAAGTAACCTCCCGACCTAAAAAGTTAATGTTAGAGTCTTTTGATCTCATCTTCAGTTCACTTTGTCTGTCTCTACCTCTTCGTGCATCAAGCACCAAATGTTTTCTAAACGTCTTTATAAACGTCTCTACTCTCTCATTTAGCTCTTCATTCGATAACCTTCCTGGCTCGAATTCATCTTCTTCTCCACTGAAGTCCACTTCTTTCTTGGGAATTACGTAATCTTTCACAGGTTCCTCGAATTTAGGACAAACCCTTTTCTTCTCTTCCACTATACATTTCTTGATCACTTCCTTTGCGAAATCTTGTTCTGAACAATCAGGTTCCTGAACCATCCTTAGCTTCTTCTTATTATTATTCCTCTTCCCTCGTGTCACTCTCAATCTACTTACTTGAGTAGTCTTGAAATCATGAGTCTCGCCGGAAATAGGACGAGTCGAGGTGAAGTAAACGGCTAAGAGAACGATGTTGAGTAGAAGAAAGACCAAAGAACGCCATTTCTCTATCAAATATGATACAGAAGAGAAATGTTTCAGACAAGCCATTGAGAGAACAACAAATGCAGTCAACAACGAAGTACACATGTTCTCTTCCTCTTCCTTCTTCTTCTTCTCCACTTTAATTTCTCTCTTCATCTCCATTATAGCCTCTCTTTACTTCTCTCTCTATGTGTATGTTCTGTTTGTTTCTTCTTCTTCTGATCGATGAAGTTGAGAATGATCTTATACTTCAAAAACAAGAATTTGGTGGGTCCGATTGTGGAAGACCAAATGGCGAACAGAAAGAACAAAATGAAAAGACAGAAGAAGGAGAAGAAGAAAGAAGGTGGAGGAGACAAGAACAGGCATGCCATTTTCATCTCTGTTCTTATTCCAGACATCTTATTATTACTTTCTTCTCAGGCTTTTCTGATTTCTTCTGTTTTCTACTTTTCCTTTTTCCTCTTGAGGACCATTTCCATTTAAACAATCATTTTCAACTTCCACTTATGTGTAGTTTTATATAACACATCAAAAGACTAAATAAATTTGTTCTAACTCTTGATTTTTAAAGATAAAATCGATACTAATTCCTTAAAATTTTAGTAACTTCTTGTCACAAATTATTCAGGTTTAATTAACTATTAGGTTTTAGTTTATGGACTACTTTTAGTACCTTTGATCTAGTTTTCTGTCACTATGATAATTATGAAAATTGACATCATTATTTTAAAGACAATGCAGATATCTATGGGATTTTTTTTTATTTCCTTGAAAAAAAGAGAGAAGTGTTAGCTACTCAAAGTAAAGTTCAATGGCACACCGCATGCTACTATATCTTAACTACTGTTATTTTGATGGCAATTGCTTAAAATAATATTATTTAAAATTTTTATTTTAAATATATTATTATTAATTTAAATTTTCAAAAATAACACAAATTTAATAATAAAATAATTAAAAACTTATTTCTAATGAAAAAAATTTAAATACTAAATTTAAAAAAGTGAACGCAAACATTATGTTTTAATTTTCTATATAGTTTATTTGAGGTAAATAATTATTTTCACATAATAATTTATGCTATTTAAAATTTTAGTTTTACTGTACTAAATTTAGATAAATTTAAAATGATGTTATTTTATGATATTACTCTTAAATAGCACATTTTAAACTGTTTTTTCTAAATCTAACACTTTAAAATTAAAATATCAAAATAGCACAAATAATTATGTAAAAATACTTATTTATTCTAAATAAATTGTACATAAACTTAAAACATTATATTTGAATTCATTTTGTCCAATTTAGGGTTTAATTTTTATTTATTAAAATATAGTTTTAATTTATTTTAATTTTAAATTTATGCTATTATTAGAAATTTAAACTAATGATGCTATTTTAGAACAAAAACTTAAAAAATATGTTATTTTAGACAATTGCCCTATTTTTATTAGCAAACGCAAATTCTAATTACTCTATTTAATTAGTTTCTTAAGTGAAGTTACTATTGTTCTAATTACCAAATACACTTTCATTTACACAATTTTATTTTATTTTAATTTTACATATAAACAAAATTTAAAAATCTAAAATATAATTTGAATCTTACAATAGGTTTCATATAATTAAAATTTGATAGTTCCTTAAGCATATTATTTATCCACCAAAAAACAATATTAAACATTTATATTTCATTTACTTAGGTTGTTAATAATTAAAAAGAATTTTGATATTAGGTGAAAAACACTAATGAAAAAATGTAATTTCAAAATACAAAATATAACTCGACTAATTTCAATATTATTTTCTAAAACAATAATTGAAAAAAAAATTTTCATTGAAGACATATTCATTTCATTACATTTTCTAACATTGAAGAATTCGAAATATTGACATAGCATCATGATTCATAAAATTTATTTCGTTTGAATAAATTATTCATATAATTTAATTTAGTTTTACAAATAAAATGAGTCGTGCATACCATTGAAGCTTAGTTAGTAATAATTAAAACACATTACACGCCTGCTGATATCTGTCTTGTTCATTCTTTCATGGCAGTGTGGCCCCATTTATGTTCTTCTTTCTCAAACACATGCGTTTTCTGTTTTGTAAATGTTCTAATCCCAAAAACATCATTTACTTATATTTTCAGAAATTGTTTAATTCACTTTTATTCTACACTATATTACATCTATTTCTTAAGGTTCTTTATAGTCAGATCCACTTTAAAAGGTGAAAATAGTATTATACTATTTACTATTAGTGTGTACTAAACTCAAGAAAATCCATTTATATCGACCAACAAAAGGTTTAGCATCTTTCAATCTATATTCAAGTTATTTTAAAATTGAATATAGATTGGAATCCATTGTTTGGTTATATAAGACGATTATCATTCTTTATTTTCTTGTTTCTTTTTAACAAAGATTTGGCAGTCTAACATCAGTTTTCAGACAAGGAAATAAGCTGCACATGACAAAAGACAAAGCATTAACTGAACACATTCTGATGTTGCATGTGAGTTAGCTTTCGATGTAATACTAACAAATGCATTTCATAACTAAGACTTGAATACATGCAATATACTAAGACTATATGAAGAACTTTATTAACAAAATTGAATGGACCAACGATACGATTATAACACATTAGAATTGACTGTTTACCAATACATGAATAGGCATGAAAATGTGAAAAACTTATAAAAGATATTTACCCACCTGTGTGGCAACCTCAGCTACTCAAAGTGGACTCGATTGGGTCTTGCAGCGTTGTTTTCTTTCTCTTCCACCACACTCATTGTTTTCGTTTAAAGATCCCTTCTTTTCCGTTTCCTTTGGAATGTATACATCACAAGTCGACTTATCTCCGCTCTCGGAGACTCACTCATTTGATCTGATGCTAGAATGTGTTGAGCGATCAGAATTAGATAACACAACTTAATTTCTGATGAATACGATCTCAATTTAAAAGGAGAGATGATATTGATATATGTCAATTTGTCAAATGTCAATACAACGAGCTTATTTAATAATCGCTATTTTAATTTTCGGGTTTTCGTTTAAAACCAACGAATCTTCTTTTTATACCATTTTAACTTGTTAAATCTTTTAAAATTTTCTTAAATACTATTTTAATGCTCATAAATATCGCTTCGACACACCCAATGCCGTTTTCGGTATCCGATGAGATCGGATATTTTTGAAAAATTTCATTAACTGCTCGAAAATGACAGAGATCATCCGCTTAATGGGTTACGTGTCGGAATTATTGGGTCGATTGCGTCTTGGACCGAAGTCGATGTTGGGAGTGCGTAACTCCACCTCCAAATAGAATGCACATTACCAATTCAGAACCCATTTTGGTTGATTCTTCACCTTCACATTTTACCAACACATCTTGTTGTTGGGATATTTACCCAATAATACTTTCGTGTGATGAAGATGAGAATTAGAAATTAGTAATAAAAAAGAATTTTCTTATATTAAGAAAGGGATTTTACAAAGGTGGTTTTATTTGTGGAGAACTCTTTTGTATTTCTTTCTTGGATTGTTGTTACAAATGACACCCAACACTCCTATTTATACTAGTGGTGGGTGAGTACTAAAATATCTAAACCACTTTCTCATCTTATCCACTTATCTAGATAAGCCTTATCCACTTATCTAGATAAGCTTTATCCACTTATCTAGATAAGCCTTATCCACTAATCTAGATCAGCCTTATCCACTTATCTTAGATAAGTCTTATCCTCTTTTCTAATTAATCATTATCCTTATCTAATTCTATAGAAAATTCCTTTTTCTTCATAACTCTAAATTTTCCTTATTTTTATATTTGGACTTTACTGGAGCTAATAATTATGTTCATTATTTGGGCTAATGGAGGGAATATCCAACAATCTCCTCCTTCCCGACTTAGCTCGAGGTTGTCACGATACCGATGCCTTCACAGCAAGCTTCAAACTTTTTGATCGGTAATACTTTGGTCATAATGTCTGACCAATTCTTCTCTGTGTGTACTTTGTCGAGATGCATAAGTCTCTCTTCGAGAACTTTTCGGATCTAGTGATGTCGAATATCGATGTGCTTCGAACGGGAGTGCAAGGTTGAATTCTTTGCTAAGTGAATAGCACTTTGGTTATCACATAACATAATATACTTCTCTTGCTTTATTCCCAACTCAAGTAAGAAGTTCTTCATCCACAACATCTCCTTGCAAGCTTCACTGACTGCGATATATTCTGCTTCAGTGGTAGACAAAGCAACACACTTTTGTAGCTTTGATTGCCAAGAAACAGCCCCCCCTGCAAAGGTAGTTACACATCCTGATGTTGATTTCCTAAAATCTTTGTCCCCCGCCCAATCTGCATCGCTATAGCCCATCAACTCAAGCTTCCCTTTACCAAAGCAAAGACACCTTTTAGTTGTGCCTCGTAGATAGCGGAGAATCCATTTAACTACTTTCCAATGCTCTTTCCCCGGATTAGCTAGAAAGCGACTCACAACTCCGACTGCATAGGCAATATCAGGTCTAGTACACATCATAGCATACATAAGACTACCGACTACGGATGCATATGGAGTAATTCTCATTTCCTCTTTTTCCTTCTCATTTCCTTTTTTTCCTTCTCATTTGTTGGACATTGCTCTGAACTTAACTTGAAATACACCGACTTTGCTTTGTGCATGTTGAATCTCTCCAACACTTTTTCAATACATCGTTCTTGGGATAGCCATAACAATTTTCTCGATCTATCACAAGTGATCTTCATCCCAAGAATTTGTTTTGCTGGTCCCAAGTTTTTCATTGCAAAACATTTGTTTAAGTCTTTCTTTAGAGCATCTATCTTGGTGCGGTCATGGCCTACAATCAGCATGTCATCAACATATAGCAAAAGTATGAGAAAGTCACCACCATCGTACCTTTTTATGAAGACACAATGGTCATTCATGGTTTTCTTGAAGTCATGATCTACCATGAAGGATTCAAACTTCTTGTACCATTGTCTTGGAGCTTGTTTGAGACCATAAAGACTTTTCTTTAGTCGACACACCAAATTTTCTTTGTTTGGGACCTTAAAACCTTCAGGCTACTCCATGTAGATCTCCTCTTTTAGATCACCATGCAAGAATGCGGTCTTGACATCAAGTTGTTCAATCTCCAAGCCTAAAACAGCTGCTAAGCCAAGAACAACTTGGATAGAGGACATCTTTACTACTGGAGAGAAAATTTCTTCAAAATCTATGCCTTTCTTTTGGTTAAATCCTTTCACGACCAACCAGGATTTATATCTTGGTTTTGAGCTTCCATCTTCAGACTTTATCCAATATACTCATTTGTTCTTTAGAGCTCTTTTCCCTTTTGGTAACTTCACAAGCTCGAATGTGTGATTCTCATGCAAGAATTGCATTTCTTCTTGCATGGCTTTTAACCATTCATCTTTATACCTGTCAGCAATGACCTCCTTATAGCTTTGAGCCTCTTCCTCATCCGTAAGGGTCACATACTCATCTGGAGTATATCTTCTAGATGGTATCAATCCTCTAGTTGAGCATCTTAGTTCAGGCTCTGGAAGAACGTCATGCTCTTCTTCTTCGGTATCATGATCATTATGATTAGAGATAGTGTCACCTTCTTCAGGGTCAACTTCATCATTCTCCACTGCTTCTTCTGATTCATTATGCGATTGATGAGGTTATGCATTTTTACTAAACCTTAATTTTGGTTTTTCCGATCTCTAAATATCTTCGATTTTCTGATTCTAGAAGAACACAACATCCCGACTTCTGACGATTTTTCTATTTATCGGATCCTAAAGTCGATAACCAAATTCGTCTCTTGGCGATCCAAGATAGATACACTCCTTTGACTTTGAGTTAAGTTTAACTCGTTCATCTTTAGGAATATGGACGAAAGCTCTACACCCAAATACCTTTAAATGGTTGTAAGAGACTTTCTTTTTGGACCAGACTTCCTTGGGTATTTCACCATCCAAGGGAACTGATGGAGTGAGGTTGATGATGTCAACCGCGGTCCTTATCGCTTCTCCCCAAAATGACTTGGGTAGTTTTGCATGAGAGAGCATACAATGAACTCTTTCTCCGATCGTACGATTCATTCTTTCAGCAATACCATTTAATTGTGGTGTCTTAGGTGGAGTCTTTTCCATCCTGATTCCATGAGTTTTGCATAATGTCTCGAAGGGACCTCTGTACTCACCACCATTATCTGATCGGACACATTTGAGTTTTTGACATGTGCTTCTTTCCACTTGAGCTACAAACTCCTTGAAAGCATCAAGAACTTGATCTTTCGATTTTAACAAGTGAACCCATACTTTCCTTGAGTGATCATCAATGAAAGTGATGAAATATGATGCACCACCAATGGATTTCTCAGACATGGAGCATACGTCGGTATGCACAAGATCAAGAATGTGCTTTCTTCTCATAGATATGGAAGATCGTTGAAAAGCAACCCTATGTTGTTTTCCAGCTAAGCAATCAATACATGGTTCAAGGGATGTACCTTTCATATCAGGGAGGAGTTTCTTTTGAGCAAGGATATTTAAACCCTTTTCGCTCATGTGCGCTAGTCTCTGATGCCATATCTCTATGTCATCACTTGCAACATTTACTTCCTCCTTCCATAGCTTAGCTTGTGTCACATATAATGATCCTTCTTTCTTTCCTCGAGCCATGATCAAGCTTCCTTTGGTTAACTTTCACTTGCCTTCACCAAAATGGTTTCCCATACCAGCATCATCAAGCTTTCCAGTTGATTAAGCCGCATGTCTGGAACATGCCTCACATCTTTAAGAACAAGTTTACATCCCATGTTTGATGTGAGAACGACATTCCCCTTTCCAACAATTTTGCTTCTTCCTTGATTTCCCATTTGAACATTACCAAATTCACCACATTGGTAGGTTGTGAATAAGCTTCTATAGGGGGTGACATGAAAGGAAGCACCAGATTCGATGATCCATGAAGTATCATTAGAGGCGATGTTTAGTAGATTGCATTCTCCAATGATATATACATCCTTATCCTCATCTTCAACAATGGTGGTGGTCTTGTCATCATGCCTTTTTGTAAGATTCAATCGATCCGGCTTGACGTTACCCGCATGTTGATTTTTCTTGAAAAACCAACATTCTGATTTTCGGTAACCCAGTTTTCCACAATAATAGCAAGTAACTCTAAGACGCGATTTGGATCGTCCTCGAGATTGGTCTCGACCTCAGCTTCTATTATGTCCACGTGTTTTGTCTCTACCTCTTCTATTTATAATGTTTGCCTCCGACTGAGTGATTGAACCTCGTTCTTCCTCTTGGTTTTTTCATTTATAAAGCTATCATTGACGGTATCCATGGTAAGCTTTCCCTCTGGTGCTGAATTGCTGAGAGTGACAACTAGTGTGTCCCAACTCTTTGGTAGGGAGCTGAGGAGTAAAAGGGCTTGCATCTCATCTTCGACCTTCATGTCGACCTTGTTAAGCTGATTTACGAGCCCCTTGAAATTATTCAAGTGCTCCATCATACTTTGACCATCCTTATACTCCAACTTTACCAACCGTCAAACAAGGAGGCTTTGTTTCGAGGTGTTTTCTTTTGTATCATGGATTCAAGTTTTGTCCATAACTCAAAAGCATTGGTGTAAGTAGAGACGTGTTCGAAAAGAGTTTGATGGATGTACTTATGAATTACAGCGACTGCTTTTCGATTAAAAATCTCCCATGTCTTATCATCCTTTCCTTCCGGCTTGTCTTTCATGGTGATGAGTTCGTACAAATCCTTGAAATAAAGGTGATCTTCCATCATCGACTTCCAATAGGAGTAGTTCTTTGTTGTAAGTTTGAACATGTCACCTTCAACGGTAACGGTAGCCTCCATCTTGATACGCACGAGTTATCGATGTTTTAAGCCAACCTAGCTCTGATACCAATTGTTGAAATATTTGCCCAATAATACTTTCGTATGATGAAGATGGGAATTAGAAACTAGTAATAGAAAGAGAACTTTCTTATATTAGGAAAGGGATTTTACAAAGGTGGTTTTATTTGTGGAGAACTCTTTTGTATTTCTTTCTAGTATTGTTGTTACAAATGGCACTCAACACTCCTATTTATACTAGTGGTGGGTGAGTACTAAAATATCTAAAACACTCTCTCATCTTATCCACTTATCTAGATAAGCCTTATCCACTTATCTAGATAAGCCTTATCCACTTATCTAGATAAGCCTTATCCACTTATCTAGATAAGCCTTATCCACTTATCTAGATAAGCCTTATCCACTTATCTAGATAAGCCTTATCCACTTATCTAGATAAGCCTTATCCACTTATCTAGATATTATCCAATTTATCCACTTATCTGAGATAATCCACTCATCTAGATCTTTCCACTTATAGATATCCACTCTTATCCATTCAGATTCTATCCACTCATCAGATATCCACTCATCCATGTAGATATGATTCCAGGGATAGGCGACAGTGATAAATCCATCCAGATAAGCTGACATCATCAACCTTATCCACTCATCACGCAAGCGAATATCCAGATATCCACTCATCTAGATAAGCCTTATCCACTCATCAGATAGATATCCAGATAAGCCTTATCCACTTATCTAGATAAGCCTTATCCACGATAAGCCTTATCCACTCATCTAGATAAGCCTTATCCACTCATCTAGATAAGCCTTATCCACTCATCTAGATAAGCCTTATCCACTCATCTAGATAAGCCTTATCCACTCATCTAGATAAGCCTTATCCACTCATCTAGATAAGCCTTATCCACTCATCTAGATAAGCCTTATCCACTCATCTAGGTAAGCCTTATCCACTCATCTAGATAAGCCTTATCCACTCATCTAGATAAGCCTTATCCACTCATCTAGATAAGCCTTATCCACTCATCTAGATAAGCCTTATCCACTCATCTAGATAAGCCTTATCCACTCATCTAGATAAGCCTTATCCACTTATCTTAGATAAGTCTTATACTCTTTTCTAATTAATCCTTATTCTTATCTAATTCTATAGATAATTTTTTTTATTCATAATTCTAAATTTTCTTTATTCTTATATTTGAGTTTTACTTGGGCTAATAATTAAGTTTATTATTTGGGCTAATGGAGGGAATATCCAAACACTTGTTTCCTTGAATTCAACTCTTTGCCTATTGATCGATTTGTTGCATTAATAGTGACAAAAGCAGTAGCAATTGTGGATCCTGAAGTTGGATACACATTGCTTTTAATTGAAGTTATCCCGAGATTCAAACGAGGCAGCGGGTTTATCTGAGTACTCAGGCATATCTGCCTTATTTTCACCATTCTCAACATTAATAAAGACTAAACTAGATTATTGACAGACCTCCACTAAATGATAAGTAGCTTCATGAGACGATATAATACCCAAGTTTTCCATATTCTTGCTCTTTTTTCCTTTACGGATTATACCAATATTATCTGTGTATAGGTTTCTTTTATATGCTGAAGATGTTCTTCCACTAAGGACACCCAACTCCTCACTCTCTACCGGCAGATGCATTTTTTTGATAAAAACACATAGTATATTATTCTTAAGATAATAAAAAAGTGCAGTCGACTAAAATAGTAATTTTAAAAAAAAATTGTTCACGAGTTCTAACAGTGCTGCAGAAGGAAATAAATGTTGGAGAAGATCACATCCATGAGCTCGATTAGTTGAAAAAAGGTAAGGGTATTTAATATGTTTCTTACATAACTTTTGTTTTGGTAATTCTAGTTCCATTTTCAGTTAGAAAATATCAACTACCTCATACATGTTATTCATCAGAGAAGTTTGTTTCAACTTTCATCCTCCCAAAAAACAATATTGAAGACTCTTCCAATATGTTAAGTTATGTAAAATAATCAAATATCATTTACATAAAATAGTTAACTTCGAAGAAATCTACAGCTCATGATGTATCATGCATGTGTAACACTAAAAACCTATACTATAATATGATTAACACTGAAAATGTTTGAGTTATTTGAAAAATAACAGAAAAAAGAAAATACGGAATTAATATTTTAACCCATTTTTAACCGGTATTAACCCCGCTAACGTATAATACACAATTTATATTATATAAAGTATAGTATGTAAGCAATTATTATTAAGTTTTTCAAAGTATATTTGTATCAAATTTTACTTCAGTGGCCCCTACTGGCAATTAACTCCATTTCGGCTACAGATATACGAATACACAAATACTTTGAAAAAGTGAGAAAAAAAGAATAATGTGATTGTAATGAGTTTTTTGCAAGAAATTTGAATAAGCATATAGGAGAAGGTGGAAAGCCTATGAATAAAAGTCAAAAAAAACTGATACAATAGAGTCTCATTTCGATAAGATAAAAAATTGATCAAAAAAATTCAACAATTTCTAGCCGGTATTAAACTAGTTAGCGTATAAAATTCACTTTAAACTAGTTAGAGAACTATTTACTATTCAATATTAAATTATAAAAGTCATTTTAGTTGACTACGGATTTAACTTCCAAGGGACCCACTTTCAATTGATAATATAACAGCAAATATCCGTATACAAATATATTTTGGAGAAAAAAACAAAAGCAAAATTGTGATTTTCAAAAATAGAAAGTCATATAGAGGAATCATATGACTAAAAGTAAAGAAAAAAAACTAATACAATACCTTACATTTAGATAAGGACAAAAAATGTTAAAAAGCCTCACACACAATGCAGCACACACAGTAATAATTCCATTTTTTATAGATGCAATTGGATAAGGAAAGAGAAATTACAGTTTTTGCCTACAATTGATTGGTTGTCCAAAAAATCATTGACATATATTTTTCATATTGGTAGGTACAACAAATTCTTAGCAATGGTTCTACTAGTGAGACTACATCGCGGACATTGGAAAACAATCTAATGGCATTTGAAAATTCCACAAAGAAAATATTCACCAAATGGAAGTTGTACTAGTGCCACATAACACAACATATTTGATACTTGAAGAACGGGTGAAAACGCATTGCCTTATCGATAAAAATGTTCCGATTGCAATGACATTCCAAATGCCGGAATGGATGATGACAGAAGAAGACATGCGTACACCACCTATTAACATAGAAACAAATGGGGATGCTGAGTTAATCATGGATTTGAGGGTTGATCATTTCTTACTAGACCTTTATGTGACAGTAGGTGAGGAAACAATTCAACAATACAGATCATATTTAACAGTTACAAGTAATGTTGGAGGTACACAAAACTTTATTGGCATTCACGATTATGATTTGTACGAAAACGACTCCGAATTCCATGGTACAATTTCTGGACATATGTACATATAAGAATTGATATAAACAAGAAATGTTGATTCTTTGACAATTTTCATGTAGGATTGCTAAGCCGTAACCAGTTATTCCCCATGAGCTTGTCCGTTCTTCAAGAAGTTCTAACCAAAAATGAACTCACTCACTTACAAGATTCTTATAGAGAAATCTTAGAAAGGGTGACATCTACTTTTACAGGAAGAGCTTTGGAGGGAAAATTTCAGTCAACTGGATCGTCTATAAACGTTATATGATCCGACACCCCTCCAAGTATCCGGGAGGACATAGATTTGTTTTTGCGTAACAATGATCAAGAAGAGATGCAGACGGGTGATATACTACCAACATTTCATTTGGCCTCTGCCGAGGGCCAAGGTAATATATATAAAATAGTATATTCCCAATTATATAACATATAGTATAATATTTTATTTACACGTTTCAATACTTATTGTAGGAGATTCTTTCGAAGGAAGGGAGACGGAAAACCCTATATTGAACAAGGGGAAGGGACCAATGGTTGAAAAAGGTAGACCAAGCGAGCCATACCTTGGACTAACAATAGGCAGAGAATCCATTGAGATCAGAAAAGAACCAATTGAAACCCCACGAAACGTTAAGACCCTGGTAAAGGAACCGGATTGTGATGGTATGTTATTCAATAATTTTAATATTATATCTGTAAATATATTATTACCGTTTACAACTATACTGTCAAAATTATTTTTGGTTCTAGAACCAAGGTTATTTTTGCACGAGCCGAACGACTTGTATGTGGGGGATGGTATTCAAAGATCGACACGCATTCAAGAATCATTTAGCCATGTACGCAATACGACATAAGTTCACTTACAAAAACACTCGATCAACTCCAAATATGATGATACTTGAGTGCACCAGAAAATCTTGCGTATAGCGGGTATACGCACTAAAGATGTTGGAGTCAGATTGGTAAGATTAAATCAATAGATAAAATGTTTTTTACACCTGGGTAAAATATTTATTTCATAATGATTTCTGTTATAGGTATCAAATTAGGCGAGTCCATGGACAACACACTTGTAGTGTCGACGAGCGTATCAGCTATCAGAACCAAGCATCTTCCACACTGATTGGAAAAATAGTGAAGCGTAGATACAATGAACAAGGGACTGGACCACGTCCAAACGAGCTCTGGGAGATAATGAGAGGAGAACATGATGTCCATATCTCTTACTTGAAAGCATGGAAGTCACGAAAAATAGTGTTGGATATGGATATCGATGGATAATGCACGTCTTACAGGTTGTTACCGTCATACCTTCAGCATCTACTAAAGTCAAATCCAGATTCAATTGTGTCCACGGAGTCAGTTTACGACGAAGAGGTAGGAAATCGATTCAAATATTTGTTTGTTGCACTTGGGGCAAGTGTAAAGGGATATCCTTACTTGCGGAAAGTTGTCATCATTGACAGAACCCAACTCATAGGAAAATACGCTGGTTGTCTCCTAACCGCAAGCTTGGAAGATGGCAACTACCAAATCTTCCCATTAGCATTCGGCATTGTGGACGGTGAAAACGACCAGTCATGGGAATGGTTCTTCGAGAAGTTGCGGGATATCATCCCTGATAATAGCGAAATTTTTTTTGTATTGGACCGACATTCTTCATTATACTCTTCCCTACGAGAGGTACCACATTATTTTAAAGTTTTCAATACTCTGTTGATCTTAAATTGTATCAGTATTTTTAAGCATCTAAAAGATTATAAATCTGATAACATTCAATGTAAATTTATTAGGTGTACCCCCGCTGTGGACATTGCGCTTGCATTGTTCATCTACAGCGGAACATCCGGATGACATTTAAAGCTAAGAACCTTTGTTTCTTGGTCTCAAAGGCTGCTCGGGCATACAGTAGATCGGACTTCTACACATACTTCAATGAAATTAAAAAGACAAGCCAACCTTGCGCGGAATACTTATACCAGATAGGTTTTGAACATTGGGCAATGTCACACTTTAACGGGGTCCGTTACAACCTAATGACGAGTAATAACGCAGAGTCACTGAATTCAATACTAAGGTGTGCACGGGAATTGCCGATTATTTAGTTATTGGATTTCATCCGAACAACCATGATTACGTGGTTCGCATTCCGTCGTGAGGCTTCAGCCAGCGCTACAACAACGATAACACCAAAAGTGTATGAATTTGTCACAAGGAATTTTGAAGAATCATCTGGTTTTTCAGTATGTGTGTTAAAGAATAATGAGTACGAAATAAATGAAAAGGAGGGTGGGGTTTATGTCGTAAGTTTGGAGAAAAAGACATGCACATGTTGCGAGTTTCAAAAGTTACTGATCCCTTGTTGCCACGCTGTATGTGCGACCGTCAATGCAAAAATTGAAGTGGACAGTTTAGTAGCACCGGAAAATACCGTGGAGTATTAGAAGCAAGCTTACAAAGAAACCATTTATCCAACAACGGATATGGAGACAATTAATTCCGAAGAGAGTGAGACATCAGAAGACATTTTCCACCCACCATGCACAAAAAGATCTCTTGTACGTCCAAGGAAAAAAAGAATCCCATCTCGTGGGAGCTAATGGTATGATCATTATATATGCAATAGATTTGTTAGCAATGATATAATATCTTAACACGTAACTCTTATATTATATTGAAGAAGAATATGGCAGTAAGAGGAAAACATGTTGTAGCCGATGCGGAGGAAGCGGTCACAATCGTGCAACATGCAAGGAACCGATATAATCAAGCAAGCTGGGGAATAAAACGGGAAGATGGTTGAACATTTTGTAAGTAAACCACGCAACTAAAAAATGGGAGTGGCCTTGTCTTTTGTTTGTGAGATATTATGTACATACATCAAAGCCAATAAACTAAAACTCTATGTTAATTACGCTTATTTTGAGGGATGTATGCATTAAATGTGTATAATGAACTTAAACACTTGTTATATTCGATGCTATTTAGTATAAATCACTATCAAAACGTTTTATAACTGTCAACTCCATTAATACACAATAACAAAAAATTTATCAAACAACTGGAAAATGAATTTCTAATATAGAAAAATAAAATTACATCCATAGTTTTTCAACAAGCAAACCAGATAATAAAAAATATTCATTGTGTGTAACATAAAACGTAAAGGTTAAGAATGAGGTTTTCAAACATAACATACATCATGAGAAAATGAAATCAAATAAGTGCTCAAACGGGGCCAACAAACAACTCAAAGAAAAGAACAACCAATTTTTGGGCTTCAGCCGTAAGAACCTCGGGTGTAACATTCTTGCATCCATCAAACCCAAACATGCCATGCGCTTGCATAACCAAGATAGATGTTACACCAGAATCTGTATGTGCAACATTCTGAGGTATACCAGGGACCCTTTGAACAGTAATCTTTGTTGGGATAAGATCCTCATCATCACTAACAGCTTGCCGAAGTATGAATGGCAGCATCTTCACAATTGGCATAAGGTCTTTTTTGATGAGGCTAAGACTACGAAATGAAGTGTTGCAATCCAATACATGGAGAATCACATCGTTTAAATCAACGCAAATACCTATCTAATACTGCCTGTCAAAGTTGAAAGGGAAATAAAGACGTTTAGAAAGGTCGACCCTAGTAACTAATTCATCAAAATAAAGCAGACTGGAATTTAAACTTCTCTTTGTCTTTGTTTGCAATCTTTGCAAATTTCGTGTACTGTGAGGAAATGCATGCAACAAACTCAGTGTCGTAGAACCCATAATCATATCCCGGATTTGCAACTTTGTAGTTATCATAAGCCATGCGTGTGTATAGCATAAGTGAATCAATTGTCTGTAACAAACAAAAATAACAAATAAATATCATATTAACATTAAGTAGGAGAAGAAAAAGTTAGAATCAATAACATTGAAATCTATGACGGACATTCTCTCCGCAAACGAACATATATCCATATTGGTAACATATGTACCATTGCCAAGAGGGATTTCACTGAAAAATCATAGAATTATTGTAACAAAATTATTGTGAAACACATAAATATAGTAAGATTCTAATCAATTCACCATGTAGATGCCATGTTTTCATAAAGAGACGCAAACTTGGCAGTGTAGTCTACAGATATGTCAACTCCAAATTGATTCTCATCTTCACTAATTGAAGATAACTTAAAAGAAACCAATTCAGTATGGACAGTCACATGACCAGTCATAATCTTCTTACTCTTACGAGTAGCATGACTAGAGTATTCAACATTTGAATTACCAGCAACATTCTGTTCATTTTCCTGTAACAAAAAAATAATAACCAAAGGACCATATCAACAATAGATTATGATGTTAATAACGACAATTAAAAGAGTAATATCATAAAGATCATATAAAATAGATTAAGAATAGACCTCAACAACAGCATCACTAACAACAGCCTTCCCTCGATCCACGGATCGACCAGACATCATCGGTGTATCATGAGAATTGACGTTAGCATCTAAATCCTAGAATATCGTGACAAAATATTCATAACAGATACAAATCAAAGTAGCATATAACGCTTTAATCATTTCATAATTTTATAAAGATTTGCATACCTCTCCACGATCAACCTCAACATTCGCATCAACATCCATACCTTCAACCTGCACATCATATATGAAAAATATTGATAAAAGAAACCATCACCAAAATACAGAATTGGTTGATAACACTTAATTTGTGTTGTAAAATATCTGATTCAACCCAACAAATTTAGGTACGTTTAATGAATAATATGATAAACCTCATCTACTTCTACTTCATACCTCATCACCATGACCATCATTGTCATTTACATTGTCATTAACTTCCTCGTTATCGTTGCATTGAGCATTCATATCTAAATACTATATATATAAATAAAAAATTAATAAAGAAGTTCACACATAGAGGAACAAGTGAAATGGAATTACTTAAAAATTCATTGTGCTGGGTCGTATCAACAGTAGTGGGTTCCTCCAGAACAACGCCTTTGTCTGATCCAACTTGACTACCATTTGCCGTGTTGGGACCTTGTAGAGCACATTTACCCGAATACAATGACAAAAATTCAGAGAGGCCAGTGAGAATAGAATCATGCATCATATTAACCCTAGTTTCCAGGATAGAAATCAGTGCTTCCTCTATCGGCTTCACAACTTCTTTTGTCTTCTCAACAACCCTAGAAACAATTTGGTTAGATATCGCTTGATAACTTATCGATGATCCTCCCACATCCGACGATTTTTCAGAATCTTTTTGTTTCTGGGTTTTTTTCTTTAATTTCTCCTCACACATTGCAACAAGATCCAAAGCAGTAATGCCACCACGAGACATATCATTGCAGAACTCAAAATCAGTACCAACCAACCCCACCATCTCATTCACTCTCTCATTCTCTTCTTCATCAAACCACTCAGCCTCTTCTTCATCAATTTCATCATCATCCTCTTGGTCAATTATAGACTGCACAGTGACCTACAAAGATTAGTTAGACTTGTTAGCGTATAACAGTTAAAAGGGTATGTGGGATATTGTAGTATAACAATATCATTAAGTTATAATGAACATGTTACACACGCAAAATGGAAATTAACAACTATGATATATGTATTGATAATAATCCAAAATAATAACCTGGCAGTTGGTGTCCAAAGCTCTAACATGATTAGGGCTGATTATTGGGAGGTTAGCAGCCTCGCTCGATTCCTCCTCTGAAGCAGAATCAGAATCCGAATCTTTTGGAACATAAATTGGTGTATCCGTTATATCAGGAGCAGCAGCAGCTAACACAAGTTGTAACGGGTGAAAAAAATCTTTAACAACTAAAGACGCTTAGGACAGTGATATGGGATCTTTGTCTTTAATACTAGACATGCTCATATCAAATGCAAGACGGCCCCATGGGTAATCAAAAAAAGGTAGACATATCCCTGGCCAATTCCGCATGAGATTTCGACAGCTTGAGAATGTGTGAAGTAGGGACAAGAACACCAGCAATAATAGCAAGATAAGCAAGCTTCAACCTTGTTTCAGGATTTACGACGACTCTCTTCTTCAGCATCGACGTAACATGTTCAACTGTAATACTCTTCGTGTTGGAAAAAAGAAAATAACACTAGGGGTGCATTTCACCAGTCATCTTTCTCTTCCCGGATTTTTTCTCTTTCACCAGATATTTACCACATGGTAAAGCGGTTACAATAGCAAATTCACACAAATAGTAGCTCACAGACTTTCCAGCAAATAGGAACCATATCTCATGCTTCTTTTTGACTTCAATTTGCCTTGTAAGCATGAAATGGCCGAGCCTTCCAGAGTAAATCGGCTTCTCACAAATTGAAATAAATTTACGAAATGGAGAATTCCTAATTTTGTCAGCTTCCTCCTCATCAAGCGAACTAAGAATCTTCTTTATTCGCCATGATGTATGATAAACATTTACTTTTTGTCCTTCTGGTTCTTCACCTTACGCAAACAGTCTTGGCGGGAAGTTGTGATTAGATTCCTGAAAAATGTCAACATGATAACACAACATATTAGCATATAAAAATGATGTTAGTCCTATTACTGGCATAATAGAATATAACAAAAAAAATATAACTAATGCATCGAAAATGACCATAACACATTCAAAATAAATGCCGTTCCAGTAATAGTTACATAATACCAAAAAGAATAGCAAACAAACATTAACATATAATAAAAAAATGTTATCAGCATGATATCAAATGCACATGAATTGAAAATTTTATAAAATACAATGAATGTCAAAACAGTAGAGACCATATAACAGACAAAATTTATACAATTCTTAAGAATAGGAGATAGTTTAGAATCGGGAAACATATTCTAAATTAGATGAAATCAAAATATTTTGACTTATTTTATTTGGAGAATCATTCAATACGGGACCATTAGTAGAATATTTACATCTAAAAGGCAATTTCAAAAAAAAAATCAATGCCCAAAATACTATTAAAATTTATGAAATAGCTAACATTGAAAAAGAAACATATAAAATATCATAAAATTAAAAACTATCGATTAACTAGTGAAAATGCGTATAGCATGGAAAATTATCAAAACATTAAAAAAATTTCACAAAAACAAATTACTAAAAACAGAAAATAAATTTCAAACCAAAACACGTAAAACACCATGTGTAGATAATAAATCTAAAATTAATTAAAAAAATCGGGAAAAATTGATTAACAAAACTTGGAAAAAAAAACGTAATATGCCAAAAATCTAAAAAATAGAATAACTGAAAAATACCAAAAACCGTTTGAAAAATGCACAAACTCGGAAAAAAATTGTAATATCTATAAAATACACAAAACCGTTTGAAAAATCGAAAAAATCTAAAATCTATAAAATACACAACCGTTTGAAATAAACAAAAACTCGAAGAAAAAAAAGAATACAACCGTAGTCCAATTTTAAACGAAAGGAAAAAATTGAAGCAAAAAAAAACTCCAAAAATGCCATAAATCGATAAAAGGAGAGTATCAAAAATCACCCAAATCGTGAAAAACACAAAGGCAGTTGCAGAAAAAACCTAAAAAAAGCCATACATCGCAGAAAATTGAAGATCGATATGGTAAAAACTGCCACGAGATTTTAAGGGAACCTAAAAATTGAAGCGCAACAAAAATCTTTTATGAAATCAACTTTTCTGCATGTATACAAACGATTGTGACTGTTAAATATCGTACAGAACTCGAATACCGAATGCAAATAGTTGAAACGAAGCTTGAAAAATAGCAAATAAACAAAATAGTAAATTAGAACAACAGATTTGTCCGCAAAATAACTCATGTTTATGAAAAATGTCGTGAGAACAAGATAAACTAACCGGGTTCGGGGTGCATTATTGCCGGAAACCATTTTTTCGGCGATGGAAGCGATGGAGAAATTTCGGGAAACGAGAGAATCGAGTGAGGGTGTCGAAACAAGAGAGAGAAAATATAGAAAAAAATGAAAGAAAAATCCAAACAAACTCTCTCTCTTCCTTTAAATATAAAATAAAATGATGTGATTTAAACTGAACTGACACACCTAGTCGAATAGGTGTCAGTTAGCAACAGTCTATAACCGCTCAACGATAGGGGTGATATCGGACTTCAATTAAATGAACAGTAGCAAAACCTTCTCTTTGTTATTTCTTATCTATCCAAATTTCACTATATATATTATAATTTTAAATTGAATATATCTCTAAACTTTATAGTTATCTACAAGCATATATATATACATATATATAATCTTCAGATATCAATATAATAATAGTTTTCTCACATATTTATTATCACATATTTTATTTTATTCACAAATATTTTACAGAGGGGAGAAAAAGACAATAAACAATAAAATTTTTGAAAATAAAATAAAATAATTCACTTTTTAGGTAACAACGATTTCAACTAATTCCATATATAAAACCTTAAAAATCCAACTAGTTACATTACTGGTAATTTTGTAAGTAATTATCCAGAAGTTGAAATCCAACTATTTACATCATTATTTTATAATAATAAAATTTCTAAATATCATACAAATTTTAGTCTAGTAATATATAAGGCATATGTTTGTTATTGAAAACGCTTCATTGATAGCCACGACAATTAATTTATGAAAGTGAAGCTGTTAGTGAGTTTTACAAATCCCTAATATATTATTTGAGAAACTTTTTAACAAACTAACCTTATCATTACGTGTTAATAACAAAAATACCATGCTGACGTGTCAACACTATAACGATTTTCAGCTTAAATATATAAAAAGGTTTAAGTTACTAGAATAATTACAATACATGCCATTGATATTAATTTGGTTAGAGAATCAATATATTTTATTCAACTAACCAAAAAATAGTATTACATTTGCAAAAAAATAATTTTTATTTTTAAAAATTTTAATACGTTAATTTATAAATAATTTCAAATAAATATAAATAGATTTAAGTTATGAACTAATTCTTAATATATTATTTGAGAAACAATTTAAGAAAATGACTTTGCTCTCACGTGTTATTAACAGACATAATATATTTACGTTTCATCATTACAAGAAATTTTAAATAAATATATAAATAGGCTTAACTTATTCAAATAATTACAATATATAGCATTATTATTACTTTGGTTAGAGTATTAATATATTTTATTAAAATAACCAAAAATACTATTAAATTCATTAAAAATAATTATTTTTCTTTTCTTAATTTATATATACAAAATTAATGTTTAAAGTAATTTTAAATAAAAGTTAAAATTATATAAATATTTAATTTATATTTACTAATAAAATATAATTTACGAATATTTTTTCCCACGCATGGCGTGGGTATAAATCTAGTACAATAGTTGTTTGAAGAGATCTTGTATCAATGGAAAACTAGTACAGTTGGTACAAAAAGCCGTATATAAGCCTATGATGACATGGAACTAAATTAAAGAGTTGAAGTGTTGCCACAATTAACTTAAACGACCTAAGAGTAGGTCTCTCAAACGAGTTAGACCCGCTCCATCTGACCCGCCCCGCGATGGGTTACAAATTTTTTTCCGTAAATTTTTTTTATCCGCGAAATTCGCGAATCAATTTTTTCATACTCGCATCCGTCCCGCATTAATTAAGCGGGTCTGGCGGTTTAGCGGGTGACCCGCTTCATTTTTAAAAAATTTAATAAATTTAATTAAAATAAAATATTTAATAAATTTAATTAAAATAAAATATTTAATAAATTTAATTAAACTAAAATATTTAATAAATTTATTTAAACTAAAATATTTAATAAATTTATTTAAACTAAAATATTTAATTAATTTATTTAAATTAAAATATTTAATAAATTTAATTAAAGTTTCTAAAAATATTTAAATAATTTAATTAAAATATTTAATAAAATTAATTTGTTTGGTTTTAAATTATTTTGGGCATAAATTAGTTGGGCCTCAAATGATTAATTAATTTGAGCCCAAAATTTGTGGGTAACCGCGAACCTACAAATTAAAAAGTTATAACCCGCACTCGTCCCGATCTAACTAATACTCGACTCGCACCCGCTCCGCAAATGAAATTTTTTTTTCACTCGACCTGCACTTGCCCCGGAGTGGATCAAACGGGACGGAACCCGTGGGTCAAGACTCATATTGACAGGCCTACCTAAGAAGTTGTAACTATGCCCGAGAAATATCACAAAATGAATATAATAGTTTTGAGAAATTTACTTATTGTTAGGAGAAGAAAAATAAAATCTTAATTTTGAATAGAGATTTGTATATCTTTCTTAAAAAGAAATTTTTACTAGAATTAATTACGACTTATTGAATATAAATAGACATATTGAGTTGATGAACACTATATGGAGAGAGTTTTTAAAAAGTTTTTTGAGCAAAACAAAAGGTTAAAAAAAAAAAATTTGTTCCAATGGTTCAAAAATTGGATTGTAATTTTGTGAACGTGTGATTTAACAAGTCAATGTGTTTTAAACTTGTTAAAAAAAAATTTATGTGAGATGTGGAAGTGAATATAAAAAGATTTTCTAATAATATAGACGCCTTAAGAAAATATGTTGTATCACTTTTTAACATAGTTTTATGTATTAGTTGTTTTCCCATTTTCAATTTAAAGTTTGGTTTGTAAAAAAAATGAAGCCCAGTGGGTGAGAGACACAATTTTGCAAAGATTTTTTTAGGATGGTCCTATCATTTTCAACTGTGCTCATGAATAGGTAGGTGTAGTTAAAAAAAAAAAATAAGACCATGTAAATTCATAATTGTTCACTTTAAAAGTTATCAAACCGAACCCATACATACCTAACAGTAAAACCAATTTGCTGTCACCAAAAGGTTTATGGACGGATATAATAAGGCCTAAAACTCTCATTCTAATGGTGCATTAATTTTCAGTCATCATTTTAAAAGGTTTATTTTGATTCATTTAAAATAGTTTTATTTTATTTGTGTTTTTATAATAAGGCCGAAAACTCTCCTCATTATCTTAAATTTTGTTTTGTTTTAAGAATGAGCTAATCCCAATTCGAATTACAGTGATCAAATTTGTAGCTTTTTAATATTTAACGAAGTTTCGTACTTGTGTACATTTACATTTATTAATCAATGAGAAAAGTCAACGTAAAAGAATGAAATTTATAACATTTATCAATCCAACAACCATTCGAATATTTTAAAAAGAATAGTCGAAAATGATAGAATTTTCGACTTTAATTTGCTTTGAAAACATTAATAAAGAATTACTAAAATTTCCAGTGATATGATGAACAAATAATAATAGAAAAAAGACATCAAAGTCGACGACTACTCTGTATCAATCTAATCCTTGAGAGACGACCGTTCAACGCTTCTGTGTTCTCTCTGCAACTTCATTGGCAGTTACCAAAAAAAAATAAAACTTTAATCCAAACCCAGAAAAAAAAACCTCTCAAACATTTCATCATAGATGGCGATCGCTTCAAAACCCAGAAAGCTGCTTCCTTTATTGATTATTATCGTCTTCCTCTGCTATTCTCCTTCGATGGCTGCAGATGAAGATGACATAAGATGCTTACGAGGACTTAAAACCTCTCTTACCGATCCTCAAGACGCGTTGAGGTCATGGAACTTCGAAAACTCTACTGTCGGATTCCTCTGTAATTTCGTTGGCGTGTCTTGTTGGAACAGTCAAGAGAATAGGGTTATCAATATTGAGCTTCGAGACATGGGTTTATCTGGTCGGATCCCAGATTCTCTCCAGTTCTGTGGGAGCTTACAGAAACTGGATCTCTCAAGCAATCGATTATCTGGTAACATCCCTCCAAAGTTGTGTGATTGGTTGCCGTTTTTGGTATCTCTTGATTTGTCGAACAACGAATTGAGCGGTGAGATTCCTCCTGATTTAGCAAAGTGTAGCTTCGTGAATTCTTTGGTTCTGTCTGATAACCGGTTATCTGGTCAAATTCCGGTTCAGTTATCTGCTTTGGGTAGATTAGGGAAGTTCTCTGTGTATAACAATGATCTAACAGGTCGCATTCCTTCTTTCTTTAATTCACCGAGTTATTCCTCTGATGATTTCAATGGGAATAAAGGTCTTTGTGGTCGTCCTTTATCTTCGAGTTGTGGAGGATTAAGCAAGAAGAATCTTGCGATTATTATTGCAGCTGGTGTCTTTGGTGCTGCTGCATCGATGTTGTTGGCTTTTGGGATATGGTGGTATTACCATTTAAAATGGACAAGAAGAAGGAGAAGTGGTTTAAACGAAGGAGGAGTTAGTAGTTTGGCCAAGAGACTTCGTAGCCATAAGCTTGCTCAGGTTTCTTTGTTTCAAAAGCCATTGGTTAAGGTTAAACTTGGGGATCTGATGGCTGCAACTAACAATTTCAGCTCGGAGAACATTATTGTTTCCACTAGGACAGGAACAACCTATAAGGCCCTTCTTCCGGATGGTTCAGGGCTTGCGGTCAAGCATTTGAGCACGTGTAAACTCGGGGAGAGGGAGTTTCGGTATGAGATGAATCAGCTGTCAGAGCTCCGTCACCCTAACTTAGCACCACTTCTTGGATTCTGCGTTGTGGAAGAAGAGAAGCTTCTTGTTTACAAGTACATGTCTAACGGGACGCTGCAGAGGTTGCTGGATTCAAACGAGGTTGAATTGGATTGGTCTACTCGGTTTAGGATCGGTTTAGGTGCTGCAAGGGGTTTGGCTTGGCTTCACCATGGATACAGGCCTCCTATACTTCACCAAAACATTTGCTCAAGTGTGATTCTCATTGATGAGGATTTTGATGCAAGAATTGTAGATTCCGGGCTTGCAAGGCTTATGGTTCCTGCGGATAACAATGAGAGCAGTTTCATGACTGGAGATTTAGGAGAGTTTGGGTATGTAGCTCCTGAGTATTCAACCACAATGCTAGCCTCACTTAAAGGCGATGTGTATGGACTCGGTGTTGTCCTCTTGGAGTTAGCCACAGGGCTAAAAGCTATCGGTGGCGGCCAAGGTTTCAAAGGGAATTTGGTTGATTGGGTTAAACAGCTTGAAAGCTCGGGAAAAATCACTGATGCATTCGATGAAAACATTCGAGGGAAAGGGCATGATGAAGAAATCTTGAAATTTGTTGAGATTGCTTGTAACTGTGTGACTTCAAGTCCTAAAGAAAGATGGTCAATGTTTCAGGCATACCAGTCACTGAAAGCTATTGCTCAGAGACAGTGTTACTCTTTCACTGAGCAAGACGATGACTTCCCTTTGATTTTCGACACACAAGACAACCATACCATGTGAAGTAAAAAGCTTATGGATGAGATTTACAGTGAGCATTTTCATGATTACATTATCTTGAGGAATTATTTGTGTATAATAAGTTATCAGATTTCTGTAATTTGGAAGATATAAATGACTTTTGTAGAGACTATGTTTATTGTAGTAAAAACAGAACTGTATATGCTATGTGTTATCTCTTTTGTCAAAGTCCTTAAGATATTTTGAAACATTGATTTTTGCTTTGTAGAGCAAAGTGTTTATTTCTTCTTTCTCTCTGCAAGTCATGAAAGAGTGACAAAGCAATTTTCACTACTTGTTTTCTTTTAAGAACAAAAATAAAGAGTTTATTTTTCTCTGCAGAATCTTACTTTAGGGTCTGCTTCTCGACACTGTCAAAATCAAATCCCAGAAAAAAGAAGCTAAAGAATTCAAGAAAGAGAAATTTGCATCTAAGGTCACTCATTTTGTAAGATGCTATCAAACATACAGAAGAATATAAAGATTCCCAAAGTTCAGAAGAACCCAAAACTGAAAAGAGATGTGATTCTAAAGTTGTGTATGGAGTCTCTTAGTTGTTGTAGTGGTGGAGATATATTACAACTACAAGATATATAAATTATAATAACATTTCAGTAATTTAAGGGGAAAATGATTTTTGAAAATAGAGCAACTTTAGTTAATGGTTTGCTTTGGCAGAGAAGAACACACAAAAAGCAAACTTTAAAGTTAATAGATTTAAAAAGAAAAGACAAACAAAAAAACATGAAGAAAACAGGAAAGAGAGAGTTAGATAAAGACATAAGCCTATAATAATTAATACAAATGCTATTACAAAAACCCTACAAAGCCCTTAATGTCTGCCTCAATCTTCTCTACACACCTTTCACTTTCTCAATCTTCAGACACAATGTTCTTAAAAGAAAAAAGAGACAAAGACTTCACCTTCCAAAATGCTAAACAGAAAGAAGAGACTTCACCTTGCAAAACAAAGCAATACTTCACAAGGTAAAGAGTTCATGCGTATGTCTGAATCTGAAGTTATCGATTGCCCCAGAAAAAAAAAAGTAGCTTCTTGACGTGGAAACACAATTGAAAGGTCGCGTAATTCTTCATTTACGTGTCTGAAAATGGTAGGAAAATTGAAAATGAAGGAGGACAAGATTGCCTACCATTCTCATCAACGTAGATATCAAGAGCCATATCATACTCTTGGTGGCCGTCTCGAAGTTTCTGCTTTCCTGAAGATGCAGTTTTGAAACAAAAGCTCAGTAAAGTTGAGTTATTTCTGCAGTAGAACCTTAACTAAAGTGGTCAAGTTCTTCACAAGTGCCTTTAATTCTCTCAAGGCATAGAAAGTAGAGAAAGAAGAAGCTAATATCTTTCAAAAAAGGAGTTCTTTAATGGGGGCAAAACGTACAGTGACACTGAAAAGAAGAAAAGAAGAAAAGAAGAAGAATTCTGCATGCTAATAATCTTTTTAGAAACCAGTGATTCTCGGTATCTGTGTAAAGTTACACCCAGGAATCTTGAATTGAGCAAAACCTAATATTCGAAGATTAGTTTTCTCGTATCAACGTACTGAAAGCCAACTTCAAAACAAAATTCTCAAAAGGCTTCCTTATCTCTGATAGCAAACTCAAACCAGTGAATGTAAACGATTGAAATTTAAGAGAAGATAAGAACCTGTTATGAATAGGATCAGGTCCATTTGGAACTTTTCGCTTGCTTGCATGAAACAGATTCACTTCATTACCACTAAACTGCAAAGTCTTGACCTTTTCTGTTGATGGAACGTTTGCTAAGATGCCGACAAGAAGAAACACAATAAAACCCAAAGACACAACAGCTCCAACCAAAGCTCTAATGCCATTTCCACCCATAATGCAACCTTTGTCCCTACAACTTCCTGTTTAACATGAACAACTTACCAACCAAACCCAAGAATAGACTGAGCAGAACATCCATGATGTTGGTGAAGTGACTGTCACATAAATAGAGAGAGATCTTTGGACAGATGAAGCTAAAAAAGGGGAAAGCGAAATGGGAGGCAAAAAACAAGCATTTTAAGTTGTTTTGATATACCTTTGAAGACAAATCCGTGATTGTCCCTATTTAAAGATGAAGCACACAAAGCAACAGTATACATACGTAGGTGTCCACGTATAGATAGAGAGAGAGAGAGTGAGAGAGAGAGGAAGCGAAAAGAAGAGAAAGTTATGAAAAACATATCTTTATGTAACATATGGGCCCGTTAAGCACCTTTTTCTTTGCTTTGATTTGTGAAATTTCATGCAGCAAACCATTGGGGACCTCACAAGCTCCCCTAACTTCATATATTTTAAGCCATTTAAAAGAATAGGACAGTGTACCTTTTGTGACTGGGTATTAGCAAGCCTACTACTTTCCTCACCATTATCTTAAATCGCTTGGATGTTTCCTTCAAACAACAAAAAGAAAAACTAAATTAAGAATGTAACAGTGAAAAAGAAGAAAAAATACCAGTGAAAAGAGGTTATAGTTACAATTTCTTCCCTGTTAAGTATTCCTCCCCCATACCAAGAGAAAATTAGCACCAAAGAAACGTAACCTTCATGTAAAAGCTCTTTCTGGTGATCTTCATTGAAAACTTTTAAGGTACTTATTACATAATGCATCACAGCCAAACATATAACATGATAGAGAGGTGTATAAACTTTAAAAAAAAAATCTACAAAATAGATTTATAAACATATCCAAATTGTAACGAAAAGAATCCATATCTCATTGACAGCTAGAGAAGATTGAGCTACTTTGTTTCCAT
The DNA here is from genome assembly GCA_018901935.1 of Pugionium cornutum. Taxonomy (NCBI): domain Eukaryota; kingdom Viridiplantae; phylum Streptophyta; class Magnoliopsida; order Brassicales; family Brassicaceae; genus Pugionium; species Pugionium cornutum. Next base: position 9,539,673 of record CM032162.1, read on the forward strand.
GTCACAAGCAAACTTCCTTTTGGCCTTGGTGGGAAAGAGAAGCTTACCTTCTACATAGTAAAGCCAAAGTTTAAACAGATTTGGCCCCACAATTTTCTTACTATGTATCTGTTTCCCCTATATTATTTAGGGATCTTACACATGGTCAGGATAGTGTCCTTACAGTGTTGATTCTTGATTCTCATTGTGATTGTGTGAGCAAAGGCATCCCAAAATTAGAAAGAAGAGAAGAAGGATTCAACACATACCTCAGTTACGTCACTTTCGTAAAGGTTTTCTTTTAAGTTAAAAGAAATGCTTAGGATGGTTATTGATGTCTATGATACACACATATAGAATTATAGAAATCATGTGTAACAAGTTGCATTCTCAGACCTTAAGACATTAACAGATGTCATATTAAAAAGGAGAAACTCTAACTGACTTCATATCTCAAACTGTATACAACTATATCAATGCTTCGCAAACACAAATGGCAACATATACCATTACCGATTTTAGAACTATCATAAGATTGCAACTTCCATCTTAGGGGTGGCAACAAACAAGAAGACAATTGATGGACACGAGCACCTGCAAAATAATTGACATGAGGAACTAAGAATATGGGAAACTGAAATGTAAGACTAAATGAGCATTTGAAATGTAACACCCAGAAGAGTAGCAATGTATTAACTTACTCTATTCAAAGGTTGGAACAAGCTGGCTCTTCTATCGCAGCCTCTGTTCATTGCTTTTAACTGAAAAAATTGCCAGATGTGACCATTGAGATTCACCGTGCCTTTAAGATTTTCTTGGCTTTTGAGCCCATTTTGGTCCATATATGGCCAGATGTGTCCGGCCAAACCTTCGATCAGTCATCTGTATGAAAAGTGTCTCATCAACTTCATACAACTCGATGCATTACACAAGTAATCAAAGGAAATAGATACCTTGTCAAGGCATCCGCATGAATCAAGCATTGTGGTTCGTGAAGGATACTCAACCACCTAGATCAGAACATGCCCAAATGAGCATAGAAAGCACACGGTGACCCAATATTCTTATAATATGGTTTAAGAAGGGAAATACGCAGCATCTCACAATAAATGTATTTTCTCCAATTGCTAACGACTTAGAAATCTGATCCATCAGAACCTCATAATCAACCTCCATGTAAGGTGGTGTAACACTGATATAATCGAATGCTCCCTCCTTACCTGTTCGAAAAGAAAACTCTTAAAACAGATACTATTCAAAGTAGAAGTTCACTAGTAATAATGAGCGATGGAATTGAGAATTGTTTAACAACTTCAAGACTATAATGCCTGCTAATTTATCTGCACGTTCCAAGAAGTTTTCGACTCGAGCTGTGTGTATAACTGAAGCCTCAACAAACCCAGTGTGTTCCAAGTTTGGTTGTAGAACATTTGAAACAACCCAAGGATCCATTTCAACAAAATGTGCCTGTGGAGAACTAAGTCAAGTACTCAAGTCCAAGATTGAAACAAATGTTTAGTGATCACTTATTAAGAAGAGAATCAAACAAGTTCATACAAAACAATCCTGCCACAACAGTTTTTTATTTGTTTGCTACCTCAGAACATCCTCGACTAAGTGCTTCAATTCCAACCGATCCAGTACCACTGTACAAATCCAACCACCTACCAGGACGCAGAGACGTTGGACAACCACCAGCAGCCTGTAGAATGAGGATAAGACTCGGAATCGTAATGTCAACCAGACAAAACACTGAAACTATAATCTCAGGTGGTACACTCAGCTACTAACAAATGCATAAGATCCTAAAAATAGCTAAAAAGGTAAAAAGTCTATTTCTCCTTAACCTGGAGAATTCCAAAAGCTGCTCCTTTAACAACTTCCATCATAGGTCTCACATCCATTCCCTTAAGAGAAAGCAACTTCTTTCGCTTGGCCGTTCCTGCAAGAACCTAAACCACTCCACACATTGGGGACACTAAACACCAGAAACCCAAAAACAGAAATGTTCAAAACACCACGAATTAAGCAAACATACCTGAAGTAATCTATGAGTTGTTCTTGGCTGTACAACGACTTCTTCCTCTTTTTGGCTCTTTCTTGCATTCCTGTCATCTTCTTTTCTTCTCGTCTTCTACAATGTTGGTTCAACCAGATAACAGTTTCAAAATGACCCAACAGTAAATTCAACAATTTATCAGAAAACAAACGGAAAACAAACATGGAAAATACAGAGACGAGAAGTCAACCTTAAACTGAGACGAAAACTCGGTAGCATCATAACCATATCGTTCCAGCAACAATTTCTTATCATCGCTTGCCAAACCAGTTCCTGAATCTGATTTCACAAAAAAAGCCACAAGACAAGAACGGAGAAACGAATCATGAAGATGGTAACAGACTGATTTGAAAAGAAACAAAATTTTCACACTTTTACGGCTGGAGATGACGGTGACGACGGATTTTCGAATACGTTGTGGATTAGAAACCCTGAAGAGATGAATTTTGGGGAAAGAAGAATACGAAACACCCATACTCTTATTCATGTCGATGTTGATTCCTAGTGGAGAGACAATGGGAGACGATAACACTACCGCCATAGCTGAAAAAGGTTTCGACTGGAGCTTCGAAGTAGCAAACCAGAAGAATGCGAAGGATAGAAAAAACAAAAAAATAAAGGGGGAGTGAAACCCTCTTCCTTAGAAAGAGTGTCGCTTTTCCTCCGTCCAAAAGGTGTCTTGTTTGAGCTGTGGTATGTCTAAAATCATTGAATCTCAAGAAACCTGATACTAATATAAAGATGATAAAGACAAGCGATAACTTATTGTAAAACCAGATGAAAATAGTTCTTGTAAATCACAAACTACAAGAAAAACAACAACGGAATTTAATAATCGAAATCATTCAAGAGTTGAGGAAATTGTGACAGCATCTCCTGGTCCTTATCCAATATATCATCTACAAACGAGCTCGCGGAGTGACATGTTCCCGAGGCCTTGGAAGCGATCTCCTGAGAGCTAAATTCGGCTTGGCGGTTGAAGTTTTCGTTCTGCGCAAAAGTGTGGTTGCTAGTAACTGAGGATCCCATTACTTGTGTCTGAGGTAAAACCGGATCGGAGAGAAGGAAATCTGTCCAGCAGAATGCATTAACCGGGGTTTGTGGCTGCGTGATACTAGCAGAAGATGATGAGGAAGAACATGAAGATGTGGTTCCATTGACCAGATGGGTTGTATGAGTAGAGATCATAGGAGAGTTGTAATAACTCTCATGGTTTGTTATGTTCTTAATCATTTCCCAGGCTGAGTTGGATTGTGTGAGTACAGAGTTGTTAGATGGTTCTGTTTTGAAGTTTCCGACGAAATTTTCTGATGAGTTTCCGTGGCTATTAATGTTTCTGAATTCTAAAAGAACCTGAGAAACAGGTTTATGAGTCACCGGATCTATCCCCATTTTCATCAGCCTCTTCTTCAGCTTCGTGTTCCAATGATTCTTCACATCGTTATCGGTTCTTCCTGGAAGCTTTCGCGCAATCGAAGACCACCTGAGAGCCTCAGAGACAAATTATTATTACTGAAAACAAGTTTGATAAATTCTTGTCATTGTCAAAAACAACAAAAAGTTAGTTAGCAATTAGGTTCCTTCTTTAAACCTGCTGCCAATGATTCTGTGACACTGAATAATAAGCTCTTCTTCTTGGGGAGAGAAGCTATCATGTTTAAGGTCAGGTCTTAAGTAATTAGTCCATCTCAATCTGCAGCTCTTTCCGCATCGATTCAGGCCTGCACCAAAGAAAGACAACCTCAGACATCAGACTAGTACTGTATACTGTATAGTGAGATTTCTTACAAAAACGATAGATTTTGTTAGGAAGAAATAAACCTGCTTTTTTGGGTATCAAACTCCAGTTTCCAACACCATGGATTGCAACATAAGCGAGGATCTTGGCGTCTTCTTCCGCGGTCCAAAGACCTTTCTTGACGTTGGATTTGTCACAACATGGAGGCCTTCCCATTTTTGGGTATTCAGACACAAGAGGGAAGATGACAATGAAGACAAAAGAAGAAGCTGAGAAATGTCTTTAAAGTACTAGAACAAAGGTTTTATGGAAATAGAGTGATGCAATGCAAAAGCCCTGAGACATGTCTAGAGAGAGAGAGAGAGAAAGAGATAGAGAGAATGTGAGGATCTCATGCCTGAAGGCTCCTAATGAACGGTAATTGCATGATTGTTACACTTCATTAGAAATATAGAGTTTCTAAGTGCATGACGTAGTTTACACAACTATCATCTCATGTACACTACAGATATTGTATATTGATACATAATTCAGTTATCAGGTGTTGCTTGCTTGAGGCTGATGATTAAAAAAAACCCATTTTTATTATGTTTTAGTCTAATAATGAACCAACATAAGGAACATCAGAATTTATGTTTGAGTAATGTTCTAAATTTGTCCTCTATAGACGAAAGGTTTTCTAACCGGAATGGCCAAAAACCGATATTTTCGCTATACAAAAATTTATATCCTTTAATAAGAGCTTTGATTTTACTTGATGTTGTTCCTTTAAGATGAGCAAGCTTTGCAGCTTTTTCTGCAATATCCATGGTCTGTTTCTGAACCCACCATGTAAGTTGGATTCTTCTCGCATTCCCCTGACTTTGCCCATTTCGGGCAGCTCTCGTTCTCATCCACACAACCAGATGTTCTCTTAACTGATCTGTCGAAAGACCTAACATGAATCCATTTGGTTGCCGACCATTTCTCTCCTTCAATAACTGGACAACTTCCATGTAAACTGGTTGGATCAGTTGTTGCGTTGGGATGAAGATTGAAAAAAAGCAGTGCGTCTCCTTTCCTCGGTTTCACTGCAAAGATAATACATATTCAGATAATGCAATTTGAAGAGATAGAATCCTCCTAGTACAACCCTTAGATGTGTTTAGCTTTTAAATTCAAAACCAAACCTATGTTCAAGAAGACATAACATACAGTAATCTACATGTGCATAGATATCAAACTATATACAGTATTTATACCTGCATAACCTTGCTTTGCGCATTCGGTCCAGCTATCATCTTTCGGTTGAGTTGTTTCACCCTTTTCGAATGCATGACCAAATTCAATTGAAGCCACACAGTAAAGAAAATGCAAATTCTGGAATGAAAAGTGATATTTGTATTTACCTTCCACATGGGAAACACTGTTTCTCCACCCTTTACGACATTGGACAAGTACATCAATACAGTGGCGATCCGATGACCACCAAGCTCTTGATTTACCAGGTCGTGAAAATAGTCAAAATGAGGCTCATACTTTTGACCATTCTCATAGTGCAATATTTGCATGGATTCCCCATTTTCTGATCAACAACGCAGACAAAAAATGAGATGGTTATTGACATGAAAGGATAACGTAAGAAACAGAAGTAGAAAACTATATATATGTAAGCAAGCCTCGGAAATACCCTCGGGAAGAAAAGTCCACGCCGCAAGTTTTGCCTCAACATTAGATACAATATCATCCTGCAAAGACACAAACCATTGCCATTCAAGTCTTCACGCTCAACAGTCAAGAACCAGTGAAATACATAAAATATCCAGATATGCAGCAACATTAGCTTGTTCGTGTCATCGTCTAAGTCTAACTACAGAAGCAGAATCCTATGGTGTTGCACGGAAGAACCGATTGTTTGGTCAAGCGATTACTGGTGACATAGAACTAGTCTGTCTGATTGGTGAAGTAAGATAGTCGAATACATTGCTTACAAAAGCATTCATAAGTTCTCAGCATATAAAACACGATGTTTCTTAGAAAAATACATCATAAGTTCAAATACATCACACAAACCGAAATTCACCTGTTTTTTGGACAGAAACATTCCAGAACTTGTGCGTACTTCACTTTCTACGCTTTCACCAGAATCATTATCTGCCACCATTGACTTCTCAAGCTTTCCTTTCGCCTAAAAGCAAAATGTAAAATCAAAACAAAGTTTCCAAATTCAATCATCAGAACATTCCTTGATCATAACAGAATCAGAATCAACTGAAAACACGAAAAAGATCAAGAAGATGTTTGACTCCATACCAAGTTGACAAAATGATCGCATTCTTCATCTGAGAGTAACCCCTTGTATAAAAACACCCTGGAGAAGAAACCACACAAAACAATTCCATACACTTTAAACACGAATTGAAGAACAGAACACAGATTACACCCCCAAAAAATAATCAAAATTCAAAACCTAGGGGTCCAAGAGAGCTGAGTAACACGAGTTGGATCAAAAAAAAGAGAAGAAGCACTCGTCTTCAGCTTAATCACAGACCCATCTCTGCCAAAAAGGTTTTAAACAAAATAAAATCTCAGTCAAAAATTTCGAAAGAACACAATCAAATAAATCTCCATAGCTAACCTATTACTCCATCTAGGGAGGAAACGGATAGAAGCGGATGAAATTCGAGGGAAAATCAAGATAAGACAGAGAGAAAATGCGAGAAAATTCTGAGAATCCATCCGGAAATTTTCGTGAGGAAAGACTTGGTGGCGAAGACTGAGAGGTGATGAATTGGTTCTTATTTTCTTAGTTCTCACCCACCCCCCCAAAGAATCTTCCTTTTCTCTATTTTGCCCATAATTTTACCATTAAACAATTTTGTCCATTTTAAAGTTATTAATGAATGATTAATGACAAACAATGATGGAGCGCCCATTGTATTTTCTGCCATTAATTCCCTTGACTACAAGTAGTTAAGATTTTTTCTCTTTTTACCAGGCATAAAATTTTAATTCTTATTTTGATCTTTCTAATAATTCCAACATGTTTCAATATAAAAAAAATATTAAGTTACCAAAAACATAATCCTTTTGTTTATCTTTGTTATCTTAATTATTTTTAAAAAATATAACTTTTATGATAACATTTTTTGAAAATACCAATAAACTCAAATATCAGTTTGGTAAAATGGTTTTTTATAAAAAAAAATTTTGTCAACTAAAATTTTATTACGAAGAAAAATCATTGTTTACATGGTTTCGTAAAAAAAAGTACAAACATTAAAAAAGTTACCAATCAACTTGTGATAATATTGATGATGAACCGAGAGTGTACGCATCTTGATTTCCTAATCTTGGTTGATATTTGAAAAGAATTTCATTGAATTGAGAAGTCCATTGTTGAATCATCAAAATATATTGTTGAAAATGATAATTTATTGAATTATGATTGAGAATATTATTTAAACATAAATTATCACTTTCAAAAATAACATATCGAAATCTCAACGCCCAAATAGTTTGTAGTGCCCAAATCAAAGCTGATAATTTATATTCCACAATTGAATGACGACCATCATATTTATCCATTCCAGCAAATAGAAAAAAAATTGGTATCATTTTGTATTATCCAGCCTAGTCCCAACAATAGAGATCCATCCATGTGTGTAGCATCATAGTTACATTTAACCCACCTTTGAGGAGAAGGTGTCCACCTAGTATTTATAAGATTTATAGGAATAGTAGGTGAAGATCTCATATTTAAATCCATTGTTGTCAAACTTCCAACACACTCATTTACATTCTGAAATCCTTGATCCAATATAGAATAAGATGATATATTTTTATTGTTGAAAACAATATCATTTCGAGCATTCCATAATCGCCACAAAATATAAAACAGAATATATTTTTGTTGGTAATGTTGATCAAAATATTCATAACTCGTGATCAAATATCGGATATTGTCATGTATATTTGAATCAAGGCTACAAAAATATGGAGTAGAAATTCCCAATCTTCTCCAAACCATCTGAGCTTTGGGACAATTGAAAAAAAAAAATTTTGTAACTAGGTTCACGCAATTTTCAAAATGAGTTTCGGCTTTCTCGTTTAGTAAATGTTCTCTTTTGCAGTATTAAGTTAATGTAAGAACTAAGAACATAGTATTATACTCAAATTAGACAATTATTTTTGAAAGTTTTGATGTTGAAATAAATGCTAAGTAAATTTCTAAAAAATGATTACATATCGTTAAAAAATGATATTGGTAAAAAAATGACATAGCGTAATTAAAGATAATATAACAAATTTTAAATTTAAATTTGATTTTCAATAAATAAATTTTGATTAAAAAACGAATAATTGAATCGGTCATCGTGATTAATCATATCACTTATCAATTCGGTTCAATTCAGTAGATAATATTTTATAAAAAATTTTAAATGAATTATATAAAATTATAGTTTGTGACATTTTTTTCAGTCAAATAAATTAAATTGACCTTAGGATTAAAAATTAATCAAATGAACTAAATAATTGAAACGATGGATATGATTAGAATTGAAATCAAGGGATTTGATTCGACATAATTAAGTTTTTTTAAACAATTTACCTAAACCAATTTATACCAATTATAGTTAGTAAAAAGTAAATTTTCAACAAACTAATTACATTAGTGTTGAGATTAAAAACCAAACCGACTAAAAAAATGAGTGAATTAATCAACATCATTAAAATCGGAATCAATTATAAACTCAGTTTGATTGAGCATATTGATAATTGTTTATTTAATAATTTTTCTTAACCTAATTATACTAGTTTATTAGTTAAAATGTTTGAGTGTCGAGAAACAATTATTTTAGCACTAAAATTAAAATAGAACTAACCAAAGTAAATGAGTGAAAAATTATGATCGAATATATACTCAATTCGATTCGGTAGACTGGTTATTATTTTTAATATTTTTAATTCAAGTATATGTTTATATTTTATTTTCAATAAAAACTAAATTAACAACAAAATTATAAAAAATAGACTAAAATAAATGACTAAATCGCTAGAATAATTAAAATTTAAATTCGGTCATTGATTTAATTCGGTTCAATATATCGTTTATCGATTATAAACTCGATTTAGTTAGACATATTGTTTATTAAAAACGTGATCACTTATAAATAATATTATATTTCTCTATAACAACTCATATTAATTTATAGTAATCACTAACATGACTTTACGTATTTTAAAAACATTATTTTATATTAAAAAAAATAAAAATGCACGTAATATCTTAAAAAAATTATCAAGAGTTCCTGAAAATATTAACGGATCAAATGGATAAAACTAATTACAATATTTTATCTATTGTATGAATATCATATCTTATATTTTTGGTTATTTTGATTTGTTTGAATATATTTGATTATTTTTGGATAAATTTAGATGAATATAATCAAATAGAACGATATGTAAATTATTTTTAGTTATTTTTAGGTTCTAAATTTAGCATCCGAATAGACTGAAACCGTGATTATACCAAACCAAAATATAAAAATAATTAACTAGATCTTTAATCTCATAATCTATAAAAAATTAAAATTAAAACTAACCAATATAAACCAAATCAAATAAATTCATTAGAAAATACAAATATAAACAAACATCAAACAAGAAGATGGGTTTTTACATTTACGCCCATTAAATATATATACGGAAACCCCTAAACCTCCTTATTATGGACTATGGAGTCATTATTCAATAAATATAAAATTTTGGGGCCAGTTTAACAAACAAACTTTTCCAATTTTGCAAAGAGGTTGACATATTCGTTTATGATCTGCAGTTTCATGTATTGCGGTTGTGAAAATTTGTGGTTTTATTTACGCGATCCGCGCTTAATCAAATCGGTCAAATGTTGTATTATATATTGTAATTTTTTTATCGATGATTAAAATAACGGTGTGATTAAAAACTTGCGATCAGTTGCAACCACAATCGTCGGTGGTAAATAAACAAATAATGTCTAACATAGCAGTAATGTTAACCGCAATTGTAATTGTATTTTTAATAGTAGCCGCAACCATCAACAACATACAAACAAACATGATTATTATATATATAGAGTAAACGATGAAGGTGATCATAACTTTTTCTCATAAAATTTGGCGGAAATAAGAATCCAAACTCTGCAAAAAACTCAAAAATAAATCGATTTGAAAATTATCAAAATTATACTAAAATATATATAGATAAAATTTGATTTCGTTTAAATTTAAGATATCTAAAAATATCCAAACTTTTTGGAAATACTCGAACTATCCAAAAATTTAACCAAAATCATATACAAAATATCATAAAGGTGACTGAGAATCTGTCACAATTGCAAAGCACAAATTCAAAACAATTAAATAGGAGAATAATACATGTATTTAAAATTGCATAAATAATAAAATTGAAAAAAAAACAAACATATTTGTATCGAATACATAAGTCACAAACTCATAGAAAGTGACAAACAACATTCTTCTTGTCCTTAAATTTCATTGAATTCACAATTACAATCATCCATAAAGAAAATCAAAAGGAATTAAAAGCATAAGACAAGTAACAATAAGCAAAGTATAAAACAAAAAAAATTACCGAATCCTTAGACTTAAAAGTGAGTAAGTCTATAAATGAAACCAAAAACCAGAACCTAAAACCAAAAATCGTGCATATCTCAAAAGAGAATTAGATCTAAGATTATAATTTATTTTTTAGTTTATCAATTTCTTTAAGAAATGGTATACTAAAGATAGCCTCGTAATGGATAGGGATGCTAAAAAGCCTAAGCATTTAGTATCAATCCGCCCCTCCAACCATAAATTATTGTATATAATTTTCTTGGACTAATTTAATATGAGGTTGTACGAGTCAAAGAAGAATTGACCATGTTATATTTTGTTTCCTTTTTACTTAACTTTTAAAGAAGTATTTTTGTGTTAAAACTGAAAAATAATATATTTTTGATAAAACTGCAAAATTGCAAAATAATGTTTTCCAAAAAAACAAAATAACATTTTTTTTCAAAACTGAAAAATAATATTTTTTTAAAAAAGATTGAAAATAATATTTTCTGGCTGAAATTAGAGAATAACGTTTTTTTTACCAAAACTGTAAAATAATGTTTTCTCCAAAATTCCAAAATAATATTTTCTCACTAAAACCATAAAATACTATTTTTTGTCACAACTTCAAAATAACATTTAAGTTTTGAATAATATTTTAAAATAATATATTTTTAAATATTTGTTCCAAATTTAACATTGTAAAGTTAAAATTTTAACAATAACATAAAATATTTTTTTTTAAAAAATATATATATTTTTCATAAATAATTATAAATATAATTAAAAGATAATATTTGGATTTTTTTTAATTTTTCTTTATTTAAAAAATTAAGATATTTTAATATTAAATTTGTAATATTTATATAAATTTAAATGATTAATATTATATTTAGAATAAAAAAATTAAATGTTGCTATTTTAAACAATTTTCCTTAAAAAAACTTATTGACATACCTAGTAATGAAGCGTCATAAGATTATAAGCCATAATTACTTTTGAAATACCATATAGGAGAAATGACGTCATCCAGAGAAGAAAGCATATCTAAGCATACTAAATGACATCAAGAAGACGACAATTTCACATTTCACATGTAAGTCACATTTTTATAAAGTAATTAATAAAATGTTTTATCTGATCATTTAAATGATAAGCCTCCTTTTCAAAAAATTGAAACTTAATTTGATAAATCTTCATCGTTGGTGAGTAGATAACCTGACGTCACACGTAGAATATGTTGTCATCAAATAATATTTCAAAGGCTGGTTTTTGTGATTAGATTACTATTTTGGAGGATTTTTTTTTTCAAAATCTTAAAGCTAAACTAAGATAAATTTACTTAATTACCATTTCATGATGTGCATAGTATGCTATTACATTACTAAATAAATCGATATTTTGAAAGAAATCATTCTTATTACAATAATTCTACTATACACAATACAAATATAAAACAACTAAATTTAAACATTAAATTAGCCTGTAAATTAAAAATATTAAAAAGACAACTATATCATACTTGTGATAAACAAATATTTTTTTTTAGATTTGTGCTGCTATATATATTTTTAAACTGTATGTTGTAGTTAAAAATCTTGCCTTATGGTAATTTGAAATTTCAAAGATTAAAATTCGCTGAAATTTTTTATATATCAGATAATCACATATATATATATTATTATTATCACTGATATAGAAAAGGCAATATTCAATAAATAATATTGGTTACATATGATTTTCAATATATAGAACAATATGTGTGGCTCCAAGACCGAAATATTTATCATAATTTTATAACTTAAGTTTGCATTTAAATTTTATTTGGTACCAACATGAGAATCTTTTTACTTGATACCATTATTACGAGAAACGTCGCCGTTTTCTTCCGCGCCCTTCACTGTCTCATCTTTCTCCTTCTTTTCTTCTTCCTCTGCCTTCTTCTTCTTCTCTGCTTCCTCTGCTTTTTTCTTCTTCTTCTCTTCCTTCTCTTCTTTCTTCTTCTCTTCTTCCTCAGCCAATATCTTCGCCTTCTCCTTCTCTTCCTTCAAAGTCTTGACCAAACGCTCGATGCAAATATCTGCATCTTCTTCATCAGATTTCGGCATCAAAGTCTCTGCAACATCCGCAGGGGACATATCGGTTTCTCCGAGCAATATTTCGACTTCTCCATACAAATTATGTGAGTTGAGCTCCAAGTAGTTCTTTGCCAGCACCTTGAATGCTTCAAACTTGCAATAAGACATCTCAATGTGGTTATCCATTCTTCCTCTACGTATCAATGCCGGATCAAGCTTATCAACAAAATTGGTGGTAAACATAATAATTTTCTCATCACTACAAGCTGACCATAACCCATCAATGGAGTTTAACAGTCCCGACAATGTCACTTTACTCTGTTTTTCAGCTTCCTTAATCTCCTTCTTAGCTTCCTTCTTGTCTTCCTCTTCATCATCTTCCTCCTTTTTCTTCTTTCTCTGCCCGGTAAGATCAAGCGAGCAGTCAATATCTTCAATTACAATAATAGACTTACTTTTTGTTTCAAGCAACAACTTCTTCAACTCTGAGTTATCTTTCACGGTTGTTAGCTCAAGATCGTAGACATCGTAGTCCAAGAAATTCGCTATTGCAGAGATCATTGTCGATTTCCCTGTCCCTGGTGGTCCATACAAGAGATAACCTCTCTTCCACGGCTTCCCAACTTTGTTGTAATAATCTTTCCCTTTGCTAAACCTTATCAAATCCTTCTTAATCCTTTCTTTCTTGTCTGGATCCATAGCCAAAGTATCGAATGTCGCTGGATGATGAAAAGGAACATTGCTCCACTTTCCTGATCTCCATGGATACCATTCTTGACTTGAGTTATTAGTGAAAAGCTTCCTCTCTCTGTTTCTCAACCCAATCTCTCTCCCTTGTCTTAAAACATGATCAACATAAGTCCTTGTGATCATATCTCTGTCCCTCCTATGGAAAGTAAGCGTAAAGTACCTTCTCTCATCCGAGCCTCTTCGACTAGAATTATCCTTAGGCGGTGTCACTTTCACATTCGAAAACCACTTCACCTTCACGCCTTCGAAAACGTCTTCAACTTCTTCGTGATCATCCATACTATACACCACCGATCTGCTGTTTTTCGTTTCATCGGCCATTAACCGCTGCGCATTAGCCACGGAATTGGTCGATAAATAGTTGCGTATCGCGTCGTAATTCTCGCTTCTCTTGAGACCTTCTTCTGTATACTCTGTGAATTTGATGTGAACGTAAAAAGACATCCATCCAAACATCTTGTAAGTGTGTTTCTGCACGTACACTTGGAGATGGTAAGGGACGTATTGCTTGTACAACGCCCAAAAGAACATAAGGCTCGTAACCGTTGTACCAGTTAAACCCCATATTGCTCCGGTTTCAAGCATCCTATTTGTGTCGCTTGCTTGTAACGAAACTAGATGCTTGGGTTACACGGTACTATTTATGTGTGTTTGTGTCTCGAACCTATAATATTTAAGTGTGCTCTGTTCTGGTTTCATTGCTCCATTGCCTCTGTATTTATCTTATTTTCAGAGGAAGATGCCACGAAACCTCTGATTCATAAATCATATAATGTTTAATATTATTATGATGTGGAATTTCTTACGGTCAATTGAAAAGTCTTACGATTATTTTGTTTTGTAGTTAGCTTTAATAACCTTTTAGGTATATGACAATAATAAATAATGTCACTAGGCTTTGTCGTCTACGTTCTTAGAATTTAAGATTGGGTGATGTACATCAGTGTGTGGAAATTTGGTCTACATAGCAAGCGAGAGCCACTTAAATATTTTTCAGAGTAAAAAATACTCATTCTGTCTTTATAAAGCTCTAGTAACAAAAAATTAATTATATAAATGCCAATTAATATACCTATTAAAAAAATTATTTATCATGGTTATATCTTTCAAGAAATATTAGCTGTGATGTATCATTTCTTCGTATTTTTGACGTCATGGCAATTTTTTTTATTTAGTTCAAATTTTTATCATATTTAATATTTTTTAGAATCTCATAAAATTATTTCTATTTATTTTTATGTGTTAACTTTATCCTAATTTTATGAAATAAAAATGAAACTTCTACCGATTCAAAATATGCATGATGTTCTTATTGTAACACTGTGCGATGAAATCTAATTAATTTTGTCATTTTTCATTATGTATTAGTAAAAATTTCGTAAGCAAATGTTTCTCTTTTAAATTTATATGATACTTATTTACAATTAAATATTATGAGATATATATATATATATATGGTAACATGTAAACTCTGTCTTCTCTCTCAAACTTATAATCATATTTTAGAATAAATCAAATTCAAATACTTGTTTGATGATCAAATTACTGTTAAAGTTTAGTAACACCTACATACATTATTTATTATATCATATAATATACGTATATTCTAAAGTATATATACAAATTCGATTTTTATGTCCAATTTTAATATGTCAAATTTGAAGGTCAATAAAGTATTTATAATATTATTTTAACATTAATAATTTTAATATTATTTTTCACAACTAAAATTTTATTTTTAAAATATTTAAATTGCCACGTTAATATTTACTTTTCCTTAAGTAATTTTGTGCTTTGAGAATGTTAGTTAAATTTATGTTAGAAGTGCTTGAATGAAATAAAACTTTTGAATAGACTTTAGTGAAAGGTTGTTTTCTTTTATAGAGATTGTAGATACAAATATAATATTTTGCTTGATAATTTTAATTGAACTGATACAAAATATATATTTATTAAAAAAATTTGTCCTCATAATATATATATATATATATATATATATATATTGAAGATTTTGTATTGTTATTTATTATTCTACCATAAAATAAATTTAATAATAATAACAATATAATAATAATAATCGTCCTAAATTTGAAAAGCCATTTTCCAAGAAACTTATACACACAATAACATAAACTACAAAACATCAGCAAATTTGTTTTCTTAGTTTACTTATGTCTGTCGTTTTCTTTACTAAGTCTTTGTAGTGGAAAAAGTTATATTTCGTGTACCAAAATATGAAACTTTTAAAACTTAGATATATGATGATGTAATGTTTTTTAAAAAATGTAAAAGCTTAAACTTATTATGAACCATGTCTTGATATTACTATACTTTATTATTTGTTTTCTCTTTCATAATGTTTAATTCTTCAATTATACTTTCTAGATTTAGAATTCAGTATCGAGTCGGATATATATTTAAGAAATAATATATTACATCGTCCAATTTTAAATTTGCTCTTTAAGAAATTTAGTATCATTCAAAATGCTTTTACTCTCACCACTGCACATTCTTTTTGGCTTCTACTTTGAAATAATGTGGCGTCCATATGTTTTCTTTATGAGGATTCTTGTTTCCTAACTACTTGTTTAAGAAGTTGACCAACGTAGTCAATAATTTTTGGTGGGTCTCGGATGGGTATTTACTGACTTTTATGGGAGATACTATGTCTTTCCAAAGCAGAGAGTGGTATTGACTTTAAAAATTTTAAACTTTTTAATAAATCCTTTCTGGTGATGCAACTATGGCGTTTGGAGAGATTCCCTATATCATTAGTGGTTCTAGTGCTGAAGAGATATTATTTCAAGGATTCCTATGTCTTCTAGGCGAATAAATCATAGCAAGCATCGTATGGATGGAGAAGTATCTGGTCTACCATATATCTAATAAAAAAAAAGGAACAAAAAAGATTATGGGAAATTCCTCTCAAGATAACATATTGACTGATCCATAGATCCCTGACATAGTTCCAAAAAGCCCAGAAAATATCAATCAATCTCGGTACCCTAACCTCAGGATAACTGATTTTATTTGCCCAGAAAATGGTCGTTAGAAAATCCAAGAACTAAGAAGGTTTTATAATCCATACGATGTAAGGCTAATAACCTCCATCACCCCAAATACTTGGATGCAACAGAGCAAACTATGCTGACATTTCACAAAAGAAGGAGAGTATACAGTTAAATTGGGTTACGAGACATTGTAGAAATGGGGATCCTTAAATGTGGAGTTCATACGCCAGCAACCGTCGCTTGTTCCGCTAAAATAAGCTATTTGGAAAATACAAATTCCAAGGAAAATTCAGCATTTCCTATGGCAATCTCTTTCGGGAATGATAGCTACCTACGAGCGCTTACACTATCGTCACATTAGCAATGAGTCCTCCTGTGAGAAGTGGTTATGATACATAATGCATCAACCACACCCTATTTCTTTGCCTATCGGCTCGCCAAACGTGGACGCTATCTCATATCCCCTCAGCATCCTCCAACTTCCTGCTTAACAGCCTATTTGAAAATCTGGATTACCTCCTATGGCGGATACCGGATGGACCCCAAGAAGATTCGGATTCTAGGATCTTCCCATGTATCCTTTGGTTCATCTGGAAAACAAAGAATGACAAGGTGTATAACAACATAGACCGTACTACCATATGTATCTTAGAAAATGCTCGCAGGAAAAGTGAACTATAGTATTTATCCACAATCTTAAAAAAAAAAGACAAAGCTAAGGAAATGGAGGTTCCAATACCCGACCACCTTAATAATGACTTTTCTCCATTTTCCTGCTTTATTGACGGCTCATAGAAGGAGGAGGAACCCACATCAGGAATTGGGTGGATTCTCAAACTCAAGGATGGACACAACCAATCTATTAGGCATGAGGGGTATATATCTCTACTTCATATGAAGTTCCTAAGCCTTCGCTGGGTGATGATGAGTCTACAAAAGATGTAGAGACACTGTGAAAGATTTTATACGGATTCTATGGAATTAATCCAATTAATTCAAGATCTAAATGGATGGTTAGCTTTCACAACGGAGATAGAAGAATTTAAGGTAATCCGACAACATTATCCAAACTTCTCTCTTACCTACCAAGCAAGGAAAAACAACATACAAGCGGACAAACTTTCAAAAGAAGCGCGAAAAAAAACTCTATCTTCTCTTATATAAGTACTTCAATACCACCGTGGTTTGAAGATACATCAAGTATCTTCTGACCAGTGGACGATTGTAATGCTTATTCCAAAGTGACAAAAAAATACATATTAATGTAGAGATAAATGATGGTGAAGAAAAAACACATTCCAAATTACGTTTTATATTATACAACAATAACATATTTTTACTTTTTTTTCCAAATCTAATATAGTAAAAATAAAATTTCAAAAATATCACAAATTATTGTGTAAAACTAATTATTTATTTTAAATAATTACAAATAAAACTAAAACATTATGTTTTGGATTGTTTTTCTAATTTATATTTTAAATTTTATTAAAATTTTTTTATAATCTATTTTAATATTAAATTAATGATATTATTCGAAATTATATAAAATATATTTGGAATAAAAACTAAAAAAATACTAATTTGGATAATTGCTCTTCCAACATTTCAATGTGCAATTTTCTTCTCTCTAATTTTTTTGGTGCCCTTTTCTTATAAAACTGTTGGATAACTGATAAAAATAGCCTCTTAATTTTTTTTTCAAATATATAACTATTAGTTTAAATTTTAAAAAATAATATAAATTTAATATTAAAATAATTTAAAACTTTTTTAATAAAAATTAATTTTTAAAATAAAATTTCAAAAATATCACAAATTATTGTGTAAAACTAATTATTTACTTTTTTTTCCAAATCTAATATTTTTAATTTTTTTTCCAAATCTAATATAGTAAAAATAAAATTTCAAAAATATCACAAATTATTGTGTAAAACTAATTATTTATTTTAAATAATTACAAATAAAACTAAAACATTATGTTTTGGATTGTTTTTCTAATTTATATTTTAAATTTTATTAAATTTTTTTTATAATCTATTTTAATATTAAATTAATGATATTATTCGAAATTATATAAAATATATTTGGAATAAAAACTAAAAAATACTAATTTGGATAATTGCTCTTCCAACATTTCAATGTGCAATTTTCTTCTCTCTAATTTTTTTGGTGCCCTTTTCTTATAAAACTGTTGGATAACTGATAAAAATAGCCTCTTAATTTTTTTTTTCAAATATATAACTATTAGTTTAAATTTTTAAAAATAATATAAATTGAATATTAAAATAATTTAAAACTTTTTTTAATAAAAATTAATTTTTAAATTGAAAAAAAACTCAAATCTTTAATATTTTAATTTTATTTCTAATTTATTTATAATATATATATATATTTCACAAAATAATTTACTAGTTTTGCTATTTTAAATTTAAAATAAAAATTTTAAATATATTATTTTAAAATATTACTGAAAAATATCGTCATTAGAAAGTTTCGAAGTGATGTCACATGGGCATTTTCGTAGAGAAAAAAAACTAGAGTCAATTAGCTGAATATACAAATTTTTTTGAAAAATTAGCGATCTATACATGAGATTCAAACAACTGATTTTTCTCTAGCGCGGGAGAGGCAAATTTCTGAAAAACTCTTCAGCAAAATCGACAGGGTCTAACATCAACAGTGACCTACTCTGAACACAGATCACTGTTCAAGATTACATGTATCTTCCTAGATATCTCCGCCGGATTAACATTTAATGCTCAGATTTTTTTTCATGATTTCATGTGACCATATAGTGTATACATATATATATATATATGTATGTATATATTATTCGTAAAGTTAACCACGTATATATACATTTAACGTTAGAAAAGTAAAAAATAGATAAATGACCTAGAAGCACCGTAATTTTTACAGGGTTTGAAAGCAAGAAGAATATCAAGTCTTCTCCTAAATTGCAAAAGGCTGCACGAGATCTGACACCATTTACAATAACTCTAAATTCAAAGCCAGCTACTTAAGAAACATTAAATACATTTCGGACATTGGTGTATTTAAAGGACACCATTAATGGTTTCATGCTTCAATATTTGTGTCATTTAAGATCGTAAAAAGAATATTTCAGAACAATGTTTTTACATAATGAATAATCGATAACATAATTGTTACTCGTCTAATAATATTTTTATGTACTAAATATGTAAGTGTTATTCAAATGAATTACTAATAAAATAATTGTTACACGTGTAATAAAATTGATATTCAAATGAATTATCGATAAAATAATTGTTATCTCTGTAATGAAATTGTTATTCAAATGAATATTCGGTAATATATTTGTTACCCATGTACTACAATTGTTCGTACTAATTATGTTGTTATCTTGTATAGGTGACTCTTTTGATAACGGTGGGAGTGAGGTTTAACGAATTCATCCTCGTTGATTGTTGTATCCTCATCTTCCGAAACAATGCACTAAACAACGACCTAGTGAGAACAATATAGTTAAATATTTAAGTTAGCAGAGTAATAAACAGTTTAACAGGAAATGACTATATGTTGCGTTAACACTATGATTATCCTCTTTTCTCGCAATAATGGTTTCCTAAGGAGCTAAAAATGTAATTAGCATGCTATTATAATAGATATCGGTGCGAAAATCTCGGGAAAGTCGCATTTTTTACAAATCGGTGAAATACTGTTTATCTTTTTCGTGGTCTATAAACCCTTACTGTTCACGTAAACAGTGTTTTCTACAACTTTAAATGAGAAGTTACAAGAGAAAACTAGGAATTGCGAAATAGGAAAAATTTAGAGCTTCTAAAATAGAGGAGAGGGAAAGAACAAAATGAAGCTTTCTGGAAAATTAAAGAAAAATGAACCGATGGAGAAGACGAACCACATGTCATTTTAATTCAGGCATTGTTTGAAAATATGGGAAAAAGGTGTACCTTCTTGTTGCCTGTACATAAACATTGTTCAAGTAAACAATATTTTTTGCAACTGCAACTCGGAGAAGTACTGTTTACCTTCTTTGTTGGCCGAACCCGTACTGTTCACGTGAGCAGTATTTCTTCAACCTGTAATGGAATATTCAGCAGCGAAAACATGGAATAGTACGGGTTTGTGTCATACACCGTAATTACTCAAAAATTAAGTATATAAAGTTGATTGAGACTTCGCCAGTATATTTATAAAAATATATTAATATAAACTTGTAGATATAAAAATCAGTCAGGTTTCGTGTATCTTCTTAAGTCTTAACAAACGATCAGCCTTCTTCTCTCATCTTAATCTAAACTTATACTCATCTTAGAAACTAGGACTGAGTTTTCGGTAGAAACAAAAAAAACTGAACCGAAATTTTTGGTTTTTGGTTTGAATTTAATTATAATCATTAAATCGATCGGCTAAATAATTAATTTTATTCAGTTTATATTTCGGTTAAGTTCGGGAAGACTAAACCGATCGATTTTCTTAAACTAAAAATACAACCCTTTATAACTCGAAAAACCCTAGTTGCATATTCCATATTTCGATCCCACTTTTTTCTTCTCTTTTGCGGCAACCCTTATCGCCGATTTCCTCTCTAGTGAGTTTTCCATCACGATCTTCTCCGGCTGCAACTTCTTCTCCAACTACGACTTCTTCTCCGGCTGTGATTTCTTCTTCTCCAACTTTCTCACTAGTTAGTTTCCATAACGACTTCTTTAACTTCTGTTGGAATTTGGTGTTGAGTTAGAAGTGAAGAAGTCATGATTGTGAGTCAAACGATGGTTGCTGAGGTTGAGATCCGAGTTCTCGACGTTAAGTGTCATATCCCCCCGCGAAATACCAGAATAATTTCTAGATCAAAGAATTTCGAGTCTCTTAGTCGGTGCATGCTGAGATTTCTGGTTCCGTTGAAATCCCTCGACTCGAATCGGTATGTTCTTAGGATTCTTGATTTGAATCGCTATATATATTTCTATGGGATTTCCAATATGCCGCCTCCAGTATTTGTCATGAAATTACAATTTGGATCAAATTGATTTTGATTCTTTTTTCCTCATAATTGAGGTTGTTCGTCTAGATTACAAGTTACAATAAGGTTTTGAATCAATTCTGCATCTGGCCATATATTAGTTTTGGGTTTTTTTTCTGTAGCATAGTTATGTTGAATCTTTCTTATTCTCTTGGCAAAAAACCTAGCATGGTGCTTTTGAGAAAAAACCCATGTGATATAAGATTGAGTATCAATCTCACAAGCGGTACTAAAAGGAGGCCTAGAATATAATATAAGATTCGCAAAGCCTAGAATCTCTCTTGGCTTAGGCGGTCAAGAGAACTAAAAGGAGGGGGTTTTGATCGAATCACACGATCAAAGGTTAACCAAGAGAGTTTGAATCTCTCAAACTAACCTGGTCGTGGCTTCAATAGAAAGGAAGTGAATCACACACTTAGTTTCTAAAGAATAAGAACAAGTTCAAAGACAAGGCTTTGAAAAAATACTTTGTATTCAACTTTTTATTTCAATGATGGTCTATCTTTACAATGAGGTCGTGTTGAGCTTATATAGTGCTCATAGCAACGGTTCTAAACCTAAAAAGGAGAAAAAGAAATCATACATTTGAAATATATGGTTGTTGGCCACTAATGTCTAGTTGGACCAACAAGGAAAGTGTATATGTTTGTATCTTGAGAGCTTTGGGGCGAATGTAAGGTGTCTAGGTACATCCTGGATGCTTTGGAAAGTCTTCATACGTGCCCAAGTTGCAAGGAATAGAGATATTGCAATCAGAACACATTAAGTGCACTTCGATCCATATATGACAAGTCTTGGAGGAAAGGGATTCGCATGATCCTATGGTGTCTGGTGCATGGTAGATTCATTTTGGGCTTCCTTAAATCCTTAATAATATCTACTGGATGCCATGTTCCAGTTTACAAGTAATTAAACCAGTTGGTCATCTCACTTGCCATAAATGGCTCCAATCGGTTCATTTGAAGGCATGGATGGACCCGCCTGGTCCAAAGCATGTTTTCACTTCTAGAAGTACTTAAGGGAGCTCCTAGAAGTACCAAAAAGTCACCTGGTCTCCAAAGAAACATTTGGAGACTTTCATATAAGGAAAGTTCCAAATATAGTAAGTTTCGAAAACTCCAGCTTGATGTATGGTGCATGAATTTATCTGGCCTAGTTTGGTGTGTGCTCCATGTCGCCGCGTGTCTTCTATGAGTCAGGATTATAGGCCATATTTGGTCTTTGCTGGCCGCTTCTTGGTTAGACTTGAATTCATGTAGATACACCCATGTATCCTTTTGCGTGTATTTGGCCGCCTTTGTGTTTCTTGGGCCAGCCGGGCTGAGTAGTTGGCCGGGGGTTGGGCCGATAACCTCATCATACCCTCCCCCTTCGAAATGTTTTGCCCTCAAAACAGTTTGGCCTGCATATAGAGAAGGCAAGTTAATACCTTGATTTACTTGTGGGTTTAGGGCATTACCTCGGTTTATGGCCCTTATATGATTCGGATGTGGCCATGGTGCATCTGGCGGTTGCTCCATGATAGGAAAGGAAGAAATTACTGCTTTCCATTGCAGCTGGTTGCTTTGCCTTACCTCCAAGGTATTAGGTTCTCCATGGTCTCCTCTTGATTCCGAACATCGGTTTAATGTTGGAGGTGTCTCTTCTTGACCTTTGTTGAATCTTTGCTTTTCTAGACCTGTTTCGACAACCTTTGGCAAAGAAAAGTGCATTATGCTAGTACTGGACATTTCAAATTGAAGGTCCTTTATTACCTTAACACTTTTAGGCTTAACATTTTCGCGTTCTACTTTTAAGCTTGTTATTAGTTGTCTAGTTGGACATGTCTTAGAAAAATATCCTCTTTCTTGACATCTATAGCATATAATTTCATCTATTTTCACATTGTTAGGGGACTTACCTGGCGTTTCCTTGCCGTGTATTCCAAGCAATGGTTTTGATGGTTGCATGTGTGATATGGCTTTAGGCTTTCGAACTTGCTGGTCAATTTTTGGTTTGACCATCCGCTTAGCTACCTTTTGTCCTTCTAATGTGTTTGAAAACACGTTGTTATGCTCAGAGCGGTAGGCAATCTTGGGTTTATGAAAGGGCTACATGTTTGGTGTAGACATCTCACTCCTCGATGTTGTTGGGTGCATAGATTGTGTGATGATGTTTCCGCGTGTTTGATGCTTCTTCAAAAACTCCTTGCACATTCGTGCCCTGAGGTCTCCCCAATCAAAGACTGGTTGGTTGTAGAAGGTTCGTGCATTTTCTTTCAACCACCAATTGTAGGCATCTCCAACGAGCATATCAACGATATATGAAAGCTTCTCTTCTTTGGGGATGTTGTTTGAGTGCATCCATTATTTCATGTTGGTTTCCCATCGGAGGTATTCATATGGGTCCTTGTTATACCCTGAAAAGGTTAGAGATTTAAAATTGTAAATATATACCTTACTGGTCCGATTCCTTGATCTAGTTGGAGTGGTGTAGGTTGGCACTCGGCTTGACACAACGAAGTGGCAAGGTGTAATTGTCTTTGGCCAGCTTCTATTAGTGGAATAGTAGTCTGGTGGCTCTGGTTCAAGTTCTTCAACTTCTTTTTCATTGTCAAAATCATATTCTAAATAGTATTCATGCCATGTCTCATATCCATTAGAATCATCTACATCGGACAAGTCTTAGTCATAGTCCGGGGGTTCTGGTTCAAAGGTTTTTTCCATCTGATTCTTCCCTAAAATCAGTCTTCAAATAGTCTTGATTCCATGACTCTTCTGCATACTCACACTCGCTGGTGCTTAGGCATTGATCATAGTCGTTGTCTAGATTACAATCAGTTTGTGGTATGCTCATGGTGTCTTCTTCTTCATCATAGTACTTCATCATTAAATTTTGTACCATGCACGACAACAAAAAGAGATATCAGACCCAAATCAACAAATATGGAAACTACACTCTAGTGAATATATGATTTTTACACATAAATAGTAGTAATAGGAAAATCGATACAAGTAAATATTATGAGGTTTTTGTTTTTGTTTCTTTTAGAAACTAACTTTAAAGAAAACTAAAAGATAATATTTTTTTTGGTTTTTGATATTTTAAATTAATTTAGGACGAAAAAATAATATTCTATGAATCTCTCTTTTTTAACTTTACTAGTAACTAAATTCAAAAATAACAAAATGAATTATGCTTATATTTTTGGTTTTTTTCTTATGATGAAGGAAATTAAGTAAACATGAAATATAATTTTTTGTGTTGGTTTTATATAAGAGGAGACAAAAAAACAACAAGAATCAATAAGAAACAATGCAAATGAAGAATAAGAACATATATATATTTTTGGTTTTTCGATAAGATGTAAATAAAAAATGCTAAACAAATTCATAAAAGATAAAGGATAAAGGTTGGATGAACACAACCTGGGATAGGAGCTTTTAGCTCTGATACAGAATGATATAAGATTGAGTATCAATCTCACAAGCGGTACGACCGTGATTCGCAAGGCCTAGAATCTCTCTTGGCTTAAGCGGGCAAGGGAACTAAAAGGAGGGGGTTTTGATCGAATCACAAGATCAAAAGTTAACCAAGGGAGTTTGAATCTTTCAAACTAACCTGGCCGTGGCTTCAATAGAAAGGAAGTGAATCACACATTTAGTTTCTAAAGAATAAAACAAGTTCATATACAAGGCTTTGAAAAAAATATTTTGTATTCAACTTTTTATTTCAATGGTGGTCTATCTTTACAATGAGATCATGATGAGATTATATAGTGCTCATAGCAACGGTCCTAAACCTAAAAAAGAGAAAAGGAAATCATACATTTGAAATATATGGTTGTTGGCCACTAATGTCTAGTTGGACCAACAAGGAAAGTGTATATACTTGTATCTTGAGAGCTTTGGGGCGAATGTAAGGTGTCTAGGTACATCTTAGATGCTTTGGAAAGTTTTCAATACGTGTCCAAGTTGCAAAGAATAGAGATATTGCAATTTGAATACATTAAGTGCACTTCGGTCCATATATGGCAAGTCTTGGAGGAAAGAGATTCACCTGATCCTATTGTGGCTTGTGCATGGTAGATTCATTTTGGGTTTCCTTAACTCCTTAATAATATCTCCTGGACGCCGTGTTCTGGTTTGCAAGTGATTAAACCAGTTGGTCATCCCACTTGCCATAAACGGCTCCAATCGGTTCATTTGAAGGTAAGGATGGACCCGCCTAGTCCAATGTGTTTTTTTCACTTCTAGAAGTGCTTAAGAGAGCTCCTAGGAGTACCAAAAAGTCTCCTAGTCTCCAAAGAAACGTTTGGAGACTTTCATATAAGGAAAGTTTCAAATATGGTAAGTTTCGAAAACTCCAACTTGATGTATGATGCATGAATTTATCTAGTCTAATTTGGTGTGAGCTCCATGTCACCGCGTGTCCTCTATGAGTAAGGATTATAGGCCAGATTTGGTTTTTGCTGGCCGCTTCTTGGTTAGGATTGAATTCATGTAGATACACCCATGTATCCTTTTACGTGTAGGCCTGTCAAGCGGGTCAGACCCGCTCCGCCTGACCCGCCCCGCAGCGGGTTACTGATTTTTTTGCACAAATTTTTTTTATCCACAAAACTCGTGAAAATCAATTTTTTCATACCCCCACCCACCCCGCATTAATCAAGCGGGTCTGGCAGGTTAACCGGTGATCCGCTTCATTTTTCCAAATATTTAAAAAATATTTAATAAATTTAATTAAACTAAAATATTTAATAACTTTAATTAAACTAAAATATTTAATACATTTAAGTAAATTTTTTAAAAATATTTAATAAATTTAATTAAACTAAAATATTTAATAAATTTATTTCAATTAAAATATTTAATAAATTTAATTAAAATTTCTAAAAATATTTAAATAATTTAATTAAAATATTTAATAAAATTAATTTGTTTGGGTTTAAATTAATTTGGACCTAAATTAGTTGGGCCTCAATTTGATTAATTAATTTGAGTCCAAAATTTGCGGATATCCACTAACCCGCAAGTTAAAAATTTGCAACCCACACCTACCCCGCTCTAGCTAATGTTCGATACACACCCGCCCCGTATATGAAAAATTTTTTTTCATTCGACCCACATCCGCCCTACAGCGGGTCAAACGGGGCGGGACCCATGGGTAAAAAATCATATTGACAAGTCTATTTACGTGCATTTGGTTGCCTTTGTGTTTCTTGGGCCAGTTGGGCCGTATAATTGACCAGGGGTTAGACCGATAACCTCATCACGATGTCTTTGTGAAGACTGTTAGTTTAGCTGTTTAAGAATCAATTTAGTAACAATTCTTTTTCTCTACGGATAGCAGGGCATGAGTTGTTCTACCGAAGAGCCCACCAAAGAGTTCATTCCAATTATACGTTCTAGAAGCTTTGGTGACATTCCAGGCCGAAAAACCATGGAGGATGAACACATATGCATAGATGACTTACCAGCTCATCTTCGATCTTTCAACATATCGGTACCAAGTGCTTGGACCGAATTGGATCGATTTGGACCGAACTCGTCCGAAGTAGATCAAAAAATCCGAAAAATGAACTAAATTAATCCGAAAAAACTGAAAAATGAAAGACAAAATACTAAACCGATTTAACCTAAATTTTAAATAATTAAACTAAAAATTTAGTTATAATTTGATTTAATTTGGAATGGTTTTATATGTTAAAAACCGAACCGATTAAACAGACAAAAAATCTGAACCGATTAAACCGACAAAAAATCCAAACCAAACCGAATTTGTTTTTATTTTTTTCGGTCAATATTTTCTAAAACCAAATTAACCGAAAACCAAAAAATCCGATCCGAAAAATCTGAAAAAAAACCAAAAATCCAAACCTATTAGAAACCTTCCTTTTAACACAAAAAACCTATTCCAAAACCCTAAGCCAAAGCTTCAAGATAAAAGAAAAGCCACAATGGGTCAAATGTGGACTAACACATAGGATCTGCTTTAACAAGTCTAATGTTTATATACAATATTTTCTTCAAACCAATTGGAACCAATTTCTTCAAAGCTAATACCACCAAAGGAAGCAAAACTCTTGTTCTTACCATGAACGACATAAAGAAGAGAGTAGTGATGATTTCGGGGACGTTGGGGTTTGGTGGCAATCGTTTTCGTTTTACCCTGAAACAGATGAGAAGAGATATTACATGTTGAGGTTCCATAGACGTGACCGAGAAGT
This sequence comes from Pugionium cornutum, assembly GCA_018901935.1. Classification (NCBI taxonomy): domain Eukaryota; kingdom Viridiplantae; phylum Streptophyta; class Magnoliopsida; order Brassicales; family Brassicaceae; genus Pugionium; species Pugionium cornutum. Next base: position 9,567,109 of record CM032162.1, read on the forward strand.
AATCATAGAGCAAGTAAGAAGAAGAAGCGAATGAGTAACCGATAGAGCAAAAGAAGAGAGAGAGAGGAAACTTTATTAGAATACTCCATGCGAATGGGAAATTCGAAGAAGAAGCTGAGGCAGAAAGAAGGAATAGAAAGCATAGACGAAAGGAAAGAATGAAGAAGAAGAAAATTGGTGAAACAAGCTTGGAACTTTGATAAAAATATATATGTTGCTTGACACCGAAGAAAATCCATTGGACTTTATCATATTTACTCAATATTAGTTATGTTCGTTTGTTAATTGTTTACGGTTGCGGCTTTAACAAATTGTTATTCATTTATTTGTGGCAGTTATCTATCGTTAATCGCAGCAGTCAGACATTACATCTTGCATCACAATTTTTGAACCACTGATTAAAACAGCGGTGCGATTAAAAATCTGTGATCAATCACAATCACAACTATCGGCGGCAAATAAACGAACAATATATGTCGCAGTCATAATGTTAACCGTAGCCACTGGCAGCGAATAAACGAACAAAACTATTATCGTCAATCACACTAATGGTTTATACACAACTACAGTTTATACACAACTACAGTAATCAAATCTTATTTGTTCGAAATGTTTCACAAGACCAAAAGAACAATCGTTTAAAAGACTTACCCTGAATCATTGGTTCATGTTTTCTAATTTACCAAAACAATGAACCATGAATAAGCAACTCTTGTGCATCTAAAATCCTACAAATGATTGGAGATAAGAAAGGCTCCATGTAAGAAATTGAAAGATACTATTGTCAAATATATATAGTTAATTTATGAAAATTAAAATTAAAACTATCATGGCCTATATCTCTAAAAGTTAATAATCCTTTTTAAAACATATGCATTAAATAGTAATACAATATAAAAAAAAAACAAAATCAGATAAATCAATTGATCCACCTGTTTCACTTTTTAATTGATCTTCTACATCTGGGCCCAAGGCCCAATGACTACCTCGATTTTAAATCGACCACGCCCAGAAGAAGACTAACGTATTCAGTCAACGGTTAGACAAGAACTGATAGAGGAGGGCCGAGTGACGTAACGTTCTGTAGTTTTTTAGGGTTTCAGTTCCGATTATCTTCGTTAAGGATTCCATTTCGTTTATGGGTTTCACAGATTTCAGGTTTTATTTTGAAAAACAAAAATTTTGGTTGGTCAATCGATTTTGATTTGGGATTATGTGATTTCGAGGAAATCTTCCGTTGCTAGATTTCTTTCAATCATACACCTTTAAGCATCATTTTTTCATTGAAAGAAAGAGGTTTTTTTTGCTTGTTTGCAGATAATTCGTCGCTCTTTAACAATGGTGAAAGCAGTGGTTGGAGAAGATACTAGGCTCACTTCTGCTGAAGATCGTCTCTCTCAGTCAGCTATTCCTGCTGAAGTAGTCACTTTTCCAGTGTTATATATATCTCAGCCTTGAAAAGTATGATTTCTGAGATGTGCTTTCATTTTATTGATTGGATCACAGGTGGGTCTTGTTATAGGGAAGCTTAGCTCTGTTCTTGATCGCGGATTTGTGTTTGATTTGATCCCCACACCGAGTAACGATGCTGGAGAACCAGCATGCTCGATTTTGGAGACCAGAGATGATAGAAGGAAGCCATCCAAGTCGAAATCTCAGTCATCCGAGTCATCTTCTTTATCGATTGATTCCGATTGGGTTGCGGAACATGCTAGACAGGTTTGGTACTATCGTTTTATGCATTCTGTGACTATGATGTATCACTCTTGTTGGTCTAGTGAATTTTAGATGAATGTGTATGATTCATGATGATTGGCATTGTAATGCTGTTTTCTTCTTCAGGTATCGAGAATGCTTTTGGGTGGGGTGAAGGTTGTTGGTATCTATGTATGGGCCAGTGAGAGTGCTTTTAAGAATTCAACTATGATCCTTTGTCAGGTAACTTTGTGTAAGATTTGATTTTCCAGCTTTAATTTCAATGGATATTGCTTGATTCAGATCATTATCATAGGTCTTCCTACGGTTGTAATGGAATTAGGAGATTTCCTTCAACAATGTCTATGTTTTTTTTTTAAATTTGAATGGAGATTTCTAGGGGGAAATAAAAGAATACATTTTGTTAGCTGATTTGGGTTCTTTTCGATGCTATAGCAAATCTATTGCACGTTGATGGATCTAAGTTATGAGACTTTTATCAGGCTATTAAGGGAGTCTCAGATGCAATACGACATTTGGATCCTAGCTTGGATGAAGCTCTTCTTATTCACATATGTTACAGTCCAAGGAGGTACAGCGTCTTAAGGTTCAGCTATTAAAACTATGAGAACTACCAGGTATTTAAAAATGAGAAATGGTTGCAGATGGAATTGCCGAACTTGTTTGTTGAACTCAAGTATTACGTCAAGTAGCCTCCGACCTTGTGATTTTAAACTGGGAAGGGTATTGAGTTCTCTACAGAGGTTTAAGTGCAGCTACAACTTTAATTTCAGGTATGTTGCTGCATTTAGAATTTGGATTTTGAAGTTCGATATTTCTCTTCTTTTGTTGGTAAATGTAATGTGTATGTATAAAATTTAGTATGTAAAAGGATTTTTCTTTTATAATTGGGTTGAAAGTTGATTTGGTCTTCCAAGTTTCCAATGTGTTTACATTTAACATTTAACAAGCACTCAGGCACATTCCTATTATTTCTCTGAATGTAGTATCTATGACATATATAAACACTGGAACTGTTTATTCCTGACATTTTTCTCTTTTTTCTCACTTTCTTGTGTGTAGATTACCGATCTACTGCAGGGGTGAGTCAACTACCCAAACGTTTACTGAGATTCTCCGTCAAGAACTTGCAGTTCATGAAAAAGAGCTGAAGAGTGCAAATGCAATGATTGATGGGGATTTGGTGAGGATAAAGCAAAGCCTATATGTTTCTGTTTCTGTGATGATTGTTAAATAGAATTCTTGAATCATGTTGGAGCTCTCAAAGCTTGTATGGGAAAACTCTCTAGTGATTGAAACGAAAGTATAACATATCGAAGGGTATGGGCAGAAGTGTATATGCAGTTAAGTTATTTTGTGAATGAAGCCTGTCTGAAATATAGCTCCTTTTCATGCATCCATCGTTGCAATAGACCGTTGGAAATATAGTTTCTTGGATGCGTTGATCATTGTCATATCCGTTTAGTTATGTAAGCTACAAAAGGATGATATCTAGGCTGGAAAATAACCTTTTCTGTTTGTTCGACCTGAAGGTGCATAACGATGAGCCTTGCAACACGGATGGCGAGCATGAAATTGAATTGTTGTTCCCATTCATGAAAGATACTCGTGCTGAGGGTAAGTTTTTATCTAGGTCTAATTCAGACACATGAATTTGGTTTGCTATTGGACATGGTTTTGGATGATTGTATCTAAAATCACGGTGTAATGTTGAGAAGCATTAACTGCGAAGAATGTTACTGGAATTCTACTCTTCGGTGGTTCTATATTCTCGTATGCGTACTTAAACATGAAAGAACCAGTTTCACAGGCTGTTTCTGATATTAAGGTATTGCAATTGCGTTTCTTCCAGGTTTTTTTATGTATTTGTTTACTTGAATATGAGCTTGTACAAGTTCTATTAGACGTACTGAAATTTTAAGAAGATTGTTGATGGCTGCATGTTTTCTTTTCAGGCTGACATTATTAGAAGTCTGCAAAGTAGATTAGACATTATCTGTGACGAGGCCGAGCAGGATCTCAATCCAACTGATGTTGGCAACAATGAAGAAGCTGAGATTTCGAACATTCCCATTTCCAAACTCAAATTCAACTCATCTACGTGAGTAAAGCTCTAATCATAAACTTTACTTGTTGATTCTCTGTATATGTTTACTGACTAGCACGAAAAACTTAAAGTAACAATGTTTTTAAACAGAAAAGCATGTCATATTCGTCTTCCCAGGAGAGTTCTCGTTCCATGGTTGGTGGGTACATACATCTGCGATTATCTACAGCCATTTGAATCACTCGAGGTAGATGAGCAACATGCAATATCTCAAATTCATTACGCTTTGTAAACTCTTTTTCCAAATGTTAATAAATGCTTGTTTCCCATGTTCAATGACTTTCTGAATAGGTGGTAAAAGAACGTTGTATCGAGTTAATGTCCATGGAACATTCTTCTCTTGACGTAACCAAGATTTCAGAAGTGGAAACCGAAACATCTTTAGTGGTGGCGGAATCAATGTGGGAGGTGATATTTCTTGAGGCTTCTGCTTCCAGCCTTCGCGTAGAAGGGAATGTGGAAAGGACAACGCATGAAGATGGTAGCAATAGAACTGGCACCGGCGGTAATGTGTCCAATGTCCCGATTCTGGTAGCGATTTTGGTGGTTTTACTCTCGATTGTATTAGGGTTCTTGCTTTACCAGAGGGATTAGCAAAAGTACAGAAGTCTCTGTTTTGATCGATCCACAAACTTTGAGTTGTTTTGTTTCCCGGATTAAAGAAACTTACTATTTAACAGCTTTCTTCTTATTGGCTAGAAAATCATGAGGTTCATTGAGGAAACTTTTAACGGTAAGGTTTTATCTTTTAGAAAATTTCTACGAATTTGATCGTAAAATAATAAGTTTTGCTAAGTATGCAAAATGGGACGAACATGAAATAAAATATTGAAGTTATATTGCCAAAAAAACGCTCAACTACGCTGTTTCGTTCAACACAAAACTCAATTCTTCATAAATCGAATAGTATTTACAACTCAAAAAATATTTAATGGGCAATTGACAAAATAGCATTTTTAAAAGTTTTTATTTATAAATATAGTATAATTAGTTTAAATTTTCATAAATAACATAAATTTAATATTAAAATATTTTAGAATTTCTTTTTAATAAAAAAATTAAATAAAGAATTCAAATATAATATTTTAATTATATTTATAATTTATTTATGGTAAATATGTATTTTCAAAGAATAATTTGTGCTACTTTTATAGGTATTATAGGTATTACTCTAAAATTTTGTTGATCGAACTGTTTTAATATGTAATTTGATTTATACCCACGCTATACATGAAGAAATTAATTCGCAAATTAGAAAATATTGTTTATTATTAAATATAAATTAAATATTTATATAATTTTAACTTTTATTTAAAATTATATTTCAATAATATTTTTTGTATATGTAAATTAAGGAAAAAATAATTATTATTTTTTACAAATTTAATAGTATTTTTTGGTTAGTTTAATAAAATATATTGATTCTCTAACCAAATTAATAATAATGACATATATTGTAATTATTCTACTAATTTAAGCCTATTTATATATTTATTTGAAATTCACTGTGGTGAAGATACGTCAGATATTTCTATTAATAACACATCCAGTTAATGTTATTTTCTAAAAATATTCCTCAAATAATATATTAAGAGATTTTGTTAACCAAATTATTTAATTTTTGTGTTACTCAATTATAACCGTCGATTAATGTCCGAACTGAAATGGTTTGATTATCAATAGTTGTTAAAAGTTTGTTCTTTTTTGAAACTAAAAAAATATGAATTGTTGAATATTTTAAAATAAGTTTACTTTTTTACATTTGATTATAATATTAGATAAGATTCTGGAATATAAACAAGACTATAAATGAGTAAGAATGAAAGAAAAAAAGAGAAAGAAAAGAAGAAAAAGAAAAAAGTAATATTTTAAAATAATATTTTTAAGTTTTTGTTTCAAATTAAATAACATAGAGTAATATTTTAAAATAATACTATTTTAAGTTTATTTTTAAAATTTAGCATACTAAAAATAAAATTTTAAAAATAGTACAAATTATTATGTGAAAATAATTATTTACCTTACATAAACTATATATATATAATTAAAACATAAAGTTTGGGTTCACTTTTCCAATTTAGGATTTAATTTTTTTCATTAGAAAGAAAATTTTAATTATTTTAGTATTAAATTTATGCTATTTTTGGAAATTTAAATGATTAGTGCTATATTTAGAATCAAAATTTGAAATAATGCTATTTTAGTCAATTGTCTTTAGACATATTAAAACTAAAATTTCAAAATAACACATTTTTATATGAAACTATTTATTTATTGTTAGTTACAAATAAAATTAAAATATTATGTTTGAATTTACTTTTTTCTAACTTATGGTTTATTTTTGAGTAATATCCTAAAATAGCATTATTTTAAGTTTATCTTCCAAATTTAGCATAATAAAAATAAAATTCTAAAAATAGCACAAATTATTATGTGAGAATAATTATTTACCTTAAATAAATTATGTATAAAATTAAAATATAATGGTTGGATTCACTTTTTCTAATTTAGGATTTAAATTTTTTTTATTAGGAATTTTTTTTAATTATTTTAGTATTAAATTTATGCTATTTTGGAAATTTAAATGATTAGTGTTATATTTGGAACCAAAATTTGAAATAGTGCTATTTTATTCAATTGTTCTTTATTTTTCTCCATTAAAAATATGTTTAACAATATGTTTAAAAATATGTTTAAAAATATTTTAATACTAAAATTTGTGCTATTATTAGAAAAATAAACTAATGATACTAAATATGGAACAAAAATGGACAAAAATTTAAAATAGTAATATTTTGGAAAATTGTCGATGAGAAAACTAAATGTAAATATCAAAAGAATAGATCGTTTCTTATTTTTTAATTATTTATTTTTTTAATATTTTTTTAAGTTTTAACATATTGAAATTATGAAATATTTCATATTTCTCATATCTTATGTACTTGAATATATTTTTAATAAATTGATCCTCTAATAATTTATAAAATTTTCTTTTAAAAATTTATCTAGAAAATAGAGTTTAACCTAGCAGGAATATAAATTCGAAAAAGATTATTAAGAATCAAAATTAAAATGACTATAAAAGAGTTAGTCAATATAATAATAAAATTATTGTTTTTTTTTTCCATCGAACATATACTTATTAAGAAATATCATCGTTTACAAGCGGTTGTAAAAACAGAGGACAAGAAATAAATAAATTCCAATCAACAGAAGCCGTGATTGCTGTAGAAGCTAGAGTGTCTGCTGCTTGATTACATGATCTCGGTTTATGTATAAATTGAATTCCGTGAAAAAGAGGAATCCACTGTTGAAGCGTACTTATGTAATGCTGCAAGTGTAGATGAGTTCCATTATGGTTGAGCAGATTGTTCAGACTCAAGTTGTCCTCTTCAAAAATTACATATTTAAAACCGGAAGCCCAGGTGGATTGGATAGCCCAAATTAAAGCAGTGAACTCTGCCTCGATGACTGAGAAACGACCCTGAAACTTCCCTCTTCCTGCTTGTTGAAAAAAACCTTTTTCATTTCTGATAATCCAACCCATCCCTGAGGGAGAAGTACCTGAACGATGGGCAGCATCATAATTACATTTAACCCAATTTGATGGTGGAGCTTTCCATTGAGTATCAGATATTTGTGGCGTGTGGTGTGCAATAGTGTTATCATGACTGTTCGGTGTCATAACAGTCATCCATTCTAAAGCATCGTCTACAGTTTGTTGTAGTAGAATATCTTCCGAGATGTCCTTGGAATTGAACAAAAGATCATTCCTTGATTTCCAAAGTCGCCATAATAGGTAAAAAGGTTGATATTTTTGATATGAATCAGCTTGGCATAAGCCATAGCTAGCAATCAAGAATCTGATATTATCCTGGAGGGTTGTGTTGGAGTCGCAAATCGAAGAGGTTAAAATACCCAACCTCCTCCATAGTTTTTGGGCATAAGGACAGAGGAAGAACGTATGAAGCTCCGTTTCTTCATTGTCACAACATCGCATACATTTAAAGTTTGTAGTGATCTTCCTGTGAAATAAATGAGATTTAAGCGGTAACGCCCTAGACAAGAGACGCCAGGTGAAATGAAGGATTTTTGGTGGTAGTTTGAGAGTCCATATCACTTTAGCCAAATCCTGATGGTGTACCAAGGGAGGGTAATTTGTTAGGGCGGAAAGTGAGCCCTCCATGGCTAGCCGATAACCAGACTTGACTGAGTATATACCGTTGTCTGAAAATTTCCAAAGCCACCCATCAGTAGAGGGGATCTGCGGTAAGAAAATTTTATGTATAAGATGATGATCCTCCCTTTCAATAAGGTCTTTCATAACCTCCTCGTCCCAATTTCTGGTCTGTCTGTTAATAAGGGTATCAATCGTCAGTGATGGATTTGTGTATGGAAGTAAATGTGGATGTCTGGGTGGTGTAACTGGTAGCCAAGTTGAATCACCAATCTTAGTATCAGATCCATTGCCAATTGTCCTTCGCATACCCGAAACAAGTAAGGAAAGCCCATAAAGAAGAGATCTCCAACCAAAAGAAGGACGGGTACCCAGTTTAGCAGAAACAAAATTCCCATTGTTGTAGTATCGACATTTTAAAATTCTCGAAAGGAGACAGCTTGGCCTGTGTAGAATTTTCCAATATTGATTTGCCAGTAGAGCTTGGTTAAAGTGTTGGAAGTCTCTGAAACCCAATCCACCCATTATCTTTGGGGTAGCCATTTTCCTCCAAGAAACCCAAGGTGTCTTTCGATGATTAGAAGATGAACCCCACCAAAACCGAGATAATTCTTTATTGATAAGATGACAAATCTCCAGAGGTAGTTTAAAAACATTCATCGAGTAAACTGGCATTGCGAAAGCAACTGATTTGATCAGGATTTCCTTCCCCGCATGAGATAAAAACTTTGCCTGCCAGCCACATATGCGAGAACGTACACGATCCAAAATGTATCTAAACATGTACCTTTTGTTTCGTTTAAACTGCTCGGGCAATCCTAAATATTGTCCTCCCCCACCGACATTTCGTATTCCCAGAATTTGGTGGATGTAACTTCTGGTATGGTGGAAAACCTTTTTTCCGAAAATTATTGATGACTTGTCCATATTAATACTCTATCCCGATACTCTACTATATTCTTGAAGGATGTGTAGAAGGCTCATAACATTCGGTCTGTCAGCTCTGATAAAAAATAAAGAATCGTCCGCAAATAACAGATGTGAAATCGGTGGACCGTTCCGATTAACTCTGAGTGGTTGAATAATGCGTTCCCTTTCAGCTGACCGAAGCAAAGAACTTAAAACATCAGCACACAGGATGAATAGGTAAGGTGATAAAGGATCTCCTTGTCGTAAACCTCGTGAAGGTTGAAAAAAACCATATGGGCTCCCATTGATAAGAATAGAGAACGACGTTGTTGTTATACATTTCATGATCCAATTTATCCATTGAGGAGAAAATCCTTTCCTGTGTAAAACAGCTTTGAGAAAATTCCATTCAATCCGATCATATGCTTTACTCATATATGTCTTAACTGCCATAAATTGTGTTGAACATATCTTTTGAACACGTAAGGAGTGCATGACTTCATGGGCGATCAGTATGTTGTCAGTAATTTGTCTACCCGGGATAAAAGCTGCCTGATTTTCAGAGATGATGTCACCGAGTAAATTTTTTAATCGCAGTACTAAAACTTTGGAGATGACTTTGTAAATCACATTACAAAGTGAGATAGGCCGAAAGTCCTTCATAGAAACAGGGCAATCTACTTTAGGAATTAGACATATATTTGTATGATTAAATTCCGAGATCATCTCTCCTGTCTGAAAGAAACGGTCCACTTCCTGAACTATCGCATTTCCAACGATGCTCCAATTTTGTTGATAAAAAAAGGCCGAAAAACCATCAGGACCTGGAGCTTTAGAAGCTCCAATTGAGGAAATGGCTGCGTAAACCTCTTCTTTTGTAACCATTGATGTCAATTTTTCATTCATACTATCAGAAACTACTTTTTCCACTTTCGAAAGCACTGATTCCATATTTCCTGCTGAAGAAGATTGAAATAGGTTTGAGAAATAATGTTGCGCTTGTTGGGCGATCGCATTATTCCCAAAAACCTCAGTTCCATTATCCGTTTTAATGGATGTAATAGTATTGCGTGATCGTCGATTCTTTGTCACAGCATGAAAAAACTTCGTGTTCCGATCACCCTCTTGAAGCCACTGGTTACGACTTTTAAGCTTCCAATAGCTTTCCTCATCCATATAAGCCTGAACTAAGTCCTTTTTTAACATGGAGATAGTAGATGGCGTACCATTCGGATTTGTCCTAGCTAAATCAATAGCTGAGTTTATCTCCTTTATCCGAATAGCAGAGTTAACAAAACAATTCTTTTTCCAACCCGCCAAATGTTTCCGGCAGGTAGTAAGTCTAGATAACAGATCAGAAGAGGAATGTGTTCCCAAAGAATTCCAACTGGTAGTAACAGTAGTCTTAAAATCTTTGTGATTAGCCCATCTCGGATCATATCGGAATAACCGTTTCCCTACTTCTGAATGTTTTCGGATATGAATTATGCCTGGACGATGGTCCGAATCAATCATATCCAGATATTCAACAAAAGATACAGGGTAAGAGGCTTTCCATTCATCATTAGCCATTACTCTATCCAACCAACACTGTACTAAATGATTATTCCGTTTACCAGCCCATGTCATATTGTTTCCTCGAAACTTTAAATCAGACATCATAGTTGCACTAACCATTCGTTGGAAGTCCACGAAACTCCATGGTTCCCTTACAGCACCGCCAAGTTTATCATGGGAGTGAAGGATTTCATTAAAATCCCCACACATCATCCAAGGATTTTTCCGACAAGTAGCTATTTGTTCTAATCTTTCCCAAAGATTTGATCTGAATTTTCGGATAGGATGTCCGTAAATACATGACAAATAGAACTCATAACCTTTATTACTGATTTTACAATCGATAAGTCGTTCATCTGAACTTACAACTGATATATCAACAGAGTTTTTCCACAACAAAGCTAAACCTCCACCAATTCCTTTTGGGGGGACACACATTACATAGTCATAATTTAAAACTGCAGCGACATCATGTACCACATTATTACTATTCTTCGTTTCCACCAAGAAGAGTACGTCTGGGGAATAAAACTTCTTTATTCCCTTGAGGCGTCGAACTACGAGAGACCCTCCTAAACCCCGGCAGTTCCAAAATCCGATATTCATACTGATCCTGGTGGATTATGGCCCACCGAACCTTCACCTAAAATTCTCATACGTGTATCACCCAAAAAATGGTTTAATGTGAGGACTAAACCGAAATCATAATGTTGGTAAATACCACCCAAACCATAGATAACTGGTTTTGGGATTAACCACCAAATAATTGATGTAATCGAAATAGAGGGTGGTTTATTTATTAACATTATGTTATAAATTAATTCCGGTTTAATGAGAAGCCTATAATAATAAAACCGATTAACCCATGGTGTAAACCAGTTTAGTCCGTACACACTATTATACCGTTCACTACCAAAACCTACTTCTGGCAACATACCTGGTAGATGATGGCTGGAAAATCCTGGAGGAGATGATAGTGGGTTCGCTTTGCGACGTTTTGCCTCATGACCCACATCGGAATTTGATGGGGATTCCAGAAGGAGAACACGTTTCTCCACCGAATCAGGAGGGCCAGGGGGATTTGCGTCATCGTCGTCATCACCACCATTGTCGGCACTGGGAGAAGGTGAAATAGCGGATGTCGGGCATTCGGAGGAATCATGTGAGATTATCCCACAAACAGTGCAAAAGTTCCTTAATTTCTCGTAGCGAAATCGAAGAACGATTTCCACATCTTCAAAACGGAACTTCCTCTGAAAGAGGAGAGGATTTCCGATATTAAACAGCACTCGCACCCGGACAAATTCGACACGGGAGGCGCCGTCTGCGTTGAAATCAGATTCGAGAAGAACACCAAGGGTTCCGCCAATGTGCATCACCATACGGTATGTCAAAAATTGGAGCGGTATTCCACGTATTTGAACCCAGAACGGGATATGAAGTAAATCGGAATCCGTCAAATCCGGAGCCCACTTTTGGAGAACGACCATCCAGTCGTTGAAAGACCACGGACTCCGGCGAAGGACAGAGATCAATCCTTCCTCTGTCTCAAATAGAAACTGTACCATATTCCCTTCAATAATGCGGGATACGATTGTTTCGTCGGCGCTCCAGAGGCGGGGAAGAGTTGTCATCAAGGCTCGAAGATTCTGTTTGCGGGAATTTACAGGTTTCCCGATTAGAGAAAATCTTGTTTCATTTGACGCTTGTGTGCACAATTCCGCCGGTAACGTGATCGGCTCTTCTGAAATTCCCAAAGTTATATCTTGCATTTGTTTTGTTATTGAATCCGACATTGTTGGCGAAATAAATTTGTGAAGGAGAAGAAAGGAAATTTTTGGAGGATGATTATTTAAAGGAGAAAAGGGTTGGTTGATTAATTGATAAGATAGAGAAACCGTCGACAAAGATCGACAACAAATACTCTTCAGAGGGAAGAGAGATGACCATCGACGGCGGAAAGATATTGGTAACCGTCGCCGAAGAAGACGGCTGAGAAAAATCTCAGAAAATCACATGAGAGAGAAGGCGGTTTTAGAGAGAGATAAAATTATTATATTTTAGTGATGTTTTTTTTAATAATAAAATTATTATTATAAAGAGTTAACCATGCATATTTGTTTAACTTTGCATCATTTAATGTTAACTTTGCATCATTTTATTTAATTAATCTTAACAACTTAATTAAATATATCTCCCATTTAAGTATTGCAAAATAATTGTATTCAAAAATTGGATTCCATGTAGAATAATCAAAATTACATGTAAATGACATATTCTTTAATAATTAAATGCAATAAGTAAAATCATTTAGCATAAATTCATTTACTTTTGGGGGAGTATAAAAGAACATATTATTTGAAAAATCACATGTTCCTAACAATCAAATGTAAGAATACAATATGTCAATTATTTTTAGTGAAATTGGATTCAATGTAAAAAAATAAAAAAAATACATGGAAGTTACAGTAATAATCAAATGTAATAAGTAAAATTATTTAAAATAAAGTATTTATTTTTGGAAAAAGAATGTATTATGAATCGAAAATGGTTGAAGTTGGCCATCCATTTTCTCTAAATTACCATCGCAATTTGGATAATTCAAAACTGGTAAAATTGAAAATGTGTACATTTCTTTCCTTATAAATTTAAATATTAAATAACTTTAATCATTTGTATATTTTAATAGTTTTATAAGATTTGATTATGGAAACATTATAAGATAGTCTACTACTGGAAAATGCGGCAATTTTCAAAACCGAGTGTAATCACTACTTACGCTTTATAGCTAAATGGTAACGGCTTAAAAAAGTTGGAGATGCGGGGTATCGATCCCCGTACCTCTCGCATGCTAAGCGAGCGCTCTACCATCTGAGCTACATCCCCAATTCATGTCCGGGCTTTATTTTAATCATTAATATCCATACATTAGTCTTTCTTTACTCGACCGAGCCATGGCATGTGTATGTCGAAGTACAGATTTTGAATTGCGAAGATGCTGAGAAAATTTGTCTCAATCACCTTCTCGCCGCCGTCTTCTATCTTCTCGTATCCCATTTTTCTTCAATTCCTCTCTTTCACCGTTCTCCACATTGTCTTCTTCTCCAGAGCCACCGTGCTTTAAGAGTTACTCCGTTGAACATGTCGAAAAGGCAGGTCCTATCGCCGGCATAACCATCTCCGTCGACCGTTGTACTCTTTTCGGTCGTCCTGGTACATGTAAATTAATTTCGATGTGAGATTATATATTTTAGCAACCAGATGTGATTGATATCTCGCAAGGCTACCATATGCATAAAATTTCAGTGTGAAAACCTATTTACAACCCACTGGTTTCTTCCCTTTTGGTAAATTTATCATTTCTCAAGTTTCAGTCCATTTCCTAGCATTAATTTCTTTATCAATAGCTTCACCACATTCCTTGGAATTCAATGTTCCTGCATATAAAGACTGCATTACTTTCCAAATCCATTACATATATCCTTGTATTTAGAAGGATATCTTAGGAACAAATTTGTCTTTGATCAGGCAAATCGAAGAACCAAATAATTATAAATGATTTTTTTAATATACATTGATTATGACAAAAAAAAAATAATCTATTGTCGTGGTAATGCCAAGATATTTCAAGTAGTTAGTTATGTTATGTGTGGAATAAAATGGAAACAAAAACAAATAGAAGTGAATAATATTTTTGCATGCAACAAATCAATTGATGAAAATGGAGAATTATGAACTGCAATAAAAGAAAATTTATTGAAAATGTATGCAGAAGTGATATTAACCAATTAATCATAGAAAGAATTCATATAGGCAAAAATTAAAATGTCTTGGAACTATAGAAATATTTGTACTAGCCGGAACTCAAAAGTTATTGCAAATTATGATTTGGAAGAAAAGAAAATGGATAAAACCTATGTACCATATGTAAATGTTATTTAAGCAATTTACCCGTTTCTTTTATAATTAAAATATATGTTATACAAAGAAAAAAATCTAAAACCGTAAAGAATAAGTATTGATAACTTATATGTATAAAAATATGTCTAACACAAATATTTATAACATTATATATGTAAAAGGAGATATGAACATAAAATACAAATAGATTAACAAATAATTTTTTTGTATAAAAGATGTGATGAATTGGAAATCAAACGAAGATTATATGATATATAACTATATGTGCTTATTCACTAATATTATACTTATAATAATTCCTTTAAATATGAGACATGATTTAAATGTATCTCATGAAAAAAATATTCCAAAAGGGAAAAATATAATGATATGTACTCTTTTTATTTATTATGCTTTTTATCCTAATAAGTCTTTTTATGATAGACTTTCAACAAAATAATAAAGAGCACATAAATAATAGTAGACCGCTAAGCGAAATGTAAAAATAAAATCTTATCACTATTTTATAGTTTTTGTTATAAATTAATTAGAACATTAGAAATATGGAATACGATGATTCATCTAAAACACATTTTAACTGCAGATAAATGACGATGTGATGTTCGGTTTTACAGATTTGTTCAATTGATAACTAGATAATTTTCTGGGTACGTATAAAATATTATAAATTTGGATTAAAATTACATTTGATTAAGATAGTATATGTATTATATTAAATATTTCTTATATAAAATATATATATATTTAAAATTATTAAAATTATATTTTTTAATTTGTAATATGGTTATGTTTTTAACCTATATTTAAACTATATTTTGG
This sequence comes from Pugionium cornutum, assembly GCA_018901935.1. NCBI lineage: Eukaryota > Viridiplantae > Streptophyta > Magnoliopsida > Brassicales > Brassicaceae > Pugionium > Pugionium cornutum. Next base: position 9,582,315 of record CM032162.1, read on the forward strand.
TACGATTGTATATTAAAAATTATGAACTTATATAATTAAGTTTTATTTTTAAATACTAATTTCTTAAATTATCAATTATATAATTAGATGTTGATTAAAATATGAACAATTCAATAGACATATAAAAATAATAACCATGATTGAAAAAGTAGAAATTTTTCATCATAATTTGTCAAACTAAAGTTATTTAAAACAATTATAAATGCATAAAACCTAAATAAGAAATTAAAACTGAAAACATACATGGTATTAAACATTTTCTGAACTCACTTCTAATTTAAATATGTATACGATTAATTATATTTTTTGGAAATAAATTTATATTTAAAATTACCATGTTACATTTAATTCAACGTCATGTCATAATTTCTTTTATCCATGTCATTTTTTTTAGTTATATGTAAATATTTTTTCTAAACTTAATTCTAATTTAATATATATGATTTAATTATTTTTTGAAAATAATTTATGTTTAAAAATATCATATCATATTTGATTAATTTATTTTTTTAAAATAAATTTATATTTAAAACTGTCATGTCACATTTGGCTAAACGTTATATCATAATTGTTTTTAACCATATCATCTTTTCTAATAACATAATCATTTTTCTTTAAAAATTCACTCATCTTTTAATGTTAACAGCATGATTTACTTTATTTAAAAAATAAATTTATCTTTAAAATTACCATATCACATTCGACTAAACTTCATATCATAGTTTTGCTTTTAGTCATATATCATTTTTAATTATATTATTTTTTGTAATGATATGTAAATCTTTTTTAAAACTCATTTCTAGAAGTGGTCATAGCCATAATTCTATCATTTTATTTTTAAAAAAATAAATTTATGTTTAAAATTATCATTTTATATTTAATTAATCTAATTTTGAAAATAAATTTATGTTTAAATTTATTATACCACATTTGATTAATTTACTTTTTGAAAATAAATTTCAATTGATAATTTGACATATTTATTTACAAAAACGCTTTCAATGATTACTTCAAGAAAATAGTTTATTATATTGCATTGGGCTCACAATCTATTTTCTCCCCAAAAACTATCATATAGCACGACATGTACCTAAAACTATGGACTCAACCGTAATAGTACCCAAAAAATAGTTAAAAACTAGAAACCCCTAAACCGGAACTTCGAAACAATTTTCTCCCTAAAATGAAAGTTACAAACTAATTAACAAATAACAACGGTTTTAATCGGTTTATTATTTCGTAAATAATATTTAACCGATTTTTAACCTAAATTAAACTAATTTACCCAATCCAGACCCGAAATATAACCCAAATAATCTGATCTAGACCCGATTTTCAATCCAAAAAACCCGACCCACACCCAAATAACCCGATTTTCAATCCAATATATTTCCCCCAATTTCATAAACCCTAATCCCAAATTCGCCAGCCCTAATTCCGAAATCGAAAACCCAACAATCTCCAAATCGCAAAATGAAACACTTCTCCATTGTTTTTTGGTGAAATCGAATCCTAAACTCACCAAAATCGTGAAAAAATCAAAACCCCGTGGTCTCGTAAAATCGAAGTCGAGCACCAAATCGCGAAATCGAAATTGAGCACCAAATCGCCGATGTCTATTGTTCTTGGAGAAGACCGCAGTGATGAAGAACTCGATTTCCATCTGGAAATCGATGAAGAAGCCATGGAACGAGTCGAGTTTATGATTTATGCACCTAAGGTGTTCAAGAAAATGCCTGAGAGAAACTTAGTTTCTTGGTGGACCATGGTTTCAGCTTGTAACCATCATGAGGATTCTTTGGAGGTTTTTTTAGAATCTAAAGAACCAGAAAAAATAGTCCAAACTCATCTCAATTGTACATTATGGGTATGAAAATTACTAAATTGATTTATGAAATCGATTTTATGGTTCTACAAATTGGGATTTTCGTTTTCGGTTGGACAAAAATCGTAGGTTTGGATTACCCATATTTGGATAGAAGGATATATAGTTCAGTTTTTATGGGTTGGTATTGAGTTTGGAAAAATTGTTTCGAAATTTTAGTTAAGGGATTTATAGTTTTTAACTATTTTCTAGAAGATATTACGGTTAAATCTATAGTTTTAAATGCATATCGTGCTATACGATAATTTTGAGAGGAAAATAGATCCGCAACCATATTGCATTATCTCGTTTTAAAAATTTCGATGGATGTTGTACGAGGGAAATGTAAATACGTGGTGCACCTTTTTTTTTTCATTAACTATGGTTTTCTCCCCTTTATATTTTGATGGCAAAGTTTTTAATAAGTCAACATCTTATATACATTACAATAATATAAAATATTGTATAAAATATCATTATAATAGTTACGTATTTAATAATTTATAACACTACTTATTGGATGTCCATTATAATAAAATAGTTTTAAGTTAACTTTATTCATAAATTTAATATTTATATAAAGTTATGTATATAAATATGTAATTTTCATATGTAAATGCAATAAAAAAATTAATTTATTCACAATAATTTATCTATTTATTTTAATTTAAAAATTGCAATTTAAAAAAAAAATATTGTAAGTTTTATAAATATTTATCTTGGATTGTAAAGAGTGGTTTAAGGATAGAATCGTAATTCAACGTGCCAAGGACGAGTCGCCAAACAAAATAATTCAAGGCTATCTTCTTCGTGTCGTCGATCTCTGCTTCGATTTCTTCTTCAGATTTCCTCCCGGCGATCTTTGAGATCTGCATATCCAATATTTCTCCGAAAGGGAAAGGAGAAAAATATGTACGGGTTCGAGGCGCTTACGTTCAACATCCACGGTGGATACTTGGAGGCGATCGTGAGGGGCCACCGTGCTGGGCTTCTCACCACTGCCGATTACAACAATCTGTGCCAGTGTGAAAACCTTGACGACATCAAGATGCACCTCTCTGCCACCAAATACGGCTCTTACCTCCAAAACGGTACGCGTCTTTCACAAATGATTGTTTTGCGAATCCGTGGTTTTGTCTAAATTTGATTATTTGACTTTGGATTTTGTTACTCTTAATATTTTCTGGGTTTTAGGAATTTGAAATGCCTTTAATCCTCAAATTGATATGGGAATTAGTGAAACTTCCCCATGATCGATGTGAAACACTAGTCTCACGTTGTTCATCTTCTTAAATGGATCTGAGATCTGATGTTTAGACGACATAGTATTTCTTGAGTCTCAATATCTGGATTTCATGTAAATACTGTGTTTGAAACATGCCCAATTGTTAGTTCGTATATTATCTGAATCTCTATTTATTTAATCGTAAAAAATGTACTTTACTCTTAGATCTTCTGATCCTTGGCTGCAGAACCGTCACCTCTGCATACCACCACAATCGTGGAGAAATGCACTCTCAAGCTTGTTGATGATTATAAGCATATGCTTTGCCAAGCAACTGAGCCTATGTCAACCTTCTTAGAGTACATAAGGTTAGTGAGATATTGCTGCTCTCTTTGTAATTTTAGATCAACGAAAAATGTTGCTACAGTATTATTCGCGGACTTTCTTTGTTTCCAGTATTAAAGATAGTAATTTTGTTGGTATTTGCGTGTGTAAAAATCCTTTTCAATGTCTTTTTGTGCTTTCCAAACCTTTACCATTAATGATATCGCACTGAAATGGAACAGTACTTCGTTTCAGCATGTTGATGGCAAAGACCTGGACATTCTGTTTTATTTTAGATGCTAGTTTATTTGTTACTTTTATTTCCTGGATTTGGTTTATTATGTGATCTATCAATAAAACACGCTGTCCTTTGAGTTATTGGGTTTGTTCTTGTATAATGCAGATACGGCCATATGATTGACAATGTCGTGCTGATTGTTACTGGAACCCTGCATGAGAGAGATGTTCAAGAGTTGCTCGAGAAATGTCACCCTTTAGGCATGTTTGACAGGTACTGCATTGATTTTTACATATACTTACACGTAGCTGCTTTAGGCCCTTTTCCTTTTCTTTTTATGTTTTTCTCATGCTTTCTTTTTCCAGTATTGCTACGCTAGCAGTTGCTCAAAACATGCGGGAGCTGTATAGGTTGGTGCTTGTTGACACTCCTCTGGCTCCATACTTTTCAGAATGCTTAACATCAGAGGTACAAAGCTAAATGATTTATTATTCTAGTTTTTGTTTTCAGTCTTGTGCCATTTGTTTTTCTAGTTTCTGTTCGTATATTATTAGTGTAATATCACGTGCAAATCATATCATGCTTATTATTTGTAGGATTTGGATGACATGAACATTGAGATTATGAGGAATACCTTGTACAAAGCATACCTTGAGGATTTTTACAAGTTCTGTCAGGTGCTAGTCGATTTCTAATCTTTTTACAATGTTTCAGAATCTACCTTCACTAGCTAACCTGTTTTCTATTGTGTATCTGAAATAGAAACTCGGTGGCGCAACATCAGAGATAATGTCTGACCTTCTGGCCTTTGAAGCTGACAGAAGAGCCGTGAATATCACCATCAATAGGTAACTAATCACTGCTGTATGTCTTAGTGCATGAACTCACAAGATGTCATCGTCATGGTGTATGTTTGACTCTTTGTCCTTATAGGTAACTATATTCTCCAAGATGTCATGGTGTATGCCTACTGAAACTGGTTTTCTTCTTTTGTGCAGCATTGGTACTGAACTTACAAGAGAAGACAGGAAGAAACTGTACTCTAACTTTGGTCTCCTGTAAGCATTCTATAAATCAATGATGATTCATTGCACAATGCTCCAAACCCGTTTTTCTCACCATTGTTTTGATTTTTTGATACTGCAGCTATCCATATGGTCACGAGGAGCTTGCTATCTGCGAGGATATAGATCAGGTAAATCCGTAAACTAATGTAATAAGTTTACTAGTATGGCTAAGTGAAACCCATTCACTGCTAGGTTCGTGGTGTTATGGAGAAATACCCTCCGTACCAGGCTATATTCTCCAAGATGTCTTATGGTGAGAGCCAGATGCTTGACAAGGCGTTTTATGAAGAAGAAGTCAGAAGGCTTTGCTTAGCCTTTGAGCAGCAGGTTTGTTTCCGTTTGTCCTATTTGTACCGAAGAACTTTCCTTCATCCACAAAATCTCGGCTTTTATTGATTACCTTGTGGTTTCCTTGTGAACTTAGTGTTAGTTTTCTTCTTCTACACAAAACCTCAGGTCGAATACATTAGAGACCATAGAGTCCGATTGCATAATAATGTGATGTGTTACAGCTATCTCGAAGTTAATGTGTAAAAACTAACAAATCGTTGTTTGAATCCGAGCTTTGCAGTTCCATTACGCTGTATTTTTTGCGTATATGAGATTGAGGGAGCAGGAGATCAGGAACCTGATGTGGATATCTGAATGTGTTGCACAGAACCAGAAGTCGAGGATCCACGACAGTGTCGTGTACATGTTCTGAGTCTGGTAAGAAGTGAAAACAAAACACTTTACAGTTAATTGGAGAATAAGAGGAAAGAAGCAATTTGGTTGTTTTCGGTTAATGATTTTCTTCATTGCTCCTGAGAAATCTGCTGTTTTATATATTTATTTACTGCTTCTGTCACTGAGTTGGGTGCATGTATTAAAATTTACCCAAAATAAGAATCTCTCCTATTTGTTTGTTTGTTTTTGCCATATTCTGTTGCTACTAATTTATCAATCGCTTTTATAACATTTTATTGCAGTATTTGGAGGTTAGTTGAAGTCCAATGCTGAAAATTTTAAATCTTTGTTACTGAAAACTCTAAACTAATTAGGACAGTTTTTTTCAAATACTATATGCTTAAGTTTTTTTTAAATATTATCTTTAGTGTTTTTCTTTCAGAGCACTACAGATTTAAACAGAAGTAACGAAAATTTTTTTATAATAGAAAAAAAGAAATTCTAAATTAGAATGATGAAATTTAAACACAATATCTTTAACTTTTTTTTTGTAATTTATGATATATAAATTTGTTGTGTTAATTTTTATCCTTTTTTCTCACCAACTTTTAGTAATACTTTTGAAATAAATACTTAAAATATAGTAATTTAAAATATCAAAAATCCTACTTTACAGTTATTTAATTCAATTTGTATACGTAAAAGAAAATTAAATTGCCATAACACTATTTAATTTGTTTTTCCCTTTTAATTTTAACTTTTATCATTTCATAAGAAACATATACATACAGACATAAAATAACATGCGACTTTCATAGTGAAATCAAATACCTAATGCTATCCCCAATTTGATTACTTTCCTAGATCATCGAGTCTTCTCTCTCTTTTCCCCCGAGGAGCTCCGTTTTCGCATGTCGAGCCATCACATCACCACCACCTACTTCAATGGCGGATCAGCCGGAGTCTTCCTCCTCTTACTCCTTCTTACCACCACTTGCTCTGCTGTGGTTCCAGGATTGGACACCTTCTTGAGCAATCAGTTCCGTCTCGACCCAAAAGCTTCCAATGACTCTTTCGGATCTCTCTCATCCTCCCTCAAGCGTTCCCTCTCTTCATCTTCGTCTGCTCTCCATTTCCCTTCACTCTCCCAGTCTTTACTCTCTCTTTCTGTCTCCGTCTCCCTCCACGTCCGCTTCGTCGGCGATTCCTTCCCTTCCTCCGCCGCATCTACGTTCTCCTCCTTTATCTCAGCCGCCGTGACTGGAGACCATTTTCATCTCATCTCTCCTCCTCCTGATTCCTCCACTAATCACCGCCTCGTTATATCTCACTCTCTCCACCTCGACGCTTCCCTCTCTCCTCCTTCCCTCTCCTCACGCCTCGACAAAACGTTGAAATCCTTAATCGCCGGTACAACCTCTTCCCTCCGATCTCAGCTCCTCTCTGTCCCCTACGGCTCCATCGATGAGATCGTAAAGCAAGAATATGAGAAAGAGAAGCATGGAGACGGCGGAGTCTACATTTACTTGATCTCGCTTGGTCCTCAATCCAAATCCTACGGATATAGTTATTCCCATGGCGATTCGTCTGCTGGATTCACGAAATGCTTGGGAAGTATCTGGACAGGGAAAGAACGTTATCTCTGGATTGATCTCTCCGCCGGACCTGTGGATTATGGTCCTGCTTTATCCGGTGATGGAGTTTTGCCAAGAGGCGAGTTCCACCCACTTGCAGCTTTTCATGGCCGTCCCAAGTCAGAGAAAGCTTTGCTTGCGGATTTAGCATCGCTTGTGTACAATGCGTATCAGGTACTGATTGTCCCTCCTCTAAGAGTCCCTGTCTACTTTGAGGATTCGTTGGTAGTTCAGTTTATTCACATTTATGGATCGGAGCACAAGGACCCGAGTGGGTTAGATTGGGAATTTGTCAAGAAAACATTCATGGAGGAAGCTGAGAATGGTGGGTTGTTGTTAGGAGAACAGAAACTGAGCTTTAAAAGGTTCAGTGTGAATTATAGAGAATGCCCGATTTGTTCGTTTGCCGTATCTCGAGGCATGAACTCATACACGTCTAGGTTCTTGTTTGATAACTATACCTTGATTGTGAGTGAGTATTTGGATTCCAAGCATATGCATCAGACATTGACAGAATCAGCAGAGGAGTTGAGAAGAGTTGCAGGGATCCATGAAGAAGAGGAGTTTGCTAGGGTTTTACCTGTTTATGTGTTTGATCTAGACAGCAATAAGCCTTTGTTGCTTGATCGATATCACCAGTCTGTTGCTTTCAGAGACATGGTCATTGCTGTTAGAACTAGAGGAACCCAAACTGTGAGTGACTATACCTGCAATGGGCGTCATGTGTTTGTCCATACTAGAGACCTAGAGCGACCTCTTGTTGGTTCCATTCTCCAGAGCATGTGGGGTGTATCTTCGACCCATTTGACTTGGAGCCCTAGACATAACTCGACTCTAGTGGATTACACCTGGAGTGTTGGACAGACACCGTTTGGACCTTTCTCTGATATCTCTTCTCTATCGTTTGTCCAGAAAGACGCTGCTAAGAGAAACCTTATTTTGACATCGCTGAACATTACTATCACAAGCGCAATCGATATCATCGATTCTGCGGTTTCTTATGGAGGGGACGTTAACCTTCTGAAACAGAACAGGCTCTCTGAGTTTATGCAAAGGTGGAATCTTTTGAAGTACAAAATGGAGAAATCGGTTTCTGCATTGTCACACAATGATTTTGAGATGGCTTTGTTCTACCTGAGATCAGCATCTCACGACTTGTACTCATTGCATTCAGTTGTGTACCTCGCGTCACAAGAGGTGGAAGCAAGTCTCAACTGTTTCAAAGATCCTCCGTTCCCATGGGGAAGTGTTTTAGTGTCGGGCTTAGGATTAATGGCTTTGGTTCACGTATACTTGAAAAGAGACAGACTCTTCAGGAGCAAAAGAAAACAGTTCTGAAGAATCTAAGCTTGCAGGTGACTTATAGCCATTACATCTGATAAAAGACTTTGATAGTTTGGTTTTTGGAGTTAATACATGTATGATGCGTTTGTTTCCATTTAGTACTATTGAACATAAGAGAAAATGTTGAATCTTTTTTCTTTTTCGGTAAGTTTTATTGGTTTCCAATTTAATTTTCCAATTAATAACCAATGAACAAAAACTAAATTTGATCCAAACTACTTGTATTGTTTATGATTAAATTAAAAAGTTGGGTGTGAATATAATAATATGTAGGATAATTATAACTTACTTGATTATAATCTGTATTATTATTAGTTTAGATTTTAACATATGTCAATATCATAATAAAAAGAGAAATAAATATATTTTTTTGTTGCAAAATAGAAAAAGAAAAAAGGGAAAAATGTGAATTTTTTTAAAAAAAATATATAATACAAACAAATTGAAACCTAAATATTAATCTAACAAAGAAAACATAACACCATTATATATTTGAATTGGACTGCAAAAAGTACTAAAATTTTTTAGTTTAATAAAATTTTGTTTCACTAATAGTTTAGATCCAAAAATAAAAAAGTATTAGATTTCACATACTTTTAAAAATTTAAGATACTTAGAATAGTGGAAAAAGGAAACTATACCATTTATTGAAAGAAAACTATATCATTGGACAAGAAAAGAAAAGAACATTTTTATCAAAAAAGAAAAGAAGGATAAAGTAAAAACCGGAAATCTTAAGAAAATGATTATAATTAAAATTTAGAAATGAGAGTGTAAAGAGCGTGAGAACAACAAACACAATAAGAAGTCTCATCCCATTTCATGCAGAATTAGAAGCTCACACTGGGTCATGGCGTAGATCGTCTAACACGAGAGACTTGACAACTCATTTCTGATGTAATTTTCGTTTCTTGTTCGTTTGGTTGCTATAAATAGTTGTGTTTGTGGTCAATACTATGGCTGCGGTTACGACATATATTGTTTATTTGTATGTCGGTTGCAATTGCGTTTGATCACAAATTTTTAATCGTACCGATGTTTTAAACAACAGTCGAAAAAATTATAATGTAAAGCACAACATCTGACTACTGCGACAACTAAACGAACAGCAATCTACCGCAGGTACAACCGCAAATTCTTACGGCTGAGATTAGATTAGTTAACTGTTAGTTTGCTAACAGTTAGTTAGCTGTTAGTTAACAAAATTAAGTTAGCCAACATACATCTTGTATATAACCAGAACAATGTACAACAAATAAAATAACAAAGTTTTTCTTCTTCACAAGAGATCGTTTCTCTCTCTCTCTTCCTCGATATCGTGATATGGTATCAAAGCAAAAAAATCTTTTTCGCCTGTTTTTCTCGCCAAATTGATCATGAGTACATCACGATTCCAATTGTTTCGTGATCTTCTTCTCTCTTTCTTTGTCAATCTTGCTGCGATGATTTTCGCCATCGTCGATTTTCTGTTTCTCTTTTTCTTTTGATTTTCGTACATTCTTCTTTGTTTCACTTTGTCGATCATTTCTTTCTTTTCGATTAATCAAATTCTTTGGATTTCTCTCTTTATCCAATGAATTCTCGACAAACTACCGATTTGTACGAAAATCCCTACTATCTTCACAGCAAAGATCACTCTGGTCTTGCTCTCGTTTCGGAAAAGCTCCCATGAGGCTCTGATTTCTATTCCTGGAAAAGGTCAGTTCGATTAGCACTAAATGTTTGAAACAAACTCGGATTTGTTAATAGAACCATTAGAAAACCAGCTGATGATGATGTTAATGCTCGTTCTTGGTTTCAATGCAATGATATGGTTTCCACCTGGCTGTTGAATTCGGTTGCTAATAACATTAGTGCGAGTTTGTTGTATATGCCAACTGCTGAAGCAATTTGGAACATCCTAATGAACAGATTTCGGCAGGATAATCTCACGCGTATTTTGGAGATTGAACAAAAACTGTGTTTGTTGGTTCAAGGCTCCCGTGATGTAAGCTCCTACAATACTGAATTGGTGACTTTGTGGGAGACTTACACCAATTTTATCGAGCTACCTCTCTGTACTTCTGGGAAATGTGAATGTGCTGCTGCCAAAAACTGGAAAGTGATGTTAGATAGGAACCGCATCATGAAATTTCTTATGGGACTCAATGACTCTTTCGATTCTACAAAGAGACAAGTCTTAATGATAAAACATCTGCCTAGCATTGAAGAAGTGTTCAATATGGTGTGTCAAGATGAACGACAACGAGTTCTTAGGCCGATTAATTCTGTGGATAATGTTGTTTTTCAGACAAGTTCTGATAATCAACATATTACCACTTATGCGAATTATAAATCTAAACCTCGCCCTGTTTGCACCTATTGTGGTTTGTCAGACCATGTAGTTAACAAGTGTGATAAACTTCATGGATATCCTCCTAGCCATATCAACTACAAAGGAATAGTTACAAACCAGCCGAACTCTCTTTCTCAGAAACAGTTTCCTCGTCCAAATCCTTCACAACAATGGAAGCCTTAAAAACCTTCCAAGGATGTTGTTGCTGCCAATGTTCTCACTAAAGATTCTATCATTTCTTCGCCATCTCAGTCTTCAGACCCTACAACTCTTGATCTTAACTCATTCACCACAAAGCAAGTTCAAAGCCTTATCTCTCATCTGAGCAATCATGTTCTTGGTCAAGAGTCGCCTAGTTCCCATTCTGCCTCATCAATTACAGAGAATGGCGTTATGGCTTGTACTGCTACAACTGGTACTATATCTTCCTTTACTTCCTCTTCATCTTTTCCATCATATACTATCCCTTTTCCCTCTTCTTGCTTACTCTTTCAAAATAATACCTTTACCTATCAACATCATTCCATTTTGGCATTAGCAAACATTATACCCTCTGATGCTTGGATTATACATAGTGGTGCTACTACTCATGTATGTTCTCATATCAGTTTATTCTCGGCTGTTCGTAAAGTCAAAGACATGACAGTTTCCTTGCCTAATGGTGTTCGTGTTGATATTTCTCATATTGGCACTATTCATCTTTCTTCTCGTTTAATTCTTCATCATGTGCTACATATCCCTTGTTTTCAATTCAATCTTATAAGTGTCAGTTCTTTGGTAAACTCTAGCTCGTGCTCTGCTTATTTCTTTCCTGAATATTGCTTACTTCAGGAGCTTACTCATGGTTCGACGATTGGGAAGTGTAAAATTTTCCACAAGCTTTATGTGTTGACAGCCATAGAACTTTCTTCTCCTTTGTTCTGTGGATCCTTGGTTGCCGATGGAGATTTATGGCACAATCGCCTTGGCCATCCTTCTGCAGCCAAGTTACATAGCTTTGCTTCCAAACTTTCTCTTTCAAAAACTGTTATTAATACTCATTGTTCAGTTTGTCCTTTGGCCAAACAAAAATGATTACCATTTGTCTCTCATAATCACCTAGCTGTTGATGCATTTGATCTAATTCATCTTGATATATAGGGTCCTTTTTCCCATGAAACAATTGAAGGTTTTCGTTATTTTTTTTTTAACTCTTGTTGATGATGCAACTCGAGTTACTTGGGTTTATCTCCTTCGTACTAATGAGCAATCATGTTTTTTCTAAATGGTTGCGTATTGCGACCAATATACGATTACAGGTTTTGGTCACACTTTTGCGACCACTTTGCGATTACTTCGAGAGATTTGCAAAATGAAGGAAAAAACATGATAAATTTAGTGCTAATACGGCTGTTTTGCGACTGATCTATGTAGATCACAAAGTGCCAACATAAAAAACATGTGCGTGTTAGGTATAACGACATTTAAGCGATTACACTGTTGTAGTCGCAAAGTAGTGGCAAAGCAGTGGCAAAATAGTGGCAAAGTAGTGGCTAAATATTGTATATATATGCCCCATCCTATTCTTTCATTTGTAGAATTGAAGGAAAAAAAATCTTAAAATATGTGGGGAAATTATAATAATTCGAGAGATTGGATGTACAAAAGGATTGATAATGAAACAAGAAATATATCGGTGGAATTTGCACAAGGCATGAAGCAGTTTTTGAATTTTGCAAGTAGTCAACCAATAGCTCAAAATAGCGGAGGTAAGTTTTTCTGTCCTTGTATTAATTGCAAAAATGATAAATTTATTCCGGGACAGAAAATATGGAGTCATCTATATAGTCGAGGATTTGCCAAATTATTATATTTGGTATAAACATAGAGAAGAGCTGAATGTCCAGTTAGGGATGAGTACTAGTCGGGGTGATGTCCAAAAAAATCAGGGAGGTACGCGTGATAGTACTAGTGATGAAACAGTTGGTACATCCGGTAATAGATATGTTAAAATGGTGACAGATGCATTTCGTGAGACAACGACTGATGATCATCAGTACTATAATCAGAACGAAGAAGAATATAATAATGAAGAAGAACGACCTAATGAAAAAGCACAAACATTTTACAACATGTTAGAAGCTGCAAAAAATCCATTGTATGATGGTTGTCATGAAGGGCACTCACAGTTATCTTAGTTGCTCGGTTCATGAACATCAAGTCTGATTTTAATTTACCAGAAAAATATATGGATTCTTGGGCGGAGCTGTTTATAAAATATTTGCCCGAGGAGAATCAGGCAACGGCTTCATATTATGAAACCGGAAAATTAATGCGAAATTTAGGCCTCCCGTTTTATACAATTGACGTGTGTGTTCAAAATTGTATGATCTTCTGGAAAGAAGATGAGAAATGGGAAAAATACAAATTTAGCGATTCCCCCCGATATAAGCCAAACGAGGGTAGAACGAGAATACCTTTCAGTCGTATGTGGTATTTACCTATAGGTGATAGACTTAAAAGAATGTATCAAAGCGAGAAAACCACATAGGCAATGAGGTGGCACGCAGAGCATGAAGCAGAAGATGGAGAAATGAGTCATCCATCTGATGCTGTAGAGTGGAAAATTTTTCAATATCTACATCCTAGATTTGCTGCTGAATCTCGAAACATTTATTTTGGCTTATGTACTGATGGGTTCAATCCATTTGTGATGTTTCGTAATCATTCATTATGGCCGGTGATTATCACTACATATAACTTGCCACAAGACATATGTATGAAGAAAGAGTATTTGTTTCTAATAATTTTGAATTCAGGGCCAAATCATCCGCGTGTTAGTCTGGATATATTCTTCCGACCTTTGATTGATGAGTTGAAAGAATTATGATCTACGGGAGTTGATGCATATGATGTATCGTTGAATCAAAATTTCAATCTAAAAGTCGTGTTACTATGGACAATAAGCGATTTTCCTGCTTATGGAATGTTGTCAGGATGGACAACGCATGGAAGACTGGCTTGTCCAATTTGTATGGATGATACGAAGGTATTTCAATTACCAAATGGGAGAAAGACGTGTTGGTTTGACTGTCATAGAAGGTTTCTTCTTAAGAGTCACCCGTTACGAAAAAATAAAACAAATTTTTTAAAAGGGAAGCACACTTTGAATGACTATCCTCCACAATCATTGACAGGCGAACAAGTTTTATACGAGCGAATAAAAACTGCCAATCCTTTAAGAACATCTGACTGCGAGGAAACGATCATGAAAGTAAAGAAGAAGGTTACGACAGCTGACATAATTGGCACAAAGAAAGCATATTTTGGGAGTTGCCGTACTGGACGGATCTTAACCTTAGACATAATCTTGATGTGATGCATATAGAGAAGAATTTCTTCGATAACATCATTAATAATGTTATGAATGTGAAAGAGAAATCAAAAGATACAGTTAAGTCAAGGTTGGATATTGCAAAGTTTTGCTCTCGAAAAGAGTTGCACGTGGATGGTCAGAGTAATGCTCTATTCCCTATATTTCGATTAACACAAAAAGCGAAAGAACGGTTATTGGAGTGTATCAAAAATGATGTCAAATTTTCGGACGGCTATGCGGCAAATTTAGCAAATTGTATGAATATGGATGGACTGAAGTTCTCGGGCATGAAAAGCCATGACTACCATATTTTTATGGAAATACTTCTCCCTTTTATATTTGCAGAACTTTTACCATGGAACGTTCATCTAGCATTACCATGTATATATAGTAATAAATATATTTTATATTTGAAGTACGTAAATTAATAATAATTGCATGTAGTAATTAATTGTCGATGGTAATATATATAGGGATTGGAGGATTTTTCCGTGATCTATGCTCCAGATCATTATAACAAAGCCGTGTTCGAATTATGAAGGAAAACATAGTCATAATTTTGTGCAATTTGGAAAAAATCTTTCCGCCTTCATTTTTTGACGTCATGGAGCATCTTCCTGTACATCTACCATACGAAGTTGAACTGGGTGGACCTGTACAATATAGGTGGATGTATCCATTTGAAATGTTTTTTAAAAAACTGAAAAGCAAGACGAAGAACAAACGATATGTTGTAGGGTCGATTGTTGAATCATATGTGAATAATGAGATATCTTACTTCTCGGAACATTACTTTGCTGCCCACATACGCACGAAAAACAGGTACCATAAATTAATTTTTATATTTATTAATTAATTATTTTATTATGAATGGCAAATTTTCGTGCTGATATATCGTGTAATATAATATATATATATACAAGTTTACAAGATTCGATGAAGGTGACGTTCCTGTATATTCGGATCCCGAAGTACTAGATATATTTACGTACATGGGTCGTCCAAGTGGTGAATATAAAGAAATATGGTTCTCCGAAAAAGAATATAAATATGCACATACATATGTTTTACGGAATTGTGAATATTTTTGGCCACTAGAGAGGTATATGAAAACAATTAATTGCATTTATTATATTTCAGTTGGTTGTATCAAGCAATATATATTAATTTTTCATATTTACTTTTGTAGCATGTTTGAAGATCACATTCGATGATATTTCGGAAGATGATATTTCGGAAGATGATATTTCATCGAAAATAGAAGAAGAGTTCGACATATGGGTTAGAGATTATGTATGTTTAATTATTTGACATGTATATTATACTAAATTTATTAATTTTGAAATACTAACTTTAATTTTATATATATATGATCATAGGTCAATTCATGCAGTTCCACAGATTCACGCGTCTTTCCTATATGGACTCAAAAATTAGTTCAAGGGCCGATGAATAAAGCGTCAACTTGGCCGATCTATTTTACAAGAGGTTATATGTTCCACACGAAGAAAATGTACATAGGAGAAAGACATGTAACTATGACATTTGTGTGAAGGGAGACAATTACTCAGATGCATCTTAACAGATATCATTCAACTTGAGTATGTCGGCCTCCTAAATTTGAAGATCACGCTTTTTAAATGTGAATGGTACGATCCTACGCTTTTGAAAGGTACTCGTAAGTCAGAAAATGACGTCGTTGATGTCTTATCATCGGGGAACTACTACAAATACAAACCATTTATTCTATGTACGTATACGTAAATAATTAACTATATAATAATTTTGTTAAAAATATATAACTAATTTATATTTCATTACTTATGATGTATCAGTCTCTCAAGTAGATCAAGTTTGTTATATTCCCTATCCGCACATTAAATCATCATCAAAACAAACATGACTTAGTGTTTTGAAAGTTAATCCTAGATCTAACATTTTGGGAAAATACAAAAACAGAGACGAGATTGGCCTGTTGCAACAAGAAAATGATGAAGAGGTAATGGTTGTTCAAGAAATAGAAGTAGATCGTTTGGTCGATAGAGTTAATCATACAGAAGAAATTGATTTCGATGTCGGAGTTACGGAACTAGAAGATGAATTTCATTGTAATATTTCATCTTCTGATGATGACGAGGACGAAAAAATATAATAAATATAGTTATTGTTTTATGTATTTTTAACATTTGATTCTTATATAATTCAATTTATTCCCAAAAACCATATAATTAAGTTGTTATGACACAAATTATGATTGATTTGCCACCACTTTACCACTGCCTTCATAATGTAGTGACAATTTAGTCACAATTATTACTGGTCGCAAATCAGTCGCAAAATAGCGATTGAATTGCGACCACATATGGTAAATTCATATTTTTCCTAAGTATTTTCCACATTTACAACTTATATTTCCATTTTTATGTAACTACTAACCATTATAAGTGACCACATATATTGAAAACCATATTTGTATTCATTTAAATTTTATAGAACATTTGAAATGTATATAAGAGTTATAAGATTAAGTAAATTTGTTAAGTATTTTAGGTAAATGATTTGAAAATTTGGTAAATATTATTGTTTTCTTAGTAATTGAAATTTGTACAACTTATAATCTAGTAATCAATCTTATACAATTCAATTTTTTCACCAAAATCAAAAAATTTAGGGTTTATGGTATTATTTGTGACTGATTTGCCACCACTTTGCCACTGCATTGACAATGTGGTGGCAATTCAGTCATAATTATTACTCGTGGTCGCAAATCAGTGGCACATTTGCCATTGATTTACGACTAGAAGTTTATTTTTTTAATAAATTTACCTGTGGTAGCAAATCAGTGGCAAATGTGTGACTGATTTGTGACCACATGTTAATTTCTCGAATAAATTACTTGTGGCCGCAAATCAGTCGCAAAATTTACCACTGATTTGCGACCACATGTTAATTTCTCAAATAAATTACCGCTGGTCGCAAATTTGCCATTAATTTGGTGGGAGTTGACAATTCGAAAACTTTCAAACTCCCACCATATCTATTGGTGGTCGCAAATGAGTCGCAAATTTGCGACTAATTTGCGACCACGTTATTAAATTCGAATTTTGCCACTGATTTACGGCCACATACGTGGTCGTAAAAAAATCTATAAATAGTCGATAGTTTTCCCTCATTTTTCACACTTCAAACATAACCTTACTTTCCTATAACCTCTATAAACATTCTAAACCCTCTCATAATAAAAAAAATCCAATCAAACAAATGGCAAGTAGCGGTAGGTCGATGAGAGATCGTGGAAGACAATCTATCCCATCGTCTTCCAACCGTGGTGCCTCTTCGGCCTTCTCGAATCCCTCACCCTCCGCTAATAGAGTGGCATCCCGCCAGCCTCCCCAATATACGTTTACCCCTCATTACGTTCCTGAAACCCAAACTCCTCCACGGTTTCAGGAATCGGAAGAACATGAGGAGTAAGATATTCCCGAGTGCAAAACGGGAACGAAGGAACAAACTATCACTCTTGATAGTTTATTACAAACTCCGGGACGCGATCAATATTTGACAGTGCTTTCTCCACTACCGGCACCAAATACAACGTAGTAATGTATTTTTTTTCTTTTTTATTTTTTATCTATAAATAATTATTAAAAATTTAATATATTAATATAAAATTTAAATTTTTGTGTATAATAAAAATATTAGGTTTGACCGCGATAAAGGGGCTATTACCCGTCAAATTTTAAAAATTTTGAAAAATAAATTTGACAGTCCCTACTACAGTTGGACGGTCGTAGCTGTTGAGAGGCGGGAAAAATATTTTATCGAGTTTGCGGTAAGTTATTTTTTTTAAAAAAATTATTTATTTTATAATATTTAAATAATACATATTAAAATTTTATAATTTAATTTCAAGCAATCGTACACATGAGATCCTGTGATCACCCCGGTGGTACGAACAAAGTTTGAGACCGTCTACGTAAGACAGATGAAAGGGATGGTGAACACGGTTCATACAACCGGCAAACATTCCCGATGGATTTTCCCAAGTCTGTTCAAAATTATGACACACTATTGGGGAACAAAAACGTCTAACGAGAGGAGTAGCAAATCTTCTAATAACCGCAACTTCTCTCGGGATGGTTTTGGCCTGCACAAGTATTTGTCCAGCCAAAAATTCTACATCTAGATCCAGTAGAAAATGGTAAGTAATTTTAATTATTTAAATTTAATTAAAAATTATTATTATTATTTAATTAAAATTTATTTCAATTTATGTGTAGAAAAATAATTTGGGACGACCTGTCTCAATAGGTGAGGTTTTTATAAAGACTCACACTAGACGTGATGGTTCGTATGTAGATTTGAAAACAAAACAAATCTGTGAAACATACGAACGTAACATCCAAGGGAAGATGACGATCGTGGAGGCCGATCCAACAGAAATGTCTAACGGTACTTCCCGTCCAATTGAGCTAACTCTAGAAGAGAAGAATGAAATCTTCATTCAGGTAAAAAAAATTTATTTTTTTTATATTAAATTATTTATATTTATTTTATTTATTTAATTTAATATTTTATTTTTATTTTCATTATTTTGTAGTCTTCTATTGCGGATGACCGAGACCGTCTTTATGGACTCGGTAGCTTGAACCGCATTCACGTGTCGGGCAGGCGTAGTGGGTATCCACTACCGCCGACTACGTAATGCTTCAAGAACAACTGCTAGCTGCGCAGTGCAAAATCGAAGAACAAAACGCACTTAATATGCGTAATGCAGAACAAAACACGCTTATTGTACAATAAAACGCGCAGATTTTGGAAGCAAATCAGAAGATGAAATAACAGAATAAAAAAAACCAAAAGAAGATCTGCAGCTTGGAGATGCTCATCGGATATTTTCAACGGACGGATCTCGTATTTGCCTCCTATATGCGGGATAACGATTGTCTAGGGGAACCGTCGACGGCTGTGACTCCATTTTCGCCTTCGAATTTTCAATTTCTTCCTCCAGAGAATTAGTTGTATTTTTTTTTGTAAATTGAATTTCAATTAATAAAAATTAGATTTTTAATTTTTAATTTCTTTGTATTTAATACAATAATTACCACTATTTTAAATTTCTTTGTAAATACAATAATTTTTAATTTCTTTGTAAATACAATAATTTTTAATTTCTTTGTATTTAATACAATAATTAAATTTTAATTTCTTTGTAAATTGGTCGCAAATTAGTCGCAAATTGAACCACTATTAACGTGGTCGCAAATCAGTCGCAAAATTGCGAGTGATTTGCGACTACTTATTTTTGCGACTAAGAATTTGCGACTACTTTGCGTGGTCACAAAGTAGTCGCAAATTCCAGTTTTACGACCACTTTGCGACCACGTTCGTGGTCGCAAATTCGATGTTTTCTTGTAGTTCCACTTCTTGAGCCTTATGTTCCCTTTTCTCCTAGATCATGTTCTCCTTCTACCATTCTTTCTCCTATCCAGGAACTTGTCATGGATTTGGCTGCTCGTAACACCTTGACTACTCGGAGATCACAACGAACCTCAAATGTACCCACTTATCTTTTCGAGTATCATTGTTATCTTTTGGCTAATTCGGATAATTCTTTACCATCTATTCCTTTTCCTTTGTCTAAAGTCCTATCTTATGTCTATGACTGTTTGTCTGCATCTTATAAATCTTACATTTTGTCCATTACCACTGAGATTGAACCAAAAACTTTTGCTCAAGCTATCAAGTCTCCTCAATGGATAAAAGGTATGAATGAAGAACTTACTTCTCTTGAACAGAACACAACTTTTTCAGTGGTTTCTTTACCTCCTGGAAAAAATGTTGTGGGATGTAAATGGGTTTATAAACTCAAATACAATCCGGATGGCTCTATTGATCATCATAAAGCTCGTCTTGTTGCTAAGGGCTTCACTCAACAGGAAGGAATTGATTTTATTGACACATTTTCTCTTGTTGCGAAGTTGGTTAATGTCAAACTTCTATTGGTGATTGCTGCTCGTCTCGGATGGAGTTTAACTCAGATGGATGTCTCCAATGCGTTTCTTCACGGCACTCTTCATGAAGAAATTTATATGGCTTTACCTCTTGGTTATACTCCTCCCACAGGCCAAGTTTTACCTCCTTATCCGGTATGTCTTTTGCATAAGTCTTTATATGGACTTAAGCAAGCTTCCCGGCAGTGGTATCACAAGTTTTCATTGGTTCTTCTTGCTGCTGGCTTTCATCAATGAGCTGTTGAACATACCTTGTTTGTACGAACGAAAGGATCTTCCTTGGTTGCTCTCCTTGTTTATGTCGATGATATTATTATCATGGGCAATTGTGATTATGGTATTGAACATGTTAAGGATCTTTTTCATCGTTCTTTCAAGGTCACATATATGGGCAGTCTCAAATATTTTCTCGGTTTAGAGATTGTTCGTTCTTCTCGTGGTATTTCTTTGAGTCAACGCAAATATTGCCTGGATTTGTTAGAATCTACTGGTTTGTTGTGGTTTAAACCTTGCTCTGTTCCTTTAGATTCTACGGTTCAGCTTGGTACTGAGACTGGTGTTCCACTTAATAATCCTACCCCTTAGAGAGAGTTAATTGGTCGCCTCCTCTATCTCACTATCTCGAGGCCTGATATCACCTTCGTTGTTCATAAACTCAGTCAGTTCCTTTCCACACCAACTGATGTTCATATGCTTGCTGCACAACGTGTGGTTCGATCTGAAGTCTAATCCCGGTCAAGGTCTCTTTTACTTGGCAAACTCGGATATTTGTCATAATGCTTTTGCTGATGTAGATTGGGCCTCTTGCCCAGACTCTCGACGTTCTGTTTCCGGCTATTGTGTGTATCTTGGCACTTCCTTGATTTCGTGGAAGTTGAAAAAGCAGCGCGTTGTAAGTCGGAGTAGCAAGGAGGCTGAATATCGCTCCATGGCTGACGCAACTTGTGAACTCTTTTGGCTTGCTCAGTTGCTAAAAGATCTTCATGTCTCTTCTTATGCGCCTGCTAAAAATTTTTGTGATAATAAATCCGCGATGCACATTGCCTCTAATCCCGTGTTTCACGAACGTACTAAGCACGTGGAAATTGATTGTCACAAAGTTCGTGATCAGCTGAAGTGTGGATTTCTTAATATTCTTCATAATCACACCCGAAATCAACATGATGACATCTTTACAAAAGCATTACTTTGTTCCTCTTTCCATTCTCTTTTGTCTAAAATGTCAATTTCAAACCTGTTTCTTTCTAGAAAAAAGCCACATACTTGAAAGGGGTGTATTAGATTAGTTAACTGTTAGTTTGTTAACAATTAGTTAACTGTTAGTTAACAGAATTAAGTTAACGGACATGAATTTTGTATATAAACAGAACAATGTATAGCAAATGAAATAACACAGTTTTTCTTCTTCACAAGAGATCGTTTCGATATCGTGATTGACAAACGAACATTACCTATGTTTTTCTAGTTAGGATTTCCGAATCAGTTTAATAGAATACCATACTGTTAACAAAAGTATTCACTTCGTTATAAAAATTTCTTACTTTCTTCGAATATAAAATTATACTAATTTCACATTTAGTTTTTTTTTCATATGTAATTTGATTTTGTATTTCGCTATTTTGTTTCCGTTTTTTTTTCTTGGATTATAATATGTGAATATGAAAATTTTGGATTATAGTATATTTTCTGATCGTATGACATATGATCTAATAATCTATATTAAAATGATTTAATAATTTTTATAATCACGCTTTTTCAAAATAATGAATTTTTATATATTAACTTGTGTACACCATCGATCTGAAATCAGTGTGGATTATATTAAGTGACTGCATATTGTACGGCTCATAGTAAAGTAATAGCATTGTAGCATAAGCAATATGCTAATGAAGATGCACGTTAGAATAATGTACACATTAATTCGATTAACAAAACTCTAATGATGATTAGTTGGTGAAAAGGGCATAAATAAACTTAAATAAACTATGTCGTGACTTTTAAAACTTCAATTTATGAGCAGTGCAATATCACATGAACTGTTAAACATTTTAAATAAACAACATGAATTTTATATCGTGAGCCCAATTCAACAATTTCGTAAACTGAGTTAAACTTCTGTTTAAATGCGCTGAGTCATGCGACACCATGACAAATGACGGGATTAGTGTGTAACACGTTGTTTTGTCTTCTACTATAATAATATATCACAACAACGTCATTTAGTGTTACCGTAAAAAACCAATCCTCATTTTTTCTCTTTATTGTCGGAAAACCTAAAGCAGTCTTCCCTACCTTCGACTAAATTCTTCTAAAACAGGTAAGTATTACATTTCCGTGTTAAATCTTTAATCTTATTATTTTTTCTCAGTTGTTTCCAAATTTTGAAGTGATGATGTGGTTAAACTAAGTCCAAATCACGATTTAATGGGAGATCGAACAAGAGGATTCACAAAAGATATCGATGTGTATTGGAGAAGTAGTCCATAAACTTCCTGGACATGAACAATTCGAAAATGAAGAGGTGGAGGGCCCAGAAGTAGTTGACCTCAACCCGACAAAACAACTCTCTGAAAAAAGTTTTTTTTTTCTGAACAGTACGTTCTGAGAAAGTAAAGATGGCAGGCGACAATAAGGACGAAGCTGAGTTGCAGAGCAGCCATTCTTCTAGTTCCAAGATAGAACTTGAGTGAATTTTAAAAAGGCATTTAACGTTCACTTTTGTAATCGATCTCTCAAGAATATAAGGAGAAAAAGACTCTGTTTTTACGAGAGGGTACACTAAAAACAGAGAGAGAGAGAGGAACGAAAGAAACAGAGTGTTTTGTAACAGTGAGCTCGAGTTTGAGCTATGGTTTCTAGTGGATTTCCGAGAGATTCTCGGCGAGACGTAGGGTTTCAAGTTAAGGAACCTGAACTCGTAAATTGTGTGTGTTTTCTTCTTACTCTTAACCAAATCATCAAACAAAACAAAACTAAATATCAAAGAAAAAGCTTAACAAATTTGGTATCAGAGCCCAGGTTATTATCCATAGTCGAAAGTACAAGAGGAAAATGATGACGAGAAAGATTGATATTGAGAAGTTTGATGGAGAAAGGGACTACATCTTATGGAAAGAAAAGCTTCTTGCACATCTGGAAATGTTGGGACTGCTAGAAGGTATAACAGAAGAGGAAGAAGTATCTGAAGCAGGAGACTCAACTGCAGAAGCAGGAGAAGAAGCTTTAACCCAAGAAGTAAGTCAGGCAAGAGTAAGAGATAAGGTTCTAAAGGAAAAGAAAGGGAAAGCAAGGTAATGATCATCTTGAATGTAGCTGATAATGTTCTGAGAAAAATAGTCAAAGAAAAGTCTGCAGTTGAAATGTTAAACATTCTTGACAGATTGTATATGGCAAAGTCTCTACCGAATTGCATATACTTTAAGCAGCGTTTGTACAGCTACAAAATGAATGATACTCTAACGATAGAGGGCAGCATGGATGATTTCTCTAAGCTTATTGCAGACCTGGAAAATGTCAAAGTCTCAATATCAGAGGAGGATCAGGCAATCATTCTTTTGATGTCATTGCCAAAACACTTCGACCAGGTAAAAGAGACTCTCAAATACTGTAAAATGACACTCACTCTAGACGATATCCATGTGGCTATAAGGTCCAAGAGCCTAGAGCTAGGTGCGAATGGAAAACTGCAGAAATCTTCACCTGATGTACTCTATGCTCAAGAAAGAGGCAGATCAGTAGAGGAGAAGCCAAAAAGTTTTGACAAAAACAAAGCAAAATTGAGATCTAAATCTCGTGGAGCAGCCAAAACTTTCTGGATATGTGGTAAAGAGGGTCATTACAAGAAGCACTGTCTTGTATGGAAAGAAAGAAACAAATCTAGAGAATCAATTTTCGAGAGAGGTGAATCATCGAATGTTACAACTTCATTGACAGATGTTGCAGCTTTGGTTGCATCAGAGGTTTTACTGAGCACAGAGAAGGAAAATTCAGACAGTTGGATCCTAGACACAGGATGCTCGTTTCATATGACCTGTAGAAGAGATTGGTTACTTGATTTCTCAAAGTCTTACACTGGAAAAGTAGTCATGGGAAATGACTCAACTTCAACAGTTAAGGGAAGTGGGAATATCAGAATCATGAATGAAGATGGATCAACCATATTGCTCACTCAAGTCAGGTACATTCCTGAGATGTCAAAGAGTTTAATATCTCTTGGAACCTTAGAAGATAGAGGATGCTGGTTTGAATCCAAACAGGGAGTTCTACGAGTCATAAAAGATAATAAGACACTGTTAGTAGGAAGGAAAAGGAACACCCTATATTATCTTGATGGTAAGACCTGTGTGGGAGAACTAAATGTTGCAGAAAAACCAAAAGATGAGGCAATATTGTGGCATAGCAGACTTGGACATATAGGGAAGAAGAAGCTAGAAATGCTAATCAGAAAGGGCTACCTAGATGGAACAAGAGTGAAGGAGCTACCATTCTATGAAGACTGTGTTTTTGGAAAAACACATAGAGTAAGCTTTGGTTCAGCACAACATAACACAAAGGAGAAGCTGTACTATATACACTCGGACCTATGGGGCTCTCCTTCAGTGCCATTATCACTCGGTAAGTGTCAATATTTTATCACTTTCATAGATGATCATACACGGAAGACCTGGATATACTTCTTAAAAACAAAAGATGAAGCCTTCAGAATGTTTACTGATTGGTTAGCATTGAATGAGAATCAACAGAGGAGAAGTATTAAGGTATTAAGGACTGATACTGGTCTTGAGTTCTGCAACCAAGAGTTTGATGAATTCTGTAAGAGGAAAGGGATCTTAAGGCACATAATATGTGCCTATTCACCTCAGCAAAATGGAGTTGCAGAGAGGATGAATAGGAGCATCATGAATAAGGTAAGATGCATGTTGAGTGAATCTGGTTTGGGAAAACAATATTGGGCAGAAACAGCCTCTACGGCAGTGATCCTGATCAATAAAATTCCCAGTTCAGCAATCAATTTTGAGATCCCTGATGAGAAGTGGACTGGTTATCCACCTGAGTATAAAAACCTGAGAAGATTTCGGTCTATAGTTTATGTTCATGTTGATCAAGGTAAACTAAGACCAAGGGCAAAGAAAGGAGTATTTCTTGGGTATCCAACAGGGGTGAAGGCTATAAAATCTGGTTATTAGACGATAAGAAGTGTGTGATTTCCAGAGATGTAGTATTCCGTGAGGAAATTCTGTTCAAACAAGAAAAGGAAACAGAAGTTGAATCAGAAGGATTCTTAGACAGCGGGGATAGAGTTGTGATTGAGTTAGAAAACTCATCAGAACCATATTTGTAGAACATTCAGGCAAAGACATCGTTGCAGAATGAAAGCAGCAGGAGGAGTATATCAAGGTCAGAAACAGAACAAGAGACAGATAGTTCAGAATCTGATTCGGATGAGATAAACTTGGAAACATATCAACTAGCTCGAGACAGATCTATAAGACAGATAAAACCTCTTAAAAGATTTGATGATGAACTGAACTTAGTAGGATTTGCTCTCTCAACTGCTGAAGATGGGGAAAAAACATAACCAAGATCATATGAAGAAGCAGTCCACAGTCCAGACAGAGAAAAATGGAAAGAGGCAATGGAGGAAGAAATGAGATCTCTGCACAAAAATGGAACCTGGATTTTGATAGATAAACTTGCATTTCAAGAAGAGTATTGGCTATAAATTGATCTATACCAGAAAAGCAGGAATATCAGGGTCAGAATCACCAAGATTCAAGGCAAATTAGTGGCAAAGGGGTATGTTCAGAAGGAGGAAATCGACTACCAAGAGATCTTTTCTCCAGTGGTAAGACATGTATCAATACGATTACTGTTTTCACTTGTGGTTCACTATGATCTTTATTTGGAATAAATGGATGTAAAGACAACATTTCTTCATGGAGAACTTCAGGAATACATCATCATGGATCAACCTAAAGGATACTCAGAAAAGGGGAAAGAAGAGAAAGTTTGTTGTTTGAAAAAATCCTTATATGGACTGAAGCAATCTCCACGAGCTTGGAATCAAAGGTTTGATAAGTTCATGATTGATGCAGGTTTTCAGAGAAGTAGATATGACTCCTGTCTCTGAATAAAGAGGCTGAAAAATGGTTCATACATCTACCTATTTCTCTACGTAGATGATATGTTAATTGCATCAAACAGTCAAGAAGAAATTCAGAATCTTAAAGCTCAGTTAAGTAAGACTTTCGAGATGAAAGAACTTGGTGAAGCAAAAAGGATTTTGGGAATTGAAATCAGAAGATATAGGGAGAAAGGCCTACTGAAACTGTCACAGGAGCAATACATTGACAAGGTACTCAAAATGTTCAATATGGATAAATGCAAATCAGTGAAAACTCCTTTAGGAGCTCATTTCATGTTAAAAATAATGACTGAAGAAATCAGTAAGGAGGAGGAGGAATATATGAAATCTGTTCCATATTCAAATGCTATTGGGAGCATAATATACCTCATGATTGGTACAAGGCCGGATTTAGCACATTCAATGGGAATTGTGAGCAGGTTCATGAAAAATCCAGCAAAGGAACATCGGTATGCAGTGAAATGGATGTTACGATACATAAAGGGAACAAAAGGAATTGGTCTGTAGTTTAGAAAGCAAGGAAAATTCGACATATGTGGGTATTGCGACTCTGATTATGCTGCAGATTCTGAAAGAAGGAGGTCAATAACAGGAGCAGTGTTCACAGTAGGAGGAAATATAATAAGTTGGAAGTCATGTTTGCACAAAGTTGTTGCATTGTCAACAACAGAAGCCGAGCACATGGCTCTTGCAGATGGGATTAAAGAAGCAATTTGGATGAAAGGCTTGGTGGAAGAGATGGGTTATAGACAGGATTCAGTGAGGGTAATGTGTGACTCACAAAGTGCTATTGCTCTGTCAAGAAACTCAGTCCACCATGACAGAACAAAACACATTGATGTGAGATACCACTTCATCCGGGAGAAGATAGCAGATGGGATTGTGGAGGTTATCAAAATCTCAACCTCATGGAATCCAGCTGATATGTTAACAAAGATGGTACCAGTGAGGAAGCTCCAAGAAGCTATGGAGCTCCTCAAAATTACATAGTGACAAAGTCAAAAGAAACCGAGAATGGAAATCACAAACACTAAGAAACAAAGAAACAGGAAGTTGATGAACTAAGGAGGAGTTTATTGGAGAAGTAGTCCATAAACTCCCTGGGCCTGAACAATTCGGAAATGAAGAGGTGGAGGGCCCAGAAGAAGGAGTTGACTTCAACCCGACAAAACAACTCTCTGACAAGAGTTCTTCTTCTCTGAAGAGTACGTTCTGAGAAGGTAAATATGGCAGGCGACAATAAGGACGAAGCTGAGTTGCAGAGTAGCAATTCTTCTAGTTCCAAGACACAACTTGAGTGAATTTTAAAAGGGCATTTAACGTTCATTTTTGTAATCGATCTCTCGAGAATATAAGGAGAGAAAGTCTCTGTTTTTACGAGAGGGTACACACTGAAAACAGAGAGAGAGAGGAACGAAAGAAATATAGAGTGTTTTGTAACAGTGAGCTCGAGTTTGAGCTAAGATTTCTAGTGGATTTCCGAGAGATTCTCGGCGAGACGTAGGGTTCCAAGTTAAGGAACCTGAACTCGTAAATTGTGTGTGTTTTCTTCTTACTCTTAACCAAATCATCAAACAAAACAGAACTAAATATCAAAGCAAAAACTTAACAATGTGGATAAGTTATCTTGTTGAAAACATCAACGATGGTAAAAAAATCTAGAATATCTTCTTTTTTGCATGTCTTGGATTTTTTTACAGTATAGAATTGTAGATTTCAAATATAATAATCTTGGATATAATTTGACAGAATAATTGGGTGCATATGTTCAAATGGACAAATATATGAATGGTTAGGAAATTTGAAGATACGATAGAACGAATCGAGAATATCGAGGAGTTTCGATCGCGTTGTAAAAAGGATTCAATTCTTGTGGAGATGAACTTGAAACTCTCTCAATAGAAATGAATGTGTGTGAAACATTTATTGAGAAGGAGATCCAAAAGTGCAAAATATAACTTGAATGCTAGAGTATGTGGATAGCTTGTTGTATAGTTAATAACAGTTACTAAACACACTTATTAATTCACTTATCCATCTAATCTAACAATTGGTATGTGTATAACAAGCAGCCTCTATTTCAGCAAAACCTCATTTTGCACAATTAAAAATCAATGAAAAAAAATATGAGTTAGGCATGTAATGGAATAGCTGGTATCGGTATATCTAACAATCATAAATAAAAAGTCAATTAAAAGTACGATCTATTATCCTACACAACAATCTCAAATTACTAGTAGATAAATTCCGAAAAACGCCTCTAATCGTCTCGATTTCACTACCCGAAGCACAGTCCTCTACAGAAATTTTATGATTTTCACTCTATTTCACTCGATTTATTCACATGAATGGGTGTATTGTGATGAACAATTGAAATTCCTAATTTGTTTTATTTTCTCGTTAAAACGACATCGTTTTGTTTAAAAAGTGTCAAAACGCATCCCGTCATTTGCCACTGTATTACATGATTTAGCGTATTGAACGGAATCTTAACTCTGTTATGAAATTATTGAAATATGTTCACG
Organism: Pugionium cornutum; assembly: GCA_018901935.1. NCBI lineage: Eukaryota > Viridiplantae > Streptophyta > Magnoliopsida > Brassicales > Brassicaceae > Pugionium > Pugionium cornutum. The sequence continues at coordinate 9,611,051 of CM032162.1, forward strand.
CTATAAAGTTCATGTTGTTTATTTAAAATTTTTAACAATTCATGCAGTATATATCACGCTGCTACTAAATTGAAGTTTGAAAATACACGACATAGTTGGATCAAGTTGATCTAGGCTTTTCTTCCACGATTAGTTATTTTGCTATGGTTTGTTGATATAAAATTTTATTCTAGACCAGACAAAAACCTGTGCTTTGCACGATATTGTTTTAGTATATATTACAAATAGTATTTTTATATACATTTTCTTGTTATACGTTCTCATATTTTTTCCATCCAATAATGTAAAATATAGTTTCATCATTTATATTTCTTTCATTCATCTAAATTTCAATGTTGCTATTATTTTTGAAAGAGTATTTTAAGCGTTGTGGCAAATTATGAAAGAATTATACTTATTTTATATAATTGAGTTCATAATTATAATTATGTGATCTAAAGTCTAAATTTTTTTAAAAGGTCTCAAAATAAAGAAGAAATAATATATATATATATATATATATATAATATATATCCGTTTTGTGGGATAATATTTTTGGATGAAGATAAGAACATTATAATAGTTTTGATGACGTTATTAACACTACTACTAATGGAAAACTGGTCGATTCCACCGGATACTTATTATTGTATGATTATATATACACAAATTATCATATTATGTCGGTATCTACATGAATTACATTTATTTTAAAATTTTATCCAAAAATATTTAAAATACGGCTAATTCCACCAACGAAACAGTTTTCATGTGTTTCTCCGTTATACATGCTGATGTGATTGTCATATCGGATATCTGAATAAATGATGTCGTATTTGCTTTTTTATTTATACGACTGATAAGTAACCAAAAAACGTCGTTTGTATCTATTTTTTAAAACGGACAAAGATTCCCGATCAGAAACTTGAAGAACCTTAGAAAATAAGACAAAATCGTTAAATACGAAATTGGAACCCTTTCCACCACACCAAAAAAACGAGAAGTTTATCTTCAATGTAATGTCGAGAACAAATTACAGAAAAGGAAGAGAAAAATGTTCTAACAAAATACAACAAAAAAGGTAAAAAGAAAAGTGCCGTTGTCGCCTTTTATCGTTGTAGGAGTTAGATTCTTGTATGATCTCTGCCACCCATCTGATTAATGTTGACTTTCCCATATCAAATCTCCCTTCCTTCAGAACCTTGTCCTCAAGGTTTAAAGTTCGGGTACTTCTGCAATAAATCAGCGAGATACTCCCAAGTAGCTTCCTCTTCCGGTTGATGAGACCATTTGACAAGCAACCGTGTCACTGCCTTACCTTGTCTGTTGACCATTTGTCTCTTCAGAAGCTTTTCTGGTGCCTTGAGTAGAGCATCTAGCGTCGAGGGTGGTAAGGTTGCTGAAGTAACTTTGTTTCCCACCCGAAACTTAAGCTGACTGACATGGAAGACCGAGTGAATCTGAAACAAGGAAGGTAGATCCAATTTGTAAGCCACCTGTCCGAATTTATCCAAAACTCGAAATGGACCATAGTATCGAGGAGCCAGTTTTTGGTTGCTTCGAAATACCACTGAATTTTGTCTATATGGCTAAAGTTTTATGTAGACTAAACCTCCGATTTCAAATTTTCTCTCCGAACGCCGCCTGTTAGCTACCTGTGACATGCGATGTTGAGCACGATTGAGGTGAAACTTAAGCAACAACAACACATTTTCGCATTCCTGTAGATTTTTTTGCCACCATTGCTACTTTTGCTTCATCTGGAAGGTACGGTAGATGAATTGGAGGAGGTTGACCGTAAACAGCTTCATAAGGTGTCGTTTGGATGGCCGAGTGATAGCTAGTGTTGTACCAATACTCTGCTAAAAACAGCCATTTGCTCCATAAATGCGGCATGTCGCTACACATGCACTAGAGATAAGTTTCAAGGCATCGATTAACTACCTCTATTTGCCCATCGCTTTGAGAGTGATAGGCAGATGAATGATGAAGTGCAACTCCCTGCAACGCAAACAATTCTTGCCAGAATTCACTTAAGAATACCGTGTCTCTGTCACTTACAATCAAAGAGGGTAACTCGTGTAATTTGAAGACGTTATCAAGGAACACCTGAGCCACAGCCGCAACTGAATAAGGGTGTGAAAGTGCCATGAAATGAGCTACTTTTGTCAATCGATCCACCACAACGAAGATGACAGATTTCCCAGCTGAGAGAGGAAGTCCCTCAATAAAATCCATAGAAATGTCTGACCAGATATTATCCGGAATAGGCAAAGGTTGAAGCCATCCTGGAGATGCTGCATTGTCATATTTACATTCTTGAAAAACGTCGCATCTTCTGATATACCATTGAATATCCTTACTCATACCTTTCCAATAGAACAAACCTATTACCCGTTGTCGAGTAGCTTCACGATCCGAATGACCACCATTAGTCGAGCTATTCATCTAATCCAAAATGAAAGCCAAATTGAAGAATCATTGGGCACGACAATTTTGCTCCCTCTTTTGAGTACTCCTTGTGACCACGAAAAGAGAGGTTTAGTTGTTGGTTTTGTCTGCAAAATCTTAAGCAATTCCTGCACATTAGGATCAGTTTCATAACCCGTTTGTATTCTTTTCATTATATCGCAATCATTTACTGTCATCACCATGTGTAGAATTTCAGAACCTTCTTTTCTTGATAATGCATCTACAACCAAATTCTCCTTGCCTTGCTTATATACGATCTCGTAATCAAATTCCAGCAGTCTCGGTAACCATTGTTGTTGAATAGGGGTATTGAGTCATTGTTTCATTAAATATTTCAAGCTCCTCTGATATGTTTTGATGATGAAATGTCTTGAAATCAAGTAATGGCGCCACTTCTGGTCTGCGAACACTACTGCTAAAAGCTCCTTTTCATAAATTGATAAGTTGAGTTGTTTCCCTTTTAAATGCTTGTTGATATACGCAATTGGATGTTCCTTTTGCATTAATACCGCTCCGATGCCCTGCCCTAAAGCATCCGTCTCTACCACAAACTCCTCATCGAACATGGGTAACGCCAATACCGCTGTCGAGCATAAAGCCTACTTCAGTTCATCGAATGCTTCATGTGCTTCTTTATTCCAACTGAAGTTGTCTTTCTTGGTTAGTGTTGTCAATGGTCGAGCAATCGTACCAAAGTTTTTGACAAACCTCCTGTAGTAACCTGCAAGTCCCAAGAAGCCTCGGAGTAGCTTAACATTACTCGACACTACCCATTCTACGACTGCTTTAATTTTGGCTGGGTCTGTTGAAACACCTTCATGTTGTATAAAATGTCCGAGATACTCAACCCGATTTGTTGCAAAAGTGCACTTGCTCTTCTTTGCGAATAGTTGATGAACTCGCATTACTTCAAAAACTATCTTCAAATGTTCCTCATGCTCAGATTGTGAACTGTTGTAAATCAGTATGTCATCAAAGAATATAAGGACAAATTTCCTTAAAAAATTCTTGAAGACATCATTCATTAAACCTTGAAAGGTGATCGTAGCATTCGTTAACCCAAATGGCATCACCAAATACTCGTAATGCCCACAATGAGTCTTGAAGGTTGTCTTATGAATATCATCCGGCTTCATCCGTACTTGATGGTGACCTGCTCTTAAATCGATCTTGGAGTACCCTTTCGAACCCCCTAATTCATCCAATAAATCTTCAATTAAGGGAATTGGGAAGCGATCTTTTACCGTCAAATTGTTCAGCCCTCTGTAATCTACACACAACCTCCAACTACCATCCTTCTTCTTAACTAAGACCACATGAGATGCATATGAGCTGAAACTAGGTTGAATTGTACCTTTATCCAACATTTCTTGAACGATCTTTTCAATCTCATTTTTCTGATAAGTAGAGTACCAATAGGGTCTTTGGTTTACTGGATCAACGCCTTCACGCAAGGGAATTCTGTGGTTATGTTGTGCTAGAAATGGATGTAACTTGTCTGGTTCCTGAAACACATCTTTATAAATGTGCAAGAGATTTTTTACACCTTCTAGTAAGTCTCCTTTAGCCTCATCAACCTCCAATTTTGTGTATGACTCTTTACTGATTATGGTGTTAGGCCAATTGCACACATCATGGATAATTGTGCATGATTCTCCCTGTATTTATTCAGTTTGGAAGCCTTCACCGATCTCACAGAATCTTCTTCGATACCTAGTAATACCACCTTCTGTTGCCCAATTTTAAACTTCATCTCCAATTTAGAAAAATCCCACGTAATGGCGCCTAAAATTTGTAGCCATTAAACTCCCAAGACCATGTCACATCCTCTTAGGGGAATAACCATAAAGTCTGCCTTAAAAGATGTATTCTAAAATCTTCGTTCCAAATTTTCTATTTTTCCCACCCACTGCTAGTTTACTGCCATCGGCTACGACTACTTCTATTGATCCAACTACTTGAATTTGTAAACCCAGCTTATCAACAATGTCTTGCGTAAGGAAATTATAAGCCGAACATGTGTCCACCAGGATGAACAATACTCTTTTTCCACTGATTCCTCTTATCCTCATCGTGTGATAATCAGTGATTCCAGCCAAGGCATTTAGTGAAATATGAGCTAGATCGGCATTGGTGGTCATCGGTTCCTCTGTTTCTTCTTTGGAGTCTTCCTCTGTTTCCATCATAAAGAGTTGTGTCTTCTTGTGTGTGAGATAGTGACCGGGAGTATATTTTTCATCGCAAAAGTAGCATAATCCCTTGGCACGTCTCTCGTTCATCTCCGCTATACTCAAAGCCCTTAGAGTTTGTAGCTCCTTTGGTTTAGCTAACAAACCTGGTCTGTTATCCTCCTCTCTTCTGAAGGAACTAGTCCCTTTTACTCCACTGGTATAATTTTTGCTAATCTCTTGTTGTTTTGTGGTCTTCCATGATTGTTTTCGTGGGTGAGTTGTTTCATACAACCTCCCTAACATCAAACATTGTCTCCCTGTAGTTGGTTGGAACATCCTGAGGTACATCTGAGTATCGACCGCAGATCTGCCAAATACGCACTTACCAAGTATGCTTCCGGTAGTTGTACACGCTTTCGAATCAACTCGAATTTGTTGTGGTACTCAAGAATCCCGTCTGTCTCTTGTAACTGTTTGAGCTTTGCTATTGGATCATCCCACAGCTTATCGAATCTCTCCTTCAGCAAATTCTGGTAAGTATTCCAATTTCTGGTACCCACTCTTCCCAAATCTGATTGAGCTAGAGCTTGATGCCAGTTCGCTACTACATCATCCAAATGTATAGACGCCAAACCAACCTTCAATTCCTCCGGAGTGTGATCTATTTCGAAGAACTGTTCTATTTTAAGCAGCCAGTCCTTGATTTTATCCCCCCTAAATCGCTGAAACTCCAGCTTAGCTAATCGAGTTACACCGGCGTAGTAAACTGTTGTTGCTCCTGGTCTGTTCTGGTACGTTACTTCTCTGAGACCTCCCTGTACCAACGGTGCTGCTTCTACCGTCGTACTAGTTGATGCTCGATCTATTCTCCCCGTCATGTTGTTTGATAGCATTCTGATGGCCTCAAACATTTCTAACCTTTCGTTCTACGATGCAACAACATCTTCCAAATTCTGCATGCGATCTACTATATGAGCCTTGAAAGAAGCTATGGTTTCTTCCAGCTCTCTGATCGTCATCTCTTTGTGTTGTTTTTGGGCGCAAGTTTCCATCATTCTGATCCGAGGTTCGTCTTTGCTATGATACCTTTGATAAGAACAAAAATGGAGCAGAGAAAAAACGAATTTGTATTTAGTAATCCTTAAGAAGATCAATTGTTCATGAAACAATGATCTTCCACACATGATCCAAAAATTGTTGAAGATAATTTCTGATCCCGAGGGTGCGTAATATCGAGAACAAATAACAGAAAAGGAAGAGAAGAATGTTCTGACAAAATACTGCAAAAAAAGTAAAAAGAAAGGTGCCGTTGTCACATTTTATCGTTGTAGCAGTTAGATTCTTATATGATCCTTGCCATTTATGTGTACCCATTTGATTAATGTTGACTTTTCCGTATCACAGAGAGAGAGAGAGAGAGAGAGAGTGATAATGGAAGAACATGCGAGAGAAACGCTTCCTTTCGTGTGATGTTTGTCTATAACCAATCTTCCGATCAACTCACAATAATTTAGAATTAAGATTTACACATATTTTAATAGATCAAATTAACCCTAAACTTTTAAACGGTATCTTAAAAAATTCATATAATATTTTTAAAATCAAAGATAGTTTATATAGATATTAGCATTGTTATATGATTCATGTATATATATAATCTAATACAATAAAATTCATATGAAAATAGGTCTGTTTCCCTTACTACTACTATAGTATTGATTTTTGTTTCAGATTACTAGAAAAGCAAAGCATAATTGAGCTCAAAATTGTGATGTTGTTGCCATTATGATAGTAACCTGACACGTATTAACTTAATGTGATGTGTTCGATGTCATTTTGCATTAGTCACTCTTGTTATTGTGATAACTTTTTTATCCAAAAACGTATTGATTCATAGGATCCGACAATAATTCGGCATTATCATTGGTCTGTTACTTAGATTGGTCAAATTACTAAAATTCTATTTTTGAGTTTTAAAATATAGTCTTTATTCTCCATCATATCCTAGGTAAACTGTCAAATTTTCATGGAAGATGTATTCAAAATTCGTTGGAAAAGCTTTTTATGATGAAATTCGGATAAAAATAGTTTGTCGGATTTGTTTCATCCAAAACAATCTGTCAGAATTTCATTAAAAATTTTCAAAAAAATTTCAAAAATTTAGAACAGACGAATTGTGTTCAATAAAAAATCAAAAAAAAAAATTATTAAAAATATTTATTGAATAATAGTCAGTTAATTTGTTATAATTTTTTAATGGACTGTTCGATGAAAAGTATCAACCGAATTTTGACAGAAAATACGTATAATGGTAAACTTTCAATTCAAATTTCAAAAAGAAAAACGATTATTTAGAAAATTCCGCTGAACGAGAGAAAGATAAATCATGAAAAGATAAAGTGTGGTGAAGGTTAGAGAAAATGAAAAAAACAAAATAATAATCCCAATGATTTTATTTTTGAATTTTATAAAAAAAAAAATTTGATAAAAATATAAGCTAATGTAGGCTAAAAAAATCATTTTGCTACTTTTTGATGTTTATGTAAACTCCAATTTGAAAGAATTGTTTTAGTAATATTGATGGTTACAAATATTGGCGTTTCCCTTTAAATATAAATAAAAACGACTATCAAACTTCATGGCTCCTTCATCTGTTGTTAACTTACGCCTTTGCTCATATTAAGTGTTTCTCATGAGGATGGTTCAATGATCTGAACCCGTTTCCTCCGTTGAACTTCGCTTTACTGGCGCCGTCGTACTGAACTTTACCTCCAAACCCCGACAATCCTCCGACTTTACCTGCGGCATGAGTTTCGGCCAAAGGAGGTGGTAACAAAGTCTTTATATGAGTTTTCTTGTGGCTTGGTGGCTGAGCCATGACTGTGCCTATGGCTAGAACTAAGGCAAAAGAGAATAACAGAGAGATCCTTGCCATGGCTGTTTTGAGGGCAAACAAATACTGAAAATAGAAAAACTATAAAGTAAAAAACAATGGAAATTCGTCTTTAGATTGAAGACTTTGAAGGGTATATATACATTTTCATGTTTAGCCTAATGATAGATAAAAAATAGGTTACAAGAACAGAAAAAAGCAACAAAAACAAAAGAGAGATTCATGGCTGTTCACCTAATTTTTTTTCTTATTTTGATGAATTATAACAAAACATTTGTAAAAAACAACAGCAAAACATTGTGGGAACAAGTCATTACAAACACTATTCACTCTATTAATAGAAAAACATAGCTTTGCATGATTGGGTTTGCAATGTTTGGATTAGTTTTTTGGTTTAGAGTTTAGTATTTCTAAATTTAGTTGTTTTTGTAACAATTATGGTAAATATTGTGATATACTATTTTGTTGTATATGTTTCTATATAGTATAAGATATTCTAAATTACAAATATTTTTCATAATTAATAATTTAATATAAAGTTTAAAATAACACTATTTCAAATTTTTGTTCCAAATATATCAGTAATCATTTAAATTTTCAAAATAGCAATTAATACTAATTAAAAATTGTATCCTAATAAAAAAAATTTAAACCCTAAATTGGAAAAAATAAACCAAAACATTATGTTTTAATTTTGTGTATATTTTATTTAAAATAAATAATTATTTTTACATAATAGTTTGTGATATTTAGAAATTTTATTTTTAATGTGGTAGATTTAATAGATAAATTTAAAAAATGCTATAAACTTATTTTTTTATTTTGAATTTATTCATAGGATTTGAAATTTATTGCTTGTGCTTGAGTATATGGTTTTGTATTTTATAAGTTTAAAGTTGATTTAACGTAAGAATTATGATAAATAGTACATTATATCATTATATTTTGTGTTTGAATATAATATTATTGGATAACTGATTAAAATATCACTATTTCAAGTTTTTGTTTCAAATATAACACTAATCATTTAAATTTTCAAAAATATCACAAATTTGATAATAAAATAATTAAAAACTTTTTCTTAATGGAAAAAATTTAAACCATAAATTAGAAAAGGTGAACCCAAACATTATATTTAATTTTATATATAGTTTAATTAAGGTAAATAATTTTTTTCAAATAATAATTTGTGTTATTTTACAATTTTATTTTTACTATGCTAAATTTAGAAAATAAACTTAATCTTACTAAATAAAAGTAGTTATTTGATGTTCCTAAAACTGCCACCTAAGCCAAGAAACAAGTTCTAAAATTATGACAAATCATCAACTTTATCCACATCATTTTAAACCAAAAATATTTACTAATAATTTCTATAAAATTAAATCTCTAAATTCTAAAAACTTCACAAAAATTTGGACGATTAAACTTACACAAATTAAAACTTATAACCATTAACTCACCTATTATTAACCACTACCACCTTAATTTTTATTGTCTTGCTCACTACCATCTCACCTTTTATTGCCCACTACTATCCTAACATTATAAAACATCATATCTTTCATCACAAACTTTGCACATATTCTTTACAAATTAATCATGATATCAAAAAAAATTTCTCAACCTCATACTTTCGCTTTTTTCAACAATTGTGATGGAAATTTTTGTAATGAAAAAATATTGGTGCGACTTATTCATTTTTGGGAAGCCCAAAATTTTAACAAAGGCAACACACTTATGGGTTTGGAAATACTTGTGCTAGACAAAGAGGTATGTTTAAAAAATTATGTTTGAAATTTTTTTAAAAAAGATAAAAATAATAGATTTTTTATATGTCAATTTGTTTTAAAAGCTTTAGGGTTCTCGCAGATAATCAATTTCTAGGGTTTAAAGACTAAAGAGTTAAACCCAAATCTACCGGTTTAGACAAACTGATTTTAAAATTAAAAGTTAGGACCAAAATTTTAGATAGATTGCGATTCATGCGGTCGTACCGGACAAGAATTGAGGAAATATTAAGGCTCGATAATTTTTATTTTCTTAATACTAAAATGCGAAAAAAAAAAATTACAACATGTTGTGAAAACTTTTCCTCAACGGAATTAACAGATTTGAAAGAATTTTGATGGTTATTGACCATAATTTTTAATCAATTTGTGTTAAAGAATCACGAGCATAAAATTTGTTGCAATTAATGAAATAAATAATGATGGGTAAAAGATAAAGTTTTAAAAAAAAAGAAATATTTTAAAATTAAATTATTAAAAAAAATAAATATAAGAATACTAATTGTCACCTAGTATAATGGTATTTTAAGATATTACTCAATACAATACTATTCACTATAATTACTAAAATACACAACTTGGATTTATTTATTAGACTTGAAGCTTATATCTTGGGTTTGGACTTAAAACTTTTGTGTTTAGTTATGCATCAATGTTATCCGAAAGTCTTTGAGATCAATTCTCAACAATGAATTCTTGAATCTCTATACCGGTATGGCGCGCGCCGCCCTGTAACCTGATCAAAACTTGATCCCCTGGTTTAAGTGAGGTCACGGGAACAGCGGTTTCCCGAGCTGAGCTTATTGCAAGAAGAAAAACACATTCACCAGAAACCATTTGATATAAACAAGTAGCAAAACCCAATGAGGATGAGAGTCAAGAAAAGAACCTTGATGAGGAATGACTAATGCAACTGTTTCTGCGTTTTGTAGTATGGTGCTAAAAGCTGTTTTGTCCTCCTTACCACTAATCTGTACAAGATGAAGCGGTTTAACGTTTCAAGAACATGAAGAAGTAGTCATTTATATGTACCTTAGTCTCCACCAGGATAAGCGGGCGCTTCTCAATTTTCACTCGCCCAACAACCGCTGTCCGCTGTTTTCCTTTCTGATCAACTATGAGTACCTCTCTTCCTGTCTTTAACTCCGAGAGGTAACAAGTCTTTCCACCTGGAACAGCGACATAGGCATGAACCGGTCCCTGTAAATTTTCATGGAATTTGAGACTTTGAGTGAATGATATCTTCTTCAGAAGGAATGGATTAATTAGATGAAGAAACAAACCCACAGCGTTAACTCTAAATGGTCTGCTTGCAATGTAATTAGACTCCAAGCATTCCGAGTGAACCAGGAAGAGTCCTCTTGCAAAGGATCCAACCTTGTCGGAATAAAAAGACAGATTCTTATTTAAATGCTTAAAACATTGATGATCCATGTTGGAGAAAAGAGTATATACAAGCAAACATACAAGAAGACCTTCACCGGGTCTCATGAGGCTGCAAAGATCAACACAGACTCGGTCTCCCATACCGGCCATTTGAACCCGAGTGATTGTAGCTTCTGTCAAGCTTAATGTATCACCTTCTTCGTTTCTTTTGTCAAAGTATTCCTAATAGTTTTCTTAAAGCAGCAATTATAAGAAACCATACTTTTAACAAAATCATATGAGCTATGGTTTATGGAGATACTAACCTTCAGGTCAAGAACAGCTTTGACATCATTAGTTTTAAGGATGATCCCGCCGAGGCCATGCTCTAAAGCCTTAGAGCCAGGCATAACACGAATTAAACTTCTTATGAGAGCAAGGGAAAACGAATCTTGAACATCAGAAATTAAAAGGTACCTCAAGGTACAGCTTTGCCTCCGAGGGAGTATTTGAAATGGCAAACACCGTTTTCTCACTTCCTTGGAGAGCCGCCACTAGATTTTCTGCCGGGATTGACTGCAAGATCAAACTTACTAGGTTACTAACAGGTAGCAGTACTTTGTGTGTTCAAGCTGAGAAATTTACCTTCCAGTCTAAGAGATTTAGAACAATATTTTCCGTCTGCTCATTTTCGATCTTAAGCTTCTCTAGCTCCTCGGGTGTTGAAACCTCAAACACCGCAGCAAAAACTTTTCCCGCAGCATCAGTAACTTGCCTTCCATCAATATATAATGTATCCATCAAGGCAACATCTGCAAATACATTAAATCATGGCATAAAACCGAGTTAACCTCAAAACTGAATATGTGAAATAAACCTCAAACTGAACATAGCATTGTACATGACCACTCATCCGAAAGTTTTCGATTGTCTGATGTGAAGATAAACGTGTTCCACTCACGTTCCACCGCAACAGTCATTACCTCTTTGCACTCAGTCCATATCCAAACCTTCTTTGCTCGATGGAGATTCAGAGGCAGCAAAGTGGATGCAGAACTACCAGACATTTTCACAGCAAATCTCTCAGGAATCTTTCTTTTACTTTTAATAAGTCTAGTCAATCTATGATTCTCCTGATGAGAGCTCCACGATACTAATCTATCAAGTCTCAATGTTTCTGTATCATCATCAACAATGAAGAAACTTGAAAGCTTCAGATAACATTAACTCACAATATTACTCATTTTTCTGCATTATCTACAAAACCCAAATGAAACTAAACCTTTTCATTACCAAATTCAAAGAAGCATCTTAAGCTTTCAAAACCAGATTTCGCGATAACCCCAGTCCATAAACTCCAATGTCATAATGAAATTGACAGACATCGAAGAGAAAAGACTAACCTTTTATAAGGCAATGGAATTGGTTTGAGGATTGGTTCATATAAGAAACTGAGGAGACCAAACACAAAGCCATAATCTTTGGTCGATTCCTTTTACCTGCGCGTTCTCTTCAGGAATGTGCTCTGTGAAGTTCTGTTGGATAATTTTACGGGTTTGACCCAAACATCGGTTAAGTTTAAATTGGATCTCATTTCAGTACAAACCGCCTAAACCGGATTCGATTCGGTTCGACATTATGTAAATAATAATATTTTATAATAACATTTTTTAAATTATTTTAAATTTAAGATTAACTTAAAATTTAAAAAAATACATATTTATCACATATAAATTATAAATAATTAAAATATTATATTTGAGTTTTTAATTTAAAATTTAAATTTTTTATAAATTTTTTTTAAAATATTTAATATTAAATTTATCGTATTTTGAAAATTTAAATTAGTGATATTATATTTTTTAAAAAAAAATTAATATGTACAGTAAAATATTTTAATTGTAAATTATAGTAATAACGGTTAGAGATATCCTGATTTATATGAATATTAACATTTTTTTATACAGCATATATAATACTTTAAATTTAATATATTGTTAGGTTTGTTATATATGAAAATATTAAAAGTTTATAAAGTTTGTTTTATATTATTAAGATAAATAAAAATTATAATATTCAATGCTTTAAATTTATTAAATTATTAGATTATTATTGTAGTTAATTTATTTGTTTTCAGAAAAAGATTATTCAAGTAAATTAATAAAAATTTGAATTTTGAGTACTGAATTTCATAGTATTTATAACTATTTAACTTTTTGTATCTTTGGTATTTGTTATTTGAATTATTATGTATAATAATTTCTGAAATATATATATCAAATAATAATATAAAGATTGATAATGTTGAGTATAAAAACAAAATAAATGTCGATCAATTCAAACTTTTTTAGCACTAAAACAGGTGTATCCAAAATCGAGTAATTTCTTTTATAATGAAGATAATTGGCTATTGGACTCATATTTTTTGGTTATCGCTCAAATTCATACTTTTGAAGTTCAGGTGATAAATTTGTGTTTGTGATTACTAAAATGATTTCTACATGAAGACATCATTTCTAGAACAAAAAGTTTTAGTTTAAATGAGCATAGAAGAAGAAGAAAATTATTCAAAATCCCATGAATGGGTCTCATTCACTTCTGTATGTTAACATACCATACAGAGTGCTTATAGTCTATTTTTATTTTTTACAGAGTTATTACTTGAATACATCGGTTTATAGGTAGACACTAATGGCCTATACCGATGTTAGTTTTATTTAGAAACAAAGAAGAAATTATCTATTTAGCTACTAATTATCATCTTTGGCGGTATTAGTTTGTATTTCTTGTTGATTCTTGGCATATTAGAACGATCAATTGGTCTTGACCATCGCTGCACTGCTTTCCTTAGATGAAGAAGAAGATGAAGATGAAGATGAAGTTGATGAGCTTGATGAAGAAGCAACAGTTTCAACAAATTGTGTCGTGACTTTTTCCCACTTCGTGATGGTCTGTTTAAGCTCTGTCTGTTGTGTTACTGACACTGTCTTTCCTTGACTTTCGGTAATGATTTGACTGTTGATGGCTTCTAAGTCTTTGAGAGTCTTCATCAATTGTTCTTGGCAAGTCTCCATGCTGGATTTCATCTATTATAATATCACAACGTTAAAGAAAAGACTTTATCTTTCGCTGAATCACACTATTAAGAGTTTGAAGACGAAAATGATATACCTCTGCTGATTTGCCAAACCTTGAACGCATGAAAATCATGGCTTCTGATAATTTTACAGCAGCAGATTTCATACCAGAAAGGAACTCTTTTCCGTCTGTGGAAGAAATCTTTGAGCAAGGAGTCATGGAAGACTTCAATTTGTCGAAGAAAACCTTAAGATCTGCCTCTCCTTCATACTTCTTCTCGAGACCCGTTATGAATGACGTTACTTCTTTGGAAGTTTCACTTTCGACTTGTTTCACTGATGTGGCGAATGAGCTACTACTTGAACTTCCGGTTTCGGTGTTGGATTCTTTGGTCTTGGAAGCTACATCTCCGCTTCCTTGAACAGAAGTTGCACCACCAGCAGATGTTGGACTCTCGGCCAGACTGCCTGCAGGTGCACCACCAGCAGATGTTGGACTCTCGGCCAGACTGCCTGCAGTTGCACCACCAGCAGATGTTGGACTCTCGGCCAGACTGCCTGCAGTTGCACCGGTAGTGTCCGAGAATTGAGTTACACTTCCACCTTTGGTCGAGTCAGAAGCAGAACCTCCACTAGTAGTTTCTTTGGTCGAGCCAGAAGCAGAACCTCCACTAGTAGTTTCTTCTCTCTCGGAAGCAACATTTCCGCTCTCGCTACCTTTTACGGAGGTTTCACCAGCGAAAGAAGTTGAACCAGAAGGGCTTCCTATGGGACTTCCACTCGGACTGCCCATAGTTGCACCGGTAGTGTCTGAGAATTGAGTTACACTTCCAGATTGGATCGAACCAGAACCAGAACCAGAACTTCCACTACTAGCTGTCTCTGAAGCAACACTTCCGCTGGCACTACCTTTTACGGAGGCTTCTCCAGCCAAAGAAGTTGAACCAGAAGGGCTTCCTATTGGACTTCCACTCGGACTACCCATAGCTGCACCGGTAGTATCTGCAAAACTGCTTCCACTTCCGGATTCGGTGGATGTGGAATCGGCACTTTGGCTTCCGGATTCAGTCGATGCAGAACCGGCACTTTGGCTTCCGGATTCAGTGGATGTGGAACCGGCACTTTGGCTTCCGGATTCAGTTGAAGCAGAACCTTTTTCGGTACCTTCAACACTAGAATTAACATCAACATCAAGTCCGTAAGCAGATATATCGATAGACTTTCCTTTCTTCTCAGAGGCGGCTTTCATGAATGTAGCGAACATTCGAGTCCATCTCACCATAGCCATGACCAACTCTTTCTTTTCTGCAAGTGTCATAATCATTGCACCTTTTGTCTTCTGCTCAACCAAAGTCTTTCCCATTGAAAACATTGTGAGTTTGAAAGTTTCCTCTTCTTTTACTGACTCTCCACCTTTCAATAAAGACATAGCTTTCGCCAGGCCAGCACATTTCGTTTGCATCTCAGACTCAACTTTTGTTGCGTCCGATGCCGAGTTGATGAAATCCATATAAGCTTTGAAATTTACAAAGAATTCTTTGAACTCTCTAGTCGCTGGACATCCACCTTCAAGATTGCTCATCAACATTAACATACCTTTGCATGCGAAAGGTGTAAAGTCTACACATCTTCTCGGAAAAAGTTTCCTCTTCAAGTAAAGCTTTAATAAGAACGTTCCTTGTGCCTCATATATAACACTTGATGCCACAAGAAACATCAAACATATCGCCAATGTGTTTTTAGCCATTTTTTCTCTCTTTTTTTTCTTTTCCTTTTTTCTTTTTTTTTCTTTTGTTTTTGAATGATTTGTTTCGATGGGAGTACTGGGTTTATATACATGGTTACACACTCTATTTTTAGCACTGATAAATGAGAAAAAAGTGGAATGATTTAAGGTTGCTAGAGAATAGCATAATTAAGAGGTTCTCATGATTTACTTTCTGTTTTGACCGTAATTGTTTTGTATTTTGCTTTGCTGATGTCCTAGCGTTTCTCTTCGATCTATTTTTAGAAGAAAATAGGAATCAAATTATCAAATAATTGACTATTGATTAATTCAACTGTGTGATACGAAAGATACTCAAACGTTAGTATATACATCGAAGAGAAACAATTAGGCACCAAAAAACTAGAATCAAACCGAATGTATCAAAATTCGAGCCAAATATACCAAAACTGAACTAAATATTCAAAAAATCGAATCAAATAAATCTGAAAATTGAACCAAATGCATCAAAAAATTTGAAATCGAACCGAATGAATCAAAAACCAAATTGAATATATCAAAAACCGAATCGAATGCGCAAAGCATTGAAACGAATGCACCAAAAAATTAAAATTATCATATTTAACCGATTAAAAAAATTTCTTTCAACTAAACCAAAAATTATATTATTTTCCACTTTATTTTGAAACGCATTTATACACGAAAATCAAACCGTTTAAACCAAAACAAAAACCAAATTGAACCGATGTAGTTTTTTTTCTTTTGGTATAATTTTAGGTAAATCGATTAAATTGTAAACCAAAAAATCCGACACTAATAATCCGAAAAAAAAACTCAAACCAAGCCTACTTGTGATGATGATGCTAGTTTGAACCCTTTACCTATTCGTCACGCTAACTAAACATCGGCTAGTTACATTTCATCAGAGCGGTCCATAGCCTAAGCAAGTGAAGTCATCGATCAGAACATTCATATTTAGGAAGCATTTTTCGTTTAAATTTAAGATATTTTTTTTTTATCATATTGATAAATAAATTATAGTTTTTTTATAAGAACGATATTTGTATGGCTTTTTTAACAATATTTGTAAGACTTAATTTCTTTTCGTTTGTTAGTGATTAGTTTGCAAATAGATTTATTTGTGAAGATGTAATTTTTAATTATAGTTTTACAAAATATATGAAAATGCACATTTTATAAATCCGCGTATAGCATCTAAAAACATTTTGGATGGATTTTGCATCTCACAACTAAATGTTTTAATGACACTAACATTTTTCACAGACATTAATGTGTAATATAATTAACAAATTAATAAATTTAATATATAAGACGGTTTTGATGAGAGTGATGATCTCAGCAATGAGAGTGATGAGAGTAATAATCTCATGGATGATTCAGATATATCATGATTTCGAATAAAATATTATTGTTATATATATATATATATATGGTATCAAAACAATAGACAATTCATATGTTTTTTGTCATTTTTTAAATTACACTGCAACACCAAAAATAAAAAAAATATCTAATATCTTTAAAAAAATATCTAAAGTATCTTCAAACTATTAGGAAATTGAAGTGTTGATATAAAAAAAATATAACTCTTTTCTTCCAGTTTACTTTGCGAGATGTCAGCATGTACTCTTTTGCCTTGATTGATGACTAAGAGAAAATATGCTTCCTAATTAATTCGAACTCTTTGATATCCGCATCAAAAAATGGCTATTCATCTGGTTTACTAATTAGGTTTATGAGTTCAGTGAAATCGGTAATGAACTTAAAATAAGATCGTTGTTTCTCATGTAAAATTACCCATAGCTCATATAAGTCTAAAAAATTTCATATGTAAAGGAGATAAACGACTGTAAGTATCCGCATACTTAAAAGATTAGTTGTTCTTTCCTGTAATTTGAGAATTCATCCCACCCGCGACGTTTTCATCCCACCCGTGACGTTTGAACATTCCTTTTCCATGATCCATCTAAGAAACACACAAACAAAGTATACGTTAGAGCATGTGATTCGTGTGATTCTATTTCTGGATTCGTTTCCAACTCCACGTTTTTCGTTGCATTAGATGAGTACCAATATTTGCTCTCCCTACAATCTTCAGTCAGGATATCGAGGCTGGTACTACAACGTTATAAACTTTTCGTTTCTTGCCTTCTATATGAACGATAAGATCTATGGAAAACTGTGAATATATAAATCGGACTGATAATCGTTCAGACTACGCCATAACCCATAATAAATAATATATGTTTCCAAAAAGCTATTAAGAGAGAATATAGTGAATGTTTAGAAAATATTTGATAAAGTCCATGTATGACGTGTAGGTGACCAGAAAAAAAGTATATGACTTATACTTTCCGGTTTACACCCATAGATCTAGCATATAGCATCTCTTTCAATATGTCGATAACATAACGATCTATTGGTAACTAACATTCTTGACAAGAACTGTCATATAAAATATTGAATCTTCTTCGATATATTTAACTTGTAGACTGTCTGATTAATTAAATGGATAAGCGACGAATGTTGGAATAGAAACTGAGTATTGGGAGATCCCAATTTTTATAGAGTATCGTAACCAAATTTAAGCATATAAACTCCCGATTTTGTGAAATACCAACAAAACTTGCTATTCTCATTGTAGAAATTTGGTTTTAGGGTAACAATCAACCTCACATCTTCCGGGGGAAGTAGGCATGTCAAGCGGGTCAGACCCGCCCCGCCTGACCCACCCCGCGGTGGGTTACAGATTTTTTTGTACAAAATTTTTTTACCCGCAAAACCCATGAATCAATTTTTTTAGACCCACACCCGCCTCGCATTAATCAAGCGGGTCCCGCGGGTGACCCGCTTCATTTTTCAAAATATTTTAAAAAAATTTAATAAATTTAATTAAACTAAAATATTTAATAAATTTAATTAAAATAAAATATTTAATACATTTAATTAAAAATTTAAAAAATATTTAATAAATTTAATTAAACTAAAATATTTAATAAATTTATTTAAATTAAAATATTTAATAAATTTAATTAAAGTTTCTAAAAATATTTAAATAATTTAATTAAAATATTTAATAATTTCATTTGTTTGAGTTTAAATTAGTTTGAGCCTAAATTAGTGGGCCTGAATTTGATTAATTTGATTGAGCCCAAAATTTGCGGGTACCCGCTAACCCGCAAATTAAAAAATTGCGACTCATACCCGCTCCGCTCTAAATAATGTTCGACCCGCACCTGCCCCACATATGAAAAAAAAATTTTCACTCGACCCGCACCCGCTCCGCAGCAGGTCAAACGGGGCGGGACCCGCGGGTAAAAAATCATATTGACAGGCCTAGGGGGAAGTACCTTCTCACCTCCAATATCTTTCAATTTCCAGTGATGCTGGATAAGGTTTTTTGGGAATAAGTTAGGAATCCGTGTCATCAACAATGAAGGATACCTCTCCAAATGTCAAAGTTATTTTGTTAAGAAGGCTTTATTAAAATTCTTATAGTTAAAAAAAGTTTTAATGCATAAATGGATATGTTATATAATATGTCTATGTATAACATCTAGTTATATCAAAGATAGTATCATAACTCAGAAATGAATATGAATAAATGTAAAACTATCTGTTGAATTAATAGTAATACTATAACATAGTAGGACCTAAGAATTACTTTTAAAAAATCAAGAAGATGGTGCAATTATGGCATTAAGTCGAAATAGTGACGGATGGGTGTTAATCTGTTGTATGTTTAATCGTGTTAGTTTATCACAAATATCATATTAACAACGAATCAACGCAAATTAGACTCTAATTTTTTATTAAATAAAATAAAATAATATTGTATGTAGCAACGAATTAGTAAAAATCGGTCGTTAATCCAGTGTAAGGTTTAAAATTTTTAAATTCTAGACAAAGAGAATGTTTGAAATGTTAGAAATATTTACCTATGAGTTAGCGACAAACTCACCGCTAATTTATCGCTAATTTATTTTCTGAAGAAATACTATTGCAATTCATTAAAAGATGTTGTTGTTTCGGATATAAATAAAATTTACGAATACGGCGTTTATGAGAAATCTAAATTTTAGGAACGATTTAGCGATAGTTTTTATTTAATTTTTTTATAAATTTCAATATAAAATTTTAATGTAATCTTAAAAATAAAATATAAAATGTGCATTTGATTGATAATATCCATTAATTATTTTAATTTTGTAATTAAATTTAATGAAATAATATATATTTAAACACAAAATATTCATCGCTATTTTATTTCTCTTGTATGACAAATTATTGGAACTTTTTTTCTTCATCATTAATTTATGACGAATTCACGATGAAATATTTTCAATTTAATAATAATGATATTTTCTTACAACGAAATATGAACATAACGAAATATGAACACAAGGAAATATGAGCACAACGAAATATAAAAGATTGTTTGCAAGATTTACCAATTTGCATAAACCAACATTATTTAGCACCATATTACCTTCCAGTTTACGAGTAATTGGAGATCCTTGGATTTGGTCATAAATCGGTTCGTAATTTAACGCCGATTTAACAATATTAATTTTGAAATATAATTGCTTTTAATATTAATTTTGAATTATGGACAAATTATTATATCATCTAAATTTTTATTAATATCGAATATTTACAGGCGAATTATTATATTATCTAAATTTTTATTAACATCGAATATTTATTGACGAATTTAATTTAATCGCTATTCCATTTTAAATGGGGATTAGCAACGATTTACCAACTAATTTGTCTGTTATTAAATTGCCATATTTTGTTACCAAGATTATAGATGTTACCCAAGATTATAGAAACGGTGAAAATCATATATATTATGAAAAATAATAAACTATTTTTTTTTCCATTTTTGTAACTATAAGTTTACATTTATTTACAAAATATTATGTATATTTATATTTATTTAATACTTAAAATTTAGGCTATTATGTGTATATTATAATATATTTTAATGATGAGTCAGCAAAATTATTCCTAAACACCTTTTGTATATATATATATATATATGTGTATTAATGATGTTATTGTTTAAATATGAAAATGGCCCTCCTAACATAGCACTGCGGCGACACGCAAATTCTGAGGAAGAGATTCGCTCACCTTTACCTCAACTAGAAGCTTTGATAATGTATTTCTGATTCTCAAGTACACTTTAGTAATTTAGTTTCGGAATACGTCTAGGTCTAAAAATAATAAACGAATGTGTAACTTTCAAAATTCAATCTTATATTATGATTTTTCCCAAGATTTCTCTAAAAATAATAAACGAAATTTTAACTTTCAAAATTCAATCTTATTTTATGATTTTTCCCAAGATTTCTCTATAAATAGTAAACGAACGATCATTTTACACTTCTAAATATACATTTCTCGTGGATATTATTGAAATCTAACGTTTTTTTTGTTATACTATGAAGCCATTCAAACACCACAAATGATATTCAAAACTATAGACTATTTGACTAATTGTTTTTTTTGTTCTTTCTAATTCTATCTCAGAAGTCATAACTATAAACTAGCTATAACTCAAATTTTGGTTCTAATACATTTGGCACAAACTTTTAGAAATGAATCATTTCAACAGATTTTGATATTAGTTATTTTCTTTTTTACATGATTGTTTAAAAAGAGAAGTTGATGGATTTCTAATTCATCTGGTACAGAATTTCATAATATATTCAAAAGTTAAAAAATTAATTTGAAGTTTAATGATTTATGAAGTAAACTTTTCTTCCATTTTTTTGTCAAACATCACTCTATATATCTAAATTAACATAGCAATCAAAAATTAAAACTCAATTAAGCATTTCAGTCATTAACTTCATGAGTGGTGGCGACGACATGAAAGAATATAATTAATTTCCACAGCTAAATCTATATAAAATAAACTTCTCTTCTATTTGTATTGTCAAATTTCACGTCTATAAGACTATAATATCTAAAATATTAAATAAAGATATCTAACAACCATTGAAAAATGCCATAAAATCAGTATATTAAAATGGTGAAATGATCCTAAGTGGATTAAAATAAGTTTCATAAAACAATGTTTAGTGGAGTCCATCCAATTCTTGTCTGGAAATGGCTACAAAAAACAAGACAGAAGATCAACATGATCATACATGAAGCCACTAAGTATTCCACTTATGTCTATTTCCATTCATTTTACACTCAATTTTATGCTTAAGGCGTAATAATTCTTATAATTTATATTAATATTTTCATTGTGTCCTAGACCAAATTTAAACTCAATATTAAATGTCTTTGAGCTGTATGAAAAAGTAATAATAAATTTACATAAACTGTGAAATTTGAGTTTGTAATAAGCAAAATTATTGTGAATTGTGATTATTTAAACTTTTAAGGTCTTCAAGATTATTGTAGATGAGTTAAATGTGGTAGTTGTACTCCAATATAATATACTGTTTTCAACTCAAAATCAATTAGAAATAAAATTTTTTGTTTATATCCCTAATATATTATTTGAAAAATATTTTTAAAAAATAACATTACGTTTACGTGTTATTAACAAAAATGTAATGCTGACGTATCATTAGTACAATGAATTTTAAATAAATATCTAAATAAACTTAAGTTACTAAAATAATTATTATATATACTATTATTATATATTTGATTAGAGAATCAACATATTTTATTAAACTAACAAAAAATACTATTAAATTCGTAAAAAATAATTATTTTTCTTTCTTTAATTTACATATACAAAAATTATTATTAAAAATAATTTTAAATAAAAAATAAAATTATATAAATATTTAATTTATATTTATTAATAAAAAATATTATATAAGTTGTGAATATTTTTCTTCACATAAGTGGTTATAAATTTAATTTCTTATATATTTGTCAAGTCTTATATAACTTTCGATACGAAGCTTTTTACATACCACTATGAGATAATAAATCATTTACTCATTAGTCTAGATAATATTCTAATATAATAATATTTTCGGTTTAAATCGGCCTCATCAATTTTAGTTTACAATAATTTTGGTTCATATCAATCAGATCTTTTTTAGTGTGAACGATCGATTTTGATCAGACTGAACAACATGTAATCGAGTTCTAGTACCTTATTAGATTATGGATTTTATTTGTAACTCTCTGTTCTATTTTATAAGATTTTTAAACGAAAATCGTTGAGATTAAAAATTTTATATTTTTATATACTTATTATTTAATATTTTTACTACAACATCATTTAACCAGTTATAAAAATAATTTCTGTCGAATATTTTTTACATGATTCCTTCATAATGTTATATTATATTGCTAACTTTGGTTTAAACTGAATTAATTCCAGTTCTGACTGGTTCAAAATCAGATAGACATCTTTAACAAATTAATTTTGGTTTGGATTAAACATATGATCGGATTTCATAAGTAAAATAATTATGCAAATTTTAACTCAAAACTAATTGAGAATAGTCTATATCTAATTTAACTTCAACTATAAATTTCAAATAGATTAATATACTAAAATATCACGGTTTAAAGTTTTTATTTCAAATTTAGCGTGCTAAAATTAAAAATTTAAAAATAACACAAATAAATATATGAAAATATTTATTTACTTTAAATAAATTATAAACAAACATAAAAACATTATATTTCGATTTTTTTTTTGCAATTTAAAGTTTTTTTATTAAGATGAAGTTTTAATGTATTTTAATTTTAAATTTTTGTACTATTATTAAAAATTTAAACTAATAATGTTATTTTGGAACAATAACTAAAAAAAATTATTTTAGTGAATTCTCCTTTCAAATATTGGATATTCTATTTTCATATCAGATTAAATCCAATCTTGTATCAGGGATTCCGAATATTTTGTTCAACACATAATAAATAAATAAAGTAAGGTGGATCAGTATTTGTTGAAATTTTATTTGGCCTTTCCATTTTAGCTAACAGTTAACCGCTTAAATTTAAGACATTTAAATTGAAGACATACACGTGGACAAAACTATGTGCATGGAGAGATCACATTATGAATTTTGTTAAAATTAAATAATCGGCTTTGTGAGTCAAAAGAAAAACTTTTTGTCGGTTTTGTGGTGAGTCAAAGTGTCAACTCTTATGTCAGAGGCTAAAATTGAGGAGACGAAACTTAATATGTTTTTATAAGTTATTGTTGTCGTTTTCGTAAATAAGCATAAATATATTTGAAGACTGTATATGCATTATTCCTGAAATTGAGGCTAAGTTTTGGACTTACCTCTCTGTTTTATACCAATTTCAAATTCAACCAAATTATTGGATATTGATTTTTACTTTTTAAAGTACTAAATTTTTATTTCTATTTGTTATTATTAGTGGACTTAACCCCTCTGTTTGATAACAAAAATAATGGAAATCGATTTTGCTTTTAAAAGTACTAAATTTTATTTTTCATTGCTACTTAGTTTGTGGCTTTTGTGTTGTGTCACTAAATTTCGTAGGAAGAAGACATAACATTAATCATCAGTATTATCGTGCAAATATTATTATATGCTACAATATAATAATGGGAATAGTTATGCTATTTTGAATCACACTATCTTATGAAAATCTGGAAATTTTTCTGAGACAATACAAACCATTAGAGGGAAAATTTGGATAAAAAAATTGCGGCTGAAAATAACTCTAAATTATGTTTATATTATATTAATATATTAAAATGACTTACAGACTGTAAGGGATTTGCCTCATTCCCTAGTGAGAAATTATTGTGACTAATTTGTATAAAAAATTTAAACTATTATTCTGTAATTGGTAGAAAATCTTGCTATATATTTACGTATTATATTTTCCTTCATGTTTGAATTGTACATCAATTTTCAAGTTTTAAAGTTTTAATAAGTAATGTTTTTGTTTATTTATAGTGTGAAGATTAATAAAAAACTGCTAGTTATTAATTCGCCACGTTCACAAATTACCTATTAAGGCCATTTATTATTTTGGTTTAAAGTCTATTTAATAGGACATTTCTATTAGGTATTTAGGATATGCCAATAGTCAATCACGAGGGAGCAAATAAGAACCAAAAAGGAAGTTTTGCACATTCACAGAGAGGATGAATGGATCTTGTTATTGGATCGATCGATCCCATCATGGCTCAATTCCTGAATTTTGCCATGAAGTAAGAGGTGCCACCATATATATATATATGGATCAATCAACTTTGGAGTAGATTGGTCGATATCCCAACTCAAGATCGACTGATCTATTGTTGCCATAAAGTTCTCTTATAGTTTATACGAATTAATCACCTAGATTAGATCAACTACATTTATCAAACAAATAGTTTGGTATTTTTGAAATCTCACAAAAATCTCTAAAATATATAAAAAATACTCCAAACCCTATAATCAATAAATATATATATATATATATATATATATGAGATTTATAGATAAAAGGTGGTAATGTAACCATATCCTTTTGAATACATATATAATTGTATAAAACAATTTGTTGATACTCTATAGATTGTGATTTCGAGAAATTGAGTAAATGTAAATGATATTGTGTCTTTCTCTGCAAAAAAACAATATTATATACATTTACCTAATATCTCGAAATCCTAATCTATTGAGTATCAACTACATATTTTATAAATTATATAATTGTAAGTGATATTGTTGTCCGGATTCAACCAAATGCACATTGATTTTTCTACGTGTTTTAGAAAAAAGTCAACTCCTATACTTTTTTTTATTAAAACATGCAAACCAATATCAAATGTAGATTTTGATGCTATAGTTTCTTGTTTTTCATTGTGTGTGAACAAACACGTCCAATGTTCTCATGTGGAACTTTATTATAGGTGATGAATTCGCAATAGAATCCGTGCGTAAGAACTGATCAATAAATGAAAAATTTGGCTATGGAATAGATGTAGAGTGGCTAAGGCAAAATGGTTCATGTTGAAATTCACTCATGCATCAGAATACAAAGATTTTAGCATCTGTAACTTTCTTAATTCTCAAATAAAAACAGAACACAAATGATATGATCAAAGACGAAATCAATCAAAAAGAAAGAAAAAAATGCACGATTTAACCAGATCTATCTCGAATGAAAATCCTATATCAAGACATGGCGACACAAGCAATCTATTAGATCAGAAGTATACAAATATACAACTGCATCTAATTTTTACTCTCACACACGCCTTCTCTCACTTAACATTAAAAAAATTGAAGAAGAAGAGAAATATCTAAATATAATCAATATATATATATATATATATATATATATATATATATTTAAGCCATTCATTGGGAAGAAAATTTATTTCCTATAGTTTTTAGTGCTTTTGGCTCGTTGGGAAAATGAATCTTTAATTTTATAGTGTATGAAAAAAGTTTTGAATATGTGTCATTTAATATTATGCGATTTTTTATAATTATGTTTTGTTTCTCTATTATCATATCTAAATAGTTTATATTTAGGTTTTAGAATTTTAAAAAAAAGATTTCATGAATTGATAAATCGGATTGTTAAAATTAAGTATATTTGTTGTTCTAGATGCTTAGTATGACTTAATCATCTAAATGAAAAATTTTAGTATTAGTTAGACGTTATCATGATTTTCTGAAAATAATTTAGATGGGTTGTTTTCTTTGTGCAATGAAAGTTGATGTTAATGTGCTTTTGAAATATATCAAACCTACTCAGTTGATGTATGATAGTAACTTGAACTCAAACGATAATTTAAAAAGATACATTATTAGTCATAATAATTTAGTACAACGATAGGTGATTTGCTAGAACATTAGTGTTTTGAATTCTACATACTATCCAAGTATAATATTTGATTTGAACATATGATTTGTAATCATAATTTGTTACAAAATTCATGAAACCATACATTTTTAATTCTTGTTTTACATCGTTATAGTTTAATGTAATTTATTTTAATTGCTGTACACAACGTTTTTTAAAATTAGCTTGATTTTAATGATTCATAACGTAATAGTAGTTCTTAAGTGTTATTGTTTTTTCTTATTTACTTGCAACAAGTTTTTGTGGATACTTGAGATGTCAAGTGTTTGGCCATGTTGGAAACCAACTGCATTTTTTATGAGTCTAAGAGTAGAGCTTCGTTTAAGCTATATCATTTTTAGTACTAAGACATTCTATTCTTGTTGTCATGTGTCTTTCAGATACAAGAGTAGAAATCAAAAGTATAAAACTTTCATAACAATTGATATGATCTACAAAGGCTGTTTCGTGTATGAATGAAATAGGTGAAAGCTAAGTATGTTAATGACAATAAGGTCAAAAAAGTCTTAGATGGAGACTCTTCTATCACAACAAAGAAATTTATTGGTAGGTAAAAGTTAAAAACATAATCATCAACAAAGAGATCAATGGAAATTCACATATAACATTCTACCTTGGAGTTTTAAGTGGAATTCAAAATCTTTTGGTAAGTTTAGAATGATTCTCACTTGAGAAGTGAAAGAAAAATATGAAGATGTTATCAAGGATTTGATAAATGGGGTTCTAAAATTGAAGATGGCCGATCATTCGGCATGACTCATGACAACTTTCAATGTTTACCCTAATTCTAACAAAATCAAATTAAATAATTTAAAAAAATGTCTTATGGGAGGCAACCCATTGGTACCATTTCTATCTTTGTATCTTTCATTTTTCTTTTGTCTTTGAGTCCGTTTCATCATGCTTTTTAACTTAGTTTCACTAGGGAAGGATGTTTATATATTACTAACCTATTTTTATTTTTTTGTGTGTGTTCATTTTCTGTTTTAACTACGGTTATTATATTTTCACACATTGGTTTTGGAGATTATAATCATTTTTTTAACTAACTTTTGTGATGATTCTAACATGTTTTGACTAAAACATTACATGAGTGAAGATCTATAAGTAATCAACTTAGCAAGACAACCATAGTATTTGAGAATTTGAATGAGCCAACGCTAACTCCAACCCAAATATATTCAATTTTTCCATTTTGGTTTTGGTATGCATGACGAGACAAGTTCATGCTGTAAAATATTGTTGTTATCTCGTTTCCTTTTATATTTATGAATCCCTTGAGTTGGAAACAAATTAGGTGGAAATAAGTCTAAAATATGGTCTAAACTCGCATCTTTTATATTTCATGGATTTTTTTTCATAGAACTTATCGAAAAAATACAATGATACCTAAAAAATTAGAAAAATCAAACATCAAGATAACCAATCGATAAAAAATTACAATGATTTCTAAAAAAATAGAGAAGAATCTATCCTAAGAAGTGAGAAAATAGAGAGAAAAGAACCAAAAGATAAAAACGAGTATTTTGAATGTTTTATGAATTCTTATCAGTTTTAAGTCATTTTGGATTAAAAAAAAAGTTTTGGAAAATTGGAAATGTAGAACTATGCTATAGCGTTCAAATTTTTTCATTTGGGAGGAACATATTTTGACACAAAATAGATCCATGAGTTTGAATTCATTTATAAGAAGAAGTTAAATAAAAGAAATCCAATAGTGTGATCTCCATATAATACAATTTTTGTGAAGACATGTCAGTTTTCCAAACAAAAGAAGCTTACGAATGAATTTATCTATGAGTTAAAAGATCGATCTAACCATATGGGAATCGTTCGCTCCTCACTTCTGAAAATTTTTCTGCAATGTTCTATATTGACCGTTACACTCAAGATCGATCGATCCAACCATTCTTGATTACACAAAAAGGAAACTATAAGGTTTTATTTCGACTTGAAATCATCTCAAAACTGTCCCAACATATATATAAGCTATTTTTTAAAAGAAATTTTATTTACTCATATTTTTAGATTTTTGTTATAGAGATTTTGGAATACAAGTGATTGAAAAGATTTATGAACTCTTGTTATACAATATTGAGCAATTAATTTTTTTATTTTATTTATGTTTTGTTTCTCTATTATATTGTTTGAGTAGGTTCATAGTTATTTTTTAGGTTTTAAAAGATTTCAAAGATTGATAACTTGAACTGTTAGAATTAAGGATATTCATCTGCATCTTCATCTATGTTGTTCTTTACTTATTTTGGTTTGATTATCTATATTACCAATCTCATGATTAATTACACTCGTCAAAATTATAGTTTGATTTTCTAAAAACAACTTAGATAGACACATTTCTTTAGCCAACGAAAGATAATGTAAAGGTGTTTTTTAAATATGTGATACATATTTGATTAATACATAGTAACTTGAATTAAAGAACAATTTAAAATGATAATCGTTAGTCATAATAGTTTAGTATAATGATAATTAGTTAGCTAGTCATTAGTGTTTTGAGTTGTAAACGATAACTAAATAAAATCCATAATTTGAACATATGTTTTATAATTTTAAATTTCATTGGAATGCTATGAAACCTAACTTTTTAAATTCTCGTTTTACATCGTTTTATTTTACTGTCATTTATTTTAATTGTAATTAGCTACCATATTTTATGTCTTCTTTTTAAATTTGTTTAATTGTAATAATTTATAACATAAGAAATTTATGGATTCAACTCTTAACTACTATTGTGATTATATGTGAATTTGTAATAATTTTTTTGGGTTAAAATTTGAGATATTAGTTGCCACATCGGATGTTAGATCATTGCTTCGGATTTGTATGATACATTCATTGGGTGGTTCTAATGGATTTGTGTGATTGTTAGTATCTCTCAGATTCTTGTTTTTCACATGTACAATAAGTAATTGTTTTCACTGATATACAATAATTATCGACTTAGTTTAGTATTAAGGTACAAATCAAGTTGAATATGTAAGCAAGAGGTATATTTGAATCGAAAATGTTTTCGACTAATTTGAACTTAGAAAATTACTTTGCCTAATATCCATTTTATAGAGGAATCAACCTATTTACTTCTGTGTTTGACTATTTAATTTGTTGAACTATAGTGGTTGTATAGTTGTATAAGTATTTTGGTCGTCTCTCCTACACGAACTCTTTATTCACTTACCATATCATATGGCATGAGTTGGTGATTTCAAGAAATATAGTTTTATTCAACTTGTCATAATTTGTTTTAATTCGTAGTCAGTCAATCTTTAATAACACACTTTTAAGATAACATATCACGAATTAGTAGATTTTGATACAAATGGTTTTTACTATTTTAAATACAAATGTGGTTAAAGTTTTGCCGAATCATAAAAATAAATATTTATCTTTATTTGTTATTAAAATAAATTTTTGGTTAATAAAAATTATTCAAATTCACAAATTTAAAGTTGATAAAAATAAATATATATGCGTACCTATCATTAAAATCAAATTTTGGGTAATAAACATATTCAAATGCACATATTTAAATTTAGTAAAAATAAATATACATCCTTATATGTAACTAAAATTGGTTTTTGGTTAATACATCCGTGTTAGCAATGTATATTTATTTTTCTGCTAAGTCACAGTTAGAAATTTACTTTGCCCCATTTCAATTACAGCTCACACTTGTTACTTATCTATTTTATTTGTTAGACTCTACTGGTTTTCTAGTTGTATAACAATTGGGTCGTGTGGAAATTCATCTATTTAATTTTAGTTACCATATCACGTAGCATGAGTTGGTGATTTTAAAAAAATTCTTAATATATTATTTAAAAATATTTTAATAAAATAATATCATCTTAACGTACTACTAATAGAAATATCATGATAACATTTCATTATTAGAGTAAATTTTAAATAAATATATAAATGGTTTAATTTAATAGAATAATTACAATATATATCATTGTTATTCATTTGGGTAAACAATCAATATATTTTATTAAACTAACCAAACAAATACTATTAAATTCGTAAAAATAATTATTTTTATTTTCTTAATTTACATATACAAAAATTAATATTAAAAATGATTTTAAATAAAAATTGAATTATATAAATATCTAATTTATATTTATTTATATAATTTACGAATATTTTTTTCGATACATAGCATAGGTATAAATATAGTATAATCTTATTCAACTTATCATAATTTGTTTTAATTCTAGCCGGTCAACTTTTAAATAATATTTTTCAAAATAACGTATCACGAATTAATAGATTTTCATACGAATAGTTTTTACTATTTTAAATTCAACTGTTTGATAAAAATCCTCCATAAGAATAAATATATATCCTTATTTGTCATTAAAATAAACTTTTGGTAAATTATAATGATTTAAATACAAATATAAAATTTGGTAAAATATGGAAAAAATACTTTATTGTTATATGCAAAACTTATCAAAAACTCCTAGTTTTTTGAGATGGCAAACCGGCCATTCAATCAAAGTGAAATACACATACCGATTAATAGGTGGAAAGAAACAAAAAAAAAACTCCTTTATAATCCGATGCATCGTTAATCAAAGTAAATTTCAAAAGAAAAAAGAAAATATAAAAAAAAAATCTACCGTATTTACAGAATTTAGTGTATATGGAATTTCCTTCTGTCTATTGGAAAGAGAAAAAAAAAAGAAATGAAATTAAAGAAAAAGACATCACAAAAATCGGTACATATTATTCCTAATTTAAGTAACCTAAAAAGTCTTATCCGGAAAAGAGCATCACGCGCTGTCAAAGAAACGAGTGGAAGGATTAGTCAATGCAAAGAATTACCAAACAGTGAGCCCCAAAAAAAGAATACAGAGTTTATAAATAATCAAATTATCTCAGAGAATTTCTTCTATTTTTCTTAAACGCCACATTCTTTCTTCTTCTTCTTCTTCTCTCTCAACGACTTTCTAATCAGACGACCGACCACGAGGTCGAAGGAAAAGGTCGATGATGATGATGATGATGATATCCTTGGCTCCATTTTCTTTCTCTTGTTGATTTTAAGTTCCTGAAAATTTCAGTTTCCGTTGATTAACAGAAACAAAATCCTCTGTTTGGTCTCATGCTTCATCTCTGTTTTCTCGGAGTTATCTAAAAATCGAGAGAAGAGAAAAAAATCGTTAAAAAAAAATTGTGCTTGTTACGATCTCTCTTCGTCTTTCTTTTTTCTCTGGATCGTCTTTTTTTGTCGAAATTCGACGCCTTTTTCTTATCTTCCAGCTATTATTTTTCACAATTCTCGACAATAATTCTTTTGATATCTCATTGATTTCAGCAAACCTTTGTCTCCAAATCTGATTTCTATATTAAATTTTCGTTCCCCGAATAAATTTTTTATCTTTCCCCGATTTTTTTTATTCCGATTGATCGATTATGGGCTGTGCGAGCTCGAAACACCGTAAGCGTTGTCTCCATTGCCGGCGAGGATATTCTCCGGTGGACATGCCGCGAAGCCATTCGGTGCATCATCCACAGCAACATTCTGACGACAGCTGTCACATGGTCGCTCTCAGTTCCTCCAGCCTCGGATCTCTCAAGCTATGCGATTCATCTTTCAGGCATAACCACAAACACTTGGCAGACTTTAGCGAGAAGCTTGTCGCCGACAAATCTGGAGAAGGGTTAGGTCCCAAGGAGGTTAGAGCGAGTCCAGGGAAGGAGAAGTCGAATTTGGAAATGCAGGCTAAGCTTATGGAGGCTAAAGTATGGTCAAGTATGATGAACGAAAAAATCCCCAAGATTGTGCCGAGAACTCCGATCATGACACCTCCAGGAGAGCCCGAAACGATCAATACGTGGGAAATGATGGATGGGCTTGAAGATGTGATTAGCCCTCTTCGATCACCGAAACACGTTAGGAGCTTCTCGTTTGATGTTGTTCGTAATGGTGATTGTGAACGTCCCAAGTCTGGGCAGGAGAATGGTAATGTTAAGCCAGTATGGCTTCAGATGGAGGAAGAAGGGCTTGATGATTCGAATTGCAGATTCGAAGATTTTGATCCTGAGATAATTTCCTCATTCCGGAAATCGCTTCAAGAACTACCTTCTGACCATCCTTTTCATATCTCGATTAATGATTTGGAAATGAAATCACAGTTGAATCTTTCTAATGAAGAAAAGGAGAAAACTTGGAGTGAATCAATTGGTAAAGACAAAGTGATCCTCTACTTCACAAGCCTTAGAGGTATAAGAAAGACATATGAAGAATGCTGCAATGTCCGGATTATACTAAAAAGCCTTGGAATTAGAGTAGATGAGCGAGATGTATCGATGCATTCAGGTTTCAAAGATGAGCTAAAGGAGCTACTTGGGAATAAATTCAACAATGGTGTTGGGATCACCTTGCCTAGAGTTTTCTTGGGGAGGAAGTATCTCGGTGGAGCAGAGGAGATTCGAAAGTTGAACGAAGATGGGAAGCTTGAAAAGCTTCTAGAAGGCTGCAAGATGGAGGAAGATAACAAAAACTGTAATGGACAAGAGTGCGAGGCTTGTGGAGATGTAAGGTTTGTTCCCTGTGAGACATGTTCAGGAAGCTGCAAAGTGTACTATGAATATGAAGACAAAGACGATGATGATGATGATGATGATGATGATGAAAGTGTAAAGGAAGAAAGAGAATCTGGATTTCAAACATGTCCTGATTGTAATGAGAACGGACTCATTAGATGTCCTTTTTGTTGTGATTAGATGTTTGAATACACACAAAAAGGGAACATGACTCTTCTTTTT
Source organism: Pugionium cornutum (assembly GCA_018901935.1). Lineage (NCBI taxonomy): Eukaryota > Viridiplantae > Streptophyta > Magnoliopsida > Brassicales > Brassicaceae > Pugionium > Pugionium cornutum. The sequence goes on from CM032162.1 coordinate 9,644,173, forward strand.
GTTTGTTTTACTAAATTTGAGTTTTGAATGCTTGAGGGTTTTCTTGCCTCTAGAAATTTTGTTGTACATAAAAGAGGTTTTTAAATTGTGAGAGAAGTTTATATATTTCAAATTGTAAAATTGAAATGAGGATGTATCGTTGTTGTTGTCTCTTCTTTGAAAATTCAATTCATGCTTTACATTTGGTTGGATTTTAAAAACAGAGTGGGCTGAGGAAAGAAGTCAGCTCACAAAGTACGACCCGACAAAAGGAGAATATTTCAAACTATAATGCCTTTTTCTTTTGTTGATATGTCAAACTCTTTGGGAAAATAGCTATTAAAATAATGAAGGGCAAATGTCTAAAATAGCACATTTATAAGTTTTTGTTCCAAAAATAGCATCATTAGTTTAAATTTCCAATAATAGCATAAATTTAATATTAAAATGCATTAAAACTATATTTTACTAGAAAAAAATTAAACTCTAAATTAGAAATAATGAACCCAAATACAATAATTTAAATTTATGTATAATTTATTTAGAATAAATAAGTATTTTCACATAAGTATTTGTGCTATTTTTGGGAATTTAATTTTATTATGCTAGATTTGGAAGAAAAATTTTAAAAGGTGCTATTTTAGGGTAATGAATGGTTGCATTTGAATTATTTAAATACTGAATTCTTTAATAAATGGGCAATTGACTAAAATAACATCATTTCAAGTTTTTATTCCAAATATAGCACTAATCATTTAAATTTTCAAAAATAGCACAAATTTAATAGTAAAATAATTAAAAAATCCTTCCTAATGAAAAAAATTTAAATTCTAAATTGGAAAAAATAAATCCAGACATTATATTTTAATTTTATATATAGTTTATTTAAGGTAAATAATTATTTTTCCATAATAATCTGTGCTATTTTTGGAATTTTAGTTTTAATGTGCTAAATTTGGAATATAAACTTAAAATAATGCTATTTTAAGATATTACTCTTAATAAATTATTTAAATAATAATTTATACGTAATTACGATAATTTAAATATATGATTAGTCAATATTAATACCATAAGTAACACTATTTATTTTTTATTTATTGGTATTTAATTTTATTTGGTTAAAATAAATAACACAATTAACAATATTAATGTAGTCAAATATAAATTATTATTTAAATGGTTTATTAAAAAATTAATATTTAAATAACCTAAATACAAAAATTTACTATTTTAATGATCGTTTTTGCCAGACTATTATGTTGTGTTTGAAATAGTTAATCATAAAGGAATATTTGGAAATAAAAAAAGGTATAAGGTGGGAATGAAGAAAATTGAAATTAAGTAAAAAACTGGTAATGATGTGATTTAGGAAAATTCTCGAAATTATCATATTTTTTAAAGTGTTTTCTAAATATTTCTTAAAAATATTAAAAATTTAACATAAAAATAATTAAATTTTTTAATATTGAAATCTAAATACAATATTTTATTTTTTAAAATTTATTTAAGCTAAATAAATGTTTTCAATTTAGAAGAAAAAGCTAGTAATGATACAGAGACATAAAAATGTGATAAATTCTCTTTTATTTAATATATATATATATATATATATACATTTAGAATTTCTATTAAATGAAATATCAATATTTATTTTGTTAAGTAATAATATAAAAGTTTAAGATAGAGAACATAGCCACTAATTGACGATTATAACTTATATTTTTTTTTTTATCATTTTTTCTTTATTTTAGTTTTCCGTTAACCATGTTTTGTAATTTGCCATTGCATTGCATGAAGGTGTAAAGGAAATGATTTAAAAACTGGACAGACCACTAAACCGGATGAGTTTTTGGGTTATGGTTCAATATGGTCTGATTAATTGAACCAAGTTTTCTAATTATAACACAATTTGATAACCTTATCTTATGATGAAATATACTATTGAACAATTAAACTTTTACTATAATAGAAAATTTTCGTAGTTGGAAACAAATTTCAATAGAAATTAATTGAATAAGTCAAAATTATGAAAATTGAAATGAATACATTTTAGGGAAATTAATGAAAAAAAAAGTTGTGAGTAAAGTAGTAAATGTTTTTTCTAAGATTAAATTTATTTTGTATATTAATATTTTTGAAGAAGAAACTAAAAACATAAATTATAGAGCCACGCCAGACTTCCAAGAGTCATGTAGGATCAAGACCGCAATTTGCAATAGGAAAGCCGATGACCTAACTTCATATATTTGGATGAAATCGTTAACATATTAGTTGTGATTTACAAATATCTCACCCAAATGTCTCATAGAATTTTAAGACATATATTATAAGATATAATTTATATAATATTTACAAAAATACTATTAGACAAACATTTAATTATATATTATATATATAGCTCTAATATTTTGATATAAAAAACATTTTGAATAAAACATAAAACAAAATATTAGAGATTTTGAAAAATTAGTCAAAAAATATTAAACAAAAATTTGGTTTATTTGAATATTTATCGTATCTATCATTATTTACCTATTTAATAATATTATATATCTAAGATACAAAAAATTTAAATTTATTTGTATAATCTAATTTTCGTATTTATTTCATTTGTATAGTTAATATTAAAATTTTCAAAATAATATTTTAAATAAAAATAAATTACCTACGCATCTAAATTATATTTACTAAATAAATAATTAATTATATTGTATGAATATTTTTTCCTATGCGTGTGTGGATCTAAATCTAGTGATATATAGAAAAGCAAGACTCAATCAAATACTTAAAGATTAATATAGACTAGATTTATACTCACACCCTGCATAGAGAAAAATATTCACAAATTATATAATATTATTTATCAGTAAATATAAATTAGATATTTATATATTTTTAACTCTTATTTAAAATTACTTTTTAATATTAATTTTTGTATATGTATATTAATAAAGAAAAAAAATTATTTTTTACGAATTTAATAGTATTTTTTTGTTAGTTTAATAAAATATATTAATTTTCTATCTAAATTAATAACAATGAGATATATGGTAACTATTATAGTAACTTAAGATTATTTATATATTTATTTGAAATTTGCCATAGTGATGACATGAAACCATAATATTTTTGTTAATAACACGTTATAATAAAATTATTTTTTTAAATATTCCACAAAAATAACATAATAATATATTACGGCTTATGGAGAAAGACAACTAACTAGAGATGACTATGTTAGAGTATCAAGCTCAGAATCTGAAATAAGCGAAGAAAGAGTGAACTTTGTCGAATGCAAATCAAATAAGCAAAACGACATCGCACAAGAACACTCATTAAAAGAAAAGAAAAACGTCGTCGGTTTAAGGTTGTCATCAACCTTAGGAGAGGACAAAAACAGAGAAGCTACGGCGATGAAAAACATGAAATACAATGAGAGTACGAAAGATTCCATCACAATGGTAAATCGGTTTCAAGCTCTCGGATCTTTAGAGGCGTAGTCAAGATAAAGGAAGAAATCGACATGTGTCACTAGGGATTTGTAATGAAACTAGTATAAATTTAAGGTAGTAGCTCATAGTAAATGTATCGAATAAAAAAATGAAATCGTTTTAATAAGATACATATTCAGCTCAAATCTCATTCTCTTCTTCTTTCATGATATCAGAGACATGGATAACAGATCCATGGAGCTCAGTAATTTTTCTATTCCTTCTCTAAATATCACAAATTGTGTTACCGTAACATTAACTGAGAAAAACTATATTTTGTGAAAAATCCAGTTTGAAAGTTTTCTTTTTGGGCAAGGGCTTCTCGGTTTTGTTACATGAAGAACCCATATTTTCAACAATAACATCAAATCTGGTTTAAGACTGATCAAGTAGTCAAGTCTTGGCTTCTGGGTTCATTTTCAGAGGACATTCTCAGCGTGGTCGTAGCCTGTAACACCTCACACGAAGTCTAGTGCTCTCGTGCAAATCATTTTAATCGGGTAACATCTTCTCGGCTTTTTGAAATGCAAAGAAAGCTTCAAACTTTGACTAAAAATGAGAAATCTATGACTGAATATCTGAAAGAAATAAAGTTGATATGTGATGTTTTGGAATCAATGGATAATCCTGTACCTGAAAAGATGAAAATTTATGTTGCAATACATGGACTTGGACGCGAATACGAGCCAATAAAAACCAGCATCGAAGGCACAATGGATTCAACTCTGGGTCTAAGCTTTGATGACATAGCTCCACGTACGTCTAATAAGCTACGATGATCATTTACAAACTTACACCACAGAGACTCAGGTCTCCCCTCATTGGCATTTAACGTTACTCGAACAGATAGTAACTACTACAGTGGAAACAGAGGACGAGGAAGAGGATATGGTAGATTTGAAAACAAGGGCAGAGGAACCTTTTTCACCACAAAAGGGAGAGGTTTCCATCAACAAATCACACCTTCTATGTCTGCAGCAAACTCAGGTACAACATTTGACTCATCTCCTAAAATAACATGTCAGATTTGTGGGAAAATAGGTCATCTGACTTTGAAATGTTGGCATCGTTTCAATAATGCTTACGAACACGATGATGTACCTCAAGCACTAGCTGCAATGAGGATACAAGATGTCACATATCACTTGGGAATTGAGTGGTATCGAAACACGGATGCATCATCTCATGTGACCAATTCAACACTCAATCTTCATCATTCATAACCATATAGTGGTGTTGCACAAGTCATGGTTGGCAATGGCGAATTCTTGCCTATTACACATATGGGATCAACATCTATATCCACATCATTAGGTACAATTCCTTTAAAAGATGTTCTTGTATGTCCTAACATTGCCAAATCACTATTTTCAGTGTCCAAACTCATAACAGATTATCCATGCTCCTTCGAGTTTGATGCTAACAATGTTCGTATTCATGATAAGGCAACCAAGAAAATGTTAATGCTGGGACAAACGTATAATGGACTGTATATGTTGGATGATGCTAGCTTTCCAGTCTTCTACACAAACCCGAGTACTGTTAGTACAGAACTATGACATCAAAGGTTGGATCATCCAAGTATACAAGTTCTACAATCATTATCTTCAACTAGAGTTATTTCTATGAATAAGAATCCCAGTCTGCAATGTGAGTCTTGTCGACTAGGGAAAAATGTTAGACTTCCATTTTGTGCTTCTTTAAATCGAGCTTCTCAGCCTCTTGAAAGGCTTCACTCTGATCTTTGGGGCCCTGCTCCTGTGACTTCAGTTCAGGGATTTATTTATTATGTTGTCCTTGTCGATAATCACTCTCGATTTAGCTGGTTTTATCTGCTCAAATTGAAATCAGATTTCTGTGATATCTTCATTGCATTTCAGAAAATGATCGAAAATCAATTCAAAACGAAAATTAAAATTCTGCAATGTGATGGAGGAGGTGAATTCATCAACCATAGATTTCTGAATCACCTTTGAGATTGTGGTATTAAGCAGTATATATCCTGTCCACATACCCCACAACAGAATGGCATCGCTGAACGGAAACATAGACATATAAGTGAGCTCGAAATGACTATGATGTTTCAGTCTAAAGTGGCTCAGAAGTATTGGTTGGAATCGTTTTTTACAGCCAATTTCTTAATAAACTTGCTGCATGCAACTACTTTGCCAAATAATAAGACTCCATTTGAGGTTCTTCACGGGAAACCTGCAGATTACTCTGCTCTTCGAGTGTTTGGGTGTAGTTGTTTTCCAACACTAAGAGACTATGCGACTAATAAATTCGACCCAAAATCATTGAGCTATGTCTTTCTCGGTTACAATGAAAAATATCGGGGATACAAATGTCTAGATCCACCTACGGGAAGAATCTACATTAGTCGACATGTTGTCTTCTATGAACAAAGTTTTCCCTTCTATGATATGTATCGTTATCTTCAAGAAAATACCAAAAACTCTTTGTTTACAACCTGGCAGCAAGGTTTTACACCGTTATCTTCAGCCACATCTCCTTCTAATAACACTTCACCTACACGCAGAACAAAGATTATCATTGAATCATCTCTTGCAAGAAGCTTGTATCAGGACCCTGCATCATCTCTTCATAATGAACAAAGTGTATCACAAGCTTTTGATCCCACGCCACAGTCAGAATCTTCTCAGAATACTTTAAGGTCTACTGCTGATGTCTTGCTGGATGAGAATGAAAGGTGTACTGGGCATACGGCAAGCTCCGATCTTGTTCCTATAGGTGACAACGCCTCTTCATTCCCAAACAGCAATGACATCTCAGTCCCTGTAGTCAATACACACCCAATGAATACAAGATCAAAGTGGGAATCGTGAAACCAAATCCTAAATATGTTTTTCTTACAAAGAAGATGACTTACCCGGAGCCCAAAAAAGTATGTGATGCTTTGAAGGATCCCGGCTGGACTAAAGCAATGCAAGAGGAGATTGCCAATTGTCATGAAACACAAACCTGGACTTTAGTGCCTCCTGTTGCAGGTATGATATTCTTGGCTCAAAATGGATTTTTTCGCACAAAATTAAATGCAGATGGCTCCTTAAATAAGTTTAAGGCTCGCTTAGTAGTCAAGGTTTCAAACAAGAGGAGGGAATTGATTATCTTGAAACATACAACCCCGTGGTAAGAACTGCAACTATTCACACAATCCTCCATGTTGCTACAATTATGCAATAGAACATTAAACAAATGGATGTTCAAAATATATTTCTACATGGTGATCTCTCAGAAAAGGTATTCAACAAAACCAAATTATGTGTGTATGCTCCACAAGTCTCTTTACGGACTGAAACAGTCCCCACGAGCATGGTTTGATAAATTCACTACATTTCTCCTGGAATTTGGCTTTACTTGTAGTAAATCAGACCCATCTTTGTTTGTTTACACAAAGAACAAAGATATTATCTTGTTATTACTCTATGTTGATGACATGGTAATAACCGGAAATGACTTTAATGTGTTCAGTGAGTTGATTGCATAACTGCACAAACAAAATCAAAAATAACTGAAAATAGCCAAAAAAAAATTGAAAAAATAAAAAATAACAAAAAATAACCAAAAATAACCAAAATTCTCAGGTGAACTAAATGAGTGAAAATGAAGTGTATTAAAAATATAGAATATAACCGTTTGGAAAGTAAATTTTTTTTGAAAGATGTCAAAAGAGGAAGTGAATGTGGTGCTTTTCATTAACTTTAGAAGATGTTAATATATACAAGTCATACATAATATAGTATATTGACATATTTCTAATATTTCCTCTTAAATTGGAAAATAAAAGTTACAAACGCTCAACTTGCGATGAAGATATATAAATTGTTGAAAGCTCAAATCCTTCGTGAAGACGTTTGCAAGTTGCTCAGTAGTAGGCATATAGGAAGTAACGAGCAAAGCATCTTTCACAGCATCGCAAATTTAATGACAATCAACTTTTAGATGTTTAATTCTTTTATGAAACACTGGATTGGTTGCAATGCGTAAAACCGCTTTATTATCACAAAACAAGTGCATGAGATCGTTATGAGACACGCCAAAACATTTCAAAAGTTGTCGGTTCCACTTTAATTCACGTAAGATAAACCCCATGGTCCAGTACTCAGCTTTCGCTGAAGATGAGGACATAGTGGGTTGTTTCTTGGACTTCTACAAGATAGGAGAATCATCCAACATAATCAAAAAATCAGTAAGCGATCTTCGAGAAAGTGGACAAGCAGCCCATTCAGAGTCACAATAGCCATATAACTAAATCATTATTAGAACTTAATAGAGTCCCTTAACCAGGAAAACCTTTAAGATAGCAATGAACCGTAAGGCAGATGTCCAATGCTTTATACATGGTTTTTGCATGAATTGTGCTAAAATGTGAATAACATAAGCTCCGGACGAGTGTAGGTGAGATACACTAAATGCCAAATAAGTCGTCGATATGTCTCGAAGTCAGAGTCACCTTCATCCATAGATAATTTATTATTTTGCTCCATTGGTGTAGCCACTAGTCTACTACCCGATAAACCACAATCTAAAACAATATCCAACACATACTTTTTTTTTTGTGAAAGATAAATACCATGAGAAGAACGTAAAACCTCAATACCGAAAAAGTGCTTCAAGGCACCCAAATCCTTCATGTAAAAACATTGGTTAAAATATCTTTTAAACTTCACAATTGATGCAGGATCATTACCTCCAATAATTAAATCATCAACATATATCAGAAAATAAAGCTACATGAAACTACGAACCAAAGTAAACAATGAGTAATCGGAATACGTTTGATCAAAACCATAACCTTTCAAAGCAGCACTTAGCTTAGAGAACCACCATCGTTGTGCTTGGCGCAAACCATATAAGGATTTCCTTAGTTTGCACACCTTGTGTTTTTCTTGAGAATAAAACTCTCGTGGTAGTTTCATATAGATTTTTTCATTTAAATTTCCATATAAAAATGTATTATGGATATCCATTTAATGTATTTCCCATTTTTTGCAGCAACTAATTTAAAAAACATTCGAACGGTTGTCATCTTAATCACTGGTGTAAAGGTCTCGTCAAAATCGATGTTCTCCTCTTGACGATTTCCTATAGCAACCAACGCGCTTTATAACGCTCAATGTCACTGTTGGAGTTATACTTGATAGTAAAAATCTAGCGACATCCAATCACTTTCTTATCTGGAGGAAGGTCAATGATTAATCAAGTATTATTCGTCTCTAAAGTTGTCACCTAACACATCATGACATTTTGCCAGCGTTCATCCTTTATAGCCTCCGAATAGGACTTAGGTTCACATCCTACCGAACCGCAACAAGAAAAGCCCTCTGCGTAACCGATAACTTTTCACAAGTTACATAATTCGAGTTAGGATAGTGGACCATACAATTTGACGAAGCTACGGTAGGAGACGAAGTAGAGGAGTGTGGGAGGAGATCTATAGAGCAACGGGTCGTATATATCATATAATCTTTAACACGAGTAGACTTGGTCTTAGTTCGATGACCTCTGCCCATGTTAATAGACGAATCCAAATCCAACAAACCAAGTTCATTATGCGTACTAGGAGTAGCCGAAATCTCAGCAATAACATCGCTCCCCTTACTACTAATGGTGGAGAAGATGAATCTCTTTGTTGGTCCAAAAAATTGTCATCATCATAAGTCACAACCGGTAATGGCATGGGTAATGCTGAAACTGTTGAATCATAAAAATACTACATCTCGAGAGACAAAGAATGCTCTTTCTCTATATCATACACAAAACAACCTTTTTGACTAAATGGATATCCAACAAAGATGCAACGTCGACTATGTTCTCAAAACTTATCCTTATCACGAGAATGCTTATGAGCTTACTAAATACTCGTAACTTCTGAAAATTAGAAACTACTCCATAAAGCATTTCATATGGCATTTTTCATGAAGTAACGATGATGTAGTATGATTTATAATATGACACACCGCAAATACACATTCTCCCCAAAAGCACATTGGGGTACTCGTTTGGATAATCAAAAAGCTCGCAACATTAAAAATGTGTCTATGCTTTCTTTCAACCCGACCATTTTGATGAGCAGTGTATACACACGATGTTTGATGCAAAATTCCTATCTCTGCAAAATATGATTTTAAACACATAAATTCGCTTCCATTATCAGTACGCACCACTCGAATTTTTTTTTATCAAATTGACGTTCCACCAGTGAGAAAAAATTCTTAAGTGAAATCGCTACTTCACTCTTCTCCATTAACAAGTAAATCCGGCTCGAGAATAATCATTAACAATCATTATAAACTAAGCTGCTCTTGTAGAAGACAACATACGATACGCACCCCAAATGTCATAATGCACCTTCGGTCCAAGAATACCACGAAACACATAGATCCCACCACACTCTTCACCAGCTCCAATCAGCGTCTTCGAATACGGTCATGTAACACACATAATCGATCAGTAAAGTCATTGATCTTTGAGTTTCTTGGAGAACTTTTGCAACCGAAATAAATTGATCTTTGAGTTTCTTGGAGAACTTTTGCAACCGAAATAAAAAAAAACTTCAAATCCCGAGCAAATATCGTTGAATATCTCGTTACTTTCTGATTTCTGAGAAGAAAAAAAACTTATGAGTGATGTCCATTGATCGTCGTTAAGTTTTGGTAATGATTGGCCATCAAGATCACCCTCCTTCTTGGTCACATGACCGCCAACAGCTAGCACATATGGTAGTTGTGTGACATTGCTCCACAAAACGAGTTTCTTCCTCCACCACGACCAGCAACCCCACAACGACCGAACCTTCCACCACGATCGAATCGACCTCTACTTCTGTCATTAAAATCACGTTCTATTTCACCCCAATGTTATGGGTAACCATTCAGCTGGAAACAATCACTCTTGAAGTGCCCATATTTTCCACAATATGTACATGTAACATCCTTATCACGTTGTTGAGAGTATCTATTCCCTACATTCACGGCAAAACCAACTGCTTCAGAAGGAATATGTTGCGTGCCATCAATTGTTGTCGTTCTTCCCGGATGATTCGTTGATATACTTTTGTGAGTTTTGGAAGTGGTTCAATACAAGTAATTGTAGATCTCATTGTTCCAAACCTCGCGTATCTAATCCATTCAGAAACGTGTTGGTCCTTTCTTCACCCCGATCTTCCTCCAATTCTTTTGTGAGTTTCTCCACAACTACAAGTCCGAAGTGGTTTGTACACATCCAATTCATCCCACATATTCTTAAGACTTCCAAAATAAACTGTTAGTGTGTCTCATTCTATTGACAATTAGCAATATCAGCTCGAAGTTCACTAATACGCCGTCTACTACGAACCAAAAATTGCAGTTTCAAATCTTCCCATAACTCACGTGCCTCGTCCACCATAGATTTTGAAGTTTTCAATGTTGGTTCAATTGTATTCATTATGCAAGCCACAAGAATCGAGTTGACATCATCCCACTGCCTGATTTCTTCCTCTGTTTCAGGTTTCTTCAAGGTTCCGTCAATGAAACCTAACTTTCTCTTCGTTCGAAAGGCATTCGGCACATGCTTGTCCCAATCTTCATAGTTCTCTCCTCGCAACTGAACCGTGGTGATCAAATTCCCTGGTCCATCCAAAGGGTGTAGATAAAAAGGTGATAACGCAATTTTCTCTACCATCATCATCGACCTGTTAACGCCTTATGTGTGTGTTTCTTCTCCTCTTCTGGTTACCATCGTTTTTTTGATTCTGCATTTTTTTTTCTTATGCTAAAGATCCCTCTGATACCATGTCAAACGAGGAAGAGAATGTGGTGCCTCTCGTTAACTTTAGAAGATGTTTCTATACAAGTCATACACAACCCTAATATTCTAGGTATTATACATAATATATTGACATATATGTCCCTAATAAACAATTACCGATGGTAATAAAGAGGTAAAAAAATTAATCTTTTACAGAAGTTACATAAGATTTAAAAATTATTTTTACAAATATATATATATATATATATATATATATATATATAAATGTCCGAATACTATTTTCCTTTATTATTATCGATTTTTAAGTTCGGTTAAAATTAAATATATGCGTATTCGTGGAAAAACATATATATCAAATACCACAAAAATGTTTACTACAAAACCATATAATAGAAAATTACAAAACAAATAAGTTTTTCGAGAACACTTAACAAAATTCCTCGAGATTATAAGGTTTGGTGTTGTCCGTGAACGAAGAATGATTTTGGCTTTGAATTTGTGTGCCTCGTGTTGGACCGTCAAAATTGTTCATATATAGTTGAAATAGGATAGCTTAACAAGATCTCCAACAAGAATATCACCTCACAATTGATTATGAGACATGACTAACGTTTCAATTCTTGTCAAACCATTTGATTCAATAATGTTTCCAAAAAATCATACTCCATTATGCATAATGTTCATCGAATCACGATAAAGAAAAAAAAAATTAGTCCATAAGTCATCTGTTGAAAAGTTAGCTTTGATAAATGTCAAAGTTAATAGTTTTAATATCTAAAAACGTCTCTTTCTTTGTCGTGGTTTACTCTTGTGTGTGTTGAAGTTACTGATTGAAGAAACATAGCAGAAAAAACAGTAAAAGACACTGAGAATTTAACTGGTTCAAACTTTTAAGATAAGTTCTACGTCTCGTAGGAAAATATTCCTCGGAAATTTTTTACTAAAAACTTGCTCAGACCGACCCTTTAACACTTTACAAGTTGGTCTGCAATCTCACACACTTTCACTTACATTCGATTATATTTTTGCCAATATGTATAGGAGCATCTAACTAAACTACGAGTATATCTTGACTTTACTCGTGTTAGACTTTAGTTCAAGGCTTTAATGAACCTCTAAAGACGGCTCTGTAGGTCTGCAACCTTGTCCTTAACTTGATTCAGCCGACAACATGCTTTCCAGCACTGATTCCGAGGAGAAGATTGCTTGAATCTTCTTTGTCTTTATATGAAGTCTTTTTCCTTTGTGATTTTCCGAGTGAAACATTTGGTTTCAGAATAAGTATTTTATAGGCCTGGGTTTTCGGTTTTTTTGGTTTATCCGGGTCGGTTTATCCGGTTTTCGGGTTTTTCGGTTTGAGAAAAAAATGTCCGAAAGAATTTTTTTTAACAATCGGTTCGGTTCGGTTTTTTTATCGGTTTAATCGATTCGGTTTTAAGTAAATAAAACCGTTCTGAATTAAACCGAAATTTAATTTATTTTCGGTTTAACAAATTTAAATTTAGATTTTTATCAGGTTATTTCGGTTTATTACGGTTTATTTCGGTTTTTCACTTTTTATTTCGGTTTATTTCGGTTTATTTCGGTTAACTTCGGTTAATTTCGGTTAGTTTCGGTTTATCCGGTTAATTTCGGTTTATCCGGTTCACTTCGGATTATCCGGTTCACTTCGGTTCACTTCGGTTCAGTATTAAAGAACAAAGACTTGAGCAAAAAGAACTAAGCAAAAGATCAAAAACCGCAAAACATAAAGAACACACATCCCATAAAATTTTTTCCAACCAAAACAATGACCATTAGAAATAGTCTTGCAGACTCTTCCGATTCGAAATCCACAAGTTCCCAGTAGAGGAATCATACAACGAAAGCTTAAAAAATGGAACTTTTCAATCTTCTTAACTCGACACCAAATTCTAGCGGAAGTTATAAAATATCGTGATGGAAAACTCACCACATAGGAAGTCGGAGGAGAAGAAGTCGCAGATGGAAGAGAAGAAGTCGCAGATGGAAGAAAAGTAGTCGTAGTTCTTAGAAAAGAAGTCGCAGATGGAAGAGAAGAAGTTGCAACCGGAGGAAAAGAAATCACACCAACTAGGATTGCCGCAAATGAGAAGAGAAGGTTGTGTTTTCGATTTAGGAGAAAAGGGTTGCAAACTAGGGTTTCGACTTATAAAGGCTGTGTTTTCGGTTTAAGAAAACCGATCAGTTTCATATTCCCGAACCGAACCGAACTGTAAACCGAATAAAATTAATTATTTAGCCGATCGGTTTAGTAATTATAATTAAACTAAAACCGAAAACCATAAATTTCGGTTTGGTCGGTTCGGTTTTTTCGGTTTTCACCGAAAACCCAGCCCTAGTATTTTATCACGAGTCTTATTCCTCTGCATGCTTCAGTTTTTCGGCTGTTAATATAATTTCAAACTAACGTTCACAACATCTATTAGAGTTAATAGTTGGTTTGGTTTAATAATTGGTTTGGTTTAGTTAGAGAAGTTGTTGATTATGTTTGTTTGTGAGCCGTAGTTTCTTGCGGCTACGGCAGTTTGTTGTTCGTTTAGTTGCTGTAGTTACTTTACGTTTCGTCTTACGTCGTAATTTTTTTTACCGCTGATTAAAACAGCGGTTCGACTAAAAATATGCGATCAACCGAAACCACAACTGTCGGTAGCAGACAAACAAACAACATATACCGTAGTCGTAATCGCCTGCGGTAACCAAACAAACAAAACTGTTAATATTTGTTAATTATCGTTAATGACTCTCTTGTATAAAAGGGAAAAACCCTTTTTTGTTTAAGGTTAATGAGAATAATCTTTCTTCTTCGACCTTTCATTTGTAATATGGTATGAGAGAGAAATTTTTCGCTTCCATCCCCTTTCGATTTTCTCATTCGTCGCTGAAATCGTATTTTTCTTTCTTCAAATTCGATGTCGACTACATCGAATTCAACTACGAATCACTCCTTCAATAAGGATTAATATGATAATCCTTACTTTCTTGGTGGAGGAGATCATTCTAGCTTAAACATAGTTTCATATCATCTTACTGGAGCTGTGGATTATAATTCTTGGGAACAATCGATGAAAATAGAGCTTAATGGAAGAAATAAGCTCGGTTTCATAGATGGCTCTGTTCCGTGACCTCCAATTGGGCATCCTGATGCAGCTGCTTGGTCGCGTTATAACGATGTGGTATGTAGCTGGATTATGAATGTTGTTTCAAAAAATATAGGTCAAAGTATTTTGTTTGTGAAAACTGCACAAAAAAATTTAGCAAAATTTGAGTAAAAAGTATAAACAGAACAATTCTCCGCAATTGTATCACATTGAGCAACGATTACACCAACTCTGTAAAGGTTCTATGGATGTTGATTTATACTATACTAAACTAATTACTATTTGGGAAGAAATGAAAATGTCAAAGCTAATCCGACTTGCATATGCGGTAAGTGTGTTTGCGATGTTGATAGACAGTGGCATGAAGTCTTTGAGAAAGGAATTGTCAGAAATTTTTTGTTTCGTTTGAATTATTCTTATGAAGCCATTCGATCACTGATTATTATGATTGATCTCTTGCCTCACTTAGGAAGACATTCAACCTTGTGATTTAGCATGAGCAACAGTCGAAGCTAACTAATATTCCTCAAGCAAATGCAGTTGTATTATAGACAAATACTCAACAAAAGTTGGATAATTCAGAGGTTACTGCTGCTATTTCAGAGAATTATAAGCTTCGATCTATGCCTCTTGTACCTATTGTGGTTTTGGAAGGTCACACCATCAATAGGTATTACAAATTATATGGTTATCCACCTGGATATAAGTCTTCTCAAAATCAAAGCTAAGGAAATTAAAAGGTTCAGTTTCAGAATGGTACTTCAAAGACTTAACAAATTCAAAATACAACTCAGAAAAATGCGGCTGGAGTTGGTTTGAAAAATCACACTATGGCGAATGTTCTTACTACATTCCCATCAGTCCAAGATTGCTATATGCATTTGTAAAATGCCCTCGCTAATATTTCCACTGATCAAATACAGGATCGCCTAAAGCTCAAGGTTCATTGCCTACAATAACAAATAATGATGATTCTCCAGGTACCATTTCCCATCTTTTCTTTAATACTCTTTAGGAACCAAGTCTTACTTTCGATACTTGGGTAATAGATTATGGAGCCACATCTCATGTCTGTTGTAATCTTTCTATTTTCACATCTATCTTTAATGTCCCCGACATTATGTGACTCTCCCTGATAATTCTTCTATAGTCAATCAAACATGAACTGTTCAACTTTCTGATCAGATTCTTCTTGATAATGTGCTTTATGTTCTTTCTTTTCGTCTAAACCTCATCAGTGTTAGCTCACTTCTATATCATTCTTCACTATTAGTGACTTTCTTTCAAAAATTTTGCCTAATTCAGGAATTTACTCAGGACTTGATGATTGGAAAAGGGTGAATTGCAAAAGAAACTCTATCTCTTTCATCAGTCCACTCCATTACCATTACGAGTTCCTTCATCATCTTTTCTTTTGTGCAACATCAACAATGCTGATTGTACATTATGGCATCAACGTCTTGGTCATCTTTCATTCTAGAAAATACAAACTCTTAATGATGTTCTGACTATTCCTAACAAAAACTTAAAGACCATTCACATTGTCAAACTTGTCATTTTTCAAAACAGAAAAGATTGTCATTTCCATCTTCAAATAATGTGTAAGAATCCTTTTGATCTTATTTATTTGGACATTTGGGATCCTTTTTCTACTATATCAATAGATGATTATCAATATTTTCTTACTATTGTGGATGATTTTTCAAGATTCACTTGGTTATACTTTCTGAAATCAAAAAGTGATGTTGCACATATTTTTCCTTCTTATCTAAAAATGATTAAAACTCAATATGATGCTAATTTGAAGGCCATTCGATCTGACAATGCTCCTGAATTATGATTCATAAGTCTTCTTGAATCAAAAGGTATTTTCATTACTTTTCTTGTGTTGATACACCTAAAAAAACTCAGTAGTTGAGCATAAACATCAACATATTATCAATGTTGCATGTGCTCTTCTTTTCTAGTCTAATTTTCCAATTTCTTAATGGAAAGATAGTGTGTGTAATGTTGTTTATTTGATAAACAGAATCCCATCTCCTCTGCTTAATCATAAAACACCTTTTGAACTTGTTAAACAATAACTACCTTCTTATCAACACTTGCGAGTTTTTGGATGTATTTGCTATGTTTCTACCTATCCTAAAGATAAAAAGAAATTCTCTCGAAAAGCTCGTGGTTCTGTTTTTCTTGGATATCCTTCTGGCTATAAATGATATAAAGTTCTTGATTTAGAATCATATTCTATCACTACAACTAGAAATGTTGTATTTCATGAAAAAAAAATTTCCCTTTGCTGATCCCACGATTTCAACTCAATCTCTTATCATTTTTCCAAACACTATTCTTCCTTTTCCAATCCTTGATTCTTCTTCTCCTAATATATCTTCTCTTAACTCTCCTGTTGACAGTGCTGTTGATCCTCTTTCAAGTTCTTCTCCCATTTCTCCTATCACAAATACAAATATGAACATAGGGAGACCTCGTAGAAATATTAAAGCTCCATCCTATTTGTCTCACTATCATTGTAATGTCCTTTCTCATTCTGCTACAACTAAGACACCTACCATTTCCATTTCCACAAATCACTCTTTGACTTCAGTCCTTGATTACTCTAAACTTCATCCCCATCACCGCGAGTTTATCCTCAATATTTCCACTGAATCATAACCAAAATGTTTTTCTGAAGCAATTAAGTCTGATAAGTGGATAAAGACAATGAATATTGAGCTTGGATCGATGGTAAGTACTAATACTTGGTCTGTTGTTACATTACCAGAAGGAAAACAACCTATTTGTTGTTGTTGGGTTTATTCCATTAAATATAATTCTGATGGCACTTTTAAATGCTATAAAACGAGATTAGTTGCCAAAGGATATACTCAAAAGGAAGGTGTGGATTATATTGATACGTTTTCTCCTATAGCTAAGCTCGTTATTGTAAAATTGTTGCTTAGTTTGGCATCCATTGTCGATGGGTTTTAACACAAATGGATGTCACAACAACCTTTTTACATGGTGATCTTGAGGAGGAAGTTTATATGAACCTTCCCCTGGATATACAACTCTTGCTGGTTGTTCTTTTCCTCTTAAGGCTGTTTGTAAATTGAGAAAATCGATATATGGTTTGAAACAGGCTTCTCGGCAGTGGTATAAGAAATTTTCTCAAGTTCTTCTTCTTGGTGAGTTTCAACAATCTGAGGCTGAAAACACAGTATTTTTCAAGGTTCCTAACAAATCTTTTTTTGTTGTCGTAGTATATGTCGATGATATTCTTATTGTTGGCAATACTACTAAATTTGTTAATAAAGTTAAACAGATGTTAGGAACATCTTTTCATGTCAAAGATCTTGCACTACAAGAAAACAACACATTTCCGACGGTCATATTCGTCGGAAACACGTCGGTAACACAGATTATCGACGATTTTCCGACGAAAATAGTCCGTCGGGACTATTTCGTCAGAAATTAGATTCCATCAGGAATTTATCGGGAATTTCCAACGGATTGGTAATTAAGTGTGCCGTCGGAAACTTCCGACGGATGTTCGATGGGAATGTTCCGTCGGAAAATACCGACGGATATTCGATGGTGCTCTACCATCGGGAATTACCGACGAATAATCGAGGGATAGTTTCCGATGACTTTGGCAATCGGGACTTTGGTCCGATGATATTTCCCGACGGTTTGTAACCGTCGGGATATCTCAACATGTTTCCGATGGCAACTGTCGTCGGTAATTTCCGACAGCTTAATCCGTCGGAAAACACCAATTAATATAAAACATAAAAAAATTTTTTTTTAATATTTATATTTTAAAAATATTTAATTAAATATTTTTAAAATATAAATATTAAAAAATAAATTAATAAATTTTTTATTTTATTAAATTAAATTAATATTTGTAAATATTTTTAAAAATAATCATACAATTAATAAAAATAATATTATAAATATAAATATTATTAAAAAATTGTTTTAGACTACAAATTTACAAAGGAGGGACAGGAGGAGAAGGAGGAGAAAAAAAATCATCAAGCAATTTATTTTTTATCATTTCTACAAAACTTTTGAGATTATTCATCTCTATTTTCATAGACACAATTTCTTCTTATATCTGCTCATTTTCCTCGTTTCTAACTGCAGATGTTGCGCCACCGGTATCTGCAACTCTCCCGGGTCCTGGATGACGACCTTTTGAAAATGGTACTTCCTGTAAAAATAAAAAAATATTATTAGAAAATTTAATGAAAATTATTATAATGTTAATTATATATTTAAAAAAAAACTTACATCAAGAACGAGACGGTTAATCTCAGAACGAGGCAATTCGACGACCGAAGATGAAGAACCAACTTGAGATTGCTGGGTTAGAATATCACTTTTTTTCTTTTTTACTTTTCGATGATCTCAGTAACGAGGCCATCTTGGATACGACCAGTCTTTTTGTTCGTGTGGACGGCCTCGAGAAGTTGCAAGTGATCGGGAGGCGCTCCAATTACTTGTGCCTAAAAATAAAAAAAATTCTAAATTAATAATTTTAAATTTTTTAAATAATAATAAATAATTAATATAATAAATAATTTACCAATTGATCGGTTTGTCTCAGAAAACTAGTCGATCTGGCATTGTGAATAGAAATGTCTTTGCCTCCTTGGTCGCTCTTCTGGTTTCCCGAATTAGTTTTCAAGATGACCTCAGCGCTGGAAGATTTCCAATAACGAATAAAGTCGTTCCAAACTGACTCATTCAACCCTCATGGTTTATCTTTTCCTTTTTTCTATTTTTGTTTCCATTCGTTCATGTGACGGGAAAATTGTACTACAACCTCTTTTTCTAAAGCTTCTTCCACCAATTTTGTGTTCATGGGATCCCATCTAAATTCTTGCTGCAAAATTTTAGTATATATTACTAAAAAATATTATTAAAACTATTTAAAATAATTATATATTTAAATTTTAAATAACGTATCACAAACGTTCTGAACCAAATCTGACGTTCTTCGTATGAAATATCTCGAAATTTGGTATATAGTTTGTTCAAAAAAGAAAGAAGCATCTTTAATATAGATTTGCTTATTCCATTGATTGAAATACCAAACCTATTAATTTTTATTACAATAGCGTTTAAGTAATTATTTTAAATATAATTATGAAATAACATTAAAATAATTATTTTAAATATATTTATAAAAAAAATTAATTTACCATGTCGAGTTTCCTTGAAGTCTCGGATCAAGAAAAGTAAGAAGTTCGCGACCAGGCTGCTGAACCAATTCTTCAATTGTCATTGGTCGGAAAGAATCATTTGCAGATTCTGTAAACGTCGTACCTACAATCGCTCCGTGGACATATTTAGGCAGTAGATCGCTAAAGGCAAATGGGAATAATCTTTGCATGAAAACTTTACAATCATGACTTTTCATCCCTGAAAATTTACCTTCAATAGTATCGACACAATTACGAAGATTAGATGTGTATCCATCTGGAAATTTGACACTATGCTTAATCCAGTCAAAGAATTCATCTTTTGCATGCGCATCCAACCGGAATGCGGGAGACAATGATTTTCTATTTGACATTACATGTAGTTCCTTCCGAGAAAAAATATCCGACAAATCCAATCTAGCTTTCAAATTATCTTTTGTTTTTCCTTGCACATTTAGAACGGTATTCATTATGTTGTCGAAAAAATTCTTCTCAATGTGCATAACATCTAGATTTTGACACAACAAATGGTCCTTCCAATATGGTAAATCCCAAAAAATGCTCTTCTTGTGCCAATTATGGTATTCGCCACAACCATCAACAGGGTAATGTTCGTTACCTCCACAAAAAGCCGTTCTCTCAGCACCAAAATCTCTAAGTTGAATCATCATATAATTCCCGTCAAGAATAGGAGGTGGAGCATCAAAATTTTTTTTGTTTTTCCTAAACAATGTCGTGCTCCGGGGATATGGATGATCTTGTGGTAGAAATCGACGATGACAATCGAACCAACTAGTCTTTCGTCCGTGTTTCTGTTGGAACACATCAGTATTATTTTGACAATATGGGCATGCTAATCTTCCATGCGTCGACCATCCTGATAACATATCATATGCTGGAAAATCACTTATCGTCCACATAAGTACTGCTCGCATCAAGAAGTTCTGTTGGTTGGAAACATCGAATGCTTCGACACCATTTTCCCATTATATTTTTAACTCATGAATTAGTGGCTGCAAGAAAATATCAAGCGATTGCTTAGGATGCTCTGGGCCGGGGACGAGAATTGTTAGAAATAAAAATTCTCGTTTCATGCACAAAGAAGGAGGTAAATTATAAGGTGTAACGATAACTGGCCACAACGAGTATTGCCTCTCATGCTTCCCAAAAGGGTTGAATTCATCAGTAGATAACCCGAGGTATACATTTCTAGGCTCATATGCAAAACTAGGATAAACCTATTGAAAATGTTTCCATGCTTCTGCATCCGAGGGATGCACAATTTCTTCATTCGAATTATGTTCTACATGCCATCTCATAGGTTTTGTCGTGTGTTGAGATTGATATAACCTCTTTAACCTCTCTGTTAATGGTAAATACCACATCCGTTTATGTGGAATGGGTACTCTACCGCTTGTCTCTTGAAATCAAGGTTTGTGACAAAATCGGCACTTCATGCGGTTTTCATCATTTCTCCAATAGATCATGCAGTTGTCAATACATACATCGATCATCTGATATGGCAATCCAAGTCCAGATACAAGTTTTTGAACCTCGTAATATGAAGCAGGTGCAATATTATCTTCAGGTAATATATCTCTAACAAAATCAGCTATCGCATTCACACAATCTTCAGGCAAGTTGAAATCCGTCTTTATTGTCATCAACCTGGTTGCAGCAGATAAAAGCGATAATCCATCTCTACATCCTTTATACAAAGGCTGCTTGGATGCATCTAACATATCAAAAAATTTCCGGGATTCCAAATTAGGTTCCTCTATTCTGCTAATATCTTCAATGTATGATTCTCTTTGTTCACGAAATGCATCATTCACCATCTGAATAGTATATCAACTTTTGATGCCGGTTCCTCTACCCTAACATTAGTACTATCTATCCTTTTTGAAGTACTACCATAATATTGCATCGTTGCATCAGTTTCTCCATGTGAATCAAATTTTGTAACCCGGCATAAATTCATTCCTATACAAATGATTACATACTTTTCTAACAGAGATTAATCTATGATTTTGACATTTAATATACGGACAATACATTTTACCGTATTCCGATGTCATGCTATTCCTTGATGCAAATGCCATGAACTCTTCAACACCTTGCGCAAATTCATCAGTCAATTCCCCCGTGGTTGAATCATATCGAGGTTTATCCATCCACGATCAAAAATACTCATAAGAACCCGAAGAACACATTTTCTTAAAATTATTGGTTCTCTTGAAATTGTGAAAGATCATAGCTTATTTATAGTGAAAATTAGATATTATCACGAATTTTTAACAGATTATTAAGAATTTTTAACAGATAATTACGAATTTTAAAAAGATTATTCTTCTGAATATTCTCTATTTCCGACGACATTCCGATGGTTACCGACCACAACCGGATATTCACATATTTTGAATAGATTTTATCTTCATTAACCGATGGATTTCCGACGGTTCTCGACCACCGACGGATAAACACAAAATTTTAATAGATTATTCTTACTTTTTCGACAGATTACCGACGGAGTCCGACAATGGATTCCCGACGGATAGTAAAACACAAGATCCACCGGAAAACTATCGGAATATTACCGACGGCCTGAGATACGTCGGTAAAGTTCCGACGGTTTCAAGAGGATATCCCAACGATGAGGCGTTCGTCGGAAATTCAATGGTTTACCATCAATTTTTACCATCGAATTACCGACGGCCTCCTAAGCGTCAGACATTACCTATGGAGCTCTGACGGGTTTATTTCCCTCGGTGTTCCGTCGATTGTCCGTCGCAAAATCGTCGGAAAAGTCCGACGGTTTTTATTCCGTCAGAAATGCCGTCGAAAATGTTAATGTTTTCTTGTAGTGTTGGTCCAGCTAAATATTTTCTGGATTTGGAAATTTCCAGGAATTCAACAGGTATTTCGTTTGTCAAAGAAAGTATGTTTTAGACATTTTAGAATCCACTAGTTTACTTGGTTGCAAACATGCTTCGACACCTATGGATTCTACTACTCAACTCAGTAAAGATTCAGGTGAATTGTTATCGGATCCTACTGCTTATCGTGGTTTAATTGGCATATTATTGTATCTCACGATTAGTAGGCCTAATATTACGTTCTCTGTTCATAAGTTGAGTCAGTTCTTGTCAACTCCTCGTGATACTCATCTTCAAGCTGCACATCGAATTGTGAAATGCCTTAAGTCTGATCAGAAAAGGGCTATTCTATTTTGTTTCTTCTGAACCTAGATTGAATGTTTTTTCGGATTCCAACTAGGCAGCTTGTTTAGATTTGAGGAGGTCAATCATAAGTTATTTTTTCTTCCTTGGTGAATCCTTAATCTCATGAAAATCGAAGAAACAAGCTACTATTTCTCGAAGTAGTGCTGAAGCCGAGTACCGTGCTTTGGCTGTTACTACTTGTGAATTAATATGGCTTCAACGTCTTCTTCAGGATTTGCATATTTCTCAAACTGGACCTCCAAATCTCTATTGTTATAATACTGATGCGATCCACATAGCATCCAATTCTATTTTCCATGAAAGGATGAAACACATCGAATTAGACTACCATTTGGTTAGAGATAGATACATGTCTCGCTTAATGACTCTTCTCCATGTTCAAACAACAAATCAACTTGCAGACTTATTGAATAAAGCTCTACAACCATCTGTTTTTCAAAAATTGTTATCGAAAGATCAGCTTTCAAGTATTTATCTTCCACCTTAAAAATTTTGACTTGAGGAAAAGGTATTAGAATTAATAGTTGATTTGGTTTAATAATTGGTTCGGTTTAATTAGAGAGGTTGTTAATGTTTGTTAATTGTCGTTAATGACTTTCTTGTATAAAAGGGAAGAACCCTTCCTTGTTTAAGGTTAATGAGAATAATCTTTCTTCTTCAATCCTTCATTCGTAATAGCATCCTCGAACATGTACCCATTCACCATGTTTGTAAAGTTTCCAATTTTATTACACCAACCAAAAAAATAGTATTCAAATGAAATCATTATGAGATAATCCGACAGAAAATGTTGTTACGTAAATGAAAGTATGATATTTAACGATCTCAACTTGCATGCATATCCAATGGAATTGTGTTAGTTTTCCAAAACTTTTGAAAGAATAATGAAATTGTTGTAACCAAAGCTATAGATATGACAATGGCCTAATGAAACAATTGTAGCTAAGATCTAATAACTTAAGACTGAAAATTTTAGATATAGACTTAGGAAATGGCCCAGTGAAATTATTGTAACAAAACTTTCTAGAGTATTCGTAGTTCTAAAATCTATGGAAATGTGCTACTCACCCCTATAATATTTGTAGTCTCTTCCAATTCTAAATTGCATAAATACAGGGGTTCAATATATATTATTTCTAAATAAAATTTTCGTTTAAAATCACCATGATGATACCTTTCCGAATTTCCAAAATTCAATTCATCACAACACAAAATTCAAAAAAACTGATATGATTCACCTTATCACTTAGTTTATTGTCTTTTCACATTCATCGTCAATTCCTCACCCACTAAAACAAAATCACTAAGAAACCAACGCATAGAAGCAATGATCAGCGATAGTACAACGATGCGATGACGGTGTTTGTTGACACCAGAGATTTGGATACTCAAAAGTATTTGGTTTTATTGAAAATTGTTATAACAATTAATTTAGTTTTTATAAAAAGAAGAATAGTTAACTTCTGTTAAAGAGAAATACTATTTGAAAATTTTCTTATTTGTTAGCACAAGCTTTGTGTAATGCGTTTGAGTTTTATGAAAAAATATTAAAATGGATGATGTGATATAATTTTACTAGAGATAAATTAACAAGGTTTGTGTAAGAAAAATGGATTTTCGAAATACTCGACATTCATGAGATTGATATAAATAAAAAAATTGCATGACATGGACAGTAGCTGCAAAAATGCATTTAAAAACAAAAAAATGTTTTGGTACCATCGAAAGGTCGGAAACAACATCTGATGGGAAAAAGGCAAAAACCATGATATTTTTATGCAAACATACCATGATGGTTTAAAAGATGAATATATCATAAAAGAAGATCCTACAGATTTTTGGCAATCACTCAAAGATAGGTTTGATCACCAAAAACATGTGATCTTACGAAAAGTCAAACACGAGTGGTTAAATCTCAGACTTCATGATTATAAAAGTGTTAGTGAATATAATTTCGCATTGTTTGGAATCACTTCTAAGATGATATTGTGTGGAGAAAAATTAAGTGATTATGATATGATCGAAAAAAACTCTCCAAACATTTCATCTTGGAAATGTAATCGTGCAACAACAATATCGAGCAAATGGATATACTCGTCATTCGGAGTTAATGCAAGTTCTCTTTGTTGCTGAACAAAATAATGAGCTTGTGATGATGAACCATCAATCTCATTCCACTGGATGAGTTCCATTCCCAGAAGTAAATGTTGCATCATCTAGTTACAATAATTAGCAAGGACATGCCGTGGTCGAAGCCATGGTCATGGTCGTGGTTGCGGACGAAGAGGTGGATGTGGACGAAAAAAAAGAAGAGGTTTTCGTCCCAAGTAGTTCAAATTTTGGAAAAAGAACAAAATCCACGAAAATGAAGTTGGTCACGTACTTGTTGTATGCCAAGACATGCAATATGAAAATGTATGTTACAAATGTGGCATGATAAGATATTGATCTTGTATGTCTTACACCAAAACATTTGGCCGATATGTATAAAGAATCATAGAATAAATAAAAAGAAAATGAAGCCAACTTCATCTCGGATGAACCCGGACTTTCTTTCGATGAAAATACATATTTCGATGTTGCTAATTTTCTGGTTGATTCCGAGAATACCAAAGAACAAGATAATTAATTTTAATGATATAAACATATAGTTGTATTTAGTTTCTTTATGAACAAAATCAAAACTTAATGTCTTTTTATAAATATATGTAAGTTTGAACTTTAATAATTTGATGTAAAATAGTTTTGTTATAATATAAGTTAATCTTAAAATATATGTGTTTAACATTTATTAAGGCATCTTTTATCAATTTTTTAATCCAGAAAATATATCATTTTGAGAATCATAGTGGAGATATATGTCTAGCAGACAGTGGTACAACACACATAATATTTAAAGATAAAAAACAATTTTCCTATCTCAAAATGAAAGATTCCGCCAGAAATATGAATACAATATCGGATAATGCAAATATTATCATACATTCCGGAAAATCCAATTTTTCAATGCCAAGAGAAACAAAATTTGAAATAAATAATCCTTTACATGGGAGCAGAAACAAATATTGGAAGAATTACCAATGATGTCCTCTGGATTATATTATACAAAAATAAATATGATTGAATCGTATATCATAATAAACCAGAAGTTTACTAATACATTCAAAACTTTGCATGAAAGGCTATGACATCTTGGATCAGTCATGATGAGAAAATTGTGCAAAATTCTAATGGCCATCTATTGATCAGTAAAGATTTTTCAATCACGCAAGTTTTCGTGTAAAGCATGTTCTCAAGTAAAATATTTTACTCGGCTATCACCAGCTAAAATTGGCAATGAATCTCCAATATTCTTAGAGATAATACATGTTGATATATGTGGGCCTATTCACATACTATGCGGACCATTTCGATACTTTATGGTTTTAATTGACGTATCTAGCAGATGATCACATGTTTGTTTATTAACCACATGAAATATGGCTTTTGCAAGATTCATTGTCCAAATAATCATGTTAATAGCGCAATTCCTTGATTATACTATAAAGAAAGTAAGACTTAATAACGCTGATGAATTCATTTCACAAGCCTTTAATGATTATTGTATGGTTCTAGGGATCGATGTTAAACATCCGGTTATGCATGTTCATACACAAAATGGCATGGCTGAGTCTTGGATTAAACGGTTACAACTCATTGCTAGACCGTTAATTTTGAGAACAAATCTCCCAATTTTAGTATGGGGTCATGTTATATTGCATGCAGCAACATTGGTCCGTATACGACCAAATGCATATTATAAATATTTCCCATTACAGTTGACATTTGGTCAGATGCCCGATGTATCTCATCTCCGAGCTTTTGGGTATGCGGATTATGTTCCTATAGCATAGAGAAGATTATGAATATATATATATATATCGGATTTACGCCATCAAGTATTATTCGATATCTTGAATCCCGAACTGGTGATATGTTTAGGACATGGTTTGCCGATTGTTATTTTAACGAAGATGAATTTCCTACGTTAGAGGAGAGAAATTAAACAAGTGCAAGAAGATATTAAATGGTATATGTCATCTTTGTTATATCTTGATCTTCCCATAAAACAATGTGAAATGGAAGTTCAAAATCGTACATTTGCAAAATATTGCAAATTAGTTACGAGATGCTCTCATATAAAAAAATAGTAATGAAATTAATGTTCCTGTAGAACATGTTGATGGCAATAAAGTAAATGAACCAAGAGTTTAGTTAAAGAGTGAGAGACCGATAGACTTAAAAGATAAAAAATGTCCGTAAGAAAAAGTATATGGGTGAACAAAAGGAAAAGGTTCCTAAAGAACCTCACAAAGAACAACGTCTCGAAAATATTTGTGAAAAGATTATAGAGTAACCAATTCAAAAAAAATGTCCGGAAGACATATGTAAACAGGTTTTCGAAGACCGCGAGAAAGAAATTAGTCCAGAAGACGAACACTATACAGAAAAATATGAGATTTCCATTAACTATACCCAAAATAGAAAATCATATGTTAGAAATAAAATAGAGGATATTGATGAAATATTCTCTTTTTCTGTATCCAAAGAAATTGAGAATGAAAATGATGATGCGGATCAAATGTGTATAACAGAATGTCAAAAAAGACCTGATTGGGAAAAATGGCAAATAAACATGAGAAATAAATTATTTTCTCTACAAAAAGAAATGTTTCCGGATCCATTGTCATTACACATAAAAATATCGTGCTAGTTGAGTGCAAATGGGTTTTTGTGAGAAAAAGAAATGAAAAAACCAAGGTCAAGATATAAAGCCCGTCTTGTGGCATAAGAGTTTTCTCAAAGGCTAAGAATAGATTATGAAGAAACATATTCTCCGTTCATCATGGATACAATTACATTATATTTAATGAGTTTATCATCATCCAAAAGGTTAGAAATGCACCTTATGGATGTCGTGACTGCATTTCTATATGGAATCCTTGATAGTTATATATACATAAGAATCCTAAAAGGATTTAAGATAAGGATCAAAGATCTCTAAAGGGCCCAAAGAACTGTATTCGGTCAAGTTACAACGATCATTATATGAATTAAAATAATATGGACGCATATGGTATAATCGTTTAAGCAAATATTTGTTGAAAAGTGGATATTTATGAAAAAAATCCCCATCAGGCTTTGTGATCATTGTTGTATATGTAGATGATCTGAATATAATTGGACTCAAAAAGAAATTGATGATGCAAGAATCCATACAAAAGAAGAATTTGAAATAAAAGATCTTGGTAAGAAATTTTTTTGTCTTGTACTCCAAATTTAGCATTTTCAAGATGAGATATTTGTGCATCAATCAAATTATACGAAAAAGATATTAAAATGATTTGATAAAGGATAAAACAAATCCATTGAGTACTACAATAGTTAATCAATTGCTTGATATAAACAAGGATTTATTTCGACCTTGTGAACATAACGAAGACATATTAGGTCATGAAGTACCTTATATAAGTGTTATCGGTGGACTTATGTATCTCGCAAATTGTACTCGACCAGAAATAGCATTTGCTACAAATTTACTTGCAAGATATCATCACCTACACGCATACATTAGAATAGAATAAAGCATATCTTTCATTATCTCTAAGAAACGATTGATTTGAGATTATGTTATTCTAAAAACCCGAGTTGGTCTAGTTAGTTTTGCAGATGTTAGATATTTATCGGATCTACACAAAACTCGATTCTAAACTGGTTATGTTTTAACAATTTGTGACACTACGATCTCGTGGCGATATCAAAAATAAACTTTGGTTGCCAATTCTTCAAACTATGCAAAAATCATTGCCTTTTCATGAATCATGTAGAGAATGTGTATGACTCACATCTATGACTCAACATATAAAAAGAGCAAGTGGATTAATCAACAATAAAGAGCCAACCAAATTATTCGAAGATAATGTTGCATGTGTCACTCAAATAAAAAAAGTTATATCAAGAGTGACCGGATAAATCATATCCCTCCGAAATTTTTCTCATTTATCCAAGAACTTGAGAAAAATCAAGAAATTTACATCGAGTATATTCGTTTAAGCGATAATGTATCAAATTTGTTTACTAAAGCGCTTCCTACAACAACGTCCAAAAAATATGTACAAAATATTGGGATGCGTCATCTACGAGATCTATGAAGGAAAATATATTTATCTTTTCGAGGAGGAGATTTTGTATTTGTATTCTTTTTTCTTATCATGGTTTTTATTTTTTTGGATTTTTACATGATAAGTTTTTTAACGAGACAGTACGTACAACATAATAATAACCATGGATAATTAAAGGAGAGTATTATAGATAATAGTTATCTATCGTCATTCACCAACTCTATAAGTCGGTGAACACTCTCTATAAATAAGGGTTAATCACCCTTCTTTGTGTGAAAAAATCAAGAGAAAATATAAAATATATAATAAAATTTATGTTTCTCTATTATTCTTCAACAAAATATATATTCATGAACTATTTCTCGTCTTTTGTTGCACGAGTTTTAAAGGGATATTATTTTAAAATTGCTCATGTTTTCACCGCAAAAAAAAACCATTATGTCCCTCGTATAGATAGAGAATTATTTGGTATGTTAAAAATTTAGTAGACATATGGGCACGAAAACTTATGGTTCTGGCCATAACGCTCAAGTTTGCGATGAATCATGGGTTCCAGATGCTTATCCAAAACCTCCTAGAAAGATTAGCCCACATGTGAAGCTAGAGTCAAGGATGGTCGAACTGTATTATCCAAATAATGATGAATGTAATATTCTAGAAATTAAACGATGGTTCCATCCGGAAGATCTTCGTTTGATTGCTACCCTAAAACTAAATGTTCTATGTGGGGAGAGTAAATATTGTTGGTATTTTATAAATACTAGAGTTCATACTGTTAAATCCATACCATATGAGATACTGTAAAAGGAGGAGGACTCAATGTTAAACTTTCTGCTTCAAAAATCATCGCTTAGCCCTCTTGAACAAACACTATGAGAGGTAAAAGTACCAAAAAAAATTTAACATTTCATCTGGCAATCGCTGTCAGGAACTTTGACTACTAATGAGCTGACTTTTTCAGAGGTATATTCGGGATGATCCACTATGTGAGTTTTGTGAGAATGATATGGAAAGTATATGTCCACCTTGATGCCACACATGAGCTTTATCAAATATACCATCAGTCCCAAATCTATTCCCATAAAATAATCTATTTGATAATTTTGACTATATATTCTAGCATATCTCAGATCAATTGCAAATATGTTTTTATTTGCGTAGTTATCTATAGATTTTATGATTAATTTGGAAAGCACGGATGATAAGGTATAAAAATTCAGGTTGGATGATCATTGATATTTTGGCTAAAGCGCAAAGGGAATGTGAAGCTTAGTATGTTTCTAATGGTGTACATGATATTGGGTCTAGTGAGGATATGTAACTAGTTAATGAGATCCACAATTCACATTCTTCGGAGTATTCCACTTTTACTTATTTTATTGACTGCTCTTGGAAATTATATTATTGTTCACTAATAATAGTGGAATCACCAGTAATGCCTCGCAATCTAGATCAGGTATATTGTGTACGATTTAAAAAGGTCTGGAGGATCGTACTGCGGGAATAGACTGGATTTTTTTAAGTTACAAGATGGAAATGTATATATTTTGGTATGGAGGGTTACAAGACTGGATTTATATGGAATTTTGTAGATTCATCTGTGGTATGACTTGTTTGCCAAAAATGCAAAGATTTTGTACCTAATTTATGACGAACTTTAAAGATTTTTTTCATCTGACCAAGGATTCGAAATAGTGGCCAGTTATTGATGCCGAGATCAAAAAATTTGAATCGCTTCATCAGAACCTCCGTGAATTTATCCATATTCATCAACCTCAGGAAAATAATTATCAAGCAGATCTTCTCGCTAAACAACTTCGATCGAAAAATTCTATTTTTTACCGGTTTGAAGACACATTAAATGTTTTCTAACGAATAACTGAAGTATGTTTCAATCTCAAAAAAAAAAATGCATATTCGTAAACGCCATAGGCATTTATAGAAATGCAATAATGTTGGAAACAGAGATAATGTTGCTCTGTTTCAAGTAAATGAAACAGAGGAGGTTGATGATCATACGAACACGAGAGGACATTTGGGCTGTGAAGACAAAAGCCCAATTCAAAGTAGAAGAAATGGCTGCCCAATTGAGACCCAAGTTGGTCAGCGACAAAACGTGAAGAGGTTGCCTGCAATCTCATTAATGAAGACTCGTACATTGCAGACTGCAGGAGACCAATCCCGTATAACTCAGAACGCCCATCCAGCTGTTGCAGTGGAGCTCAGGAATCGTTTAAGGCCTTTGCAGCTACAGTCCAATTTCTAAGTTGTATCTCTTTAGTTTAAAAGTTTGAACGAGCTTATATATATAGTAAGTTTGTAATGAACGTTAAGGAAGTAAGAATGAAATTCAGTTTTTAAAGTTCTAAGTTTTTCTTCCAACTTCAGTTTATTCAAAAATCTATCATGGTATCAGAGCTTTGTTAAACCTTGAATTGGTGCTGTCATGGCCGAAGTTTTGAGTCCTTATCCTTTTCCTTCTCACATCCATGTTTCAAGTACGGTTACCTTGAAGTTAAATGACACAAATTATCTTCTGTGGAAGACTCAAATGGAGTCCTTGTTGAGATGCCAGAAGTTGTTGGGGTTTGTAAATGGACAGATTACAGCTCCTCCATCCACGATTCTCACAAATGAAGAAGATGCGTTGGTCGAGGCTCCTAATCCTCTGTATGAAGCGTGGGTATGTACTGATGAACTTGTTAAATCTTGGATCTTTGGCACTCTTACAGAGGAAGTTCTCGGTTATGTGCACTGCTTGGCAACTTCACAAGATGTGTGGCTTGCTCTTGCCAACAACTTCAATAAAAGTTCAGTTTCCAGGGAGTTCGAACTCAAGAGGAAGCTTCAACTGTTAAACATCCGTGGCAAGGATTTTTTAGTCTACTGTAGAGAGTTCAGGGCTATTTGCGACCAGCTTAGCTCCATTGGGAAACCGGTGGAAGAGTCCATGAAAATCTTTACCTTCATGAACGGGCTTGGTCGAGAATATGATCATATCACCACGGTTCTTCAAAGTTCTATGTCACGTTTTCCAACACCAAGTTTTAATGATATAGTGTCTGAGATTTCTGGGTTTGAATCGAAGCTTAAGTCGTATGAAACAACAGAGGACATGTCTCAAAACTTAGCCTTTCAGGCGCAAAAGACTACCTTTTATCAACGAGGAAGAGGCTCCTACTCAAGATTTGGCAGTAACAGAGGACGTGGAGGATTTTCTACTCGTGGACGAGGGTTCTCCCAACAGGTGAATACCTCCGGGTGGAATCAAACTGCTGCTCCAGTGGATTCGCGACCTCTCTGTCAGATTTGTGGTCGAGTAGGACATACTGCATTGAAGTGTTGGAACAGATTTGACAATGCATATCAAAGTCAGGACCTACCTCAAGCACTCTCTGCTTTACATGGGAATGAAGCTTCCGGGAAAGAGTGGTACCCTGATTCTGGTGCGTCTGCCCATATTACCTCGACCAGTGAGTCCCTGCAAACCTTTGCACCTTATAACGGTAATGAAACAGTCATGGTAGGTAATGGTACTCACCTTCCTATTACTCATGTGGGTTCTACGGTCATCAACACTTCAACAGGTAGTCTTCCTCTATCTAACGTCCTGGTTTGCCCTGATATACAAAAACCGTTGCTTTCAGTGTCGAAGCTGTGTCAAGATTATCCTTGTGGGGTATATTTTGACTCTAATTTTGTATATGTAATTGATTTGGAAACTCAGAGGGTGGTGATCAAGGGACCTCGACGTGAGAATCTTTACGTGTTGGAGAGTCCGAAAATACAAGTTTTCTACTCGAATCGTCAAGTCATGGCAAGTGAGATGGTATGGCATCAACGACTTGGGCATGTTAACTTTCAGACTCTTCAGCACTTGAAGAATAACAATGCTATCTCCGTGAATAAAAGCAGTCCGAGTTCTGTCTGTGAATCCTATCAGATGGGAAAGAGCTCGAAATTGCCATTTTATGCTTCTTTAACTAGTAGTTCAGACCCCCCTAGATCGGATACATTGTGATCTTTGGGGGCCATCGCCAATTGTATCAGTTCAGGGGTTCAAGTATTATGTCGTGTTTGTGGACAACTTCTCTCGTTATTCATGGTTGTTTCCGTTAAAAATGAAGTCTGATTTCTTTCAAGTTTTTACTGCCTTTCAAAGACATGTTGAGAATCAGTTCAATCGGAAAATTAAAACGTTTCTTAGCGATGGTGGAGGTGAATTTATAAGTCATCACTTTCGTAATCATTTGGCTAATTGTGGAATTCGTCATCTTCTCTCATGTCCGTCAACACCTGAGCAAAATGGTATGGCAGAAAGACGTCATCGTCACATTACCGAGCTAGGATTGTTGATGCTTTATCAGAGTAATACACCTCTGAAATTTTGGGTCGAGGCATTTTACACAGCCAACTTTGTGAGGAATTTGTTGCCAATAGCTTCAATGGGTAATCTAAGTCCACATGAACGACTGTTTAAGCAAAAGCCGGAGTACTCCATCCTGCAAACTTTTGGTACCGAGTGTTATCCGTGTTTGAGGTCATATGGTAAACATAAGTTTGATCCAAGGTCCATTCAATGTGTGTTTCTTGAATACAACTCGAGATTCAAGGGGTATAGATGTCTGTTTCCTCCTACTAGTCGAATCTACATCTCAAGACATGTCATATTTAATGAAGATTGTTTTCCCTTCAAGAATCGGTACAAGGATTTGGTCACACCGTATGCAACTCCTTTGTTAAAAGCTTGGCAATCGATTCCTCATGAAACAGTGCCGTCCTTTAAGTTTGTACCAATGGCTTCTCTAGATGTTAATCAAAGGGCAGTAGAACAAACGAGACAAGGACAGTCAACTGTGGTTCTTGAGCAGACTATGAGAGAAGAGCCTACTAATACAAGGCAAGGAGATATTCCGGTTCAGTCTATACCAACTGCAACAAATGTGTCACAAGCGCCTGATGAAAGCGAGTTACCACCTGTTCCTACTCAAGGACAGCCGTCTACTCGGAGGACACACACAATGTCCACGAGACTGCAGGAAGGTATTAGAAAGCCTAACCCAAAGTATGCTTTGGTTTCTACTACTGATCAACTAATGATACCAAAAAGTGTCAAAGAAGCTTTACAACATCCAGGATGGAGACAAGCTATGTCTGAAGAAATGAAAGCTCAACATTTGAATGGTACATGGACTTTAGTTCCGACAACTCCATCAATGCATGTATTGGGATGTCGTTGGGTTTACACAAGAAAGCTCAACTCTGATGGTTCGTTGGATAAACTAAAAACTCGGTTAGTTGCCAAGGGTTTTGGACAGCAAGAAGGAATTGATTTTGTGGAAACTTATAGTCCGGTAGTGAGGACATCAACCATACGTATAGTCTTGAGTATTGCTACTGTAAAAAGGTGGGCTATAACTCAACTTGATGTCAAGAATGCCTTTTTACATGGTGAAATTCAAGAGGATGTCTTTATGGTTCAACCTCCTAGTTTTGAAGATGAACAACAACCAAAGTATGTATGTAAACTACAAAAGGCACTCTATGGGTTGAGACAAGCTCCAAGAGCGTGGTTTGATAAATTTAGCTGTTTCTTGCTGGAGTATGGTTTTGAATGCAGCAAAGCCGATTCATCGTTATTCACATATCATCATGGAGGTCAAATTCTTATTCTCCTCTTATATGTCGATGATGTTCTTTTGACAGGAAACTCATCCAAGCTTATTGATGAATTGGTAGAAGTCCTTAGCCAAAATTTTGCAATGAAAAATTTCGGCTCTCTACACTACTTTCTCGGAGTACAGGCTGTTGCACATGAGAATGGATTGTTTCTTAATCAAACAAAGTATATTGAAGAAATTCTAACTCAAACGGGTATGAGTGATGCTAATCCCATGCCTACTCCTCTGCCAAATCGTCTTGATGCTGTCTTTCAGGATAAAGAGTTGTTTCCCGATCCATCCTACTTCAGAAGCATTGCCGGGAAGTTGCAATATCTCACTCTCACTCGTCCGGACATCCAATATGCCGTAAACTTTGTGTGTCAAAGAATGCATGCACCAACGCAAACGGATTTCACCTTGCTCAAGAGAATTCTACGTTATATTAAAGGTACAATTCAATTTGGACTTTGGTTGTCTCGGCATAGTTCACTTGCGCTTTCTTCCTACAGCGATAGCGATTGGGCGGGTTGTCAAGACACAAGAAGATCAACAACAGGTTTTTGTATCTTCTTGGGTTCCAATATAGTTTCATGGTGTGCAAAACGACAACCTACGGTATCTCGGTCTTCGACTGAAGCAGAATATCGGGCCTTGGCGTATACGGCTTCCGAACTTACCTGGGTTAATGCAGTTCTAAAGGATCTACGGGTTACGCAACCTCATCCCGCATTATTACGGTGTGACAACCTATCTGCTGTTCACTTATCTGTTAATCTAGGTTTTCACAGTCGATCTAAGCACATAGAAGTGGATTATCATTTTATTAGAGAAAAAGTTGCGCTTGGACAGATTGAAGTGCATCATATCGCCTCGGAACAACAGTTGGCAGATATCTTTACGAAGCCTCTGCCTCGTAAGATCTTCTTGAATTTGCGTCACAAACTTGGTGTTGGAATTCTTCCCACCACAAGTTTGCAGGGAGATGTTGGAAACAGAGATAATGTTGCTCTGTTTCAAGTAAATGAAACAGAGGAGGTTGATGATCATACGAACACGAGAGGACATTTGGGCTGTGAAGACAAAGGCCCAATTTAAAGTAGAAGAAATGGCTGCCCAATTGAGACCCAAGTTGGTCAGCGACAAAACGTGAAGAGGTTGCCTGCAATCTCATTAATGAAGACTCGTACATTGCAGACTGCAGGAGACCAATCCCGTACAACTTAGAACGCCCATCCAGCTGTTGCAGTGGAGCTCAGGAATCGTTTAAGGCCTCTGCAGCTACAGTCCAATTTCTAAGTTGTATCTCTTTAGTTTAAAAGTTTGAACGAGCTTATATATAGTAAGGTTGTAATGAACGTTAAGGAAGTAAGAATGAAATTCAGTTTTTAAAGTTCTAAGTTTTTCTTCCATCTTCAGTTTATTCAAAAATCTATCAAATATGAGGCGGTTGCTTACCTAAGTTATATTTTTATATGAAATAGTTATTGATTTAATAAGAGATGAATAATAGCAGAAATGGATTATTCATCCTTCATTTGCTTCGATCTTTTACTGACACAATCGAGTTCAGACATCACAATTAATGTCCAATATTTTGTAAGCAGAAAATAATCAGATTTTTCTTCTTTTTTGTATATGTTAATAATCAGATGTTTCTCCTTCAAATTCCTCACGTTATTATCAATGAATAAATATGACATAAAAAAACACGTCGCTTGATAATATAATAAGGACGATCAAAATTACATAAATATATAAAAATGAAATATAATTTGAAGGTTACATAAGTAAGCTTCTAATGACTGCAGCTTCATGACTATCTTCATCAATGGAGTCGAGAAGCTGCGACAAACGGTCACTGAGATTGTCAACTTCCCTATGCAACTTTCTTATGTAGTTGCATGTCTCTTGCAGTACTTTTGATGCTGACACCTAATTGTTTAATTAATATTATGATTAAAACTATATAAACATCATCAATATTTCAGACCATTTATATATATTACATGTATGGTTACTTTTTCGACGTTTTCATTTGGTCAAAAGACAAAACAAAAATGTTGTCAGGAGTCAAAAGTTAAGACTTTTGGTTTTGATTTACGTCTCATCTTCTTTTTTTCTTATATGGAAAGGTTAATGAAATAAAATGAATGTTATGTAATATATATACCTTATCGGAACGGCGTCGTTCACGAATCTCCGGCAAAAGCTGACGAAGTTTACTAACGAGGTCGATCATTTGGTCATCGGAGATCCTTTGAGCACTTGAAGATTGTCTTGATCTTCTATTAGACATTTTTGTTGTTTAGTTGGAAAACTTACAATGTAGCAAGAAAATGACTGTTTAGGTTGTGTGCTTTCTCTTTCTATCTCTAGATTAGATAACAGGAAAGAAATGGAGAGTGTGAGAGAGAGAGGAAGAAAAAGGTTGTATTAATAAGAGAGTTAAACGAAGTGATAGAAGCTATATAGTGAGTAGATATAGAAGGTTTATGTTTATTCGAAAATTATATATTGTGTCAAAGAAAAAAGAGAAGAGAAGAAATAAGAAAGTCTTTTGGGGTATAAAAACACTTAGAGATATAAAGAAATTGAGGAAGTGATAAGAGGGATTTAAAGAGGTCTTCTAAGGACCACAGGGGAGAGAGAGTGAGAGAATGATGGAATTGGAGAGAAAAAGATTTGATAACCTCTAACCAAATTTGCTTTTAATAATAAATATACTTTTCTTTTAGTTAAATCTATATCTTCTCATCTATATGTGAATTCATTATGTAATATATTTTATCTACTAGACAAAACAATTAATTGAGGAGAGCAACTAAGTCAATAGTTGCATTATTTTTACAATTATTCTAAATGCGTAGAATTTAATTCCTCTATTCTATTTGCGTAGAAGTATTGGAATATCGAATCGTCCGTTGTAATCTCGACAACAAAAAGAATATAATAATCATATAGTTTGTTACATATTTTACTCATTATAAAATATATGACTAATTTGTAAAATCTTGTTAATTTTTTTCATTTATTTAATAAAAACTAAATTTAAATAACTTGCGTTAATTTATTGTGAAAAACTTGCGGTTGATTTGTGAAAAATAACTATATTATTTTTATAATTTTATTTTATAGACTTAGAATTCGATTCCATCTATTCTATTTGTGTAAAAATATTGATATATTGAACTATCTGTTATGATTCGGATAACAAAAAAGAATATAATAATAGTTTGTGACATATTTTACTCATAATAAAATATGTGATTGATTGTGAAATCTGTATATATTTTTAATTAAAATTTTTTTATTTAATAGAAAATAACTCTAAATAACTTGTGATAATTTATTGTAGAAAAGTTGCGGCTGTAAAAAAAGATTTTATAGAAATGAAACTATGGAAATGCTAATAATTGACTATTTATATTATTTAATTGATTTGAATAATGAAAAAAAAAAACTGAATGTTCCCAAAGGTGGTGTTGATGGTGAAGTGGGATTTAAGAGAAGTGTTCCATGTTGAGCTAACATTGTGGCCCTTTATATGCATGTCACTAGAAAGCAATACCATGTGATGATATTGACTTTCTATTTTCATTTCTATTAATATTAATATTCACTATATATATTATCCCACATTGTACTAATATTAAAATCTAAAGTGACTAATCCAGAAAATATATAGTTGATCATTTAAAAAATAATTTGAACATATCTTCCATAACACATGATAGTGTGGTTTAATCAATTTCTAAAACATATTTATGGAATTAAAACTATTAAAATCAACAAATATATTTAAAATTGTTTTACGTTGATTTTTCGAAGTTATTCTCATTCATAAACTTTGGAAAACAAATATTCAGAAAAAGTTATTAACAAATAAATTATTATGAGTAATATCATAAAATAACTTTTTTTAAGTTTATCTTCTAAATTTACCACATTAAAAATAAAATTCCTAAAATAACACAAATTATTATGTAAAAATAATTATTTATCTTGAATAAATTATATATGAAATTAAAATATAAATTTTTAGGTTAATTTTTTCTAATTTAAGGTTTAAATATTTTTTATTAAGATGAAATTTTTAATTATTTTAGTATTAAAGTTATGCTATTTTTAAAAATTTAAATGATTAGTATTATATTTGGAACAAACCATTAAAATAGTGTTATTTAAAACACTTGCCCATAAATTATTTTATTTAATTACTACTTATGTTCCTTATTATACTATTCATATAATCAATAATAAATAAAATGCGTTTTAAGTGTTACATAAAAAAAACAAATAAAGCGTGGACTTTGGTTTAGCCTTTCAATCCCCAAAAAAGTAGTAATGATAAGTTAGTCTGCTTACTAATTTAACTCTTATGAATGTTTCTGAAACTTGAGATTTGGTAGACTTGATAATGGCATTATGGCATACATGTCCCATGTGGTTGCTTAAGATCTCCGATTATGCCTCCTTAGATACTTAATCATCATTACTATTGGGGCACAAGGTACTTAATTACGTACTTTGTTTGTGCAATCTTTACATAACATACCAAAGTGCCAATAAATTAGGAAATATACGTTTTATTATATATAAACTAATGGAAAACTATCTAAAATATGAACAACTTAATAAACATGTAAAAATAATAACCATAATTGAAAAATATAAATTATTTATAGTAATTTATTCATATTAGTTTTTAATCATATCATTTTTTATAAATATATGTAAATATTTTTTCTAAACTCAATTTTAGATTAATATATATGATTTAATTTATTTTTAGAAATAAATCAATATTTAAAATTTTTATATTATATTTGATTAATTTATGTTTTAAAATTATCATGTTATATTTGATTAATTATCTTTTGGAAATAGATTTATGTTTAAAATTTTCATGTCATATTTGACTAAACCCTATGTCATAATTTTTATTAGTCATGTCATATTTTCTAATGACAGGTCATCATTTTTTAAATTCACTTCTGTTGTAATGTTAAGAAGATGTCTTAGATTTGAAACAAAAAAATTTTAAAAATATAATTTTATAGTATTGCTCTAAACTAACTCTTACAATATTAAATTACATGAGAAGTTTGGTTATTATTATTTTTTATCGCATATTAATATTGTAAGGTTAAAATTTCTCCACTAGTTGTTCTTTTGATATAGATTTTAGATCTTTAAAAGTTATATATATATATATATATATTTGTATGAAATACACAAGTTTTAATATGTAATGTGGCCAAGTTTTTTGTAGTCACACTAATAAAAAACAATACAAATCCTTTGTGAAATACAAGTTATCTAATAGTATATAAAAATTAGGATCACATTATATTCAGATAAAAAGATTATATTTATATTTTTTAAATTGATAGCTCGTATAATTAAAATTTAAGTTAAAATTTATGTCTAGTCTCCCAAAAATTAGATGCTATAAACCGCAATTGAAAATATTTGAAAATGACTCATATTACCTATAAATTATAGAAAATAAGGCAATTGAACAAAATAACACATTTTAAAAAATTTATTGTAAATATAGCATTATTAGTTTAAATTTTCAAAAATAATAAAAATTTAATATTAAAATATCTTAAAACTTATTTTTAATAAAAAAGATTAAATCTTAAATTAGAAAAAATCAAAATATAATATTTTAATTATATTTATAATTTATTTATGGTAAATATGTATTTCATAAAATAATGTGTGTTATTTTTAAAATTTTAAGTTTATAATGCTAAATTTAAAAAAAAATGATATTTTAGTCTATTACTCATAAAAATATTTAAATAGATGAAAAGGATTTAAAAACCAATTTCCAATATTAGGCTACTTACAATTAAATCCAATTAATTGATAAGCATAAATATTAAAGTTGGAAAAATCAATTTAATATTACAACATAAAATTTCTACCACATAATGACACACATTTTGAACCTCATGTTCATATCTCTCATATCTCTTATCTAAAG
Source organism: Pugionium cornutum (assembly GCA_018901935.1). Lineage (NCBI taxonomy): Eukaryota > Viridiplantae > Streptophyta > Magnoliopsida > Brassicales > Brassicaceae > Pugionium > Pugionium cornutum. Next base: position 9,684,806 of record CM032162.1, read on the forward strand.
AGACAACTCCATAAATCATAAACATGTCAATCAAACCTCTTCATCATGCACTTACCATCTGATTATCTAGAAAATCACGAATTCAAACATTGGCGTCAGAAAAATGATTACATTATCATATTTTTTGGATTTATTTACGTCTACTTACGAATCAATGCAAATACGTTTTTTCACATGTATTTTTTAAAATTTTTTTAGTTAAATAAAATAGATTTTTCTTCTGTATACTACATTAACTTAATAAATTATTGATATTTCATAAATTTCGATAATATTTATATGATAAATCGCTATTAAATCTTATTTTACTTCAAAAATCTAGTGTTAATTTCAAAATAAATATAAATTTAAACTAGATTTTTAAATTAAAACCAAGTTTAATAATAATTTAATATGTAAATATTAATAGAATTTATGTAATTACAATAATTTATCAAATTTGTTTAGTTTATGGAAAAAGATAGTTTATATAGATAAAAAAACCTAAAATATACGGGTGAAAATAAATTTATTCGTATAAATTCGTGTAGTTGACGAAAGTAAAGTTTATATTTTTAGTTTTTGATCTAAATAAATTCTGAACTATGCTGCAAGCAGTATATGTTTAGGACAAATTTGTGAAATAAGCAAAAGAAAAAGTTAAATTAAGAAGATAGGATATAAAAAACTAGGCAAATAACTTTGAATAGTGTTTTGATATTTGAAATATACTAAATTGTTTATTCATAAACTTTCATTGTTTTTTCTTAAGCGTTACAAAAATTATACACCTTTTAATCATTTTGAATTTAAAATACCTTTGAATAAATTGATTCAAAATTTTGATATTATTACGAGTTGTAGACTTTTCACATATACAAAATTCGAATTTTGAAAACTGACGCATTTACAAAAAACAGTATTGGTAGTTAATAGCCTGTTGTAATATTTAAAAACACATAAAATAGAACAGTTGCTAATATTCTTTATCATGATTAATACTTAAAAGTATATATTTTTAAAACGTTACATCCTACACAAAAAGTCTAAATATAAAAACTATATATTTTATTAATGGTAAATAATATTCGTAATTAAGAACATATTTTTTATTCTTTTTAAAAAATGCATTTCATTGATAAAAGCGAGAGTGTTTGTAGTGGAAAATTAAACTTAAACAATATACAAATAAGTTTGAATGAACTTTTTATCTCAAAAAAGATAAAATAGAATATAATGATATAACTCGTAGATAATTTAGATTTGAATTTATAAAAACAAAACTCCTATAAAAAAATAAACATAGTTATTATATTTTTGGTTCTCTATTGCACTATTGCATACAGAGTGACAATTGGGAGCATATACATTTGTTTTTAGCATATGGTGTTGTGATATTAAAACCAAGATAAATTTTGGGAAAACAGAAATTTGGGAAGCAAAAGTCCGCAATTCCCGACTAACATATCTTATAGAATCCGACGCTATCACTTTTTAACTGATTCTTTCCAGAATAGAAACTATACAAATATCATTAGAGATCCTCAATTTCCAAACAAGTCTTCTACTCAATTGTCTTTTCTTAATCATAGTAGACTTCAAAAAGTTTAAATCGTGTGCTTAACAATTGGAAAAAAATCTAAAAAAACTTAAATTGTTTAAAATATAGTAATTGACAAAATAACACTATTTTAATTTTTTGTTTTAAATATAATACCATTAGTTTAAATTTTCAAAAATAATACAAATATAATAGTAAAATTGCTTAAAACTTCTTTTTAATAAAAAAATAATTTGTGTTATTTTAAAAATTTTAAGTTTACTGTGATAAATTTAGAACAAAAACTTAAAAACGTGATATTTTAAGGTATTATTTTTAATATATATATATATATATATATATATATATATATATATATATATATATATATATATTAAAGATGAAAATAAACTAAATAGTGAAAAGGAATCCCCGAGTATTTCGTGACTAGTAATGTTGAATGGAAAGCAATAATGATTCGAATTGTTGCATGGAAGTAAGAAACAAATATGATCTTGACCAAATCTTTTGACTACGTCAAGTGCAACTAGCTCAAGCCTGTTTAAACGATCTATCAACCATTTGATAAGAAAACGACAACGAAGATGAATGATGTAATTCGAAAAAGAACATAGAAACCTATATATATATATATGTATAATCAAGTTTTTCAATACAAACTATTTTTATAGATATTGGTGATATATTATATGTATATATAAATCAAGAGCACTTTTTTTAGTTATGTTTTATCTTAAAATTTTGATTATGTAATAAAAAAATTTCGCAATTAGTCTTTTATTTGGTTAATGCAGTGAAATACGTTTTAATTAGAGTTTGCATTTTCAATTAAATAAAAGGAATACAAAATCAAGTATCTAACCAAAACTCTCTGCAATTTTATGGATATGGGTGGAACTTATAGACACTTATCGGGTCTAGGAGGAACCTATAGAAACTTATGTGCTTTACATATGGAGTTATTTAATCTTATATGTACTATGGTTATAGGAACGTTATTGTTCTAGGTTTATAACCGATTTTACTGATCTCATCAACCTAGTTCATGAGTCGGATAGATGATCACCATTCGAAGCGGAAATCAAGGAATTCGAGTTAATCAGGTAGCATTTTCCGGATTTTACTCTTAGCTATCAATCAAGAGACAAGAACGCTCACGCTGACATGCTCGCAAAGCATATCCTTGGCAATTTTTTAAAATAGCACATTTTAAAAATTTTATTCAAAAAATAGTATTATTAGTTTAAATTTCTAATAATAGCATAAATTTAAAATTAAAGTATATTTAAAATATATTTTAATACAAAAAAATAAACCTTAAGTTAGAAAAAATGAATCCAAATATAATGTTTTAAATTTATATATAATTTATATAAAGTAAATAAGTATTTTAACATAATTATTTGTGTTATTTTGAGATTTTATAGAGTGATAGATTTGGAAAAAAAACTTTAAAAAATGATATTTTAATGTATTACTCTATTTTTTATCATATTAGCATCTAAACTCTTTATGAATACTTTAAATATTTTTAATCTCTAAGCATTGTAGTGTATTTTACCAAGTGACAAAAAAAAAACAACACAAACAAAACTCCCTCTAATCTCTTGAAAACAATGCATGAAAATTTAGATATTTTATGTGTATATATATATATATGATTTAAATTATATATATAATTTAAATTAACAAATGCAAGGGGAGATGTAACATGTTAGTCCATGTGGGTTTGGCGTACTAAATGTTAGGCTTCTTAGGCTCCACGATGTTTTTATGTCCAACTCTCCCTTTTGATTTTTCCTTATCAATTTTGGTCCATTCACACTTATATAATGTAACAAAATATTATTATTCAATTTTAAATAAATTATGAGAAAAGCAGCCTTATGTAATAATTGAATTTTCCAATTCATATATATATATTGAGTAGTTGGAATTTTCGAAGTTAGATTTACGCTGCGGAATTAACGTCGTAGTTTAAGCTTTAGATTTTACTAAAATGCGTAATAATAATAATAAACAGCATGCTATAAATTATAATAGTGAGCTTAATGAGTCATCTATACGTTTCTACTTTCTTATAAATTGAATACTCAGTATAATGAATGAGATATGTAAATAAAGTTTGTTTCAAAGATATGAAAAATTTTCCGACAGAATACTTAATGATGTTTAAGCACACTTCACCTACCTTTGCTTTTCCCACAACAAAATACCGATTGGTCAATTTATCAATTAATAATTGCTATAACTCATACACCTATAACTTTTTACCAACGTTGAAGTGTAATTTTTTAATATATACTTTTCACTTTTTTTCGTTTCATATTAATGTATTAAAAAAACTCTTACAACACCTAAATATATCATTATTCTATAATTAAATATTAGTTATTTCATTTGTTGTAATGCTAATTAATTTAGACAGAATAGAAAAGTACAATTTTCTAATGTAATATTTTTAAAAAATTTATTCCAAAAATAATATTATTAATTTAAATTTTTTTTAGCACAAATTTAAGATTAAAATATATTAAAAATATATTTTATGAAAACGTCGACCATGAGATGATGATATTGTTATAAAAAATATTTGATTTTAACAAAACACGTAGTTAGTCTCACTAAAATTATGTTAACATCTGATTTTATAGTGAATTAGATTTAAATACAATTATAATAATTTGTAGTTGAGTATACATTAATAAAAAGTTTAATCTTGAGTGTATAATTATAATTTATCAAAACCTTGTGTGTATAAAGAGTCGTCTTTAGTGCAAGCAACGTTTGCTTAGTTTCTTCTCTATGGTTTAGTGAGCCTAATCCAAAAATTGAATTAATTTGTTCATTAAAAAGGTTTATATGGTTTTATTTAAAATCAGAGTATAAAAACAAAACATTATGAATATTACATATTCAAAAATACATTTAGTGAGTCTAACCGTTCACTAATAGGGAGGAGCAATTGTTCTAATGGTTGTACCACATCTACGTCCATCTCAAATGTGTGGAATTCGAGTCCACCGCCCTTCGCAGGAGGGTGCTAAATCTTCGTATGAAGATATTAGACTATCGGGTCGGTCCGTTGTGATCCAATGACAAAAAAAACCGTTCACTAATAAATGATGTTGCAATATTTTAAAATTATAATGTTGCAATATCAATAACCGTCTAAGATTTTGTGTCTATAACTAAATACTTGAATGGATCTTCCATTTTTGACTCCGAAAATCCGAGAAATCCGAACCGGATTTGAATAGATATCCGAACGTCCAGTCCTTCTAAGATTGTTATTAATTTATAGAATTTAAAATTTATTTTATAGTTGTTATAGTTTTCAAGATTTGAAGTTTCATATCATTCTAAAAATATAAGTGGGTAGATTATAAAATCTCTACAGTATGTCTTTTAATAATTTATTCATAATGTATAACCATAATATATACATGTTCGAAATGTATACATATTTGCATAACCGTATATATGTATGTTTGCTCAAATGTTTAGAATGTATACACTAAGCATAACCATACATATAGAGATATGTAATCACAAATATTTTGAACTAGATTTATATCCACGACATACGGGAAAAAATATTGACAAATTATATAATATTATTAAATATATATTAAGTATTTATATAATTTAACTCTTATTTAAAATTATATTTTTAATATTAATTTTTATATATGTAAATTAAAGAAATAAAAATAATTATTTTAACGAATTTAATAGTATTTTTTGTTAATTTAATAAAATACATCAATTATCTAACCAAATTAATAACAATGACATATATTGTAATTATTCTAGTAAATTCAACCTATTTATATATTTATTTAAAATTCATTGTGGTGATAACACGTTATCATAATATTTTTGTTAATAGCACGTTAGAATGAATTTATTTTCTGAAAATGTTTTTCAAATAAAATATTATAAATATTCTAATATCATTATTCTTTGGTTCTAAATGATAAAATGATCTTATGCCCGTTTCATAGATATAAGTTTAAATCTTAGTGTTTTAAATTATCAGTAAAAATTCATAATTTTTTTAAAAAAATTATGAATTTTTTAATAATTCTACCCAGTCCGGCTAATCTCATGTATTAAATATCTGAGTTTTAAAAAATTGGAGTTCTAGCACCAAACTAATAGTAATCCCACAAATATCTAACAGTTCGAAAACCATTAATACGGAAATCGATTAAAAAGATTTTAAAAAAAACTTTAGCAAGCAGTAAACTCACCAAACCACAATTTTACTAAATAAAAATAGCTATTTTATACTTCTAAATAAAAATAGCTATTTTATATTTCTAAAGTTATCCACCTAATCCAGAAACAAGTTATAAAAAATTGACAGCTAATCAAATTTATCCATATCATTATACATCAAAAATATTTATTAATAATTTATATAAAATCAAATCTGTAAATTATAAAAACTACAAAAAAAAATTTTGACGATTAAACTTGCACAAATAATAAAAACTTATAACCACTAACTCATCAATTATTGACCACTACCATCTTATCTTTTTATTGTCTTGTCCACTATCATCTCACTTTTTATTGCTCACTATTATACTAATAATAATTTCCAATTACTAACATTATAAAACACCAACTATGATATTTTCAATCACAAACCTTGCATATATTTCCTACAAATTTATCATGACATGAAAAACTTATTCTAAACCTCACACTTTCGTTTTTTCAACGATTTTGAAAAAGATTTTTGTAATTGTAATGAAAAAATAGTAGTCCGACTTATTCATTTTTGGTAAGCTCGGAATTTTAACAAAAGCAACACACTTAGAGGTTTTAAAATAATTTTCCTCGACAAAGAGGTATGTTTACAAAATTATGTATGTATGGTAAAACTAACATCTTTTTTGCTTATACACTTATAGGTTTGGAAATGTTTTTCCTCGACAAATAGATATGTTTACAAAATTATGTATTTGTGGTAAAACTAACATTTTTTTTGCTTACCATTGTTGAAATAATTAGAAAAACAATTTTAGCGGCTAATATATCTAAGTGTGGAATATTCTATTTTGAAAATATGTTTTTTTTAAATAGTTAAAAATATCAGAATTTTTATTTGTAGATTTTTCTCTAATATATTATTCTATTTTTTAAAACATTACATATCTGATAAAAAAATTATACAATCCAATACAATATAAAGATTCATTTCGTTAAATAGAATTTTTCGGTTCGAACATATTTTGAAGACTAACTTAATTAACAAGCTAAAAAATTCATGGTCAATATTGGTAAAAAAATTATACAAAGCCACCAATCATAACAATAGTATATGTTTTACCGACCAAACAATTTTTGTTATGACATACTCTTTTGGTCAAGAAGCCAAAAATACAATGGCTTTAAAGACACAGAATGAGAAGCTTTAGAAAGAGCGAAATGAGTTTCAGCAAATGGTGATTACTAAGCAGGTATGATCAATAGCTTTATACCAGCTATGTTTTCAAAAAATTTGTGAATGTTGATGCAATGCCTTTTGAATATTCTGTTTGGTATGAAAGCAAGTCAAGACCCAACAATTACATGAAACAAAAAAAAGGAAAAAGAATATATAAAGCTACATATATGGATTCAAACTGCAAGTTTTAAGTATTTATAATAGAGGTGTAATTTTAGTAAATGAAATATTAATCTTGCTTTAGGAGAGGTTAAACCAAGTGTTGATGGAGAAAAAGAAAGAAACGAGATCAGACATGGAGATTATGAATCTACTCCAGGTACTAGTTAGATTATCGAAATTATTCCCTTTGTCTAATACAATGGTTTCTTGAATTTGTTTCATCGTTTACGGACTCAAGAGAAATGATGCTGCATTTTTCACTCACCTAAAATAGAATACAATTAATTATACGCAAAAGTGTGGAAATTAAACTATAACAGAATACAAGTTACTGTACTGTAACATTTAGGAAGGTATTTTTAATTTTTAGGAAGTTTTTCTAAAAATTTAGGAAGCTATGCACAAAATCAAAATAAAACATATAAAACATGAGTTGCATTTTTACGCACCGTTACATAGAGACGAATCAGTTTAACATCTTGTTTGAGTTTATTGATGAAAGTTCGCAGTTGACGATCATTTCGCAAATACACGGGTGGAGCATAATTTATCATCACCTTTGTGCTAAGTGGAAATGCATAGTTGAGGGTAATTGTCCTATTTTTTACCGAGCGATTCCAAAATCTTCAAAAACCATATCTATTAAAGCATCATATTTAACATTTTCATCTACTTCAAAAACAGAGGTTCCTATGTTCATTTCCACCAAAAATTCTTATTTAAACATTTTATTTAATTTCAACTCTCCACAAACACAATAAATCTCTACCATATTTTCTTGAAAAAAATGCAAATAAAAGCATCAATCAAAAGAAAATTCACAAACATTAAACCCTCTGTAATTTAATAAAACAAAGAACAATGACAGCAATTATGCGAACAGATGGCAGCATAAATAAAAAAGTTGTATCTGCAGTGAAATAAAAACACATTATATGCAAAGAAAACAGAGAACAAATGGCAGCAGTTATGCGATATGTAATCCATCAGCATCTGTCACACCAATAAAGGACATCATCCAAAAAATAAAAAATTTATTTTACGCGGTCTCTGGTCAACACAATACCAAAACCTTTTATGGAACCAGAAATTTCCAAATGATTCTCACATTTCTCAAAATAATCATAACAAAATTTACCTAACCCAGAAACTTCAGGTCACTAAAGAGAGTTTTATACAGTATTATTATATCTATCAAACATGATAGAGAAGGATATAGAACTCCACACAGACCTGACCAGGTTAAAGCCATAGTATAAAAGATACAATTATATGGGCGAAGAAAAAAGCAAAATAACAGAGACGCTATAGCAAGCCAACTCAATGCAAAGGTGTTACACATGCAGTAGCGACGTCAAAATTCAACAAGTTAGTCAACACACAAAAAGAGAACATACAAATGCACTTTCATCTCTAATTTTTCTATCTAAATAAATACTACTGTTACAAAATTCAGATACATATCCAGAAGAAATACAGGAATATAGATTTTTAATAGATGTCATCACTAAGTAATTTAAGGAACTCGACATGAACAAAGAAAATCTTTGCCTTCCAGAAAGTAAGGAAAATGTTCCTAGCCTACACAAAATGACATCGAGAGCAAAAGACAATGGTGCAGTACAAGAGAGAAAAGCAACAATTGAGGGTAGAACTGGATGACGAAACAACTAGAGTGTGGAAACTCTTAATCGAAAGTAAAACAGTGAGGGTATTGATGGATCAGACGAGAATAAACAAAAATGGTGAGAAGACAATGAAGATCGCGTTCGTCAGCGTCGAAATCATGGAGAAGGAGACGACAACAATTTCTTCGTGGAGATGGAGAGGATGCTTTCTGAGACGGAGATGGAGAAGGCGACGAGCGCGCCTCCGCCGGAGATGAAGACGAGATCGTACAGGTTAAGCGCCAAGATCCAAATAATATGCAATTGTCTTCAAAAGAAAATTAAGGATATTTTAATCTTTTTTATTTATTAAAATACTATTCAAGTGAGTTTTTGAGTTGAGTGCTATTATTGGAACTAAAACTTCATTTAGTGCAAATATATGGTATTTCTCAAAAAAAAAAATATTGTCTAGGTCGATTTCTTTTTATGCTTGTTGGTAGTTTTTTTGTTTTAAATTAATGCTAATGAAAATAACAAATTAAAATAATGAAAAGACTAACTAAGATGCAATGAACTGATTTTGTTTTTTTGGATCTTAAAACCTAGCCATGCGCATAAGTGATATTTAGTGCGAAGTTTTTATTTTTAATTTTTTTGTTGAATTAAATAAAAAACTGACTAAACATCGAGCACGAAATAATACAATTATTAGTTATTTTTATAATATAGTTTCATCTTCATCGGATATTGAAACATATCAAATGTGAACGCTGAACAGGATGTAACTTGACTATTTTCCTATCCCAAGAGGAGCCATTTCAAAGTGGAAAATTATAGAAGAAAACAAGTTCCCATAGGTCGATTTTCAATTTGCAAATTTAAAACATATAAGGAAACAAGAGATTAGCAAAAAAAAAAATCACTTTCATCAACGACACAAACTTACGTGACTAACCCTATTTTTATATATATTTTTTAGATTTTTTATTATATAAATTATATTTTTTTCATAAACTAAATAAACTAAATAAATTCTTTTAATTACATGAAATCAATTAACATTTATACGTTAAATTGTTGTTAAATCTTATTTTAATTCAAAAAATTTGTTTTAATTTCGAAATCAACCTAAGTTTAAAGCAGATTTTGAATTAAAATCATATTTAATAGTGATTTAACGTGTAAACGTTAATGAAATTAATATAATTGTAATAATTTATAAAGTTTGTATATTTTATGGAAAAAAACATAATTCATATAACTAAATAAAAAAAAATATATAGATAATAATAGAGTTATTTGTATAAATTTGTATAGTTATATAAATAATCTATAAAAAAAAAAATCGTGAGAGTCAAAATACAACGTCGAATAATGAACCCTCTAGTCAACGTACATCTTATCATTATCAGTCCACGGTTCATGCATTGTCCTATGCACAGTGCAAATTACTCAAAATCTTGTATATAATATTAAAGTGTTGATTTTATGTGTATCCAATCCAAGTGTGCAAGTAATCAAATTTGTTATTTGAATTTGATCCGTTGAGAACAAGTTATATATGGAAGCATTTTGAGTACCCAAAATTACTTGGTCTTCTCCGTTACTGTCATACCCAGCATTTTGAGTACCCAAAATTTTTTTTCTTGCAAGTATAATAGAATTCGGGCTAATATTTAGTTTTGGGCTTCAATATTTTGATGTGATTTTCAGTTATTAAAACACCGGCTTTGATTTGGGTTTTGTTTGTAAATAAATGTAAGTAACAACTACTATCGAATAAGAATAATTTATTTTTACACAATTCTCTAAAATAACCACTACAAGAAAACTGCATATTTCCGACGGTCATACTCGTCGAAAATACGTCGGTAACACCGATTACCATCTAATTTCCGATGAATACTGTCCGTCGGGACTATTTCATCGAAAATGAATATTTGTTAGGAATTTATCGGTAATTTCCGACGGACCTGCGATGGAAGCTGTCCGTCGGAAACTACCGACGGATTTTCGATGCTCCCAGTCGTCGGAAAATACTGACGGATTGTCGATGCTCACAACCATCGGAAATATCCGAGGATATTCAATGAAATCTCCATCGGGAATTACCGACGAATTATCGAGGGATACTTTCTGATGACTGTTGTCGTCGGGAATTTGGTCCGATGATATTTCCTGACGGCTTATAACCGTCGGAAGTTAGGCGACAAGTTTCCGACAGAGTTGTCCGTCGGAAATTTCCGACGACAGAATCCGTCGGAAAAAACTAATTAATTTAAAAACTTAAATTAAAATTTATTTTACTAAATTAAAATAATATTTTTAAATATTTTAAAAAATAATTATAAAATTAATAAAAATAATATTCTAATTATAAATATTATTAAACATTTGTTTTAAAATACAAATTACAACGGAGGAGAAGGAGGAGAAAAAAAATCATCAAACAATTTATTTCTTATCATTTCTACAAAGTTTTTGAGATTATTCATCTCTATTTTCATAGCCGTCATTTCTTCTTTTAGCTGTCAGAAATATTAATGTTTTCTTGTAGTGAACATTTTTTCAAATTTTTCAATCAAAAATAGCAGAATTAATATAAAATTTCAACAATAACACAAATTTATGATTAGCATACATTAAACTTTTTTTAATAGAAAAATAAATTCTAAATTAGAAAAAATAAACTCAAATATAATATTTTAAATTTATATCTAATTTTTTAGAATAAATAAATATTTTCATATATTATTTGTGATATTTTTAAAATTTTAATGTTAGTATGTTAGATTTGAAACAAAAATTTTGAAATGTATTTTTAAAATATTACTGTTCTTTATTGAATTACTAGCGATAAATAGTCCAGAAAGTATTTTAAAATTATTATAATATTTGATATTCGATTTGTACTATTCATATTCATGCATTTTTGTTGCTAAATTTTAGTAATTGTTTTATTGATTTCAACTATGATTAGTGTCCACCATATATGAGTGTCTTAAATTCACATACATTTTCACACTTTGAAATTACAAAATGATTTGGTTTAATCAGGTATTAAAACATATTGTAGACACAATGTTAATCAAAGGCAACTTTTAGTCATTGTATATATATACAACGATGATTCACTTATAGGATATATAATTGTGTTTACAATATAGAAAATGCAAAAAAGACATAATATGTATCATATAAATCTTCTCTTTGCCAAATTTTACTTGTATGATGTCAGATTATGTTTTAAGATATTTGGGGTTTGCAGAAGATTGTGATGATCGTAATAATTTATGACTGTTTGTATTGTCAATTTTCTATTTTCTCATATTTTAATCATCCAAATTTGGTTTTGTAAGGAATTTTGGTGTTCTACAGTCTAATTCTGACTTACTTTATATTTGTTTTTTCTAGTTGCTGATATTTAGTTTTGAAAATTCAATTTCTCGTGTACAAACATTATAATTTTTTTTTTTACATTTTGAGATTTGTTTTACCATAATATTGTTTGTTTGCTTGTCGTCGTCGGTTGCGGTTACAGTTACAATTAATACTATGGTTATAATTATGGTATATGTTGTTTATTTGTTTATCGTCGACGTTTGCGAATGCGATTGATCCCAAATTTTTAATCACACCGCTATTTTAACCAGCGGTTAAAAAAAATTATGACACAATACGTAATATTTAATCACTATAATTAACCGCATTTACATGTGGCAGTTAAATAAATAACAATCTACCACAGTTTTCTATTGCTGACAAACAAACATCACTCATATTTTTCATCGATGTATATATATATAGAGAAAAATCATCAAATACTATTGAGAGAATGGTAATCGGTGCGACGAAACCCACACCAGCAACATTTTCAGTTGGAACCAGAAGATAGAAGACAAAGAAAAAAACCAATCTAAAAAAAGAATTAGATCTTAAAATGATGAATCGATCAACAAACATTTTAGATTAAATTTGAGAGAAAGAAAAAAAAAAGGAAAGAAAAATCCGTTGTGAGTCCGAATGTGGGCTTTGAACTCGGAGCATAAGAAGAGTTCCCTTTGGTGAATGTAGTTCAGCCACTCGACATTCATTGGATTGGGAGAATCACTCATGTAGATTTCCAATATCTATATATTTAATATTATATGTACAGTATAATATCTGAACACCCAACATTGTTATTTCAGTCACTTCTTCATTTTCTTTTTAATAGGACAATTGATAAAGTAGTATTATTTTTTTTTCAAATATAACATAATTAATTTAAATTTCTAAAAATAATACAAATTTAATATTAAAATATTATAAAATCTTTTTTTAAAGGAAAAACTAAAGCTTAAATTATAAAAAGTAAATCCAAATATAATATAATTATACTTATAACTGGTTTATGGTTATGTATTTTCAAAAAATAATTTTTATTATTTTAGAAATTTTAAATTTAAAATTTTAGATTTAGAATAAAAACTTAAAAACTGCTATTTTATATTATTATTTTTACATTATTATGTTTGCTTGGTCTTTTTATTAATTAGTCGCATGAGTAGTCACACAAAGTTGATAAATTCAGAATTTCTAATATATTATTTGAAAAACATTTTTTAAAAATAACTTTACCGTAAAGTGTTATTAACAAAATATTATTATTATGTGTTATAGTAATTTTTTCTATGATATATTTTATTGGATTTTAAAAATGTCCTAAATATTAATTTTATATGTAACATAGTTGTTGAACTGATAGTAGAAAATTCGACGAATACAAAAATTAAAATAGGCTATTTATCAATCACTTGACTATAAAAAGAGATAAATTATGCAATTTGTAAAAACCAAACAGACCTTCGACTAAAAAATGACTGTAATAAAAAAACTCATTATTTAGTTAAAAATCTCAAATAAAAGTTCAGACATATCGTAAAAACCATTGAAAAGATCACAAAAATATATTTAAACATCAATTTATGTAGACAAAAATTCACTAATAGAAAGACAAATGAAAAAATACAGAATTTTTAATCGTGGAGAGCTATAATTATGTGATTTGTCCTATAGAAATATATTTAAGCATAGATATTTGATATATTATATTTGCAATTAGAACGAATGAATGTAGCAATGTGATGAAATTGATTGATATGATGTTCTGACATGATTGATAGATATGTATATAGGAAATGTTTCCTATATGAACATTTTACTGTACTATGAATAATACAATTAGTGAGATTTTTCAAAGTGGGAGAAAAGTGAGGCACATGCACTTTTGCCTTCTCATCATACATTTAAAAGGGAAAGATTTTATTTTTTCAAATATGCAGAACAAAATATTCACACTTCTCATCTATTTTATTCCAATATTAAAATAATATTATTTCTTAATAAAAATATACTTATTTAGAAATAAAAATAAATATAATATTAAAAAATATTATCTTTTAATAAGAATATGCTTATTTAGAGATAAAGATAAACATAAATAAAAGATATACTAGAATTTATGTAGTAGTTATCCAAATTAGGTTTATGATCCTATAAATAAAAGATTATGGAAAGATGTTCCATAAGACTCAAAAAGATATTTAGTTCTTTCAAGAGTTTCTAAATCAATAAAGAAAAGTAGTTTTTTATATATTGAGTTATTTCATTTGGTATCAGAGCTTAAGGAGGAGACTTGATCATGGCATACGATGTAGAAGCACGAACAAGAGGTGCTGATACATCATCGATTAAGAGAGATCTTCAATATCCTATGTTGACATCAACAAACTATACGGTTTGGTCAATGAGGATGAAGGTTATGCTGCGAGTAAACAAAGTGTGAGAAACGATTGATCCAGGATCGACAAATCCAAAGAAAAACGATATTGCGATTGTATTATTGTTTCAATCAATCGCTGAGACAGTGATTTTACAAGTAGGAGAGCAGAAAACCTCGAAAGATCTTTGGAAAGCGATCAAATCACGACATCTTGGAGCAGATCGTGTGCGAGAAGCAAGGCTTCAAACCTTGATGAATGATTTTGATAAATTAAAGATGGATGACATTGATTCTATTGATGACTTTTCAGGAAAGATGTCAGGCATAACATCAAAATTGGCTTCTTTGGGACAAGTCATAGAAGAATCTACGATGGTGAAGAGATTCTTAAAAGGACTCCCTAGAAGCAAATTCATACACATTGTAGCATCCCTTGAGCAAGTCCTTGATCTAAATTCAACAGGATTTGAAGACATAGTTGGGAGGCTAAAGGCGTATGAAGAACGTGTCAGTGAAGAAACCCTAAAGGAAGATCAAGGGAAGCTCATGTGGGTAAATCAGGATCAAAATAACCGTGGAGGTTATGGAGGTCGAGGAAAACCCAAAGGCGGTGGTAGAGGCAGAGGTAGAGCCAATGGCCAAAACCATGGAGGAGAAACCGCTGGAAACAATCACAAACCAAAGAAAGATCATTCTAAAGTGATATGCTAGAGGTGTGATAAACAAGGTCACTTTGTATCTACGTGTCCTACACGACTAACACAACGACAAGAGACAAACATGAATGAGACACAAGAAGCTGATGCGCTCTATATTCATGAGGTTGCGTTGTTGAATGAAGATAAAATGTTTCCGTAGAACTTTGATACCAACAATAGCAATGAAAATATTTGGTATCTAGACAATGGAGCGAGCAATCATATGACAGGAAGCAAAGATTTCTTCTCAAGCTTAGATGAAAGTGTTAAAGGAAAAGTGAAGTTTGGTGATGGATCGTTTGTTGATATTGTTGGGAAGGGAACCATTGTCTTTGTGTGTAAGACAGGAGAACAAAAGGCACTCAAAGAAATCTATTACATACCCGACCTAAAAAACAACATCCTGAGCCTTGGACAAGCAACCGAGAATGGGTGTGAGGTGTACATGAAAGGAGATTCATTGACACTAAGAGATCAACAAAGAAGATTACTTGTTCAAATCAAGAGATCTTCAAACCGGCTCTATAAGACACCAATGGAGATTAGCTACCCCAAGTGTTTTCACACACAAGAAGATGATACTACATGGACATAGCACGCTAGGCTCGGACATGTAAATCTTAGTGTGATGAAAAACATGGTGGAGAAAGAGATGGTCATAGGAATGCCCCGAGTTTCCTATGAAAAAACATATGTGACGCATGTTTGGCAGGGAAACAAGCAAGGAGGTCCTTTCCAATCTCAACCACATATCGTGCATCAAAGCCACTAGAATTGATTCATGGAGACTTATGTGGACCAATATCACCACCAACGCCTACAAACAATCAATATGTCTTCGTGCTAATAGATGACTTCTCAAGATACATGTGGACCATGTTACTAAAGGAGAAGAGTGAGGCATTCGATCGGTTTAAAAGGTTTAAGGAATTCGTCGAGCAGCAAACGGGTTCAAAAATTAAAACTTTTCGCACTGATAGAGGAGGAGAGTTTACCTCAACTGAGTTTAACCTGTTCTGTGAAAAGAATGCAATAACAAGACATCTAACAGTACCATACACACCGCAACAAAATGGTGTAGTAGAAAGAAAGAATCGAACTTTGATGGAGATGACAAGGAGTATGCTCAAAGCAATGAGGATTCCAAATCACTTATGAGGTGAAAGTGTTCGTCACTCCACTTATCTCATTAATAGAGTACCTACGAAAGCTTTGAAGAATTAAACTCCTTATGAAAGCTTGAGATTCAAGAAACCCAACATTGAACACCTAAGAGTTTTTGGCTGTGTTGCTTACACCAAAATCAATGGGCCGTATCTTAAGAAGCTAGATGAGAGACCAAAGAGTGTGATAAATCTTGGGACTGAGCCGGGTTCTAAGGCTTATAGACTCTATGATCCAGTGGCAAGAAAAGTAATTGTCAGTAGAGATGTAGTCTTTGATGAGAACAAAGCTTGGGATTGGACATCTATGACAAACAAAAGTGATGGAGAACCAGACATGTTTAAGCTTCCTTATTCTGGTTCTATAGAAGAAGGAGGAGATGAGAGTGATTAGAACAATGATCATCATGATCAAGAATCTATAAACCAAAAAGAGGAAGAAGAGGAAAACATGGAACACAACGTGAATGAAGGACAGGAAACTCAGCAAATGGTAACAAGATATGGTCGCATCATATCTCAGCCCAGTTATCTTGATGATTATGTATTACTTGCTGATCAAGAAAGTGAAAAACTATTGTTTACAGTAGATGGAGAACCGGAAAACTTTCTTGAAGCACAGAAAATACATGAATGGATAGATGCAATGAAAGTTGAGCTAGACTCCATCTCAAGAAACAAGACTTGGGAGCTCGTTGAAAAACTGGTTGGTGTTAAACCAATAGGACTGAAGTGGATCTACAAGATTAAGAGAAAAGTAGATGGCTTGGTGAACAAGTATAAAGCGAGACTTGTAGCAAAAGGCTATGTACAACAACAAGGTATAGATTTTGATGAAGTGTTTGCACCAGTAGTACGGATCGAAACTATACGGCTATTAATAGCTATTGCTGCACTAAAAGGATGGGAGATACATCACCTAGATGTAAAGACTGCTTTCTTAAACGGTGATCTAAACGAGCTAGTTTATGTAAGCCAACCTCAAGGTTTTGAAAAGAAGGGGGAAGAAAACAAAGTATACAGACTATAAGGCATTATATGGTCTACGACAAGCCCCTAGAGCTTGGAATGTGAAGCTTGATCATGTTCTAAAGGAGATGAAGTTTAAGAGATGTGTGAAAGAGTCTTCTGTATATCTAAAGAATGAGAAGAAAGACTTCTTGATAGTGGTTATCTATGTTGATGATTTGTTCGTAACAGGAACCACGCGTAAGGTTATTGAACAATTCAAAGAAGATATGTCAAAAAGATTTGAGATGTCAGACCTTGGGAAACTTACGTACTATCTTGGCATAAAAGTGATTCAAGGAGCGGATGGGATCAAGATAACACAACAAGGATACGCTCAAGGAATACTTACTGATACTAAGATGGATACTTGTAACCTGACTCATCTGCCAATGGAGTCAAATTTAAAGATCTCAAAATCCGAACATGAAGCAGAGATTGATGCTACCAAGTACATACGAACCATAGGATGTCTGAGGTATCTTTTTCATACAAGACCTGATTTAGCATTTGCGGTTGGAGTTCTAAGCCGATATATGCAATATCCAAGAGAGTCCCACGGATAAGCTATTAAACACATATTGAGATATGTAAAAGGAACTACTAACCTAGGTCTGTTCTTTAAAAGAGATGGGTCAAGTAGGATCATCGGCTATAGTGATAGTAGTCATAACATTGACATGGATGATGGAAGAAGTACCTCAGGACATGTCTTCTATTATGGATCATCACCGATCACTTGGACGTCACAAAAGAAGCCCACCGTCGCATTGTCTTCATGTGAAGCTGAGTTCATGGCAGCTATGGAAGCCGCAAAACAAGCTATTTGGCTTAAGGAACTGTTGAGGGAGATACTAAGTATCGAAGGAGAGAAGGTCATATTAAAAATAGACAACAAATCGGCCATAGCTCTTACTAAGAATCCAATGTTTCATGGAAGAAGTAAACACATTCTTTCTAAGTATCACTTCATTCGTGAATGTGTGGAGAATGGTCAAATCGAGGTTGAGCATGTACCAGGAGTTGAGCAGAATGTTGACATACTCACCAAGCCATTAGCAAGGGTCAAGTTTAAAGAAATGAGAAGTTTGATTGGAGTTCAAGAGATCAATTCACCCAAAATTCAAGTTGGAATTAAGGGGGAGAATGTTGGATAATTCCAATATTAAAAGAATATTATCTCTTAATAAGAATATGCTTATTTAGAGATAAGGATAAACACAAATAAAAGATATACTAGAATTTGTGTAGTAGTTATCCAAATTAGGTTTATGACCCTATAAATAAGAGATTGTGGAGAGATGTTCCATAAAACTCAAAAAGAGATTTAGTTTTGAGAGAGTTTCTAAATCAATAAAGAAAAGTAGTTCTTTATATATTGAGTTCTTTCAATCCATCGATGAATAAAATCTAAAGTAATACCCTAAAATAGCATCATTTTAAGTTTATCTTCCAAATTTAGCACAATAAAACAAAAATTCATAAAATAACATAAATTATTATGTAAAAATAATTATTTACCTTAAATAAAATATATATAAAATTAAAACATAATGTTTGAGTTCACTTTTTCTAATTTATGATTTAATTTTTTTTCATTAGGAATAAGTTTTCAATTATTTTATTATTAAATTTGTGCTATTTTTGAAAATTTAAATGGCTAATGCTATATTTGGAACAAAAATTTGAAATAGTGCTATTTATGTCAATTGTCCTAAAATCTATTTCACAATAATACACTTCCAAACTTTTGTTCAGAAATTATATCTTTCCATCTTAAATTTAATTTTTCCGGATACAAAAATCATAACATTTTATTAGTTTTTTCAAAAACATTTCACATTAAAAATGAGTATACTATATATATATATATATATCATACATGAAATTATTATAAAAAACAAGAACTACTATTTTACGTTTGACATAATACCTTAATATATAGATATTTAAGTTTTTATTTCAATATAACATATCAAATTAAAACTTTAAAAATTATACAAAATTATAATGTAAACATATATTTTAAATTAAATAAAGGGAAAATGATTGATTTAGCACTAAAACAAGTTTTAGTGACTAAAACAGCATCATAACCATAAAATCCCAAATATAGCATTTTCTTAATTGTAAAAATACTAAATTATCCTAATTTTAGCCTAATCTCTTATATTCCTATTACTATTTTTGCATGATACCTCTTTCCACCACCGTAAAAAAATTCTCTTTGAAAATATTTTTTCCACCGTTGCCTCTATTACTCCGTCGATTCTCTTACTCCGCCGATTCTCTTACTCCTTCGACTTTCTTACTCCATCACCTCCTTACTACGTGACTTCTCTTACTCTTCACTCTGCGTCACATTCTCTCTTTGTGAGTCCCAGGTAAGTTTGTTTTCGTTTTAGTGTCATTTCGACTTTGATGGACTTCATACTACTCTTTTTGGTGTTGAATGTGGTAAATCTAGGATTTCGTTTAGATTTTGTTTTCATATGCTTCTAAAATCGAATATTATCAGCTAATCTTCACCTTTGTTCATCTTTGCCCACTAGATGTTTGATGAAATTTCTCTGAGAAATTAAGTACTATAGACATGTTTTAGTTTTGTTCTGATTTGTGTTGTAATTGGTTTGTTCCTTAGTTTTTGTGTTGTAATTGATGATTTACTTAGTAATATTTTCTCTTGGTGTTCTTAAATGGTTGTTGTAGAATATTTTAGTACCTTGTGATTTTGCTATTAAGAAGCTTCTTCTTGTTCTGAAACTGTCTGGATTTTGGTAGATGTAGTTTTGGTGCTATTACACTATTAGACCATCAATTCAACTGGAACTAAGAAAGTTGATATAATTTTGGTAGATGTAATTTTTCAATTCAAGCAAAAGAATATCACTACTATTGATTTAAAAGTTTTCACTTATTTTTTAAAGATTAATGTTATTGAATAACAAAACATTAGTTTTTACATGATGTTAGAATGGAATTTGGGCATTATAAACTTTGTATTATCTACATTATCATATACTATATATTAGAAGCATAAATAACATAAGTACAAGAACAATCAAACATATGTGTTCTTGATTAACTAAACACAAGAAAAAAGATACCATCAAACATAAATAACGTTTTAGAAAGAAATTCCTAAAACATAAAAGATAATACCTAAAATTGATCAAAGTCTTCCTAAAATCAATATTTTAGAAAAAGATTCCTAAAATTTAAGAGATAATAACTAAAATTGTATAAAATCTTCCTAAAATTTAATAAACCCTATGTAGTTTTACGTTTTAGGAAAGTATTTCATATTTTTAGTAAGATATTCCTTAATCTTAAATAAATCAGGTAATGTGCTATTAATTGTTTTACGATTTGTTGTTAACATTAACGAATGCATCTTTTTTTTATAGGTATAAACATGAGAGACTTATTCCCCCTAAGGATACATTTACCTCAATTGTAATATAGTTTCGGAGAAGAATCGCAACAAGTATTACAATCTTTGTGAACATTGTACCAACAAACTCGCTTTTGTTGTTGTTATTTTGCTAGAGCCCTCATATTACAATCTTTGTGAACATTGTACCAAAATTATATAATGATCTTTTGGGATGGTTTAATGAGTATTGAATAAAATTCTCATTTCTTTGTAAGTTTGTACTCTCTTTGTTCTTTGCTAGATGTAGATTTTCAGTTCAAGAAAAAGAATATCATACTGATTTGAAAGTTTGCACTGATTTTTTAAATGTTAAAGTTATTGAGCAGCAAAACACTAGTCTTTACATGATGTTAGAATGACATTTGGGCATTATAAAATATATAGTAGAATACACAATTATATCCTATAGATTAGAAGCGTAAATAACATAAGTATAAAAAAATCAAACATATGTGTTCTTGATTACCTAAACATAAGAAAAATGTTACGATTTTTAAGAAGGAATTCCTAAAACATAAGAGATACTACATAAATTTGCATAAATTCTTCCTAAAATTTAATGAAGTTTCGGTGTAAAAGAACGTGGTAGAAGATTCCAATGTATATCAGCATAAAATATAGTCCAAATAACTGCAATGTCAAGGTTTTTCATAGTAATGATTAGATAAGAGTAATAGTGAATAATTGATTAGGAGTTTGTAAACAATGTTGTCCATTACTTTGTAAATCAAACTCTTAGTTCGATATTCCACATTTTCGTTGATTTCTCGATTTATCAGCTTGACAAATGTTTTGCCTCCCAACCGAGTGACAAACTGAATGATTAGAATATATATAGCTGTTAATAAAAACCTGAAACCATCATAGAAAAATTGTCATGATTTTAACAAAATTGCTAGCACATGAGACTCGTAAAGCTTGTAAAGAAAAATGAGAAAGCTCTCACTTAACTATATTAGATGTGATAATTTCGTAAAGATGAACATACACTTCAAATACAAGTTGGAGACAGATAATTAGCTCATGATAACAAAAAAATTATTCCTAAACTATATACTAAAATTGTATACATTTCCCTCATGTAAAACTATTTTGTGACATTCAAAACAGGAAATATAACAAAACCAACATAGGTAATAACCAAAAAAGCCAAAGATCTAATTACAAGAATATGAACTATTATTTCTCAGGTTGAAGAGGAGAAACACTTTACGTCTGCATTTGGTTCTAATTTTAATCAGGGAGAAAATAGATTTTTCTCATTTGTAAAAATGTTAAATGAGAGAGTTTTTGTTTGGGATGCTATAATTGACGCAAAAAGTTGGTTTAGTGCTAATCTAGGGTATTTTCTTAAATAAATTAGAATTATAATCAAAATATTATGTTTAGACTTTTTAATTTAAAATTTAATTTTCTTCATTAAAACTAAAATATTTTAAAACTAAAATTTTTTTTTATTTTTAAAATTTTAAACTAATAATAATACGTTTAAAACAAAAAAAATTAAAAAATATTATTTTGGGTAATGATCTTTGATTTTTGTATAGATGTTTTCATTTACTATAAATACAAAATAACACATGTGAGCATTCGGTGCTATCATGGGTATTGGCGGTATGGACAAAAGTAAAGAGATGTTATAATAGGATAAAAATCTTGATGAAACCTGTCAATGTTAAAAAAGTATTTTGCAAGTTAATTGTGAAGATGTACAACAAATCCAGAGTTTTATAAACTTAAGAAAATTAGTATTGGCTTTGAGGTTGATTCCCTCGATTAATAATTTATTTTCATCATGTAAAATGCATATTTGATACAAAAAATACATATATACTATACTTAGAGTAAAGTGAAAAACCTAACGCACTAGACACTTGAGGATGTGTCAGTGTCTTTCCCAATGCTACTTCATGTTCATTCTATTTCTTTATTATAAAGTTTATATATAAAAAACATAATTTTAAAGTTGTAATGATAACACTAACACAGTAACACTTTCCATAAAATTCGTAATTCGATTCAGCTTTTTCCAGAGGTATTCGTTTATTTTCGCGTGAGATGCTTTTAGTTTTGTGAGATGATGTTGTTAAAACCTTCCAAAAGTATACAATTTATATTTTTATTAAAAGGTGTTTATTCATATATATAATCAGCCTTAATTGAATCTTTTTAAATAATTAAAAATATTCAAAACTTGTTTTCAAATATAAAACTAACATTTATAAAAACTATTTTGCACAAATAATCTACGTGAATAGAAAATTATAAAATTCTTCCAATGATATAAAAATAATTTAGAAATTTTAATTACGTTGTAATCCATGTATGTAATCCCTGTAAAGTATGCGACTGTATCAATAAAATCTGTTTTACAAATGAAATACAAACCAAATTTTTAATAAAAACCAAATCTGTATTTGTTGAAAAAAAATACAAATCACATTTCACGAAAAATCTGTTTAATTTGAAAAATTTAATATAAAAATTAAAAAGTTAAAACAATATATAATTTATCTTTTTATTAATAGGTTTTTATTCATATATATTTATATATGTTTTAATGTTTATAATCAGTCCTATTAAATCCCTTCTATAGTCAAATTAACATTAAAACCCCCAAAATATTTCATTCAAAATGACAGTCAGTGCATATTTTTCGGATTAGTGCTGTTATCTTCGAAATTTAATATACAATTGACAAAATAATATTTTTTAAAGTTTTTATACCAAATATACTATTATTAATTTAATTTCTAAAAGTATCATAAATTTAATATTAAAATAACTTAAAAAAATTTAACAAGAAAAAGATAACTCTAAATTAGAAAAAATAATCCAAATATAATATTTTAGAGGCAAATGTCTAAAAAATAAAATATAATTATACTACTTACGACATGAAGGAAAGCATTTATATACAAAATCATAAAATTCAAGCTTCATAAAATAATGGTATGGCCAGTATATAATCAAAAATTTAAAAGTTATTATATCACGATTGCAATTCATTTTTCAAAAAAGAGTTTTTCTAGATTAGTGAATGCTAAATTTACCAAAAGTTTTATAATTAAGAATGTTGTAAGTAGAGAAATTTTAGCGAAATGTTATATGAAAAAATGTTTATTGTTGGTGTAGTGCTAGTAAAACAATATGTTGGTGAATTGGTGTTTTAGATAAAGTTATGTTATACGTTTATTTGTTGTTGGTAGTTGCCACTTCAGTTAATGTTACAATTATAATTAGTGTTGATTTTGTTTGTTTGTCTGCCATTAGTGACAGCGGTTGCATTTAATAGCATATTGTTAATTAACGGTTATAAAATTACAACACATAATATAACATTAGACTGTTATAACTGATCTCAAAAATTATGATAAATAAATAAATAATAATCTGCCGTAATCGTAATCACAATATCCTATGACATTCAAAATGAACATAACCATAGTTATTTTATATATAAATGTTCATCATAATTGTTTATGTTGTATGTAATTTTATTCAATCGATCCATCAATCATTTGTTAAATACAAGCAATATATTAAAAAGATTAAAGAGCTTCATAGTTGGCTCTTTTAGTTTTTTTCATATAGTAAATTGAACTTTTTGGGTAAAATGTTAAGAATATAATAATTTGAATTTTATATTCACCAACAAGACATATGTAGCATTGCCTGTGATTGTGTCACCATCAGATAATGCAACCCTTTCTTGTTAAAGGGGAAATGATACCAATTAATTAAAAGTAAATATAAATATAAATATTGAAAACATCTCACAAATAATATCCACCACATACTTTTTGCCTTAATTAAGATTTATTAAAGTCTAAATTAATGCAAAATCCAAAGAAAATATTTTCTAATTATGAAAACTTCCGAAAAAATTGAACATATTTTTTTCTTTTACATGTTGATGAACCGGTTAATCTTGGACCGGTTAACCAGATCGGATCAGAGAATGCCTAATCGAAATATTGATGAACCAAAAGAGAGAAACAACAACAGTTATTTTTTATGAAAGCACAACAAAAATAGTAAAGAACCTTCATAAACACTCAAAAGCTTCATTATCTACATCTATTCATATTATCATTATAGTCGATAGAAACATTCCAAATTAAAAGATTTTTAGAAAAAATTACACAAACCCATTTTGTTTTAGTTTTTAATCCATAAAGCTTCAAATCCTATGTGTTTGAAGCTGTAACAGCCTTGAATAAGCTCCATCTTGTCGGCTTAGGAGCTCGGAATGGCTGCCTTGCTCAACAATGCGTCCGTCTTGAATTACGCCGATGCAATCAACGCCTCTTATGGTTGACAAGCGGTGAGCAACTACCACTGTGGTCCGGCCTCTCATGAGTCTCTCTAAAGCTTCTTGTAGTACACATTCCGATTCTGCGTCTAGTGCGCTTGTTGCTTCGTCTAAAAGCAACACCGTAGGGTTCTTGAGCACTGCTCTTGCTATTGCAATCCTCTGTTTCTGTCCCCCTGATAGCTGCACTCCTCTTTCTCCCACTGGTGTTTTGTAACCTTCGGGCAAACCGCTGATGAAACCGTGAGCGTTTGCAGCTCGAGCCGCCTCTATTACTTCGGATTCAGTGGCACCATCCTTCCCATAAGCAATGTTGTCGAAGATGGTTGCTGCGAAAAGAGCTGGTTCTTGCTGAACAAGACCAATTTTGAGCCTCAGAGATTTCAGGTTTAGCCGGCGGATGTCTTTTCCATCAATCATGACTTTTCCGGCAAGCGGGTCGTAGAACCGCTCAATCATCGCAATCACAGAACTTTTCCCCGACCCACTCGCGCCCACAAGAGCTTGGCTATGTCCAGCTCGGATTCTGAGGTTAAAGTCTTTGAAAACCATGACATCGGGTCTTGAAGGATAAGAAAAATCTACATGCCTAAACTCAATGTCTCCACGGATTGTCTCAACCGGATCAGCATCAGCATCATCCGGGTCAATCCGGGTTTGCCTATCCAAGACCGAGAAAACCGAACCAACTGCTTCACCTCCCCGGATAATTTCAGGAGCAAGACTGACAGTTTCAGCAACAGAGTTTGCAGTAATGACCAAAACCACAAAGACTTTAATCACTTTCGAGAAGGTTGACTCGCCTTTGCTCACAAGGTGGGCGCCGTACCAGAGGATCAGAGCCTCAGATCCATAGAGAGCAAGCTGAGAGAGGCCAAATAGGAAACCCGAGGTTTGACTTCTGTATAAGCTTCTTTTCTGAGGGACACGGAGCTCGTGACAGTACAAAGATAGAATTTTGCTCTGTGCATTAAACGCTGCTACAGTTCTAATGTTGCTTACTCCTTCACCAGCAATCATTGAAGTCTTTGCATGAGCCTTGGCTGTATCTCCAGCAAAACCCTTCAGAGACAATTGCTGCAATATGTATACTTATACATCAGAACAATTATGGTATATAACAGCTAACTTCATTTTTTTTTCATTTGCTACATCATTTGTAAAACATGATGCAGAACTATCCAGTTAAAGATCATATATGCAAAACTTCAACCCCATCCATTTAAAGATCATATATGCAAAACTTCAACCCCATCAAACCCTTGAGTGTGAAATCTATTGATAGATTTTCAACTAATAATTAGATCACGGGGGAGGAATCTTATTGAGATTTTGAAAAAGTGTTAGGTGACTTCTAAGCAAAATTCTGAAGCTTGCAGCTAGTAAAAACAAAGAAAATTTGACCATTGGATTGTTGAAGACTGACACTCTGACACACATACACACCACTACGATAAGTAAACAAATCACTGAGACAATAACTTTGACCAATGAAGAAAACAACAAAAAAAAGAAAAGAGTGATTTTTAATGAATCCATGCTCTTCTTACACAATGCCTATAAAATATTGGATTCTTGTCTGAAAAAAGTTGCAGGTTTTTTATATTTTTGTGTGAAAATGGGAAATGGGTTTTATGGGCAACAGAATTAAATAATAATCAGAGGGCAGCATCAGAGTTTCAGAGAGAGAGAGAGAGTGAGAAGTAAATATGAAAGCTTAAAGTAGGAAAGATTTATCAGATACTAGAGCAAGAAGAGAGATACACAAAAGACAGGAATCTTAACTATTTTCGTGAACACTGTTATCTATAAGCCGTACTACCAATAGAAAGTTAGAAACTATATAATAAATATTCTTCACAGATGCCCAGAAATTAAATTAAATTAAAGTCTACAATTTTTCACATTTATTGATGTGAGGGCTCCATGATCTTGACCCTTACACTATTTTCAAAAAGGAGACTTAATAATTCTTTTATGATTATTATTGTAAAATAAATGCACTCAGAGAAGAAAGATGAAGAAGATCACGTGCAGAGGCAGTGGATGTGTTGCCATGTTCTATAAAGTTTTAAACTTTTGCAAACAAAGAAATATAATTCTTATTAAAAAAACTTGCCTTTTGTCGTTTTTTCTAGAGATCATTATGGCGAATGCAAGATTCCCATAGATGCAGAAAAGTCACAAGTTCTAGAAAAACTTAAATTAAGTTTTGATGTGCAGCCACAATGACCCTTTTAAGATTTCAATTCTTGGATGTAAATAGAAAATTAAAATTTGAGTAAGGAAACAAAAAAAAGATGAGATTTTTACCTGAGCAAAGTTAGCGAGAACTAGAAGAGGAAATGTGCCTAGAATGAGAAGAGAGACTCTCCATTCTACTATGAAGGCAACTATGAAGGATGTGAGAAGTGAAGTCATGTTCTGCAGAATAACTGAGATTCTCTCCGCTATAGCGGATTTAACATCGGCTGCATCAGTGGCTAACCGTGCAGCAATCAGGCTGGAGTTATGTTCATCCTCATCGAACCACCCAACCTCGTTCCTCAAGATAGCTAATAAACACAGTTAAGAAACCAAAACAATAAGAAATGGAAAGAGACTTTAAGCAAAACCAGAACAAAAAGTTCGGATATACCTGAGAGCATCATTCTTCTTACTCTTGTTGTGAGGTTTTCTCCCATGATGCTAAAGAAGTAATGTTGGATCAAATAAGCACCCACAGCGTAAAGACCAGCACCAATGTAGATGAAAACATACTCCTTTGTTTTTCTCTCCATTGAATCATAGTCTGTGTAGTAAAAGACTTCGATCATATTACTCATCACAATAGCAAACGTAGGACCGATGAAACCAGAAAGAATAGAGCCAACTGCTCCCATGATTGAGTAAGGCCATTCTGGTGAATTAAACTTGAGAAGCCTGTAGAAGTAGTTTTGAGGCGCACGAGTCTTTCGATCTGTCTCTGCATTCGAAATCATCTCTATACGACCGTCAGCTCCAGTGCTGTACGAATAGCTCAGATTCCTCAAACTTCCTGATCTTAGGCTTAGTGACTTCGTTGACAGAGAATGGCT
This sequence comes from Pugionium cornutum, assembly GCA_018901935.1. Classification (NCBI taxonomy): domain Eukaryota; kingdom Viridiplantae; phylum Streptophyta; class Magnoliopsida; order Brassicales; family Brassicaceae; genus Pugionium; species Pugionium cornutum. Next base: position 9,713,040 of record CM032162.1, read on the forward strand.
CAAACGGGTTGAACGGGTGCGACGGGTTGACGGGTTTGAGAAATCCCGAGTACCCACCATCTCCTGAAACCTGATGAGGGATGCGTAAGCACCAGATTTGGCAATGAGCTCTTCATGTGTTCCGGTTTCAACAACTTGGCCTTGCTGTATCACCGCGATGGAATCGACATTTCTTATGGTGCAGAGACGATGAGCAACAACCACAGTGGTCCTCCCCACCATGACTCTGTCTAAAGCTTCCTGAACAATGCTCTCAGAGCTAGCATCAAGAGCGCTTGTAGCTTCGTCTAACAACAGAATCTTTGGGTCTTTCAACATCGCCCTAGCAATTGCGATTCTCTGCTTCTGTCCACCTGAGAGTTGAACACCGCGTTCTCCAACCTAATTGTACAGACATTCAGCACACACAAAAAATGAACAAGAAGTTAAACAAAAAAAAAAGCAATGACATTTTCTTAGGCATATCACCAAATTTCATATATCTATAGTGATACCTGTGTCTCGTAACCTTTAGGAAGCAACGTAATGAAGCTATGAGCATTCGCAGCAGAAGCAGCAGCTTCAACTTCATCCATCGTTGCATCAGGCTTTCCATAGAGTATGTTCTCAAGTATGGTGGTGGCAAAGAGTGCAGGCTCTTGATTCACAAGCCCGATTTGTTCACGCAAAAACTTCAATTGAAGCGTTTTTATATCAACACCATCCAACAGAATTTGCCCTGCTCATCAAGAAAAGAAAAAGTTGTTTTGATCCAGTCACTAGCCAGAGACTCGGATAGAAAAGAAAAACATTCTCAAATCAAATTACCGTTGCTTGGATCGTAAAATCTCTCTATGAGGGAAACAACAGTACTCTTTCCAGAGCCACTACCACCAACCACCGCCACGGTTTTCCCAGAAGGAAAGAAAATCGAAAAGTTTCTGAAGATGATAACATCAGGCCGTGAAGGATAGCTAAAGGTTACATCTTTAAACTCGATGTTTCCATGAACTTGGTCCAAGCATTTTCCGTCCAATGGGTCCTGGATTATTGTTGGTCTCTGGTTAATTATCTCCATCAACTTGTATCCAGCTGCTTTACCTTTGCTAAACGCCCCGAGATTGGAGAAAGATTGTCCCAGACTCCTATAACAACAGAAACAAGTCACATATGCAACCAAAACACATTTAGAAAATCAGAGTATTATGTTTTGTTTCTTACATTCCACCAACAATGGCAGAAAATATAGCAGTGAATGCCTTTCCACCATCGGTTGTTCCGCTCCGGATGAAAACTCCGGCGTACCAAAACACCAGAGCCCATGACATACAAGCTATACCATATGTACATCCTAAACCCAAGCCTTTAGCCATCCCGGCTTTATACCCGAGCTTAAGCATGTACTGAATCGCATCCGAATACGAGCTCAATGCCTTGCTCTCTCCAACATACGAGTACACAGTTCGAACTTGAGCAATTGCCTGTTAATTCACCAGAATAAAAGTGAACCAAATTTTAGTAATTTTGATGATAAAAAAGGTAAAAGAAAAACAAAACAATAAAAGGTAATGATTAAGTTAAGATTTGACCAAACATAAAGTGAAATCTTAAAGGTTAATGTAATAAAATCACTGTTTCAGTCTTTGGATTGAAATATAAGGAAGAGAAAACATAATCATTTGAAGGATCAAGTACAAAGAGCAAGCCTAACAACAGTAGAAAGCATTACGTCGAACATTTGGTGTTCAATAAAATAATTGTAAACAAAAATAATGTAGAAATCTTTTAACCTGCTCGGCTATAACACCGGCGTTTGCATATGATTCACGACTCTTCGAAGTAATTCCCGTGAGCGTGTAAGCGTATAAACCGCCAGCGAAAGCGATTCCGGGAATCACCGCTACACTCAACAAAGCTAATCTCCATGCGGACACAAACCCAACCACAAGCCCCGCCAAAAATGTTGACAAGTAATGTATGAAATTCCCAACCTGTGTAATAAAAAACACCGGAAAAAATTAATTTCTCCAATTCACTTTGATATTCGCTCATAATACTCAGCGCACGTTAGCTCGTTATTGCTAACGTGTACCACCGCGACGGGATAAAATGGAGAAAAGTGCCTTCTTCCTTCTTTTCCCGCACCACCTGAGGCGCACGATATTCGACGGTTGCTAATGTAAACGACCAAAGCTCTGATTAAGACTGATCAGAGAAACAATGGGACCCTCCGGTAAAAAAAACTCAATACAAGATTTTGATGGCCCGAAAACTACAGAACACGTCTCGTACAATTACGGATAAAATCATAAAATGCAAAAACCAAATAAAGAATATGTTTCTTGAAACTGTAAGGAGAAGAAGAAGAAGAAAGTTTTGAACCTTTTCGCTAATCGCATCTTGAACGAGAAGAGTATCGGTGGAAACACTAAAGACAATGTCACCTGTTCTTGCATCAGTGTCGAAGAATCCAACGTCTTGTTTAAGAACAGCTTCAAGATATTTCTTCCTCAATGCAGCTACTTGTCTTTCTCCAGAATACATCCAACATGCAATCTCTGTAAAAAAAAATTGTAAATTGTAAAAAAAAAGAAGTAAAATTTAAAAGAGTTTTCTTTAAGTGTAGTTAATGTGTAGAGAGATGCCGATTTGATGACGGCTTAATCGATACGGACAAAGTAAGAGTCCATGAATCACGTGGACTCGGCTTATCCTTGCTTTTTTTAGTTCAATATTAACAAAATTATAACACTTTTAAGGATATATTAAAAATACTTGATTCATAGCATATTAATAGTTTCAATTCGTGTGACATTAAAACCAGCAAGAGTTTTTTTAGTTAATTGTGAATAATTAGAAGAAAAAAGAAAAAAAAACCAGTAAATTTTTTTTGTATTAGAAACAAAATGGGTTTTATTGATTGAAGGATGGATTTATGGGTATATAAAAAGCCAGATTTTGATTCTATCATATATTCTGTTTTGTGGATTTATTGATCAAAGCATAAATAAAGAAGTTGGATCTTTTTTATATATTTTTGCTTGTTGTTGAGAAAATGCACAAACCTGCGTATGAAGAGAAGCAAACGACCAAACCCAAGTAGACGAAATAAAGAGCATACTGCAAATTTTGTTCATAACAGAGGAAAATAGATCAGATCTTGGATCTAATAATTTCATTAAAAAAAAAGGAGGGATTTTTTTTTGTTTTTACTTTGGAGACTTCATGTGTCATTTGGTGTAAATCCATCTGATTTTTACCAAATCCATTGACCATTTCACCGAATAGCAAGAAGAAGACAGGCATGGAGGAACCATGAACAATGGCACCAAGAGAACCAGTGATCATCAAAAGATAATCGAATTTATCAGCGAAAGAGAAGAGTTTGAAGAACGGTAAGCTCTGTTCTTTCTTCTTTTCCGCTTCCGCCGGCGGAACCGGCTTTGAGTCCGCCGTGGTCGTCGTCTCCGACATTCTTTCTGGATCTGAGTTAAAGAAAGGAAGAAGAAACGAGTTAGAGCGAGTCAGAGACTCAGATCATCGGTAATGGAGGATAGATCCCGAGCAAGCAGAGAAATAATGATGGTGTTTATGAAAAAAGGTCTGGAAAGAAAATGACAATTGTTATGTGAGTTTGAGAACTCTTTTAGGAGTGTCTTGTTTGGAAGTGATGAAATCAAAAATGAGAAGAGAGAGAGAGAGAGAATGAGTGTGGAGAAGGAGGGGATGTGTAATATATAGAGAGGAGAGAGAAAGGTGTGGAAGAAGACCAGTGGTCAAAGACTAATAAGAACCATTTTGAAATAAGTTAGAGAGACTCGTACGTTCGTTCGTTGAGTGAGACTGTAATTTCGCTCTAGTTTAATGTCAAAATCTAAAGTTTATTACACTAAATTAAATTAGTTCTATATATTAAGTAATGAGCAATTTTTCAATATAACACATTTTCTATTTTTTTTTAAATATATAATTATTAGTTTAAGTTTTTTATTATATCACTAATTTAATATTCAAAAAAAAAATAGTATGGATAAATTTGAAAAACGATATACAGTTATTGAATCGGAATTATCTACTCTCATTTGGGTCTTTCAATCATCATGGTAATTGAGATATACTTGTGTTATTTTTGAAAGAGATAATTTAGTTTTAAATATTTATTTGCAATAGTGCAACATGCAATCATTACATTCATACAATACATCAATGAAATATAAAATTTGACGCAGTTATGTTCAATTATCAACCATGAATCTGTAATCAAGAAGTTGATGTTTTGGGTGAATATATTATCTTCTTTTGATTGGAGCTTATTTGATATTTTTCATATTTTTTACGTTTTATTGTAATTAACGATATTTTAATTCAATAAAATGAATTTTTTGGAAAAAAAATTTATATTAACATATTTTAAAATATAATTTTAATCAAAAAAATATAATTTCTAAATTAGAAAATTTTTTTAACATAATATTTTTTTCATTTATAATTTACTTAGATTAACTTATTGTTTTCACATAATATTTTGTACTATTTTTGAAATTTAATATTATACAGTAAATCATTTAGCTATATTTTAGATTAATGACAAATAAATATGCAAAAATATCAAAATAAGAATGATAGAAATATTCCTAATTTAAAAAGAGACACGTCCATATACATAGTTTATACATTGTTAACAAAGATAATGCAAATAAAAATAAAACTATTTTACTAAGATTTATTGTATTGTGTAGTTGGTCTATTGAGAAAGATCTTAGTTCATACACTGTTAAGTTAACGATGATATTTTTGATACAATACATTAATGGAATATATTCACAGGATATGTGGATTTTGGTACAGTAATTTTATTTAAGTATGACACTAATTATTTAGTGTCATTTGTATAGTTTTCGGGTTGCTTATAAGTTTGTGTATAGATATTCTCGTTGACAATTGTTAGTATGAACTGACATTTTTTGGTGGACCATATATGTATTGACTCTAAAAAACAATTAGTAATTTCGTGTAAGTTATGTTATATATTCAATACATAATTTTAAATATTTTTTTGGTTGTGAATATGAGATAGAGATTTTTTAACATATATGCACATATTTATCTATTGTAAGTATGAAATAAAATTATGAGATTTTGTATATATTTGAGAGAATAGTGTTTTTAATATGTGAAAACATGGTCTCAACGTTTATAGTTTTTAAATTAATACCGACTAACTTCCAAACAAAAAAATTATAATAATAATAATAGTAATAATAATAATAATAATAATAATAATAATAATAATAATAATAGTAATAATAATAATAGTAATAATAATAATAATAATAATAATAATAATAATAATAATAATAATAATAATAATAATAATAATAATAATAATAATAATAATAATAATAATAAGAGTAATAATAATAATATTAACATCATAAATCGGCCATAAAAGCATCACAAAAATTAGCTCACACACTTAAAAATAAACTTCATCAACGATACTAAAAAAATAGAAGGTTTCAAGACCTTAAATTTTTCTGATTTTTTGAAAAATGATTTACTACATTCTAAGTGTTCTATAATTTACTTTCAGTCTTTTGTAGACTCAAAATGTATTTTAAAATCTTTACGTGATTTCTGATATTATATGAGTAATTTGAATAGTAGGATGACCGGTTGAAACTGATTTTTAGTATTATAGTATTGTTCGTTTGGTTGTCGCAATCGGTTACGGTTGCAGCTGCGGTCAATATTACGGCTGCGACTATGACATATGTTGTTCGTTTGTATGACATTGGTGGTTGCGGTTGTGGTTGATCGTATATTTTTAGTTGTACCACTGTTTTAATCAGAGATAAAAAAAATTATGACGCATGACGCAACGTATGATCACTGCATCTGTTGCAAGTAGCTGCGGCAAGTAAACGAACAACAATTTATTGCAGTCGCATGTTGCTTCAGCTAACAAACGAATATAACCTATATAAATAAAAATAAAAAATGGAGAAAAAAATCATGTCACTATTTATAGGTCTAATAAACAATTTTTTGTCGAGTCTTCAAAAAATAGCATATCGGCCGTCGGTAGACAATGGGAACCGCAAACCGAGAAAGGACATGAGAACCGCAGACGTGGGCATTACAATTTGATATGAAAGCTTAACACATGATATGTGGAATCATGTGAGTTCACATCGTCGGAAGTGACGATCTTGGTATGCAACATAGACATTATACTCTATAAGTGAGATGAATGTAATACTTCTGTTTATCGAAAAATAGTGGTGCATTAGAAGAGTTAAAAAATTTTAATTTGGTTATCTATGCTAATAAAATACATTTATCTTTTTGTATCTCATTGGAGAAAACTCTAGAATTAAGGATATTTGAGTTGGAGCAATTCCAAGACGAATGACCTACTATGAAATGATTTCGTTATTATGTGATTGAAAACAAAAATACAAAGAAATATAATAAACAAGTCATTCGAACCTTAGTTCAATACTTTAAGCCATTTTATATCTTTATTGTATGAGTTGTATAGAGATAATTCTTTGATTCTACAATGTTTTATAGAAGGTTTTGAACCTTTTAATATTTGTTTTCATTATTATATTTTTTATCTAATTTTTCTATCAAGTATATGTAACTACTTCAATTTCAAGTTAGTTCATAAATTTCTAATTTATGATTGTTGGATAAAGAATTCTCAATTGTTTTTTTCATATACAATTTATCTTATTGTTCAAACTTGATTAGCTATTCAAATTTATGATCATTAACTATATTCTACACCAATTTTTATTATTCCAATATTAGATAAAACATAGATGATCAAAGCATCCTTAGCCAAACAATTTTATATGATTATATTTTATGAACTTATTAAACACGTATATAGATTTATATTTAAACTTTTGAATTCAAACGTTTACAATTCATGGAGATAGTGATATCTATTGAAATTTTGTTGAAGTAGTGGCAACTAATTTGGATTATGCATCATTTAACAAGGGCAAAAGATAATTGTAAATATTATTATTTGCAGCATAATTAGTAGATAAGAAAAGTGAGGATACAATCAAAGGTTAAGAATTTATGCAGGCCGGGGCATGGCGGGGTAGGGCGGGTCAGCACGGGGCCATGCAGGTCAGTGGGTTGGGGTGAGGAGAAGTATGTTTTCACAACTAAAGATTGAATAAAAAGATTTTCTTGGATGCATACTCATAACTAACATCTTATACTCATGTTTAAGCACTGAGTTCTTTGGTTTTTTAGAAAATAAAGATTTTAATCGATAGCGGCCAATCGTAACGTTTAGATAATCCATTATACGTCAAAAAAATTTTACGCTGATTAAAACGATTGTGAGATTAAAATTTTGTGATTAGTCACAACCACAATCGTTATATATGTCGTATTCACAATCGTAATATTAACCGCAACCGTAACTACAACTGTAACCGTAATTGATAACAAGAGGGTTTGTTAAAGGGAAGCTGTTGGAAAGGTTCTAGCTAGTTGTACAACACTTTCTACAGACTCAAGAGTGATGGGTTAATTAATGAACAGATTGATGGTGACCATTTAACTGGCTGTAGAGCACTTTGTAAAGAATCTAAGTGAAGATTGAGTAGAGAAGTGGATCGAGATAAGCCACACAGATAATGGAAGGTCTGTGATAAGTCTAGAGCACTCAAACTTTCAAGGATTCTCACACAAGAAAACTGGAGGCGTCAGCTTCTTTCAAAGAAAAAAAAACTAGGTTTTTATTTCATAAAACTTAATTGATTATATGCTCACAATGGGCTTTATATACTAGTCCAGCAGCAAATGCCTTCTAGGGCTGAAAATACATTATAATAAAAAGACTAAAGAGAAAATAACAACAAGACATTATGACTTAATGACAAATAAAAGACTCTTAAACTTAACACTCACATTCTTGCAAAAACAAGCAAATAAACTTGTTAATTGAAATATATGAATTTTAAATACGCACTTGGTCACTTGTAACTCCTTATAATGTCTTTTTAAGTTTATTTAGCAATGATGAATAAGGTTGTATCTCTGAAGCCTTGTAAAACTGGAAGGAGTGACATTGTTGTAGTCTTTAGTTGTTCATAGTGTCTTTTTTATAATTTTTTAGTAAGTTCAGCTTCATATAATCTTCCATTTTCTATGATTGTATGAGACTCTCCATAGTCTTGTTGAACATTTTTATTAAGGTTTCTTGTGCCTAATCTTGTTGTTGGAACTTGTTTCATATTAGGTATATTAATGGGATCTTCCTCAGCTTCTAGTGAGATCGTATGATGTCCGTCTCATCTCCTCCCTCTTGAATAGGTTATGTCCTTAACATCTGCATGAAAAGGAGCAAGATCACTAATATTAAAAATAGGAGATATGATCATCTCACCTAGCAGCTCAAGTTTATAGGTATTGTTGTTGATATTCTCTAAAACACGAAAAGGAGCATCTACTCTTGGGGAAAGCTTGGATTTTCTTTGGTTGAGGATTCTTTCATGTCTCATGTGCAACAAGACTCAATCTCCAGATTCAAATGATATGTCTTTTTGTTGTTTATCTACATTTCTTTTGTACTGCTCGGTTCTCTTTTCGAGGTTGTCCTTGACTTTTTGATGAATCTTCTTAACATAATCTGCACTGGTTTCTCCTTCACTAGACATAACATCTTGAGGTAAAGGTATAAGATCCAGTGGGATAGTAAGAGTAAATCCATAAACCACTTCAAAAAGAGAAAGTTTAGTTCCTGAATGTTTAGCATGGTTATAAGGTAAGTAAGGTAAGTAAGACAACCAGTTTCTTACATTCTTACCAGCCGTGGCTCTCAACAATGTTGAAAGAGTTTGGTTTACTACCTTTTTTTGACCATCGATTTGAGGGTGACAAGTAGTTGAGAAGAGCAACTTAGTTCCCAATTTTTTCCATAAGATCTTCGAGAAATGGGTTAGAAATTTGGTGTCACGATCTGAAACGATTGTTCTGGGAACTCCATGTAGGTGCACTATTTCTTTAAAAAAAGATCAGCTATTTGCTTAGCATCATTAGTCTTGTTACATGGTATAAAATGAGCCATTTTTGAAAACTTGTCTACAACTACAAAGATAGAATTCTTGTGGTTTATCTTCGGCAATCCTAAGAAAAAGTCCATAGAGATATCTACCCAAGGTAGGTTAGGAATGGAAAAAGGCATATAAAAACCATAGAGGTGTGTCCTGGGTTTTTTTTTCAAGCAAGTGATGCACTTAGCACAGAATCTTTCAACATCTAGTTTTAGATGTGGCCAATAGAAATATTCCATAAGTACACTCCATGTCTTATCTCGGCCAAAATGTCCCATGAGTGCTCCAATCAATAGTTCTCTCATTGATCCTTGAGGAATACAAAGATATTTTTCCTTAAACAAAAATCCATCATGTTGATAAAACATACCAGATGCAGCCTTGTTGATCTCCTTACACATTTCTTGAAAATCTGGATCAGTCTCATACATTGCCTTGAAGTGTCCAAATCCCATAATCTTAGCTTCCATTGTGTTGATGAGAGTATGTCTCTTTGATAAAGCATCAGCCACAATGTTATCTTTACCTTTCTTATATTTGATGACATAGGGAAAAGTCTCCGCAAACTCAAGCCACTTTGCATTCCTCTTCTTAAGCTTAGTTTGTCCTCTTAAGTGCTTGAATGTCTCATGATTTTTATGAATAACAAACTCTTTTGACAGTAGGTAATATTGCCAAGTTTCAAGAGACCTTACCAAAGCATAGAGTTCTTTATCATATGTGGGATAATTAAGTGAAGTTCCACTAGATTTCTCACTGAAGCAAGCCACTGGTTTTCCTCCTTGCATTAGGGCAGCTCCTATACTTGTTCCAGAAGCATCACATTCAATTTCAAAGGTTTTATCAAAGTTAGGAAGTACCAAAACACCCGCATGTGTGAGGTTATCTTTCAAGTTGTTGAATGCCTTCTCTTGTACTGCTCTCTATTTGAATTCCACATTCTTATTAATTACTGAAGTGAGGGGTGCACCAACAGTACTAAAATCCTTGACAAATCTTCTATAAAAACTAGCCAATCCATAAAAACTCAGCAAATGTTCGATTGTTGTTGAGGTTGGCCAATCTTGAATTGCTTTGAACTTTTTTTCATCAATCTTTAAGCCCTAAGAACTTACACAAAAAACTAGAAATACAACGAAAGTATATTTCTTAAGGTTAGCATAAAGATTTTCAGCTTTAAGCGTTTCAAATATTTGCTCAAGATGTCGTAAGTGATCTTCAAGACTACAACTATATATAAGAATGTCATCAAAATAAACCACTACGAACTTACATATAAATGCTCTTAGGAAGTGGTTCATGAGTCTCTAAATGTACTTGGAGCGTTTGTGAGTCCAAATGGCATTACTAGCCATTCATACAATCCTTGTTTGGTTTTAAACGGTGTCTTCCATTCATCACATTTTTTCATTCTCACCTGATGATATCCACTTCTAGCATGTCATCAAGTCTTGGAATTGGATGTTGGTATTTGATAATGATATCGTTGATTGATCTACAATCAAGGCACAATCTCCAAGTCCATCTTTCTTAGGCACTAGAAGAACATGAACAACACACGGGCTTATTCTTTCTCGGATATAGCCCTTAGACATTAAGTCTTGTACTTATCTTTTCAGCTCCTTTGCTTCTTCTGGATTCACTCTATAGGTAGCTCGGTTTGACAAAGGTGCTCCAAGAAAAAGATCGATTTGATGCTCGATTCCTCTTATAGGTGGCAATCCTGGTGATATCTCTTGTGAAAAAACATCCATGAATTTGTCAAGAAGCTCTAGAACAACAAGGAGTTCCTTCTTTTCTTATCCTGAAAACAACACTTCTTTAAAGATCATTAGTAGCACATGTTCTTTAGAATCAAGAGATTTCAAAACAGTGGCATGTGTTACATAAAGGTTAGTTTTATTTAGCTTTTCTCCTTTAGACATAGTTCGTTGTATCTCATGCACTTCATGCGGAGTTAAAAGTGTTAAGCTATGTTTCTTGTTATTATGCATGAACGTATAGTGATTGGTGTATCCACTGTGTAATGTTTTTTTGTCAAATTGCCATGGATGATCTAGAAGTAGATGTCCAGCTTGCATAGGCACCACATCACACACAACTTGATCTACATACTTGCATATGTTAAATGGTATGATGATTTGTTTTGCGATTTTTAGCTTAGTTTTATCGTTCAGCCATTTGAGTTGTATGTTCGAGGATGCTTTGTCTTTGGTAACCCTAGCTTATCAACCAAATACTTGTTGGCTATGTTAGTACAAGAACTACCATTTATGATCAAACTACATACCTTAGAGTATATTGTACACCGAGAATAGAAAATATTTTTTATTTGTATAATTTCTAGTTCAAAAAGAGCACTGAGGGATCTCTTTGTAATTAGAAGCTCTCCGGTATCAGGACAATCCACAACTTGTTCTCTGAGTTTTCTGGTTCATACTCCTCTTCATCTTGAGATTCATATTCACCATTTGATTTAAGGATCATAACTATCTGGTTTGGGCATTCTCTTGCATAGTGGCCTTTTCCCTAACATTTAAAACAGGTTATGTCATGAGATCTTTAAGTTGGAGTTTTATCTATGGTTTGGTTTGTTGTTTTTTACGTTTTGGCTATGGATTTTTTGAATCTGAATTCAATGTCGATGGCCTTTCCTTTGTCCAGACCTTTTTGAGGTTGTTGATTCCAGGTAAACTTGCTATAATTTGCTGAGATAGTCTTCCTTTTTATGTGTTGCTTAGTGTGAACCGCAAGATGCAACAACTTGTCAAGATCATGATAAGTTTGTCTCTAATTTTCTAGCAATTCGATCTTGCAAACCATTTAGGAATTGAGCCATAAATTTCTTCTGAATCTTTGGTCTACAACCAGTTTTTAAGCATTTCAAACTCATCAAAGTATTCTTCAACAGACTTAGAACCTTGAGTTAGTTTTCTAAATTTCTTCTTCAATTCTCTGTAGTAGTATGCAGGGACATATCTCCTCCTTAGTTGGAACCTCCTTAGTAGTGATATGACCATGTTTATGTGTTCTTCTTTCAGACACATCTATGTCCCACCACGTTAGAGCACTTTTAGTGAGTTGAGCTGTGCTAGAGACATTTTTCTTTGATCTGAATAGTTATAATACTCAAATATGTATTCCATACGCCTTTCCCAATCAAGGTAGGCATCTGGATTAACATTTCCAACAAAGGTTGGTGCCATGAGCTTTACGTCTCTGTTTCCATGTCAAGATTCTTCTATTATATCTCTATCACGTTGATATTGTCTTCTTGATCTATGATTATGATCAGGTTCTGGTGAAAAATCATCTTCTAAGTCAGCTATTTCATCTTCTCCATGATTCACACGTTGGGCATTCACATTTCTAATAAGATTTCTGCGAATTGATGGTGACTATTCTATTCTTGTCATGCGATTTCCTAGGTTATGAAGTTGAATCTGAATAGCAGCAAGCATTTGATCAACATTCACATCTATTGGTTCTCCCATAGTCACACAATCTATCTCACACTAAACAAACAGATCAAATGCAAAAGAAGTCGAATACACACAATAAAAAATAATTTAAAATCGACAAATCTAGTTGCAGTAGCAAAAAAAGTGGAATAGACACAATCAAAACAACTAAAAATCAAAAAATCTAGTTGCAGCAGCAAAGGAAGTCAAATAGAAAAAATCAAAAACAACTAAAAATTGACATATGTAGTTGCACCAGCAAGGAAGTCGAATAGACACATTCAAAACAACTGAAAATCGACATATCTATTTGCAGCAACACAAGCTATCAACAACTAATGACGTTGTTGGCTTTAAACACACAAAAACAAGAGATTGAGGTTTGATTTTTATAGGTTTTATGAAGAGATGCAGTTTGACAACAAGTTAACAAGAAAATGACAGAGTAAAAACGAAGACGGAGGTAGATAAACCTGAATAGGAGCGATTAAGCTTTGATACCAGATGATGCATGAACAAGAGGGCTTGTTCGAGAAAGGAGAACTGCTGGAGAGGCTCTAGCTGGATATACAACACTTTTTAGAGACTCGAGAGTGATGGGTTGATGATCAGATTGATGGTGATCCTTCAGAATGGTGATTTCATAAAATTTAAGTGATTACATGGTGAGAATGGATTTTATATACTAGTCCAGCAGTACATACCTTGTAGGGCTGAAAATACATTATAGTAGAAGGACTAACGAGAAAATAATAACAAGACATTAAAAGCTAATGACAAATAAAAAACTTTTAAACTTAACCGTCACATTCCTACAAAAACAAGTAAATAAACTTGTTAATTGAAACATAAGAATTTTAAATACGAATCTTGGTCTCTTATAGGTACTTATAATACTTTCTTAAGTTTTTTTAGCAATGGTGATGTCCTTATCAATAATATTAATCGCAACCATAATCGAAGTTGTTGGCAACAACCAAACAAACATAATTGTATACTATTATCTAAATTACATTTTTTAAGAATTTTTAAATATCTATTATAAAAAACTAAAGAGGTGCTAGAGGGCATAGTAGTAATTACAAATTTACAACAGACTAAAAGTGAGTTAGATTCAGTTATGAATGTAAGAGCAGACCATGTGAAGTGGTTGTCTTTTTGTGTTGCTTTGGTGTAGACCAATGCCACTTCACGGCTTCAACGATGTTTAATTTTATCCCATTACAATTATATATACATGAAAATCTAGAGATATACATGAAATGATGCAACCAAAGTCGAAATTAAAAAAAAATATTTGCATATAAATATAGATATAATTGTCTTGTAATAATAGTGTACGACGATGTGAACTAATAATCGTCCGAAGTGTGGTATTAATCGTAGAATTTTTATTATGTATTTAATAAGGTGTTGCACATTAAAGAATATTGTTGAAATTTTTTTTCCAGTATCAGTCTATATATATAATTTTTTTAATAAAAATAACATATAACTTTTCAATGATATACGAAACTTTAATTGATCTAGATAGTATTAAAATGTTTGAGATTTGAATATAATAACTAATATCATGGAAATTTTTAGCATTTTTAAACCATTAAAAAAATTCATTTGGCATTAGTTTAGGTAATAAATATTAATCTCTTCTTGATTTTATTTAATTGTAATGTAACGAAAGAGTCGAATAATTCAATTAGTCTTATTATATTATTAATGTTAGTAGCTCACAATCGCTTTATTTTGAATATATTTTTTTTATTAAAGATAGATGTTTGAATATAAAGATCTATATGAAAGTCACATATAAATAAATATATATATATATATATATATATATATATATATATATATATAGTGAATAATAATTGTCCACACATGTGCTACAATCTTGTACAATTTCAATTATTGGATGATAAGGGTATATATAAATATATGTTTATATATGTAAATGGTATGTACATAATTGTTATAAAATGATGGTAGCATGCAATGTGATCATTGTAACTAAATATGCTATATGTTAGTGGTTGGTGTGGATTCACAATCTTGTTTTTTCTTGTCTTGATAAAATATACTGTTTGATTTTTTTATAGACGTTTATATATATATATATATGTGACATATGATTGTAAAAAAAACATAAACGTAGGCGAAAATGTTTAAGGTGAAAATGAAATATGTGTATATATGTAAGAACATCCTTACTATAATAATATTAAAAAATAAATAAATCTTTTATTTTAGGATATTTCAGTGATTGTAATTACTTTTTGTCAATCTTTTTGTTGTAGTTTACTGATTTTAATGACTAAAGACTAAATTGTCATTTAAAGAAATATAAGGTATATTTTAAATTCATAAAACATTTTGTGTAGATTTTAAATTCTAATAAAATTTAGAATATACTAAGCTATCCGTTTTTACTTTTATAAATTTGTTTTATGTAGAGATCTCTACGGAAAATGTTTTAACTAATTTTGTGTTTTTTTTAAATATTGTGAAATTTAAAAATAATCCCTAAATTCTTTTGTACTGTAATACAGACTTTTGTTTATGGTAATACTTTAAATATGAATTTTTTTCATATACGTCACAACACCAATTTAATATTCCAACATTTTATACGAAGAAAAATATAGTCAAACTTTACACATTTAAAATTACAATAGAGGTAGTCCAATCACTATATCATTTAACTTTATCAATATGATTATGAGTTGATCAACATATTTTTGGCGTAAATGTGTTGGTAATTTTTGACATGTAAACATGAGTGTATTTAGTAAATTTTAGACCGGTCAATATAATTTTTTTTCATCATTATCAGTCACTTTTTCCTTTTTTAAAATCAAGAGGCGGTCTTTGCTATAGTTTGTTTATGCAAAGTATAGCTGCTAAATTTTTTACGTAAGTGAATGTAATTTTTGAAATAAAAATTCGACGTTGAGAAGAAAACGATAAAATTGCAAAGCAAATTCAGGTATGTAATCTCTTTTCGGTTTGTAGTGCTCGTTTTTTGTGGTTTTTTGGTATATTCTGTTGTTGAGCTTCTGTGTAATAATGAGATTGCAATGCGATGTTGTGTGTATGTGTTAGTGTACCTTACAAACTGCGTGAGAATGAGATAGGTAGAAGAATACCGCGGTGATATAGATGTGCAGAAAGTTCAATTGTTAAAACATCTAAAACATGTCAAAACCTGGGTAGACTCTTTTATTGTTGCCCTCATGGTTAAAGAGAGATAAAGTATTCGATTATGTTGCTATGTTGTGAATTACTTAGAAAAGATGTGTTATTAGTTGGTATCTTCTATGTAAGATTACAATAATTTGTTCAAATGGACCGACATTACAATGGTTGAAGAGATGGAAGAGATATAAAGTATGATTGATAAGTTATACCATGATGTTCGAGGCTTAGAGAAATATGCAAATGATATCGGATTTGTGATGAAGGATGTCGGATCTCTTACAGAAAATCTAGGTTGTGAGACTCGATCTTGTGAGGTTGTGTCAAGTAGATCTGTAAAAAGCTGTGAAAAAGAGGTTAGTAAGTTCAAAGTGGTGGTCAGGCATGTAAAAAAGAGATCGAACAGCTAAAAGACATGGTAAATTATTAAAAACTATGGTTATGTGTAGTTTGGTGATGATATTGTTCTTAGTTTCATCATAACATGAGAGTGTGTGATTATGGTAGGTTGTTGAGTTGATTATGTAATGCGAATATTAACATTTTATTGACTGATGTTTAAGACGAATGTTTATGAGTTTATGAATAATGTCTAAAAGGAATATAAACAATTAAACCTTTATTTTAAACCCAAAACATAGAAGGTGTTTATACAAAACATAAACAAATATGCTAATACATATAATTGAGGCATTACAAAGCCAAAACAAAATGAAAACAAGTTTTTTCATACAAAAATATCAAGAACAAACACATCCGAGATAGGTTAAACATGACTTTGTTAGACACCAAAAAATTGCACCATCATTTCTCACACAACCAAATTTTACAAACTATATCACTCAATAACAAATAACATAAAATAATTGATTTTGGCTTTAATCATTACGATGAGTTTGTTTACTCATTTATATGTAGGTGTCATTTTAATTATTAGCCTTAGTTTTATTTATTTGTTGAAAATCAATTTTTTTTGAAAATTACTTTATCAATAATCTTTTTAGATATATCATCTTTTTCAAGTGATATGTTAATAACTAAACTTATTTCTTATTAAATTATAAAATTATTTAATCTTTATATAAATATAAAATTATCTAATCCTCATATAAATATATATATAGAAATCGAAGATGGTATTAAAGTTTCTAATGATTGGAATTTAAATCCATTAATAATTTATTAAGTCATCAAACAATAGGATACTATAAATATATATTATTAATTATTTTTATATATGAATGAATAAACATATGATCATATTTTATATATCTAGAATATATTGGGATATAATATTAACACATAACACATCTTTTCCAACTAGTAAGCAATTTTAATGAAAAGTACAATAAACAAAACTATAAAAATATTCCACATCAAAATTTAGTTCAACACATGAAAATGGGTAAAATAATAATTTTTGGTTCTAGAAAATATTAAAATATGTGTAAAGCGTAAGGTTTCTCAATGTTAAATATTCACAATTAAGATATTATTTAGACTCGAATTAAACTTTCGATTTTAATTTTTTACATATATTTGCAAAAAAAAATTGTTTAAAATGGGATAAAATTTTTTTCTAGGGCTCGAATTAAAATTACGAATATCAAATATTGGAAGTTATAACAATGATGAATCGTGGAGTTGACTTTAACTTAATGTTGATGAATCTGCTGTTGAAATAGTTTTGACATAACTTCTAATTTTTTTGTATTAAAAAGTTAGTAAACGATTTGATATCAGTAAGACATATATTATTGACAATTACAAAATTTATACAAAATTATGATATATACAGAGAACAAAAATAGTGAAAAGAGAAGAAGACAATATAGAGAAAGACATGACTATCATAGTGGATTATGACTATATACAAAAAGGAAAAATATTATTTTTGATTCAAAACAGTTGGGAAAAAAATAAATAAGTTGTGAAAGATATTAGACGAACGATTATAAATGATAAATTTAATCTTTTGCTTATTTATCCATATTATTAATTTGATTATGATTTAGAAACATAAAACTAGCATGTTCTAGTTTTTGTAAGATTATTATAAATATTAAAATCGTTTAGTATACATAATTGATTCGACTATGTTAAAACTTCAAAAATGTTGATATCTAACTTCTATTTTCTATTGTAATGGTGTATTGATTGCAAATCTTCATATTTAAGTTAAAAAAATTTTATTTTATGATTTTCACTACAAATCAAACTAATGTTTATATAACTAATTAGTTTAATAAAAAACATTATCATATTGGAGTTGTACATCTTCTAATTTTTTAATTAAAATGTTATTTATCTATGTTATTAGATGATTAAATATAACCATGTTATTATTTTCATACATTACAAAATAAAGTTTATTTATCATTCTATTTTATGATTACACCAAACATTAACGAATGTTATAGCAATCGTTTGTTTGATTACACCAAATTAGTCATTAATTTGATACTTTGAAAAATTGTCGCTGTTCAACAATTAAATTACAATTTTTTGTGGGATTGTTGTAACTATAATGCGTGGTCACAAAATAGCCACAAAAGTGTTTTTCTTGTGCCACGAAATTATAATGTGCATTGTCATTTTATTGATCATAGTTTTAATCATTCTGATTGGTTCACACATTCAATTCGATCATTTCAGCTTTTAAAAAATAGAAAGATGCATATATATACTTATCATCGTAAGTTATGACTATACAAAAGAGAAAAAATATTATACTGAGAAAAAGAAAATATAGAAAAACACACATACTTATCATCGTAGGTTAATACTATACCAAAAAGGAAAAAATATTTTTGTGATTTGAAATAGTTGGCGAAAAGATAATTTATGAAGTCATCAAACAGTGAGATGCTTTCATATAGAATTCATATATAAATAAATACTTGATTCCATTTTATATATGAGGACAATATACAAATATTGGACATAATTATGTTGGACATCAGTGTTAACTACTTTTCCTTAATTAGTCGAAAACTTTAATAGAGAAAAAATAAGCAAAATTATAACTCGTATTCTCTAATCATTGTACAACCGTACTAAAGAGAGCAATGAGCAAAGCTATATAAAAATTTTAAATCAAAATTTAGTTCAACACTTGAAAATGTTTACAAAGAAAAAGAGGTAAAAACATTATCTTTGTCACTATAAAATATTAAAGATACTTTAAACAGTATTTAATAATTAAAAAATAGTAATGTATTATTCAAATTAAATTTTATAGTTTAACTTGTTACATATTTTTGTAAAATAGTTGTTTAAAATATGATACAAATTTTGTTCATATAGTTGAATCAACACTAAAAACAAAAAAAAAATTATTTTACAAAAATGATGAATTGTAAAGTTGAATTTAT
The DNA here is from genome assembly GCA_018901935.1 of Pugionium cornutum. Taxonomy (NCBI): domain Eukaryota; kingdom Viridiplantae; phylum Streptophyta; class Magnoliopsida; order Brassicales; family Brassicaceae; genus Pugionium; species Pugionium cornutum. The sequence goes on from CM032162.1 coordinate 9,732,132, forward strand.
CAAAATTAAAGGTTATGAATTACGTTTGAAATATTTTTTACATAATTTCTAATTTTTTGGTGTTAAGATGTTAGTAGACGGTTGATATGAATATGAATTATAATATTGATAATTACTAAATTTACACAAAATTATAATATATAAATCTTACGGGACACAAAAACAATGGAAATAGAATAAAATAATATAGAGAAATGCAAGATTATCATGGTGGGTTTTGACTACAGACAAGAGAAAAAAATATTTTTTTTGTTTCAAAATAGTTGAAAAAAATAAATGTGTGTTGAAGGGTGTTGGACAAACAATCATAGATGATACATCTAATTTATTGTTTATTTATCATTGTTATTAATTTGATCATGATTTAGAAAAACAAAACTAGTACGTTGTGTTGATAGCTTAACTTCTATTCTTTTTTTTGGTCACTGGACCACAACGGACCGGCCCAATATCCGAATATTTTCATACGAAGATTTAACACTTTCATACGAGGAAAAATAGAGTCGAACTCACATATCTGGGATGGATGTAGTGGTGGTACAACCAATACACCACTTACTCCTCCCAACTTCTATTCTCTTTTTTTATTGTAACATTATTTTTGGCACTAGACAATATTAAAGATGCTCTAAACGATATTTTATAACTAAAAATGCTAAGATATAATTCGAATTAAATTTTATATTTTCATTTGCTACATATTTTTGCAAAATATTTCTTTTAAGTAGGATACAAAATTTTGTTTATAGGGTCGAAATCAATAATAAAAATAAGAATAAGTGATAGTTTACAACAATAATGAATTGTGGAGTTGACTTTATCAAAACTAAGGTTAATGAGTCACTTATTGAAATAGTTTTGATCTAACTTCTAGATTGTTTTTGCATTAAAAAGTTAGTAAATGATTTAAAGTCAATAAAAACGTATATAATTTTGAGAAATACTAAATTTACACAAAAATTAGAATATTTACAATATATGAATCATAAAAATATTGAAAAGAGAAAAAGTCACTAGAGAGAGAGACACATACTTATCATTATGAGTTATGAGTAAACAAAAAAAAACAAAAATATTATTTGCAATTCAAAATAGTTGACGAAAATATGAATGAAGTTTGAATTTTTTTTGGCGAATCATGATTAATGATAAATCTAATTTTGTGTTTATATACTCTTGTTATAATTTATCATATTATTAAACATCAAAAATAACAAGCTTTTAGTTTTTCGGAATGCATATAGTTATCATGGAAATTTTTTTTCTAAATATATCATTGCATGGATAGTAATAAAACTTTAAAGTGTTGATATTTTAACTCGTTTTCTATTTTTGATATTGTGTTGATTGTAAATGTTCAACTTTTAGTTGCACAAATCATATATTATGAACTTCATCACGAACCAAATAAATATTTCTCGTATGCAACTCTTCCTATTTGGTTTAATGGAAAAATGTATCATCATCTTGAAGTTATATTTTTTAATTATACAACTTTTCCTAATTCTACTTTTTAATTAAGATGTTAGTAGATTTTCAATAATCTTTTTAAATTATATCATGTAATTAATTATGATTAATCATAAATTATATTATTACTATTACTTACCCAAAATACAAGAAAAAAGTTTATTTTCATCTCTATTTTGTGACTATAGGTGTAGTCGTAAACATTATCGATTGTTATTGTTTACAATTACTTAACACATGCACATTATCGATTTGAAACTTTTAGTTATGTCAGTTTTTTTAAGTGTCATATAAAAAGTTTTTTCTAAAACCATTTCCCATTAAATTAAGATATCATTACAATCTAATCATCATCTATATTATTTTATTTTTGAAAATTTTGAGAATGTAAAAAAATATCCAAAAGTTGGAGGTTAACTCAACTCATATTTTGTGAGTCATTAATAAATGACACGATATATATATATATATATTATTTTTATAAATAGTTAATATATGAACTACCAAACAGATGAATTTGTTTATATATCTCAATAATTAACAAATATGGAACAGAGTTATGTTGTGTTAATAGCATTAACTCGTTTTCTCTAACCAGTTTATAAATTTATTCAAGAGAGTAATGAGCAAAACTATAAAGAATTTTTTAAATAGATAAAATATTTGTTTTTAAAGTTGGTCTTTCGCAACAATAATTAATTGTGGAGTTAAATTTATCAAACCTAAAATTGCTGACTTGCCCGTTAAAATAACATTGACTTAACTTTTCTAATTTTGGTGTTGAAAAGTTAGTAAATGATTTAATGTTAATAATACATGTACAATATTGAAAAACTTTTTATTTACAAAAATGTTAAGATATACACACCGTATGGGGAACAAAAACATACTTATCATCATAGGTTATAACTATACAAAAAAAGAAAAAATATTTTTTGTGTTTCAAAATAGTTGGCGAAAAGATAAATGAAGTTTGAAAAGTTTTGGTTGAATTATCATAGATGATTTTTTGTACCTATCTTATTGTGTTATTAATTTCATACATTAAAAAAATAAAAAAATAATATGTTTTAGTTTTTTGTGATATATATATATACTTATTATCTTTAATTTATTTTTATACATATCATTGCGTGTGCAATACTAAACTTGTCTTCTCTTTTTTATGTTGTATTGATTGTAAGTTTTTAAGTTTTAGTTACAGAAATTTTATTTTATAAACATCACAACGAACTATATTAATATTTCTATTATGGAACTCTGTGTAATTAGTTTAATGGAAAATGCATAATAATTTTGGAGTTGTACATGTTGGTTTAATAATCAATTTTAATTTTAATCATATTGATCATTTCATTCATTTAGTTATTTCGGTTATGTTTTTGACTCTTAAACATAATTTCATTTATTTGTTGTAAATCAAATTTTTATTTGACATTGGATTGTTATATTTGAATTATCATCATGTAATATCAACTTTTTCAAATATCATGTAAGTTACTTTTTCAAACTTAATTCTTTTTAAATTAAGATATTTGTTCGTTGAAAGTATAATATTTCCTAATTGCAATTTATATCTAATTTTTTAGAAATTTTGAAATGATACAAAACTGTCTGAAGATTGGAGTTTAACTCCAATAATAATTTATGAAATCATCAAACAATGAAATAATTTCATATAAAATTCATATATAAATAAATAAGCAAATATTCTAGTTTATATATTAGGAAAATATATAAATATTGGATTGAATTATGTTGGATAACAGTATTAATTAATTTTCTCTAAGCAATCGAAAATCTTAATAGAGAAGAAAATAAGCAAAAATATAAATAATTTTCACATCAAGATTTAGTTCAACACTATAAAATTGGTACAAAGAAAATAACAAATTTGATGTGAGACAAACTAATAGATGTTTGAAACATAATGTTAAATCTTCATGGAAAATAAAGTGTTATTCAAATTAAATTTTACTTTGTAATTTGTTTCATATTTTTGCAAAATTTTGTTTAAAATGCAACAAACAAGTTTTTTTTATAAGAGTCGAAGAAACACTAAAATATCAAAAATTTTAAATTACAACAATGATTAATTGTGGAGTTGAACTTATCACAACTAACGTTGATGGCGTATTAAAAAAATTTTGACATCACTTGTAACTTTTTGGCATTAAAATTTTAGCAAACGGTTTGATATCAATAAGACATATAATATTGACAAATACTAAATTTCCAAAAAAAGAAAAAGAAATTTATACCCTACAAGGCACAAAAAATGTGAAACAAAAAAAACAATATAAAGAGAGACATGTTTATCATGGCAGATAAACACTATTCTTTTTTATCTAAAATAATTGAAAAAAAGATAAATATATGACAAGTGTTAGACGAACGTTCATACATGATAATTCTAATTTTCTTGCTTATTTATCCCTCATATTAATTTGATCATGATTTAGAAACATAAAAACTAGTATGTTGTAGTTTTAGTGGGATGCATATAATTATTGATCATAACTTTTTAGGATATATCATTGTTTTGACAATGTCAAAAATTTAAAATATTGATATTTTAACTTTCTTTCTCTTTTTTGATAGTGTGTTGTAAGTATTCAGATTATGTTGTATAATCAATAATTTATGATTTTTATAGGATCCAAATTTAAATTTATGTTATACAAATCTGTCTAATTAGTTTAATAGAAAAATCATGAGTCATATTTGTATAAACATTACAAACTATTATAATACTCGTTTGCGACTATTTGATGACTAGAAATAATGAATAACAACTTAGTCAATAATTTGAGACTTTGCAAAATTATCGATGTTTACTCGTTAAATTGAAACTATTTTGTTATGTCGATATAATTACAATTTATAATTTCATGGTAGTCGCAAAAGTGTTAATTATATACGACCAACTTATAATATACATTGTCACTTTATTTTTTTTCTAAAATTACTTTTCATATAACATGGTAAATCGATTAAAAAAAATTATAGAAAAATAACCGACGTGCTGAACCAAACCAAATCTATAACTACTCTGACTTTAGTCATGTTGCTTGGTTCATTTGTTTTGCTCGATTGGTTCAGTTATAATTTAGAATAAATTGGTATAGAAAAATTATTATAAATAAATAACAAATAAACGTTCTACCAAATTGATCCGAATCGATAATCAAATTTCAGTTTCTTATTTTAGTACTAATTTAATTTATTTGTTGATTTTTTTTAAAATTGTATTGTCACATATGACTTACCGATATGTCATAATAATTTTATTAATATCATATTTTTCAGGTTTTATGTAAACATTTCTAAACTTAGTTTTCATTGAATTAATATATTTACTATCCAAACTATATGATTCTGTAATTCCTATACATGTGTAATTTTTTTTTTTAAGAATTGTGGGATAGTCAAAAATTGTACAAAGATTAATAGTTTGTGAAATCATCAAAAAATAAGATAATATAAATATATATTATTATTTTCTTATATAGTTTATATATGAAACACTAAACACATGAGTTCAAAATTTAGTTTAACTTTTGAAAATGGGTACAAAAAGGGGAAATATCATCATCATTGGCACAAGAAAATATTAAATATGTTTTGAATAGTAGAATTGGTTACATATTTTTGGAAAATATTAAATGTTATATTTTAATTTATTACATATTTTTGGAAAATATTTGTTTAAATAGGATAATTTTTTTTTGGATTGGAAGAAATACTAAGAATAACGAAAATGAAATGTTGATAAGTCGGATGTTGAAATAGTTTTGATTTTGGCGTTTATATACTAAAAGTTAGTAAATAATTTGATGTTAATACGACGTCTATAATATTGGCAAATGCTAAATTTACACAAGAATCAGGATATGTACACCGTATTGGACATAAAATAGTAGAAAAACAAAAAATACAATATATATATATATATAGAGATATATACTTATAATCGTGGGTTATGTCTACACAAAAAAGAGAAAATATAATGAGTAAGTTTAAAATATTTTAGATGAATCATTATAGATGATAAATCTAATTTTATAATTATATATTTTTGTTATTAATTTGATCATAATATCAAAACACAAAACTAACACATATTACGTTTTTAATATGCATATAGTTATCATATGAAACTTATTTTTCTGTATATCAGTGGATGCACATTATTAAACTTTAAATTATTGATATCTTAACTAGTATTCTATTTTCTGATATTGTATTGATTGCAAGTCAAACACAAAACTTATAATTTCACAATGGCTTAAACTAACATTTATTTATGCAGCTATATCTAATTAGTTTAAGAGAAACGTTCATCATCATCTTCGAATTGTATAGCTTCGAATTGTACATCTTCTATTCTCTTAATTTAATAATCAATTTTAATTTTAATAATATCAATCGGTTCATTCATTCGGTTATATCGTTTCTATTTTTAATCATAACATTAATTTAATTTATTTATTGTAAAACAAATTTTTGTATGATATTACCTTGTCATATTTGATTTATCACCATATTATAATATTTTTAGTCATGTGAGCTTTTTCAAATATCGTTTAAATATTTGTTCTCAACTCATTTCTTATTAAATTAAGACATTTGTTCATTGCAAGTATAAGATTCTCTAATACTCATCTATATCTAATTTTTTAAACAATTTAAAATGATAATAAAAATTATCCAAATATTATAGTTTAACTCTACTAATAGTTTATAAAATCATCAAATAATGGGGCAATATAAATATATATTATTAATTTATTTCATATATAGTTATATATAAGTAAAAAACACATGATTTCATTTTATATGTCTGGAAATTTACAAATATTGGAAAAAAAATCATGTCGTATAGTTTTAACTAATGTTTTCTAAAGAGTCCACAATTTTAATCAAAAAGACAATAAGCAAACTATAAAGAATTTACACATCAAGATCTAGTTCAACATTTGATTATTGATAAAAAAAAATAATCAAATTTGGTGATAGACAATATTAAAATATTTCTGAACCCTAGGGTTAGTCAAGGTTAAATCTTCAAGGGAAAAAAATATTATTTGAATTAAATTGAGTAATACCCTAAAATAGCACCATTTTAAGTTTATCTTCCAAATTTAGCACAATAAAACTAAAATTCCCAAAATAGCATAAATTATTATGTAAAAATAATTATTTACCTTAAATAAAATATATATAAAATTAAAACATAATGTTTGGGTTCACTTTTTCCAATTTAGGGTTTAAATTTTTTTCATTAGGAATAAGTTTTCAATTATTTTAGTATTAAATTTGTGCTATTTTTAGAAATTTAAATGACTAGTGCTATATTTGGAACAAAAACTTGAAATTGTGCTATTTTAGTCAATTGCCCAATTAAATTTTACATTGTAATTTGTTATATATTTTTGAAAAATATGTATTTGATTTTACTTTAAAATTTTAGCTTCAATTTTGGAACCGTCTAGAAAGTTAGTTTAATTTAAACATAATAGAGCTTAATACAAATAATTTTTTAAAATTTAATATAGTCATGAAGACTTATATTAATCAGTTAAATTAAGAAATTGTTGTATCCATCGTTTAGATCTCCATTTCAATATATTGAAGTACCTTCAAAATTATACAAATAAATTATTGAATTACTTTAGAAAAACTTCTTGCATAACTTCTTGATTTTGTATTTTTAAAATAATGGTAAATACAATTATTATAATCTATGTTTTGTGCGACATATATTTATTGGAACAAAACAATATTGGAATATAAACTATTTCATCATTGGTAAAGAAAATCTATTCAAAGAAAATTTATTTACCTTCACACAAACACAAATGTTCAAATCATTTCTTGATTGGTTAAGTGTATACAAATTATCAATATCATTCATGAACTAAAAAAATCTTATTTTCCGATGTACATTACAGTTGATTTTAAAAAAAACATTGTACGATAAACGATCCAAATTTTAATCATTTTTATCGGTTTATTCATTCAATTCGTTTTGTTTGGTTTTTAATTTCATTGTAATTTCATTTAATTGCTGAAATTCAATTTTTTACAAACTAAAAGTCAATATAACTCGATTAATGTATATATATAAACTCTATCTATACAACTCAACCAAATCGATGCACTAATTCAGTACGATTCGTTTTGTTTTTAATTTCACTGCTAATTTAATATATTTATTGTTATTTAATTTTTTTAAAATTATAATCAGATATAATTCGATTAAGAAATTTTTTTAAAAATTAATAAATAATTTATCAAATCAAACCGAGTTGGTAATCAACCATAGTTTTAGTTATGCAATCGGTTACCTCATTCGGTTGTGGTGGTTTGGTTTTTCAATCTCATGTTAATGTCATTTACTTGTTTAAAATACATTTTATAAACTGTAATTTGGTTAGAAAATTTTACAAAAAAATAATTAATAACCATGGCAATCGGTTCACTTTTTTGATTCAATCGGTTCATATTTTTAGGAGAATATAACTAGAGTAATACCCTAAAATATCACTATTTTAAGTTTATCTTCCAAATTTAGCACACCAAAAATAAAATCCCAAATATAGCATAAATTATTATGTGAAAATAATAATTTATTTTAAATAAACTATATATAAAATTAGAACATAATGTTTGGGTTCATATTTTCTAATTTAGGATTTATTTTTTTTCATTAGGAACAAGTTTTTAATTATTTTAATATTAAATTTATGCTATTTTTGAAAATTTAAATTATTAATGCTATATTTGGAATAAAATTTTTAAATAGTGCTATTTTAGTCAATTGTCCATATAACTAATATATATATTTTAATATATCATTATATTGTATAAAAACCAATAATATCATTTTCTGCTTCCATAATATTCAACAAAAAATTTATTTAATCCCATATCTTTAAATTGAGTGAAAAAGACCACTAATATCAAAAACTTTACCTACCTAACTTTAATCTAAATTTTTATCTTTTATTATATTTGTATTCTTTTATCTAACTTTATTTTAGAAAGAATATTTCATTGTATAACAATTTTGGATTTAATAACATATTACTATATAATCAATGATATATTTTTTAAATGTAAGAATCTTTAAATACACTAGAAAAAAATATTTTCTACATAATAAATAAATTATACATTAATATAAACTTAACATATAAAATATAAATCAATTTTAAATTTTTAAATAAAAGAAAAATTATGTAAATATTTAATTTATATTTACTAAATAAATAATTAATTATTATTTACTAATATGTTTCTCTACACATAACATGGGTCTAAATATAGTTTAATTTAAAAACAAAATATTTTTTTCAATTTTTGTCACATTTAATTCATTCATATGTCATATATGTTTTTATTCATGTCATCTTTTTTATAACAAGTAAACATTTTTCTAAATTCACTTATCATTTATAAGTATACTTTAAAATACCATAATTTTTTTTCCAAAACTACTAAAAATAATTTATCCAAAATACCATTAAAATATTTTTTTATAGAAATAACACAAATGCCAAAATAGTTTTTGGGGTTTATCATTTAATTATTTGGGGTTGGATTTAATACTTTGGATTTAGGGTTCGTAATTTTTGCAGTTTTTATCTTTTTGGTTAAAATTTAGTTTCAGTTTTGCAATATTTTTGAGAAACAATTTTAAAAATATTTTTATAAAAATTAAATTATTAATTTTGTGTCAACAGGAAAAATAATATGTATTTTCAACAAAACAAACTGAGCTAAACGTTTAATTAGTAGTTGGTATTTAATTATAATTCAATTGTTCAACTCTAAAAAAATTAACTGTTTTTTCTCTCTAACAGTGCGATAATTAAGGCGATTCTTTTTCTTTTTCGCCGACGGTTTCTTCCCCGTCGGGGAAGTTTTCTTCTCTTCTCCGTGAAGAGCTTCTCTCGTCGTTCACTCGACGGTTAATTCGAGTTCTCTCTCTCGTGCATAACATCTCTATTTAATCCTTCCTCTCTTCTCTTTTGTTTCCTCTGTTCTTTATCAACACCATCATAATTCACACCCTCTCAAAATGTCGGATTATCTCTCTAAAAAATTCCAAGATATCGATCTGGGAATTGATAAACCACCTGTCTCTTTACCCCCGGAACTCTGCTGCCAAGCCGTAACAGAAACCCGATTCTCCCTAATCGGAAAACCGGTTAACCTAAAAAAACAAAACTTACGGGCAATGATGACTACTTTGCCGCGTCTCTGGTGCGCCGGCGAAGTTCTGGTTTCACGCATCATTGAAGGAAACCGTGCACAGTTCCTCTTCCAATCTGAAGAAGCACTAATCTCTGTTCTCCGAAGAGGACCCTGGTCTTTCAATGAACGCATGTGCGTCCTACAAAAATGGTCTCCGACACTTTCTGATGAAGATTTGAAATTCATCCCCTTCTGGATCCAAATTCGTGGAATCCCAATTCAGTATTTAACATATCCCATGGCGCTTCATATTGCGGGAACACTCGGCCAAATTCTTGAATCGGATTTCAACTCTGAAAATTCGCACAGAGTTGAATTTGTTCGTGTTTGGGTTTTAATGAACATAGATATTCCCCTTCAGTTTCAGAGAATCTTCCGATTCAATGATATTGAAGCCACATTGAAATTTCGCTACGAAAAGTTGAGGAACTTTTGTGGCAAATGTGGGCTTTTGTCTCACGACACCGTTGATTGTCCAGCGTTCCAAAATCCTATAATTCTTGCTGGTAATTCCTCGGCCGATGACTCTGATGGGGACGATAACCCGCCGCCAGGATTCGGACCTCCAAATCCTTCATCAATCCCGAGTAATTCCGGCACCGCGATATCCGTAGAAGAACATCTATTGGAAAATCATCAACAAACTGAAACACCCAACAGTGGATCGGGTGTAGAGAAACGATCTCGTTTGGCGGCCGGAGAAATTTTCTCCGATGATGATACTTCCCCGAAAAGACAGAAGCGGCTTCTTCCTATCGACTCCGGTCTACCAGGTAAACCGGAATGTAGATCTGGAATAATGGAAATTAGGGGATTAGGAGAAAACCGGTTCTGGTTTAGAGAATTTACCTTAAGTAAAATAATTTTCAATAACCGGATCGGTTTAGATGTCCAAGTTGCTGGTTTGAGGATTATGATAATTAAACCATGGTTAAATGCATATATCGTGGGGTATGTGTTTTTAATTTTGCATCATTGGAATTCAGACAAAATAAATTATTATAAAAATAGTAATAACCAATACATCGAGGAATTTAATTTCCGTGTATTTTTGAGTTATTTAGGTGACGGCTTGGTGGGCCATAATCCACCGCCTGCGAAATGAATATCGCATTTTGGAACTGCCGGGGTTTAGGAGGGTCCCTGGTAGTTCGACGCCTGAGGGGAATCAAGAAGGTTTATTCCCCGGCTATACTCTTCTTGGTGGAAACAAAAAATAAAGATGAAGTTGTTCACGACATAGCTGCTCTACTGAATTATGAATGTGTATTTTGTATCCCACCAAATGGCACTGGTGGTGGATTAGCATTGTTGTGGAACAAGTCTGTGAATTTAACAGTTATCAATGCTGATGATAGACTCATTGATTGTAAACTCAAAAACAAAGGTTATGATTTCTTTCTGTCATGCATTTATGGAAATCCTATTCGGAAGTTACGTGCAAATCTTTGGGAAAGATTACAGAGAATTGCTTCTCAACGTTTACATCCGTGGATAATGTGTGGAGATTTCAATGAAATTCTCCATGCACATGACAAAACTGGTGGTGCTATCAGATCACCGTGGAGTCTGTTTAATTTTCAGCAAATGGTTTCTGCCTGTTCAATGTCAGATTTAAGATATACTGGGAACAATATGACCTGGGCTGGTAAAAGGAACAACCAAATAGTTCAGTGCTGGTTAGATAGAGCAATGGCTAATGACGAATGGAAAGCCATTTACCCTGCTTCTGTTATAGAATATTTAGATATGATAGAATCAGATCATCGCCCTGGGATCATAAAAATTAATAGATCAGAGGAGGATGGACAACGTATGTTCCGATATGATCCGCGTTGGGCTAATAATGATGATTTCACTGATTTGGTCAAACAGAGTTGGAACGGTACCTCAGATTCATCTTCGAGCACTCTGCTACAAAGAATCACTAAATGCCGAAAAAAAATTTCCTTTTGGAAGAGGAAATTTAATTTAAATTCGGAAATACGTATACGCGACCTCAGAAGGGCTATTAATGCAGCCCAGCTCAGTTCAAATAGTAATCCGAACATGATTTCCAATTTGAGACGGGATCTCTCCAAAGCTTATGAGGATGAAGAGAAATATTGGAAACTTAAAAGCAGGAATCAATGGTTAAAGGAAGGAGGCCGTAACACGAAATTCTTTCATGCAGTAACAAAAAACAGAAGATCCAGAAATCAGATCTCGGTAATCAAAACTCGAGTTGGTGAGGACGTTTATGGAAATGCTCAAATTGCTGAAAGTGCTTTGCAATATTTTTCCACTTTGTTTCATACCACAAACCCTACTAATATGGAGTCAGTGTTGGCCAATGTATCGACGGATGTAACTCCTGAGATGAACCTTCAACTTACGAAGCCTGTGTCTCTTGATGAAGTCAGAACTGCAGTGTTTTCAATTGGAGCAGATAAAGCACCAAGCCCTGATGGATTCACGGGATCATTCTACCAAAAACATTGGGATATTGTCGAACCAGCAATTTGTGAAGAAGTTAATCGATTCTTCAATACGAGTTATATGACACCAGAGCTTAATCATACTAACATCTGTTTGATCCCAAAAAGCGAAAACTCTACAAGTATTCAAGACTACAGACCGATATCATTGTGTAATGTGATATATAAAGTGATTTCAAAAATTTTAGTCAATCGCCTCAAACTGATTCTCAGTGGTATCATCTCAGAAAATCAGGCGGCATTCATCCCAGGAAGATTTATTACTGACAATGTCCTAATTGCCCACGAAGCTCTACATTCACTGAAAGTGCAACATACATGTGCTACGTCGTACATGGCTGTTAAAACGGATATCAGTAAGGCTTATGATCGTATAGAGTGGAAATTTTTAGAATCAGTCCTACTTAAGAAAGAATTTTCAGTGCAATGGACATCATGGATAATGCAGTGTATCTCAACAACGTCGTTTTCTGTACTTATCAATGGAAGCCCTCATGGGTTTCTTAAACCTAGTCGTGGACTGAGACAAGGAGATCCTCTATCTCTTTATCTTTTTATATTATGTGCATACGTCCTAAGCCAGATGTTACACCATGCTGAGCAAACACAGAAGATTCAACCACTACGAGTATGTCGTAAAAGTCCACCAATATCACATTTGTTATTTGCTGATGATTCACTGTTCTTCCTTCGTGCCGACCGGGAAAATGTTAACTATCTCAAGAAGATCCTTGACGAATATGGACAAGCATCAGACCAACTTATCAATTATGAGAAATCGTCCATTATCTTCGGACAGAAAGTATTTCATCATACGAGAGTACTAATACACCAGAAGTTATGTATTACGAAATGTGGTGGAGGTGGAAAGTATCTAGGCTTGCCGGAACAGTTTCAACGTAACAGACGACAGATGTTCAAATATGTGTTGGATAAGGTTAAAGATAGGATTACGGGTTGGCAAACAAAATTTCTATCTCCTGCAGGGAAAGAAACTTTAATTAAAGCGGTCAGTTTTGTGATGCCAGTCTATTCTATGAACGTTTTTAAACTCCCAAAAGAAATCTGTCATTCTCTTGATAAGATTATTTCGAAGTTCTGGTGGGGGTCTACCAATATTCAGAAGAAAACTTCATGGGTGGCTTGGAAAAAGATGACAAGACCAAAACAGCTAGGTGGATTGGGTTTTCGAGATTTCCAACACTTCAACCAATCATTATTGGCCAATATGTGTTGGAAAATATTAAGAAGACCAAACTGTTTACTATCACGAATTCTTAAAAGTCGGTACTTTCAAAATGGAGATCTATTTTCTGCTAAAAAAGGAACACGGGCGTCTTATGGCTGGCAATCAGTTCTACATGGCAGTCTGTTATTACAGTCGGGTCTACTTCATCGTATTGGTGATGGTTGTAACACTGAACTACGAGATTCTACTTGGTTACCGATTACCCCACCACGAGCTCCTAAGTTGTTGCCTTATACTAATCCATTGCTTAAGGTAGCAACACTCATTAACAAGGAAACAGGTCAATGGGATAAGGATATGCTAAATGAATTCATCGAGCAGGAGGACCATCACATTATACACAAAATATTTTTATCTCCAAAAAAGACTCCTGATGATTGGATTTGGCGTTATACGAACAACGGAATCTACACTGTCAAATCAGGATATCGGAAAGCAATTGATACTATTCCCACACGGACAGCAGACTGTTATCCTCCACTAAACGATCATCAAGATTTGGCAAAACAAATTTGGACTATTTCCATTCCGCCAAAAATTCAACATTTTTTATGGCGTCTACTATCTAAAGGATTACCAGTTAACGCAAATATGTATCGACGAAACATGTTACGAGACAGTGCTTGCAACAGATGCTGTGTATCGGAAGAAAATGAAGTACACACCTTTTTTTCTTGTCCTCACTCACAAATGTTATGGAGACAACTGGGCATCCTTACCAACATAATCTGTGATGTAAGTGCAAATCTGTATGACAACATACGATATCTACTAGCAAGTTATCAACAAATTGATTCCGGATTACCAAACAAGTATATTCCTTTCTTTCTACTTTGGCGAATATGGAAGTCCAGAAATGAACTTATTTTTACACAAAAATTAAGTTCAGCAAGCACATTACTTCTCAAGTGTTATGAAGACGTAGCAGAATGGTTATCAAGTCTGAAAGGTTCAAATACATCTCAAAATATCTCTATCAACTCTACTCTCGTCAACAAACGATGGAAGGCCCCTCCAATGAATTGGGTCAAGTGCAATTATGATGCTGCACATCGGTTAGGTAACAACGATTCTGGGTTGGGTTGGATTATACGGAACAATGAAGGTACTCTCTTACAGGCTGGAAGAGGTAAATTTCAAGGACGTCATTCTGTGATTGAAGCTGAAGCAACTGCGCTTTTGTGGGCAATACAATCTGCCTCATCCTTGGGCTTCAACAATGTTATCTTTGAAGGTGATAATATCAATTTAAAAAATATATTAACAAAATCACAGATCAATCTTCATCTTCAACATTACGTTGATACCATCCATCTTTGGGCAAGGAGTTTTACTGGCATTCAGTTTACGTACCAAGCACGATCAGGAAACAAAGCAGCGGATTCTCTAGCTACTACATCAATTGAGGATTCGGTTGATTGGACTCTTTATTTTAAATGTCATTTTCTTCTAAATTCTATTGTAAACAATGATATTATCCAGTAATAATACAAGCTTTTGTGGAAAAAAAAAAACAAACTGAGCTAAACCGGCGAGTTCAGACAGTTCGGTTTTTCAAATAATTGAGCTGAGAAATCTTCCACCAAAATTAATTGATAAAAATTAGGGTTCGATTTGGTTGATTATCAGACATTTATTTTTTAAAATTCAACTGAATTGAGCCCAAATTTCAAGATCTTGATTGAGATTCATTTAAAATCTAGAATCTCGGTTATAGTAAATTTAATATTGTATCCAAAATACCATTAAAATGTATTTTATAAAAATAACACAAATGTTAAAAATAATTTTTTGGGTTTATCATTTATTTAATTAAAATTCTAATCCACATACTTTAGAATTTAAACAACAATTATATAATCATTATACTAAACTAAAATTATGGGTTTACTTCCGTCAACTACACAAATTTATACGAATAAACCTATTTTCATCCGTATTTTTTGGCTATTTCATAAGTTACATAAACTGTGTTTTTTTCCGTAAACTACATAAATTTCATAAATTATTTTAATTACAAAAATTCCGTTAATATTTACACATTAAATTGTTATTAAACTTTGTTTTATTTCGAAAATCTGGTTTTAATTTTAAAATAAATCCAAGTTAAAATTAGATTTTTGAATTAGAACCATATTTAGTAGCTATTTAACGTGTAAACATTAATAAAAATTTTGCAATTAGAATAATTTATAAAGTTTGTGTAATTTATGAAAAAAAGACAGTTTATATAATTAAAAGAAGATCCAAAAAGTACGGGTGAAAATAAGTGTAGTCGCATAAATTTGTGTAGTTGACGCAAATAAATCCTAAAATTATTGATAAATTATGACCATTTCAATTTGTAATATTCTCTTAACTCTACAATCAGTACTTCTCACGATGTAAGATTGGTGCATACACATTCTAGATGGCAAATACCACAAAATATATGGATTAAATATAATTACGATGTTGTACATCATGAAAATAATCAAAATTCATGCTTAGGTTAAATTAGTTAAAATGATCGTAGAATCTTTCAAGATGGTGGTATGAAAAAATTCCAATGACGATACACGGTGATTAAAACAGAATTCACAACACTTATTTAGCCTATGCAATCAGTTTTTTCTTTGGGTTATATGAAAATTAAATTTAAAAGAGATAACATTACTCTAAACATTCGGTTTAATGGAGATATTCCTAACTTAAAATTATATTTATACATTGATATAATTTACCAATGGATAGCTTATTTTCAGAGAATCAAAATTTCATATGTATACCAACCGTATGACTAATCAACCAGCGGATCATTTATCGAAAAAATCCATCTTTTCTCGATTTTCTTGGAACATATTTCATGTTTTCCCAACCGTTTTACAATCATTTGTAACTTTTGAGGAACACTATTACAATTAATAAAATATTTGTCAGAAAAAAAAATTACGTTATTTTGGTTAAAAAGTGGTTACAATATCCTCGTTAACTGCGAACATCAATTTTGGACAAAATATATGTTACATTTGCTTTTGTTTTTATCTGCTATATGCTTCAATTCAGTCCAAATATTTAATATCTATAACTTTACGCATTAAAAAAAAAAACTAAAATTAATATTCGTTAAAATAGAAACAAAAATTAATATTAAAATTTTAAGAGAGGAATATTCACTCATCTCTTATATATAATTCTTACATATACGTATCTATGCCGAAAGAATATGTATAGTTAATATATTTATATTGACCAGTTACAAAAAAATATCTTGTGACAGTTAATATGGGACTTCACCATCCATCGATGCTAAGTTATATGGATTTTTATTTATTAAACTAATTTTAAAACAATAAAATTTATCAATTAATAAGACAATTTTTACAATTAACTTTCATTTTCAATATATTTTAGTTATTAATAATATATTTTATTTTTAAATAAAATTGGATATTAAGTTAATTATCCATATTTTAATAGATTTTTACATGTCAAATAATCAATAATTGCAATACAAATATACATTTTTAATCGATATTGATGAAATAGAAAGGATAGGAAATTCTACCAAATTTCATTTCATAACACTGATTTTGCATCACTTTTCAAATCAAAAGTCTTATACATCTCATTTAAGTTGTTATATAATATATACTTATTGTTTAACATAAGATTAAAGACTGAGTTGTATCCAAAATGGAGGCATGTGATGTGCTGAAAAAAGTTGTGGTCTACGGTTTACTCCAATTATAATTCTTTTTTAGTATTATCAATCATATCGATGGAATTTTTTTAGATATTTTTTTTTATGAAAACTTATTATCAAACATAAAGCTAGTATCGTGGTATATATTATACAAAATGTTTTTTTATTCTTTTTGAGGAAGTATCGATGTTTGGTAGGGGACACAATATACAACAATAACAAACATCCCTCAAACAAGTTTACCAAAATTTAAAAGTTTTGTTTGTCACTAAGATATTTACTTTATTTTTGATATATTCAAATTCAGTTCTGTCAACTACACGAATTTATTTAACTAAACATATTTTTATCCGTATTTTTGAGTTTTTTTTAACTACATAACTATATTTTGCTTTCGTAAACTAAATAAAATTTCATAAATGATTACAATTACACAAAGTACATTAAAGTTTACAGGTAAATCGCTATTGAACATGATTTTAGTTCAAAAATCTAGTTTTAATTTAGGTTTATTTCGAAATTAAAATCATATTTTCGAATTAAAACAAAATTTAATAATGATTTAATGTGTAAACGGTAATATAATTTTTATAATTACAATAATTTATTAGTTTATGTAATTTATGAAAAAACATTGTTTATGTATTTAAAATAATATCTGTAAAAATGAAAACAGATTTATTTGAATAAATTGGTGTAATTAACAGAAATGAATTGATTATACTCTCTCTTGTATCAAACTTTTTTATAGACCAAAAGTTCAAAATTGATCATAGCCATTACTTTTAGAACAGAAATAATTTTGAGCATGTTTTGTTATAATGATTTGAAGTAATAAAAAAACAGAAGGCTCGCCTGGTTTAATGAGATTTTGTGAGAAAAGCACAACTTTATTAGTTGTTAAAGGTATTTAAAACTCAGCAAAAGAAACTTTTGACTATATATTACTTATATATACACCTATTTATAGATTGATAATTTTTAATTATAACATTCCAAAAATAATACTGATAATAATGGAAGTGAGTACATGAATTATTATATAAGTTGATTCAAACCAACTCATAAAACATGTTTGGGAATTATTATTGTTTGCCTTTAAATGTGTATAGTAGGGTCCAACATTAATCGCTTTTACTTTGAAATAATTATAATTAATTAGTTTGTCTTGGTGCCATTGTCACCTTTGAATCATACTCTTTAAAAATATCTCAATTTTTTTTACTATAATATTTTTTCATTATGCAAAAACATATCACTTCTCTTATGCTTTATTTTTTAGACACTTTCCGAGATATTAGGATCGACAACCCTAATTTTAAAATATCACAAATTTATTTTTAAAATATTTTTAAAATTTTTTTTAACAAAGAAAAAATAAACTCTAATTTGGAAAAAAAATTCAAATATAATATTTTAATTATATTTATAATTTATATAGTAAATAGATATTTTAGAAAATAATTTATGATATTTTGGAATTTTAAGTTTAAAATGATAAATTTAAAACAAAAACTTACGAATGTGTTATTTTATAGTATTACTCCTAGACAAAAACGTAATTCAAATTCAAATTTTTTATTCGTGAGATAGTTACATATATTCTCTCTTTTAACAAGATAGTGTGCTAATTTTATTTTCTTAAAACATTAAATTATCAACAAAAAAAAGTTGGGTTTTATATAAAACTTATTTTCAAATTATTGACAATAAAATACAAAAAGATGATATTATGAAACTAAAGGTATAATGATACAATGCACAAGAAAAAGAGAGGACTTTAGAACATACATTCCCTTTACTTTGTAATTATCGCTTATGTTTTTTTTTCACGACCCTTTACACTAAACCTCCTCATTGGCATTTTGCCGTAAAGTTGCTGAAATAAAAATAGAGATTATACTTTTACCAAAATATTACTTTTGTGAAATATACTTTTTGCAAGAATTAAATAAAAAGTAATTGGGCTTAAGGTCCAATCCATATTTCTCAAAAGTCAGGGCTGTATCTGATAACTAAAGCACATATATAGCTTCTATGGATCAAAACAAAATGATATTTACTAACATTTAGGAAGAAGAATATAACTGTCTTAGACCATAACCAAATCGAGATGTGTCTTAGACCATAACCAAAGAATATATTGATAGCTAGTTAGAGTAAACAACACAAGATTCATGGTTGAACAACGATCTATGATAACAATCTCATGGGTTTTGGGTGTGAGTTGCAGTTGTACTTTCCAAGACGGTGTGTACAAGATCGGAAACGAATTCACCGTCATATGATTGATTTGCGATTACTAGCTATTCCAACTTTATACAAACGAGTTGCAACCTCCAATCCAAACTAATGACATATTTTTGGAATTCATTCACTTTCGCCAATCCAAACTAATGACATATTTTTGGAATTCATTCACTTTCGCGGGATTGCGATCCTTTGTAATAATATCTAGATGGTTACGTCTTTAGTTTATGATTCAAGAACAGAATATGTTCTGCACACCCAAATGAATATGCATAACTTGTATAATACTTTAAACAAAAAACGTTCTCAAAGTTCAAGGTCATAACTTTGTCTGAACTTCTCATATATGTTTATCCTACGAAGAAAAGCTTCACCATAAAAGATTTGTTTCAAGTTCTTCTAATCAAGAATGAAAAACTGACTAAGAGCATAATGAACCTTTATTAAGGAGCTATATGGCCATCCCTACTCCCATAAGCTTCAAACACAGCATCCATCCACATACTCTTTTATAATAAATACCAAATATCTCTAAACATCATGTTAGAAGTTGGTTGATCCAATTTAATAAATCGATTGGACCCTATTCATAAATAAGTCCAAACGAAAAATATGAATTATAATAGAAGGAAACAAACATTATACATATTCATGTATATTGTATAAGATTCATCTTTATCTCTAAGTCTAGGTTTAAAAAACTTATAAATAGTTGGTATTTCTTATGATTGTTTATCACCGTGAACATTGTTTCTAATAAAATAAAGAGTACCTGGTGTTTCGGAAACTCGGAGAAATTAGTGTTGTCTTTGATTGTTCTTTGCTCGTGGGTTACGTGAAGGCAAATAACCAACACATCATATGATTAAAAGAAATTGTATTCACTACGTTAGGAATGGTGGAAAAAAGTGAACAATAAAAAAAACTCACAAATGAACATTTGTTCGGATTTGAATTAGTGGCATAGGCAAATACAATAAGTGAACAATTAGATTTATAGTCACGTTATGTGTAAAGAAAAATATTCGTAAATTGTATAATATTATTTATTAATAAATATAAACTAAATATTTATATAATTTTAATTTTAATTTTAATTTTAAACTATTTTTAATATTAATTTATATATATATATAAATTAAAGAAAAAAGTAATTATTTTTTACGAATTTAATAGTATTTTTTGGTTAGTTTAATAAAATATATTGATTTTCTAAACAAATTAATAACCATATTATATATTTTAATTATTTTAATAATTTAAACTCATTTATATATTTATTTTAAACTTATTATGGCGATAATACGTCAGCATAATATTTTTATTAATAAAACATCAAAATAAAATTATTTTGTTAAAATATTTTACAGATAATATAGTAAAGATATTCATGTCTCATAATATAATTAACTACTGAAATTGTGTTGTCATCGAACATAGTCCGTTTACGTATATACGAGGATTTTGTTATTATCAGTATTGGCTATTGACTACAACGAATCCAAAGACTAAGCTATATGTTTGTATTGTTATTTTCTTAGAGATAAACAAAATGGGAATGATGTGTTTTTGACAAAAATTTTTTTTATAAAAATCTGAGAGTTTAGTTTCTTATGTGTCTGTTCTTAATAGTTTAACAATATTATTGTTAAGAAAAACATATGCTTAATTAACATAACAGTGTGGTGAAGTTTGAATGAAATGCTTCAACTAATGTTTTAAGATATTTATTGCAATAAAGATGATATTTTGTGATAATGATGGTAGAAAAGAGTACCAATATATGAATTTTAAGAATTTTTGAAGTATATGGCATAATTAAACGAGCTTGTAAATAAGGTTTTTTGGAATATGCTCCAAAAATTATTAATTGACTTCTTTTATGATTCAAAATATATTGTAATTTTTCTATAAGAAACTATGAAATCTATTATTACAGAAATTGATTATGGTATTTCTCATTTGTTGTTGGATGAACTCTAACTAATGATGGTTGAACCCATAATCAAATGTGTTTATAAGACATGAGTCACACAAATTAAACTAATTCATTTACTAATTACTTAATAAAAGCTAAATTTTCGTTAGCAACTAAGAGATCAATAATCATTAAGTAAAATTCCACTAAGTCAATAATTCATCAGTCATAAATTTTGGTACTCTCTATTTTCCATCTAATTTTTGCAATGAAAATATCATATAGTATTAATGTCGAAATAATGTCATAATCTATTTTTTATAAGATAAATATTTGAAACATATTTCACTAGTTTGAAATGTAAAAAACACATACATTTGATATATACATTATTTATCCCAACCATCAAAATTCGCATCTATGAGCAAATAGGTTTCAAAATTTTATCTCAAAAAGAAAGATGTTTACAATTTTTATTTTGAGGAGAAATAAATCATATAGGGTTTTCGGGTTGTTTTCCACTCCACATCGGCCATGACCATCGGTTTAATCCATAATTCTTATTTTTTGTTCAGCTCACTCGACCATCTATCTCCTAAATTTCTAAAAATCACTCAAAAGAAGATATGCAACTTAGATGATACGATGCACAAAAAATCTGAAATAAGATTCTTATACACAAGAATAATTCCTAAATGACTTAAAATGAATTAAAATAATAAACCATATGATAAGGAATGGTTTAAAACCATGAATACCAACTCTCTCGGATATATCTTTTGTTTGTTCACAAATCATTAATATATTATTTAAGAAATATTTTAATAAAATAATTTTATTTTAAAATATACCGATGTATCATCATCACATTAAATTTTAAATAAATATATAAATAGGTTTAATTTACTAAAATAATTACAATATATGTCATTGTTATAAATTTGGTTAAAGAATTAATATATTTTATTAAACTAACCAAAACACAGTATTAAATTTGTAAAAATAATTTTTTTTCTTATTTTATATTTATAAAAATTAATACTAAAAATAGTTTTAAATAAAATTTAAAATAATATAAATATTTAATTTATATTTACTAATAAATAATATTATATAATTTATAAATATTTAATTTATATTTACTAATAAATAATATTATATAATTTATAAATATTTTTATCCACGTATACGTCCGTCTAAATCTAATAAATTATAAAAGACAATGGGAAGAAGAGTTGAAGGCAGGGGTCCTATCCAAAAAAACAAAACATGTAAACAAACATATACGCCCAACATCCAGCATCACAATACAAAACCAATTCAATATTCAATTTTCCACAACGACACTTTTTCTCTAACCACAAGTATTGAAACCAAAACCAAGATCACACTTACAATTGTCTAATCAAATTTTTTTTAACAATTATCAATTATGTAATGGTGAAAAATTGATTACGTTTTAACTGTCAAATCTACAATTAATTTTATATTATAAAAGAAAGATAACCATTGTATAAAAAGATATTCAAAAATAATCAGATAAATTTTTATATTTTTATGTGAAAACTGAATAAAATATAAATTCGATTCTAACTTGATAATTTATGTACAATCAGTTCATGGTAAGGAATTTTTTATGCAAAAAACATATTGGTTCAACTTGATCTCAACAGGTTTCTCTCAATCCAAATATCAATGTATGTCAATGCATAAAACAAACTCAAGTTAGTGGATCAAATAATGCACACAAGGTCTTAATCTCCATGTTCTACTCATACTTAATCATTATTCGTAGCATCAAACCCAATGACAACACTTAGAACTACCATTTCAATAAAATCAATGTAAACCCAACGTCCTTTTTTGGCCAAATCTCAATTAAGAACTTCATGCAATCAAAATTTTTCTTCTCTTCATTTATAGCATAAGAAAATCTTTTCTTTTTCAACACATAAACTCTCTAAAAATCTAGATCCTTTCTCCTAGCATTTTTTATTTCTTTTAAGTTTTTCTTTTCACCTTTGTTAGAATTTTAAGATATTTTCTTATTGTTTTTGGTGTTGGTTTTGAATTGCTTAAAAATAAAGACACAAGATTTGATTACCAAGTTTCCACTTAAGGTACCTCTCGGATAAGATCTATCTCCTACAAACTTCACTATAAATCTGATGAACCCTTTTACAATGAAGCAACTTTAGAGAAAATAGATTTAGAAGAATTACAATACAACCAAACCTGTTGTAAATCTCTCTCTTCTCTCTCTCCTCTCTCTCTCCTCATGAATTCTCTCTCTTAGAACTCTCTGGGCGTTTTTCTTGGTGGGTGCTACCAGAAAACCTAATTTTGTGATGTATTTATACTCGTTAAATACTTATTAGGGTTTACCTACTTTTAGGCTTTCTCTTGGCCCAAAAAAACTTGGAAGAACTAGGCCTTTTACAACCAATTCTCCACCTTCTTCAATTTCTTATTGGGCCCGCCGTTTTTTTTCTTTAGCCCAACCCCCTTTTTTTTTCCTGCGGGCGCATGAAGCCCACGCGCCGCCCCACGCGCCGCCACGTGCCACCACGCGCCGCCATGCACCGTCCATGCGCCACCACGCGCCCCTACGCACCGCCACACACCGTCACTCGCCCACACGCACCGCCCATGCGCCTGCACGCGCCACCACGCGCGCCCACGCGCTGGCCATGCCCCGCACGTGAATCTTACGTGCCACCACACGTGTGCCACACACACCCGCGCATGAAACACACGCGCCACCGACTCTCTGGCCATGCGCCACCGTCCTCGTCCACACGCCGCCACCTCCGCACGCACCGCCGACCGCCGGCAACTTTCCCGGCGAATTTTCTAGTGACTTTCCCGACGACTTTTCCAGCGAACTTTTCTGGCGAACTTTTCCGGTGACTTTTCCGGCGAACTTTACTGGCGACTTTTCCGACCACTTTTCCGGTGACTTTTCCGGCCACTTTTCCGGCCACTTTTCTGACCACTTTTTCGGCCACTTTTCTGGCCATTTTTCCGGCCACTTTTTTGCAACTTTTCCGTCGAGCTCCACCTTGAGAGATGTTTCCTGCTGCTTTTCCCCTCGCACCTATCCTCCTAGGTTACTTCTGATTCTGTCATTGTTTTAAGTATACCCTGAAACTAACTTGTTTCTCACTTTGTCTCTGCGAGGTCAAGACAACTACAGTGATATTCCGAGGAGGTCCTCTCCTTCTTTAGAGTCTCTTGAGAAATTCACAGCAAAGCTGCGAATTCAAATCAAATATGTCCTTGCTATCTAGGGTTTCTGGAACTTTGCTTAGCTGAATCTTAGGTAGAATCACACCGCCTTTAGCAACAATATTGTAGAACCTGTCAGTTCCTAATATCTGTAAAGCTTTATACAAAAAGCTTAACTTGGCTTCCATGCTCAAACTCCCTTTTTCACTCCTGAATTTCTGTAATCCTTGTGAAACATTTTCCTTGTGAGTTTTAGCATCACCATCTACTACATTCTGTCCTGCTACAATTTCTCTGTAGATTTCATCAGAAAAGTCTCCACCTTGAACTGTTGAACCTGCTTTAAAACCATTCGGTGTAGGTCCTTGAATTAGATTCTCACTGAAAGTCACTCTCTTTGGCTGTCTATCCACTAATTTGACCTTGTGTGTAGCTATCTCCTTATTCAGCTTCTTCGTTCCTGACCTGATCCCTGCCTTGCACACTCTACCTTGAAGATAATACAACCCGTTGTTGAGTTTCCCAGATATTACCTTCTTGCCATCTTTATAAAACTGCAGTCCCAAATCACCTCTTTGATAACAACAACCTGCCTTTTCCAACAACCCAAATGAAATCAAATTCCTACTCACCTTTGGCATGTATTTCACATCCTTGAGTATCACCATAGAACCATCTGAGTTCTGAATTCTAATACTCCCTGTTCCTTTGATGTTGTTATGAGTATTATTTGCCATCAGAACTTTACCTCCATTGATTTCTTTGAAATCAAACAAAACATCTTTATTCTGTGTGATGTGGTAGGAACTCCCTGAATCCATTACCCATTCCCTTGTGTCTTCAGTACTGGCTGTTAAGACCACTGGCTGAATAGGTTCTGCTATGTTAGTAAATTCTGCACGTTTCTTTCTCTGAGGACAATCTCTTTTCCAATACCCTTCATCCCCACAAATGAAACATCCTTTGTTGTTGTTATCAGATTGTTGCTTTGATTTACCTCTGCTCTTCGATCGGCCTCCCCATGTGTTGTCATTATCGAACTGGTTGTTCGACCTACCCCTTGATTCCACATACAAACCTACATCTTGAGAATTTGTTACCTTTCCACTTTCGATTAGCTCCCTTTCCTTAGACTTAGCTGCTGCTGTGACCTCGTTCAACTTTAAAGTATCTCTCCCATACTTTAGGGTTTCCTTGAGTTGATCATACCTGTTAGACAAAGAATTTAGAAGTAGAATTGCTTGTACCTCTTCTGAAATTTCAACTCCTATGTTGTTGAGATCTGTCACCAGTCTTAGAAAGTCGTCTACATTGGTATCAATGTTTTTGGAGTCATCCATCTTGAAAGTGTAGAACCTCAATTGTAGGTAGATCCGATTTGGCAGAGATGTCTCCATGTATAACTTGTTTAGGGTAGACCACATGGCTGCCGTTGTCTCACACTTAGAGATTTTTCTGAGCACCTGATTCTCCACGTTCAAAACAATCAGATCTTTAGCCTTTTCTGATTTTTCAAACTTTACCGGATCAATCTGTGAGTTGCCTTCTATGCTTCCTTTTGCCTCTTCACCAGATTTATTTTTTGTGACAACTGGATCCTTGAGTAGCTTTTCATCTATTATGATATCTTTCAACCCTAAAACCCCAAAGTGAGCCATCATTCTCACTTTCCACAGAGAAAAGTCTCCTGACCCATCAAACCTGTCAACCTCAATCTTTGAACTCATCATTATGTCTTGAAATCTGTTGTGCTTCTGAATTTCCCAGCAACTCCAAAATCCCTGTTTCCCAACACATCCCTTGCAATAAACCTGGAAGCTCTGATACCACTTGTTAGGATTTTAGGATCTTTTCTTATTGCCTTTGGTGTTAGTTTTGGATTGCTTAAAAATAAAGACACAAGATTTGATTACCGAGTTCCCACTTAAGGTACTCTCGGGTAGGATCTGTCTCCTACAAACTTCACTATAAATCTGATGAACCCTTTTACAATGAAGCAACTTTAGAGAAAATAGACTTAGAAGAATTACAATACAACCAAACCTGTTGTAAATCTCTCTCTTCTCTCTCTCCTCTCTCTCTCATCATGAATTCTCTCTCTTAGAACTCTCTAGGCGTTTTTCTTGGTGGGTGCTACCAGAAAACCTAATTTTGTGATGTATTTATATTCGTTAAATACTTATTAGGGTTTATCTACCTTTGGACTTTCTCCTGGCCCAAAAGAACTTGGAAGAATTGTACCTTTTACCAACAAACTTTTTAATTAACTCTGGGAAAATTCATTTTCAACACATCAAAGCATTCTCTTTCTTTTCAAATTAGCAAACTAGTACCGATTTGATCACATTTCTTCTATTTACTAATTTAAACCTCAACCACCACCAAAAATATTATATGAAGATCAATTTGTAATTCTAATTAAAAGTCCTAATTGATATCTATATTGTCTCCTAGCTAACTAATAGAGGCAATAACCTTTTTGTTCCTTATCTTTCACCATTTTATTCTCGAAAACACATTTTCAAAGAAAAAAGCCTCACTCAAAAATGCAAAGGGGTATTAAAGTAGGAAATCATAGGGTTGGGTTCCATTCTAAAAGTTAGAATAGTGTTTTGAATACTAAAAATGATGGTGTTAAGATTTAAAACAAGATTTAAGTGAACTACAAACTGCACCACACACATGAAGTCAAGCTCTATGTTGAACCGATAATTTGATTTTGATGGTTATTTCCGGTTTGGTTTGCTATTTCCCTTTTAGGTTAATAACTGTTCGATTTATGAGTTTTTCAGCCGACAGAGAACGAGAGAGAGAAAAAGAGAAAAAGATCGTAGAGAAAAGGGGGATGAAGGAGAGAAGAGAAAAAGAACACACGCCAGAGTTTAACGAATTCGGGATTCCAAAACAGAATCCCTATGTCTCACCGAGGTAAGTACTCGGAAATTCACTAAATAGCTTTGCTCAAACTCGAGCCCTTATTACATTTGTTTTCTTAAAAGAGTTCTCTCAAATCTCTCTAGGTTTTCGACCTCTCTCACTCATTGTTTAAGCTGTTAGATTCACCTATTTATACATGCGATTACAATAGTAGGAATGTTTGCATGAATAGGTACGATTAGGGTTAGTGTTCTTCTCCAAATCTGTGACTGTTTGCTATGCCTTAATCAACTGTGAGAGTTGACTTACTCTCACATATTGATTCTGCTCCTTGTCGATTGTAGGAGTGCCTTAGAGAGATAGTGATTCTTGCCTTATTTGTCTAAGACAAAACATTCTTGTCTTCCTGAAAAAACAGTGTACTTCTTGGTCTTTCACTTATCCTTTTAACCTGAAATTAACTTAAAGTGAAACTTGAGTTAAAACCAATTAATTCAACAAAACTCCTCCTTGGTCTTAACTCTTCGACCCCTTCCATAGTGTTAACTGATTTCCAACCTCGGATGTGATGCTTCTTTAGTAATTGGATATTCTGAGCAGCTTTAATGCATCATGAAGCTTGCTCACTGGAACGATCTTAGTTAGGATGTCTGTAGGATTCCAAACTGTTGAGATTTTATCACTGCTATTTCCCCTTCTAGAACCTTTTTCCCTTATGAAATGAACCTTCACATCAATGTGTTTGGTTCTCTCGTGAAGGACTGCATTCTTTGGCAGTGCAATCGTACTTTGAGAGTCACACATGATGTCTACCTTGTCTTGTTCAAAATCCAATTTTGCTGTTATCCCTTTCAGCCATATTGCCTCTTTAGCTGCTTCAATTAGGGATATGTATTCAGTCTCTGTTGTAGACAAAGCTACAACATATTGCAAACCTGATTTCCAACTTATGGTATTTCCACCAAAAGTGAACACTCTGCCTGAAATCGATCTTTTCCTTTTTGGATCCGTTGCATAGTCTGAATCACAGTACCCTTTAACTGTTGTTTCTCCTTCCTTTCTGAATTGCAAACTCATTTCTTGAGTTCTCTTTAAGTATCTAATGATCCATTTTACGGCTTGCCAATGTTTCTTTGTTGGTTTAGTCATGAATCTGCTTACCACTCCAACTGTATAAGCTAGATCAATTCATATACTTATCATGAGATACATTATGCTTCCAATAGCATTAGAACAGGGAATAGTTCTCATGAACTCTGTCTGATCTGCTATCTCTTCTTCTGTTGTTACTTTTAATCTGAAATGTGCCCCAAGAGGAGTTCTTACACTCTTGCATTGATCCATATTAAAATTTCTTAGCACTTTCTTGACATATTCCTTCTGAGACAGCTCCAATATCCCATTTGATCTATCTCTCCTTATTTCAATGCCAAGAATTTTATTTGCTGCCCAAGATCCTTCATTTCAAACCCCTTATTCAACTGATTTTTTTAAGGATTTGCATCTCTTCCTTATCCTTTGAGGCAATTAACATATCATCTACATATAACAATAAATAGATATATGTTTGATTTTCTACCTGTTTGAATAGGCACAAGGATTGTACCTGCTCCTTTTGTAATTTGAGGATGACATGAACATGTCAAATCTCAAATTCCATTATCAAGGAGACTATTTTAGGCCGTAGAGTGATCTTTTAAGCACACATACTTTCTGCTTGGATTTCTCTTCTTTTAACCTTCTGGTTGGTCCATTAGTATACGTTCCTTTAAATCCCCATGCATAAATGCAGCCTTTACGTCTAACTACTCAAGCTCTAGGTCTTGGTGAACAACCATTAACAGTAGGAGTTTGATAGATGTGTGTTTTACCACTGGTGAAAAAATCTCTTGGTAATCAATACCTTCCTTTTGCGAATACCCTTTAGCCACGAGTCTTGTCTTATATCAATGTGGCTCAACACATCCACTTGCATCCTACAGTTCTTGTAGTAGCTGGTTTGTCTTCTAAAACCCAAGTGTTGTTTTTGATGAGTGATCGCATTTCTTCATCCATTGCCTTCTGTCACTCTTTTCTGTTAGGACTAGTAATAGCCTCCTGATAAGATCCAGGCTCTATCATGCCTCGATCCTCAGTAGTTAACAAAGCCAGTCCCACTAGGTTAGCTTCCTCATCAAATCTTCTAGGAGCTTTGATATTTCTTCGTGACCTATCTCTTGCGAACTGATAGTCACTCAAACTGCCATCATCAGATTCGTCTTCTGAAGCCTCATGTTCTGATGTCCTTGAGTCGTTTTGAGTGTCTTGTGTTCCTTCTTGATGCTGTTCACTTTCTTCTTGAGCATCTGCTTGGCTTGATCCTTCAATCAGTCCTCTTAACTGAATGCTTAGGCTTTCTTTTTTTATTTCTGTTTTAACTGCCCGTGTCTGAGCTCTATATTTGGATGTCCTTGAACATAAGATTCTCCTGAAAAACCACATCCTTGGATATTATGCACTTTCTGTCTTCTAATAACCATATCTTGAATCCCTTTACTCCGGTGGGATATCCTAGAAATATTCTCTTTTTAGCTCTTGGATTCAACTTGCTTTGATCTGAATGTACAAATACCACTGATCCAAATCTTCAAAGATTTTTGTAATCGGGTGAATGACCAGTCTATTTTTCATCTGGAATCTCTATGCAGAACTTGGACTTTTATTTATTAGAACCACGTTTGTTGCAGCAGCCTCAGTCCAAAACTGCTTTCCCATTCCAGATTCACTGAGCATTCATCTTACTTTGTTAAGTATTGTCTTATTCATTCTCTCGTCAACTTCATTTTGTTGTGGAGTGTAGGCACATGTCCTATGCCTTATCATTCCTTCCTGTTTGCAGAATTTTTCAAACTCTGAGTTGCAAAACTCAAGTCCATTGTCTGTCCTCAATGCTTTTAACTTTCTGTTCTGCTGATTTTCAGTAAATAGTTTCCATTCTTTGAACTGGTTGAAAG
This sequence comes from Pugionium cornutum, assembly GCA_018901935.1. Classification (NCBI taxonomy): domain Eukaryota; kingdom Viridiplantae; phylum Streptophyta; class Magnoliopsida; order Brassicales; family Brassicaceae; genus Pugionium; species Pugionium cornutum. The sequence continues at coordinate 9,762,541 of CM032162.1, forward strand.
CTTCATCTTTAGTTCTGATGAATTAGATCCATGTTTTCCTCGTAAAATCATCTATCAAAGTGAGAAAATACTGATATTTGCTTAGAGATAATGGGACTGACGGAGAATCCCAAAGATCCGAGTGAATATAGTCCAACTTTTCTTTAGTAACATGTTGAGCAGTCCCAAAACTCACTCGGTGAGTCTTTCCAAAGATGCAATCTTCACAAAACTTGAGTTCATTTGCTTTAACCCTTTCCAGAAAACCCCTTCTTACCAAAACTTCCAGCCCTTTTGAACCAATGTGACCCAAACGACTATGCCACAGTCTGGTTTCATCACTTGATGATTCAGCAGAATATGATTCCCCATAGACTATTGTTCCTTGCAGGAAATATAAAGTGTCCATTTTCTTTCCGGTCAAAAGAATTTTATTTTCCTTCACTACATCTAAGGCTCCTCCTTTTGATTGAAAAACTAACAACCTTTATCTTCTAGTGTTCCTAAAGAAATGAGTTTTTTAGACATTTCAGGTACATACCTCACTGCCGTGAGAAGAATAGTAGAGCCATCTCCATTTCTGATTCTTATGTTACCCATGCCTTTTACTGAAGAAAATGTGTCATTTTCCATTCTGACCTTTCCACTGTTTGATTCTTGGTAGTCTAGCAGCCACTCTCTTTTACAAGTCATATGAAAGGAATAACCAGTGTCTAGAATCCATGTTTCTGTTGTTATTTCCGGATAGATAATTAGAGCATCTGAAGCAACCAAAGCTGCTACATCAGTAGTCTCTAAAGTAATGGTTGAAGCCTCTCCTCTTTCTAACCGGTTGTCTCTCTGTTTATTCCTTTCTCTCCAAACAGAACATTGCTTCTTAACGTGTCCTTTTTTACCACAGATCCAACACACTTTGTTTCCTCCTCGTGACTTTGATCTTCCTTTACTTTTTCCTCTTTCAAGGCTCTTTCCTCTCTTGTGTGTTCTTCCTCTGTCTTGAACAAACAATCCCTTATAATTGTTCTTGGCCAGTTTCCCACTTGCTCCAAGCTTAAGAACCTTAGACCATATTGCAACATGAATATCCTTATGTGATAAGGTTGTCTTGCAGTATTTTAGAGTCTCCTTTACTTGATCGAATTGTTTAGGTAGAGACATTAGGAGTATAATCGCCTAGTCTTCTTATGAGACAGTAACTTTGACATTCTCTAAGTCTGCAATCAGTTTAGAGAAGTCGTATGTGTTTTCTTCTATGGTCATTGAATCACTCATCTTGTAGCTGTAAAGCCTTTGCTTCAAATAGATTATGTTAGGCAGTGACTTTGCCATGTATAGTTGATCAAGAACTTTAATCATATTTGCTGCAGTCTTCTCCTTTATGATTTTTCTTAGCACATTTTCAGTGACACTTAGAATGATTGTTGACCTTGCTTTTCCTTGTTTTTCTTTGTGAGCTTTGTCCACTAGTCTGCTGGAAGAGGCGTCTTCAGGCTGCATTGTAGCTGATGTTTGTTCACCAGTTCTTGCTGTTGTCTCTTCCACTCCAGAGTTTTCATCTCCTTCCAAGCCCTCTAGCAGACCTAGCATCTCCAGGTGAGCTAGAAGCTTTCTTTCCACAGTATGTAGTCTCCACCACCATCGAACTTCTCCATATCAATCCTCCCATAAGTCATTTTGTTTCACAAATGGCTCTGATACCAATTTGTTGAACCGATAAATTGATTTCGATGGTTATTTCCGGTTTGGTTTGCTATTTTCCTTTTAGGTTAATAACTTTTTGATTTCTCAGTTTTTAAGCCGACAGAGAACAAGAGATAGAAAAAGGGGAAAAGATCGTAGAAAAAGGGGGATAAAGGAGAGGAGATAAAAAGAATGCACGCCGGAGTTTAACGAGTTTGGGATTCCGAACCGGAAACCCGAAGTCTTGCCGAGGTAAGTACTTGGAAATCCACTAGGTAGCTTGGCTCAAACTCGATCCCTTTGTACACTTGTTTTCTTACAAGATTTCTCTCAAAACTCTCTAGGTTTTCGACCTCTCTCACTCACTGTTTAAGCTGTTAGCTTCACCTATTTATACATGCGATTACAACAATAGGAATGTTTGCATGAATAGGCACGATTAGGGTTACTGTTCTTCCCCAAATCTATGACTGTTTGTTGTGACTTAATCAACTGTGAGAGTTGACTTACTCTCACAGATTGATTCTGCTCCTTGTCGACTGTAGGAGTGCCTCAGATTGATTCTACTCCTTGTCGACTTTAGGAGTGCCTTAAAGAGATAGTGATTTTTGCCTTATTTGTATAATACAGAACATTCTTGTCTTTTTGAAAAAGCAGTGTATTTCTTGGTCTTTCACTTGTCTTTTTAACCTGAAATTAACTTTAAATGTAATTTGAGTTAGAACCAATTAATTCAACACCCTAAAGTGAGAATAATTCGAGATTCAAATGAAGTTTTTCTTGGATAGAGTCACATATCGACTCATGAAAGTTTTACCAAGTTAATAGAAAGCCAAACTGCGATCAAAACTTGCAACATACAAAAAGCGATTCTACAAGTTCAATCGTTAATTGATGTCTAAAATTTGGCATAAAACTTGGTTTTACAAAGAAGTATAATCATCATCTCCTATGCAATGCAGTGAAAGCCAACATGTAACTAAGTTCAATCTTAAACATGTAACTAAGTTCAATCTTAAACATGTAACTAAGTTCAATCTTAAACATGTAACTAAGTTCAATCTTAAACATGTAACTAAGTTCAATCTTAAACATGTAGCTAGATCTTTTCTTTGTAAACTTTTTCAAATTTTTCTTTATTTTTTTCTAGTGTATAAGAGTATGATTAATGCAATAGATTTTATAGAAGGATAAAACAGAGTTAGTAATGTTCTCTTCAGTGATTTGTTTCGCACCATCGTAGTGAGAAAGCAAATGAGTGAGATAGGACCTAACATAAAGAAATAAAATGAAAACATAAGGTACTGTTAGGATTTTAGGATCTTTTCTTATTGTTTTTGATGTTGGTTTTGGATTGTTTATAAATAAAGAAACACAATTTGATTACCGAGTTTCCAATTAATGTACCTTTCGGATATGATCTGTCTTTTACAAACATCACTATAAATCTGATAAACCATTATAATGAATTAACTTTATATAAAATAGACTTACAAAAAAATACAATAACCTTGATTTTTCTATCTTTCTCACTCTCCTCTCTCTCTCTTGGAAACTCTCACGGCAGCCTATGTCTTTTTCTACTGTCGACTTTTTTTTATTGCTCCTTTAAGAAGAAATATGCTCACTTTTATAAGAAGTAGTGCACTAGGGTTTTTCAACCACTTGTGCCATTTTGGCCCATAAGTAAAAAACAAAGAAGATAATTTGGTCATAAACCACAAAAAATTCCACCTTCTTCTTTTGTTTTCGTATTGGGCTTGAGCCCCAACTTTTTTTTTTCTCGCGGGTGCGTGAAAGCCACGCGCTGCCACGCGCCTCCACGCGCTCCCACATGCCGCCCCGTGTGCCCACGTGCCCCCGCTCGTAAACCACACGCCTCCTACGCGTGAGCCACACCCGCCACCACGCGTGATCCGCATGCGCCGCCGACCCTCCGGCCATGCGCCGCCGTCCTCCGTCCACGCGCCGCCGACCTCTGATGACTTTTCCGGTGACTTTTCTGACAAATTTCCCAGCGACTTTTCCCTACGACCTTTTCCCGCTGACTTTTCCGGCGATTTTTCCGGTGACTTTTCGAGCGACTTTTTCGGCCACTTTTCTGGCCACTTTTCCGGTGCCTTTTCCGGTCATTTTCCGCACCCATTTTCACCGTTTCTCACCCCTTTTCCTCTGTTTCAGTTCATCTACAACACGTTCTTCCCGATGAGCTCCACCTTGAGAGATGTTTCGTGCTGCTTTTCCCCTCGCACCCATCCTCCTAGGTAACTTCTGTTTCTGTCACTGTTTTAAATGTACCCTGAAACTAGCTTGTTTCTCAATTTGTATTTTCGAGGTCGAGACAACTACAATGATGTTCCTAGGAGGCCTTCTCCTTCTCTAGAAGCTCTTGAGAAATTCATAGCAAACCTGCGAATTCAAATCAGGTATGTATTTGGTAGCTATGGTTTCTGGAACTTTGCTTAGCTAAATCTTAGGTAGAATCACACCGCCTTTACCAACAATATTGTAGAACATGTCAGTTCCTAATATCTGCGAACCTTTATATAGAAACCTTAACTTAGCTTCCATGCTTAAACTCCCTTTTCCACTCCTGAATTTCTGTAACCCTTGTGAAACATTTTCCTTGTGAGTTTTAGCATCAACATCTACCATATTCTGCCATGCTACAATTTCTCTGGAGATTCCAATAGAAAAGTCTCCACCTTGAACGGCTGAACTTGCCTTAAAACCATTTGGTGTAGGTCTTTGAATTTAATTCTTACTGAAAGTCAATTTCTATGACTGTTTATCCACTAATTCGACCTTGTGTGTAGCTATCTCATTACTCAGTTTTTTCGTTCCTGACCTGATCCTTGCCTTGCAAACTTTACCTTGAAGATAATACAACCCGTTGTTAAGTTTTCCAAATATTATCTTCTTGCCGTCTTTATAAAACTGTAGTACCAAATCACATCTTTGATAACAGCAACCTGATTTTTCCAACAACCTAAATGAAATCAAATTTCTACTCACCTCTGGCGTGTATTTCACATCCTTGAGTATCTAGCCATTTGAGTTCTGAATTATAATATTCCTTGTTCCTTTGATATAGTTATGAGTGTTATTAGCCATCAGAACTTTAACTCTATTGATTTCTTTGAAGTCAAACAAAACGTCTTTGTTCTGTGTGATGTGGTAAGAACTTCCTGAATCTAGTACTTATTCTCTTGTGTCTTGAGTACTAGCTGTTAAGACCACTGGCTGAATAGGCTCTGCCATGTTAGCAGATTCTACACGTTTCTTTCTTTGAGGACAATCTCTTTTCCAATGCCCTTCATCTCCACATATGAAACATCTTTTGTTGTTGTTATCATATTGTTGCCTTGCCTTAACTCTGCCTTTACTCTTCGATCGGCCTTCCCATGTGTTGTCATTATCAAACCAGTTGTTTGACCTACCCCTTGATTCCACATACAAACTTTCATCTTGAGAATTTGTTACTTTTCCACTTTCGATTACCTCCCTTTCCTTAAACTTAGCTGCTGTTGTGACCTCATTCAACTTTAAAGTACCTCTTCCATACTTTAGGGTTTCCTTGAGTTGATCATACTTGTTAGATAGGAAATTTAGAAGTAGAATTGCTTGTACCTCCTCTGAAATTTCAACTCCTATGTTGTTGAGATATGTCACCAGCCTTAGAAAGTCATCCACATTAGTATCAATGTTTTTGGAGTCATCCATCTTGAAAGTGTAAAATCTCAACTGTAGGTAGATCCAATTCGGAAGAGATGTCTCCAAGTATAACTTATTTAGGGTAGACCACATGGCTGCCGCTGTTTCACACTTAGAGATTTTTCTGAGTACCTAATTCTCCACGTTCAAAACAATCAAATCCTTAGTCTTTTCTGATTTTTCAAACTTTACCGGATCAATCTGTGAGCTACTGCCTTCTATGCCTCCTTTTGCCTTTTCACCAGTTTTTTCTTTTGTAACTGTTGAATCCTTGAGCAACTTTTCATCTGTTAAGATATCTTTCAACCCTAAAACCCCAAAGTGAGCCATCATTTTCACTTTCCATAGAGAAAAGTATCATGTTCCATCAAACATGTCAACCTCAATCCGTGAACTCATCAATATGTTTTCAAATCTGTTGTGTTTCTGAATTTCTCAGCAACCCCAAAATCCTTATTTCCCAACACACCCCTTGCAATAAACCTGGAAGCTTTGATACCACTTGTTAGGATTTTAGAATCTTTTCCTATTGCATTTGGTGTTGGTTTTAGATTACTTAGAAATAAAGACATACAATTTAATTACAGAGTTTTCAATTAGTGTACCTCTCGGGTAGAATCTGTCTCCTACAAACTTCACTATAAATCTGATAAACCCTTACAATGAAGCAACTTTAGAGAAAATAGAATTAGAAAGAAAATACAATAACTTTGATTTTTTTTCTCTCTCACTCCTCTCTATCTCTCTCTCTTGGAAACTCTCACGGCAGCCTATCTCTTTTTCTATTGTCGACTTTTTCTATTGCTCCTTTAAGAAGAAATATGCTCCCTTTTATAAGAAATAGTGCATTAGGGTTTTTCAACCACTTGGGCCACCTTGGCCCATAAGTAAAAAACAAATAAGATAATTTGGTCCTAAACCACAAAACGTACCTTAGCCCTAGTCGTATAAAGCTTACAGAATTGGAAGAGGTGAAAGAGTTTTGTAACTCTTACTGGATATTTAGAGGTGGAAGGAGCTTCACGAATTGGATTGATGTGTGTTCCACGATCATGTAGCTCAAGAGTGAGGATTATCTATATCATCAAAAAAGTTTTGTCTTTTCCCTTTCATTTCCGAAGTGATTACTACGTTCACCACAACAAAATTCTTGGACATACCTTTGCAAATGCTTTTATACTAGATTGTTCCATAATCATATCCCAACTGATGTAAAATAAGAGTGCAAAACAGGTGTGGATCATGATGCAAAGTCTTGACCACTTTAAGCCTTTTCATTGTAACTTTTGATGACTACGCCATCGGATCCACCATCTTTGGTACTTCAAATAGAGAGCATAAGAAAATCTCATTCAAGAATTTCTCAACGTCATTTTTTTGAAAATTCCCGACCTTAAGTGGGCAATCTTCAATCAAACCAAGTCAAATTTTTGTAAATGCATCTACAAACATAACATATGAAGAATTATGTTTCATGTATTCGATCATTAATCTTTTTACCATCTCAACGAAGATAACATTTTTGCTTACACCAGAATACATAAAGTTTTTTCTATTTTCAAGTCTCTAAGACAATAACTAAGGATGTTAAAATGGGTATACCCACCCCATTTATAGCTACCCCATATAAAATCCACTCTATTTAAACTTCATATCTTATAAAACTCATTTATTATAAAGATCTAATATGTTTACCCATTTATACCCATTTATAATTACACTAACCCATTTAAACTCATTCAAACCTATTTAACTCATTTAATATATTTTAAGTTGTATTTTTTTATTGTTTATATTTATTTATAAAATAGGTAATAACTCTATGTATTTGTTAAAAATATATTAAAATATTTTAAAAAAATAAAATATTGAATTTTTGTCATATATTTTCATAAGAAATTTGAGTTTTCTAACATTTTTAAATGTTAAAATCGGTAAATTTTTTATCTCATTTATAATTCATCCTATTTAAATTTATTTTCTGTCAAGAAAGTATTTTAGATTTTTGTCAAAAATTAAGCATTTTTCATCCAGAACGTGATTTTCATATTTTTCTGTCAAAAATGTAATTTAATATTTTTCCGCTAAAAACGTGTTTTCGTATTTTTCCATTTAATTTTGTATTTTCATGCCAAAAATATAATTTTACATTTTCTTGTCAAAAACGTAATTTTAAATTTTTATATTAAAAATATAATTTTGTATTTTTTACTAAAATGTGTGATTTTTATGTTTTATTTTCGATAAAACGTTATTGATTATTTATTATAAAATAATTTTTTGAATCATTGTTGATAAAATAAAAATAAAATATTAATGGATTTAATAGAGTAATCATTTTTTTAAACAAAAATCCTTTTAATAAATGGGTTTTAAATGGATATCCATTTAAACCCATTAATATTTATTCTAATAAATAGATTTAAATGGGTTTTAAATTTTATAAGTACCCACTAAAATCCTATTAACTATAACCCAATTTTAACATCTCTAACAACAATGTATGGTGAACGTTTTCAGATTTCTATCTTGGGGATTGAACTGGCTCAAGTGGTTGTACACATGGTAGTTCATAACTCATTACCTTCTCAATATTATCTCGGTTAGCAAGAATGTATTTTAGGAACTTCTTTTGAATGGAAGCTTAAGTAAATTCATCATTGATGGGAAATATTATTCTTATGCCACTCATGTATTTCTTAAACTTATAGAATACTTTCTTATGAGATTTGTTATGAGATTTGTGTAAACTGGACGAGGAAATGGAAATTAGATTCATACAAAGATTGTTTGACACTAGGTTTGCTTCCACTTTCATATTTTTAGATACCCCCTCTTGGCTTGGGGTTGGGTTCAAGTTTACTTTTCTTTATTGGAACTGCTTGAGCAATTTGAAGATCTATGCTTTTCACATGAGAAGCTACACTTGTGATCTTCCCATCTACGTCTTGGTAAATCCCATCAATTTTTATGTATGTTGACAAGTTTCTTCTCTATATCCGCACTATTCTTAATTTTTACCTTCTAATATCCTTTGCACCAATTCTTTAATTTCTTTATTATGTTTGTTTATCAGCCACAACTTCTTGCGGCTACCGCTACGGCATATTATTATTCGTTTATTTACCGCATGTATCTGCGGTCAATCGAAACTATCAGACGTTGTGTCATACGTCATAATTTTTTTTGACCGGGTTAAAACAGGAGTGCGACTAAAAGTCTGTGATCAACCGGAGCCACACTACAAGAAAACAGCCGTTTTGCGACCACGTGATGTGGTCGCAAAATAATACTCGCAAAAAATATTAGTCGCAAATCAGTCGCACATTTGCGACTGCACATAGCTCGCAGTCGCAAATCAGTCGCAATATTTTGTGACTGATTTGCGACCACATGTATGAAGGAGTCGCAAATCGGTGACAAAAATTGTGACTAATTTAGGATCAATTTGCGACTACACCGTAAATAGATTTTTAAAAAAATAATATATTTTTTTTATTATTGAAATAATTTTGTATATTAGTGAAATATAATATTAATATTTTTTAAATTATTTTAAAAAATGTAAAATAATATTTAAAATTTTAAATTTCAATAATAATTTTGAAAATTAATTTCAATAATAAAATTAATTATTTGAAATTCGAAATATTAATAAAATAATTTAGATTAATTATTAATATAATTGGTTTAAAATATTATTATAATATTTATTATAATATTTATTAATTTTTATTAATGAATTAAAAATATTATAATATTAAATGAAAAATATGTAAACTAAATATTGAATAAAAAAATATACAAATTTAAAATTATAACATTTATTACTGAAAATTTTTAAATACATAAAAAAAAATCTAATTGTCCGGTGGTGGAAATTGGAAATCTGATGGCGAAAATGGGGTGGTGGGCGGAGCCGTCGATGGTTCCCCTGTGCAATCGTTATCCTGCATAAAGGAGGCGAATGCGGGATCCGTCTGTTGGATATATCCGAGGAGCATCTCCAAGCTCGAAATCTTCTCATATTTTTTCATCATCTGCGCGTTTTGTGCTTTAATCAACGCGTTTTGTTCTTGAAGCATAACGTACTCGGGTGAATGGGTTTGTACCCCACTACTTCTACCCGTAGACTGTACGCGGCTGAGGCTAACAGTCTATAAAGACGACCTCGTTCATCAGGAACAGATGACTAGAAAATTACAAAAACGTAAATTAAATAATAAATTTAATTATTATTTAATTAGAAAAATATGTTAAAAGAAAAAAGTTTGAAATTTTTTTTTTACCTGTAAGAAGATCTCATTCTTCTATGCTTGAGTCAGCTCAATTGGACGGGAGGTTCCATCGGATGTTTCTGTTGGATCGACCTCCACGATCGCCATCTTCTCTTGGATGTTTCGTTCGTATGCTTCACAGATTTGTTTTGCTTTCAAATCTACATACGAACCATCCGGTCTTGTGTGAGTCTTTATAAAGACCTCACTTATTGAGACTGGTCGTCCCAAATTATGTTCCTTCACAGATATTAAAATATTATTTAATTGTGAAAAAAAATATTAATTAAAAAAAAATTTTTACTTCCCATTTTCTGCTGGACCTGAATGTAGGATTTTTGGCCTGATAAATGTTTATGCGGGCCAAGACCGTCCCGAGCGGAGTTGCGGTTATGAGAGGATTTCGTACTCCTCTCGGTAGATGTTTTGGTTGCCCAATATGCTGTCATAATATTGTACAAACTTGGGGAAATCTATCTGAGACGTTTTCCGGTTGTATAAACCGTGCTCACCATCCCTTTCATCCGCCTTACGCAGACGGTCTCGAACTCTTTTCGTACCACCGGGGTGATCAGAGGATCCCAGGTGTACGATTGCTTGAAATTGAGTTAAAAAATATTAGTATATATTTTTTATATTTTATAAAATATTTACACAATTTAAAAAACAATACTTACCGCAAATTCTATGAAATATTTCTCCTGCCTCTCAGGAGGTACGACGGTCCAACTGTAGTACGGACCGTCAAATTTATTTTTCAAAATTTTAGCGATTTGACGAGTAATAGCCCCGTTATCACGGTCAAACCTAATATTTATTAAAAAAATTTAAATTTATATTAATATAATTTCAATTTTAATAAATATTTATTAAAAAAATTTGCTATTTATAAAAAATGCTTACCACATTGTATTAGGAGCCGCTTCTGGAGAAAGCACAGTCAAATACTGTTCGCGGCCCGGAGTTTGTAACAAACTATCAAGAGTGATAGTTTGTTCATCCGTTCCCGTTTTGCAATCGGGAATTTGTTCCTCCTCATGTTCATCCGATTCCTGAAACCGTGGAGGTGTTTGGGTTTCAGGAACGGAGTGAAGAACAAAATTGTATTGCGGAGGGAGCCGCGATGCCGCTCTATTAGCGGATGGTGAAGGGTTCGAGGAGGCCGAAGAGGTTTCTCGGCCGGAAAACGATCCGAAAGATCGTCTTCCACGACCTCTCAACAACCTACCACTACTTGCCATTTTTAGAAATTGTGTTTTTTGGAAGTGTTTAGGAAGTATTTTTGAGAGATTTTGGTACATGTAATTTATTGCTTGTAGTCGCAAATCAGTCGCAAATTTTTGTGACTGAAATGCAACCACATTGCCAAAGCAGTTGCAAAGTGGTGGCAAATCAGTCATAAATAATACCTTAAACCCTAAATTTTAAGATTTTGAGGAATGCATATAATTATATAAGATTTATTAATTGATTACATAAAAATTTCAATTACTATGAAAACAATAACATTTCCCAAATTTTCAAATAACTTACCTAAAATCCTTAACAAATTTACTTAACCTTATACTTCTTATATACATTCCAAATGTTATCTAAATATGAAATCATTACAAATATGGTTTTCAATATATGTTATCACTTCTAATGGTTAGTAGTCTTATAGAATAGAAATACAAGTTTTAAATGTGGAAAATACTTAGGGGAAATGTGAATTTACCATATGTGGTCGCAAATCAGTCGCAAATTTGCGACTGATTTGCGACTGCACATAAAATTTTTAGAATGTGGTCGCAAATCAGTCGCAAATTTGTGACTGATATGCGACTACATCAAATTTTTGTGACTGAAATGCGACCACATTGCCAATGCAGTTGCAAAGTGGTGGCAAATCAGTCTCAATTACTTAAAAAATCTATATTTATATGGATATTGGCAATACATTAAATTATATGAAAATCATATGTACAAAATACATAGCATAACTATATTTATTACATTTCTTCGTTCTCGTCATCATCTGAAGATGAAATATTACATTGAAATTCTTTTAAGTCTATCACCTATAGGTAAATACCACATACGACTGAAAGGTATTCTCGTCCTGCCCTCGCTTGGCTTATACCGGGGGGAATTGCAAAATTTGCATTTTTCCCATTTCTCATCTTCTTTCCAAAATATCATACAATTTTTAACACACACGTCAATTGTATAAAACGGGAGGCCTAAATTTCATATCAATTTTTCGGTTTCATAATATGAACCCGTCGCCTGATTCTCGTCGGGTAAATATTCTGTAAATAGCTCCGCCCAAGAATCCATACATTTTTCTGGTAAATTAAAATCAGATTTGATGTTCATAAACCGAACAGCAAAAGATAATTGTGAGTGCCCTTCATGACAACCATCATACAATGGATTTTTTGCAGCTTCTAACATGTTGTAAAACTTTTCTGCTTCTTTATTAGGCCGTTCTTCTTCATAATTATAATTATAATTTTCTTCGTTCTGATTATAGTACTGATGCTGATCATCAGTCGTTGTCTCACGAAATGCATTCGCCACCATTTCAACATATCTATTACCGGATATACCAACTGTTTCATCACTACTACAATCATGTCCCTGATTTCTTGGTACATCACCCCGACTAGTACTACTCGTCCCTAACTGAACATTCAGCTCTTCTCCATGTTTATACCAAATATAATAATTTGGCATAAACCCTCGACTATATAGATGACTCCATATTTTTCGTCCCGGAATAAATTTATCATTTTTGCAATTAATACAAGGACAGAAAAACTTACCTCCACTACTTTGAGCTATAGGTTGACTACTTGCAAAATTCATGAACTGCTCCATGCCTTATGCAAATTCCGCCGAGATATTTTTTGTTTCATTATCAATTCTTCTGTACATCCAATCTCTCGAATTGTTATAATTTCCCCACATGTTTTACAAAACTTTTTACTTTTGATTTCGCAAATGAGAGAATGGGATGGTGCATATATATACAACATTTTGCGACTACTTTGCCACTGACTTGCCACTACTTTACGACTACAGCTATGTAGTCGCTTAAATGTCGTTATACCTAACACGCACATGTTTTTTATGGTGGCACTTTACCACCACTTTGTGACTGCAGAGCCACTACATACCGTAGTCGCAAATTGGTCACATTTTTAACGACCAATAAGAGACTACCACCTGATTTTCCATATGTAGTCGCTAATCAGTCGCTATTTTGCGACTGATTAGCGACTACCAGGGTCAGTCTCAAGGCAGTCGCATCTCAGTCGCTAATTGGTTGCATATTGCGACTGATTTGCGACCACACTTATTGGTCACATATTTGCGACCAATTTGCGACTACTATTCCGTAGTCGCAAATTAGTCGCTAAACCATGGCAAATGTGGTCGCAATTTTTGCGACCACGTATGTAGTCGCAAATTGCAGTCGCAAATTGACAGTTTTCTTGTAGTGTCACAACCATCTGCGACAAACAAACAAACAACATATGCCGCAACCGCCGACGGCGAGCAAACGAACAAAACTATTATTTTGAGAGAGAGGTGGGGATATATTAGATACCTGCATCTTGATACCCTTAAGGTTCTCCCAGAATAGTGAACAATTCTTTATAAAGTGGTTAAGAGATTATGAAACTTTTCACTTAGCTCCTTTAACAACACATCATCCATTTTAGGTCCATTACATTCCTTATCATATTCTCCATATATTGTACCATTGATCGCTTTGTACAAGATTCTTGATAAATTTCTCTCCTAGGTCCAAAGTAAGATTAGCAAAACTCTCATAGTTAGTGGTATTCAAATGGGTGTGATTCTTCTTAAGAACTCCCTAAAGAAATATTTTAGTAGTGCAACCCTAGCAACTTTATGGTGTGGACATGATCTAATCTGCCCCTTGAATCTCTCTCAAATCTCAATCCTATAACAATTGATCATATCTTTGTTTGAAGTTTGCTATGTCACTTCTAATCTTTGTCGATTTTACTTAGAAAAGAACTTGAATAAAAATGTCTCTTCCATTTTACCCATGCTGTGATAGTGGAGGTTTTGATACTCTTTTCGTATTGATTTGAACCCTTCAACAAATACATACAAATTGATCCAAGTGCTCTATATCATGCTTCATAAGGTTTACGAAAACTGCACCATATTTATCAAACTAGATTTTATCTCAAAATTGCTATTACCACAAGATGGTGGACGGATTTAGATTCTAATCCCACAAGTATTTGGATCATCGAATGTTCATATTATTTGTTGAATGCTAGGAGGATGAATCAATTCTCTAGCTCTTCATGTCTATTGGTTCACTAAACCCATTCTTTGGTCTTTATTGAAAGGTCTCCTCTAACACGATGGCTATTGCTATTCTCCTTGGCAACTGCGTCAAATTTTTGATGTTATCGAGTTTTCAATCCGAATTATGAATTGCAAGTGCACAATTTTAGAAATGCTTAAACGACTTAAAAACTAAGCATTGAAACAAGACTTTAAATGATCACAACCAAAACAATAAAAACAAGATTAAACCTTATACGAAAGTATAGATAATGGGCTAAGGTAATGGATAAACATGGTTATCAACTAACTAATAGTGCACAAGCAAACTCGTTTCCAAGACATGAATCACACATAGTGTAGACTAACTCATTTGAACTTAACTAAACTAAACTTCACTTGCAATTAAGAGATCAATAATTAACAAGCAAAAGTTCAATAAATCTATAAATCATCTTAAAATTCTATACTATGAAATGATGAAACAACAACAAATGGCTCATTTTTACGAATATAAGATAGAAACTAAACAATTCGTAGATTTTATGAATATATTTGAGTTTCCAAAAAGAAAAATATCTTGAGATTTAGCAAGTGTAATCGAACCCTTATTAGGACATTATAAATTTTAATAGAAACCTGAGAAGAAAGAGAGAGAGAGAACTGTAACAAAAAAAACAGAACTAAATAAAGATCTCACCGATATAGTAATCAATAAAAAGTTAAAAATTGACGTTCACAAATCACCATGACAGGACAGGCTAAGCGAGAAGAGAAGCAATCACGAAAAAACAAAACAAAAAATGATATATAGTTTAATTAAGGGATAATTTGGATGGATCACAAATAAGAGTATCCAAGTTAATGAAATAATAAAATTGATTTTTTATCTACTGTGCATTTTATCTAAAATCGATTTTGCCCCTACCATCAGCGGTTGTAAATTGTCATATAACTGACATCCGGCGTAGGGGTGTCAATTTTTTTTAAATCACATCACCCTCTCTCGTATATAAGGCGAAAGAGAGAGTTTTTTCACTCAGTATTTCACCTTTTCTCGATTTTCTCTCTTTAAAATTTACGTCTTTCTAGTTTTTCTACACATCTCCCCCACTGCTCTCGCCGGAAAAAAATGGTAACCGACAAGGATGTGAACCCGGTAAGTTTATACTCTTCTCCCGATAATATACATACACAGTAGTTTTTGCCCACAAATATGTTGTTAGAATCTAGTTTTAAGTTTAGATGCTATTTTTATGACATTCGTTTGGTCTATTTTGAGTCGAGATTTAAGCGATTCACGAAATCTTAACAGTCATAATCTTTCATAGACATGCACAACAATAGATTTCGAAAACTTTTTTCTTATGCTACAATTTTTCTGTTTTTAAAAAATTGTTGTTCGCTTTTTTTTTGCAAATCAGTCTTCGATTTTCTTCAAGATTTAGGAAATTTTTAGTTTATGGTTGTTTTGTTTAGAATTTCACACTGTTAAGGTGGATTTACCGTATATTTTGAATCAATAGGGTTTAGATTAGGGAAGTTCTCGATTATATAGACCAATTCTTGTTTTTGTGCAATTTTTGTTTTCTTATCTTGCTATGTGGGTTCGGATTCTCGATGGCATGCTAATTTTCCAGTTCTGTTAAGAAATTGCTTACTAATTTTTTCGTTTAATTATTATTTTTTTCAAGAAATTGCTTATGATGGTATCGTTTTTGGGAATTTCTAATGTTATACTCATTTTTTCCGTTAATCGCTAATTTTTACATTTTCTGCCATTTTATTTGATTCATTTTATTTTTTACCTATTTTATAATTTTTTTATGTTTATACGGTTATTGATTTACGTTTTAAAATTGCCCTGTATTTGTAAATATATTCTAGTAATGATCCCGGTTTCAATGATTATTCAAAAAAATCAGTTAAATTGTCCCAATTTTATCACACTATTGTCTTTTCTAATCCAATTAAAAATTGTGTGTCCCTATTTTGAATTGTCTCCCATTTAAAGGAATGTTGGAAATATTGTTTATTATGGGTTCCTATATTTCCAACATGCCCCATTTTAGATAAATTTTTCAATTCATGTGCATATTACCGATGGGATAAATTTGGTAATTATATGTTAATAGTATATGTTAACATGTACTATCCGTTTTTAGGGATTTTGTTTCTGCTATTATGTAACTATTATCGTAAGCGTGTCCCTTTTGAATAAATTTTGAAAACATTGCTTGCATCTGCCCTATTTTTTGAAATATTCTATTCTTTAAGCAATAGGAGTAACATCATTTTTATGCGTTAATATGTTATGTTAACATGAACGTTATTTTGTAACTCATGTGCATATTACCGTTGGGATAACTTTGGTTATTATATGTTAACTGCATATGTTAACATGTGGTATCCATTTTTAGCGGATTTTGTTTCTACTATTATGTAACTATTATCGTAACCGTGTCTAATTTGAATGAATTTTGAAAACATTGCTTGCATCTACCCGTATTTTTCTGAAATATTCTATTTTTTTAGCAATAGGAGTAACATCATTTTTATGCGTTAATATATTATGTTAACATTTACGTTATTTTGTAACTCTAAGCGTGTTGTGTTAACAATTTTCAGAAAACGGATCACAACTTGCCGTCTAGACTCTTTGTGCAAGGAGAAAAACCAGAAGAACAAAGGGTTAATGTTTATCATACATCCTTGAGGATAAAAAAAATTCTTATTTCACTTGATGATGAGGAAGCCGACAAAATCAGGAATTCACCGTTTACAAAATTTATTTCGATATATGAGAAACCGATTTACTCTGGTAGACTAGACCATTTTATGCTTACAAGGCAACTTGAAGTCAGAAAGAAGCATGAAATAGGTACTCTCTGCGGGAATTTGCTATTGTAACTAGTTTACCGTGTGGTAAGTATCCAGTGAAAGAGAAAAAATTTGCCAAGAGGAAGATGACAAGTGACACGCACCCCTATTGGTATTCTCTTTTTCCCAACACTGAAAATATTACAGCTGAACGGATTACATCGATGATAAAGAAGAGAATCGTTGCAGATTCCGAAACAAGGTTGAAGCTTGCTTATTTTGCTATTATTGTTGGTGTTCTTGTTCTTACATCCCACATCCTCAAGCTGTCGAAATCTCATGTGGAACTTGCTAAGGATATGTTTACATTTTTTTTATTACCCATGGGGTCGTCTTGCGTTGGATATGAATATGTCCAGCATTAAATACAAAGATATCATATCTTTGTCTTAGTCGTCTTTAGCTGTTAAAGGTTTTTTTCACCCTTTACAACTTGTTTTAGTGGTTGCTGCCCGTGCTATAACAGATACACCAATATCAACACCAAAAGACTCGGATTCTGATTCGGTTTCGGAGGAAGAATCGAGTGAGATTGCAAACCTTCCGATAATTAGTCCTAAGCACGTCAGAGCATTAGATATTAAATGTCAGGTAATTTATTTGAACCTATTATTACTACATTCATCTTAACTGATAATTTAAATTATAAATAGATCACATAGTTATTATAATACGACTATATTGATATATTATAAACCATTGCATGTTTTTTAAATGTTATACGCTAACAAGTTTAACTAGTCTATGTAGGTGATTGTGCAGTCGATAATTGACCAAGAGGACGGTGCTGAAATTGATGAAGAAGAAGTTGAGTGGTCTGATGAAAAAGAGGATGAGAGAGTGAATGAGATGGTTGGTTTGATTTGTAGTGATTTTAAGTTCTCTAATGATATGTTTCGTGGTGGCATTACTGCTTTGAATCTTGTTGCAATGCGAGAGGAGAAATTGAAGAAAAAATCTCAGAAACAAAAGGATACAGATACATCTTCGGATGTTGAAGGAGCATCAATTAGCTATCAAGCTATATCTAACCAAATTGTTTCTAGGGTTGTTGATAAGACCAAAGAAGCAGTGAAGGCGATGGAGGAGGCATTGACCGTTGTCTTGGATAGTAGGGTTACTATGATGCACAATTCTATTCTCACTGGCCTATCTAAATTTTTATCATTGTATTCGGGTAAATGTGTCCCTTAAGGGCCCAACACTGTGAATGGTAGTCAAGTTGGATTAGACAAATGTGTTGTCTTGGAGGAACCCACTATTGCGGATACGACACACCACAATGACATTGTAAGTAATTTAATTTCAATGAATCCACTATGATTAAACTTCTTTATAAAAATATATTTATGTTTTCATATAGGATTTAGACATGAATGTTTAATGCACTAATAACGAGGCTGTCAATGACACTGCGAATGACAATGTTGGACATGTTGAAGAGGTATGTAATATGCATGTCTTTCAGTTAATAATGTAATGCCTCCCACGTACATAATGCTATTGTTCGGTATTAGAGGTTTTATAATACAACTTGACAGTTATCAAACAATTCTATATTTTGTTAATGTTGGTATATCTTAATAATATTTTTTATATATAATATGCAGGAAAAAAGGTATGAATGTGCAATGTAGTTCTGCAGCATCGCGTACAATGGATGCCAATGTTGCTTCTGATGCTGGTGGAGAGGTATGCAAACTATTAAAAAATAATGAAATGCACTAAGAGTTATATGTTGTTTTCCTATGTAACCGTTATCATGTATTAGTTCCTGTATTTCAGGAGTTAGATGCTAACGTGAATCATGCTCATATACCGATGACGTCTAGTCGAACTGCAGAACCGAGGATGGCTGTAGTTGGTGATACCGCAGTAGATGTTTATTTTTACCCGATTTTATATCGTATTTGTGATATTACTCTTTTAATTGTCGTGATTAATAACATAATCAATTTATGATATGGTAATATTTTCATTACTATGTCGTTTCAGGAAAATCAAGAAACTGGTGGTGGTAATTCAAATGATGAATCTTCTAGTCCTGCTTCTCGTAAGAGTAAGAGGTTTAGGACCAGTGATTTTAGTACACAGAATGAACTGATTTCTTTTAAATCATTGCCAATTAACGGAGAGGAGAATCAATTTGGAGTTAATGTCACTGTAAACTACAATGCTAAGTTTGCGACACTTTTTGAAAACATGGTATCTCCATTATAAGTAGTTTATACTCTTACTTTGTTCATGTGTTTGACATTAATTTCCTTCTAATAATACTATTATATTTCAGTGTAATCTCTCTTCCCAATGGTTCATTAGTTACCAACATGGATATCTGTTCGATTGCTGAGAGAATGTCTGTCACGGATTCTAAGGTTAATGATTCTACTATTATTTTATTTTATTTAATGCAAATGTGATATTTATTTGTTAACTTTTTGCAATGTCAGATAATTGATACGCTTATGCTATACACGCGCGTGTCGTATGATAACTACAAAGTTGCATATCCGGGATATGATTTTGGGTTTTATGACACGAGTTTGTTGTAAGCATTTCATTGCATTACACCAAATTTTCAAAGATTGTAAACAAAGACAAAGAGAAGTTTAAATTCCGATCTGCTTTACTCAGCTACTTCGAGGAAACAATTACCAGCGTCGACCTACCTAGACGTCTTTCTTTCCCGTTCAATTTTGAGAGGCAGCATTGGGTAGGTATATGTGTTGATTTAAGTGATGCGATTCTATATGTATTGGATTGCAATACGTCATTCCACGTCTTAGTCTCATCAAGAAAGAACTTGTGCCAACTGCGAAGATGTTGTCATTCCTATTTCGGCAAACGGTGAGCGATGACGATGATCTTATCCCCATGAAGATTACTTTTCAAAGAGTGTCGGGTATATTTCAGAAAGTTGCACATATGGATTCCGGTGTAACATCTATTCTGCTTATGCAAGCACATGTCATGTTTGGTTTTGATGGACGCAAGAGTGTTATACCAGAGGTTTTGACTGCTGAACCCCAAAAAGTGGTTGTGCTTTTCTTCGAGTTGTTTGTTGTACCTGTTTGAGCATCTGTTTTATTTCCCCTTTTCATGATTTATGTTATATACGAAAACCTCATTCTTAACCTTTACGTTTTCTGTTACACACAATGAACCTTTTTAATTAATGGATTTGTAGTTGAACAAGTATGGATTGTTGTAATGTATTGTTGAACAAGTATGGATTGTTGTAATGTTTATTTGCAGTAGTGATTTGTTAAAGTATTTGTTATTGTGTACTGTTGTATTTTACGTTCCTAAAACGTTTTTACATTGATTTATCTTAAATAGCATCGAATATAACGAGTGTTTAAGTTTATTACACGTATTTAAAGCATAGACACATAAAATTAACCGTACTTAAAGAAGAAATTTAATACATTGGCCTTGATGTATATACATAATATTATACAAACAAAAGACATGGCCACTCCGATTTTTAATTATATCGGTTCTTTGCATGTTGCTCGATTGTGACCATTGCCACCACATCGACTACAACATGTCTTCCTCTTACGACCATATTTATTTTCAATATAACACAAAAGTTATATTACTGTTAACAACGCCATTACATATATAATTTTCATACCATTAATTCTCTGCGAGATGTGATTTTTTTTTCCTTGGTCTTTTTGTACATGGTGGGTGGAGCATGTTTTCTGATGTCTCACTCTCCTCGGAAGTAATTGTCTCCATATCCGTTGTTGGATAAATGGTTTCTTTGTAAGCTTGCTTCCAATATTCCATGGTATATTCCGGTGCAACTAAACTATCCAATTCAATCTTTGCATGGAAGACTGCATATACAGTGTGGCAACAAGGGATCAATACCTTTTGAAACTCGCAACATGTGCATATCTTCCTCTCCAAACTCACGATGTAAACTCCACCATCTTTGTCATTTATTTCGTACTCATCTTTCTTTAGCATACGTACTCCAAAACCTAATCATTCTTCGAAATGCTTAGCGACCATTTTATACACTTTTGGTGTCATCGTTGTTGTAGCGTTGGGTGAAATCTCATGATGGTATGTGAACCACATTATCATGGTTGTCCTGATGAAATCCAATAATGGAATAATCGGCAACTCTCGTACACATCTTAGTACCAAATTCAGTAACCATGCGTTATTACTTGTCATTAGGTTGTAACGAACTCCATTGAAGTGCGACCTTGCCCAATGTTCGAAACCTATCTGGTATAAATATTCCGTGCAAGGTTGGCTTGTCTTTTAATTTCATTGAAATATGTGTGAAGTCCGACCGCTTGTATGCCCGAGCAGCCTTAGAGACCAGAAAACAGAGGTTTTTAGCTTTAAATGTCGTTTTGATGTTGCGTTGTAAATGAAAAATGCATGTGCAATGTCCACAACGGGGGTACATCTATTAGGTTTACAAATAATGTTATCAGATATTAAATCTTTTACAGGTCTAAACATACTAATACAATATAAGTTTTATGGAATAGTAAAAACCTTAAAATAATGTATTACCTTTCGTAGTGAAGAGTATATTGAATAATGCCGGTCTGATACAAAAACAATCTCCTCATGATCTGGGACGATATCCCGCAACTTCTCGAAGAACCATTCCCATGACTAGTCGTTTTCATTGTCTACAATGCCGAATTATAATGGGAAGATCTGGTAGTTGCCATCTTCTAAGCTTGCGGTTAAGAGACATCCAACGTATTTCCCTTTGAGTTGGATTCCGTCAATGATGACCACTTTACGCAAGTAAGGATATCCCTTTACACTTGCCCCAAGTGCAACAAACAAATATTTGAATTGATTTCCGACCTTGTAATCGTAAACCGACTCCATGCATACAATCGAATCTGGATTCGCCTTTACTAGATGATGTAGGTATGACGGCAGCAACTTGTAAGACGCGCTTTGTCCATCAATATCCATATCCAACGCTATTTGTCTTGATTTCCATGCTTTACAGTAAGAGATATGCACATCATGTTCTTGTTTCATTATCTCCTGTACCTCGTTTGTACGTGGTCCCGATCCTTGTTCATTGTATCTACACTTCGATCTTTGAATACCATCCCGACATACAAGTCATTCGGCTCGTGCACAAATAACCCTGTTTTTAGATTCGAAAAATATTTTTTGCAATATAATTGTAAACCGTAATAATATATTTACAGATATAATATTAACATTATAGGATAACTTACCATCCCAATCCTTTTCTTTGTTCATGTTCTCATCACCTCGTGAGTCGTGTCTTGTTTCGGTTTTGATTTCAGTGGATTCTCTACCTATAGTTAGACCAAGGTAGGCCTCGCTTGGTCCACCTCCTTCAACCATTGGTCACTTTTCCTTGCCTACCAAAGTGTTTTAGGTCTCCCTTGGTTCAAAAGATTCTCCTACTATAAATGTTTCCACGTGTAAAATAACTATTATCCTATACTTTATAATGTTATATAACTAGCGATATACTATTTACTATATCATTATCTTGGCACTCGGTAGAGTCCAAATGTAATATTGGGAGTATATCATATGTTTGTATCTCTTCTTGATCATTGTTACACAAAAACAAATTTATGTCCTCCCGAATGCTTGGAGGAGTCTCGGATGCTATAACGTTTATAGACGACCTCGTTGACTGAAATTCCCCTCCAAAGCTCTCTCTCTCAAACTAGATGTTAACCTTTCTAAGATTTTCCTACTACAATATTGCAAGTGTGTGAGTTCATTTTTGGTTAGTACTTCTTGAAAAACGAACAAGCTCATTGGGAAGAGCTGGTTACGGCTCAACAATCGTATACTAAAATATTTCAAGAATCAACAATACTTATTGCTATAGTATTTCATTCCTGATATGTACATATGGTTGGAAATTTTACCTTGGAATTCAGGGTCATTTTCATACAAATCATATTGGGAATGCCAAGGAAGTTTTGTGTAACTCCAACATAACTTGTAACTGTTAAATATGATCTGTATACTTGGATTGATTCTTCACCCACTGTCACATAAATTGCCAGCAGGAAACGATCCACCTTCAAAGCCATGAATAATTTAGCATCCCCATCGTTTTCTATATGAACAGGTAGTGTATGCATGTCTTCTTCTGTCATCATCCATTATGGCATTTGGTATGTCATTGCAATCGGAACATTTTCATCGATAAGACAATGCATTTTCACCCGTTATTCAAGTATCAAATATGTTGTGTTCTGTGGCACTAGTACAGCTTCCATTTGGTCAATATTTTTTTGTGAAATTTTCATATGCCATTAGATTGCTTTTCCCAATGACTGCGGTGCAGCCTCATTAATAGAACTATTGCTAAGAGTTTGTTGTATCTGTTAATAAAAAGAGTATACATCAATGTTGTTTCCATTCTACAAATCATCATTGATGTACTGTAGATGCAATGATGCAAGGTAAAAACACTTAGTTTGACTTTACACATCTTATTGGTACCTATGTAAAATAAAATTATTATTTGTGTATCCTACATTGTAAATTGAAATCACACACTAATCATTGCTAATGTTAGTGTATATTGGATAATCTTTTAATTAAACGCTAACATCTTCTTTTCCAATATGAAATTATAAAATAAATTAAATATTTTACATTTTTATCCTAATCGAAATAAGACTTTATTGTATAGTTTTTTTTTGACTTTTTAGTCATAAATTATATGGTTTTTGCACTTTTAAAAATCTGAATAATGTCATATTATTCTACTGTTTTTGTACTTTTCACTCGTATATGTGTATACATACATACGTAGTTATAATGTCAGTGGATTTAATTCTCAGCGGATCCCACGTAAGTAAAATGGTGAGACCATCAAAATGCGATGATTTGTCATTTAAAATTGAATATTAAGTAGCTCCAAAATCTTTTTCATATACTATAAATTATGTATTATACGTTAACCGGTTTAGTACGAGTTAAAATATTGTTTAAAATATTTTTATTCTATTTTCTATTTACTATCATATTGCAAATAACATTTTTAGGGCTTTTCCCAACGTAAGATTGTTTTACAGATGTTCAATGGTACACATACATGATGCATTATGAATTGCACATATGTTTGTAGCTAACTACTTGTTTTTTTTATATTTTATATTTTACATCTTTGTCCTAATCAAAATGAGACTTAATTGTACATTTTTTTTTACTTTTCTAGTCATATGATTATATGGTTTTTCCAGTTTTAAAAATCTGAATAATGTCATATTATACTACTATTTTTGTACTTTTCACTCGTATATATGTATACATACATACGTAGTTGTAATGTTACTGGGTTTAATTCTAAACGGGTCCCATGTAAGTAAAATGGTGAGACCAACAAAATGCGATGATTTGTAATTTAAAATTGAATAATAAGTAGTTCCAAAATCTTTTTCATATACTATAAAGTATGTATTATACGTTAACCGGTTTAGTATCGTTTAAAAATTGTTGAAAATATTTTTACTCTATTTTCCATTTACTGTCATACTACAAATAACTCAAATGTTTTTACCGTTTTTCCAAACGTAAGATTGTTGTACAGATGTTCAATGTTACACATGCATAATGTATTATGAGTTACAAAGATGTTCGTAGCTAACTAGTTTATGTAAATGATACTTTGATTTTTTTACATAACTTAAAATAAAAATATTTTAATACAATAGATCCAGTTTTTTAGTGTGAATGCAAGTCGATTAAATGGTTATTTGTTGAAGAACATGCATGAGCTAATTGGTATTTCGTGATAAGTGTATGTAGATTATTGCTTACTTTAAAATGAAACTAGGATTATGAATACAAAACTTATATAAGAGACATTATATACACTTATCTTTCTTTAACTACTCGAGCAGGTGGGTGTTATCTTCTTAATATTTATTTGATTCGTTTTCACTGTTTGAATTTGGAAAGAAAGAGAGAAAAACTCCTCAATGGTGGTTGTTTAATCTACACGACCAGTTTATATATACACTTTACACTTCTTGTTAACGTGTACAACGGTTGACAACTTTTCTTACTCATATTACACGAAATCTAAACTAAATCTGTGCATTAAATGCTCGCCGGAATCGTATCATCCAATGGTTAAGATTGAAATTTGAGATAAGTTTTTCTACAGTCCACTAACACAAGTTTTCATATCTTCAATCATTTTGTAGGGTGTCAGTTAGAAACCATCACATCACTGTATATGAACAGGATATGTCGGCTGAGATGTGAGGACAAATTGGGCAAATTGTGGAACAAATGAACAGTTGCAAAACAACTTTCAAGTTTGTTTGCTATTTTGCCGATTAAATCTTATTTATTTGTTATTCATCAAAATTCCCCAAAAAATATATCTAAAATTTTCAATTCTAAAAGTGTTCTAACATATCGACCTAGAAATTTTGAAGATCTATAGTAAAAAAAATCTTGTGGCTTCTATTATCTTTTTTAATATCACTTCTCTCTTAATAAATTATGTTTTCATACAATTGTTTTGTAGCTTTTTCATATTAGACAGTCCATAATTTTATTATTATAGTCTGTGGCTACTAATTATCATATAGATTAGGACATTTTTGTCTTTATCCATACTCCAAATATTACATTTAGATTAGATTTATTAACTAGAGTAAAAAGTACAAATTTAAGATTAAAATGAATTAAAACTATATTTTAATAGAAAAAAATGAAATTTTAAATTAGAAAAAATGAACCCAAATATAATATTTTAAATTTACGTATAATTTATTTAAAATAAATAACTATTTTCGGATAAATATTTGTGCTATTTTTGGAAGTTTAATTTTATGATGGTAGATTTGAAACAAAAACTTTAAAAATGTTATTTTAGGTTATTACTTTATAATAAATAACTAAGGAGTTGCCTGATTTAAAACAAATCTCGAGTATTATCACTATTTTAATAATTTTCATATTTATCCATATCTCATTTTTAGTTATTAATATATTATTGTTATTTCTTCACATCTTTGTAGCATTTAGATTTTGTAAGTAGGTGTGTTCAAAAGAAAAGTTTGAATACTACTTGAACTGTATTACAAAATTAGATAGTTCGATACGATAAACCATAAATTTTGGATGCAACAATTGAGCATAAATTGTTAAAAATTCAAAATTTCATTTTTGAACTAAAAATTACGCAATTGTAGAGCCGAAATTTAGGTGAATAACAAAGAACAGTAAAATAATTAACAAAATAACCAATCCAAATTTTGTTCATTGTTCACTTAATATAAATCCGATTTAATCTGTACATCTACTAGTTTTGCAACCGTCAATTAACTTACACCCTTCATAGGGTGTCACTTGCTCTTTACTTATCTCTCTCATATATAAAATTTTAAAGAACATTTTTTCTCATTTTCTTTTTCTTCCCAACCGTCCCTCACTCTCTACCATTTTGTTTTCTCTTTCTCTATATCTTTGTTTTTCTTCCCCACCTTTCTCTTCTTTTTCTCCGCCTCTCCCTTCTTCTCCCCCACATATCTCTTTTTCTTCCCCACCTCTCTCTTCTTCTTCCCCACTTCTCTCTTCTTCTTCCCCACATCTCTCTTCTTCTTCCCCCACCTCTCTCTTCTTCTTCCCCATCCTTGAATTTGGTAAAGGTGTAAGAATACTGGTAAATTTTTGATTTTTGATTTTGTGACTATTTTTAAAGTTTTCGAAACTCCGTTTTTAGGTTGACTCGCGGTAATATTTGTAGTTATTCTTTTCAACCCATTTGTGATTTTTTATCACACATTGGCTTTCGTTTGTAAACTCATCATGTATCATGTAAAGGTTTAGTTACCAATTTGGTTCCCTAACGATCTAACCTGATTGTTCAATCGTTATGTTCTAATTTGTTGTTCAATTATAATTTTAACTGCTATTTCTTTATTAGGTCATAATTGCGAGATTTGTAACAACTTATATTTGGATCTCTGTCATCGTCCCAAGTGTTGTTACCTGATAAAAGTTTTTTTAAAACGATGCAAAACTCGACGAATAAGAGTGTTTGGTAAAAAAATGAAGAAGATGAAACATGGTCAACATGGTTAAACGGATTTTTAGAGATTTATCAACACAACTATCATATATCTTGTATAATTAAAATATTTTTTAACGTTTATCAATGTTATTATACATATATCACATATTAAATCATATAATACATCTGTTATAGCTACAAATTCTATATATTTTAACATTTATCAGTGTTATTATACAGATATCACAAATTAAATCATATAATACATATGTTATAACTACAAATTTGACACATCTTTGATTATACGAAAACAAAATTGATATCTAATACATATGTTCCAATATCGAAATAAGAGTAAGATTTAACAATGCTATTGTACGTATACAAGTACAATCCATTAATGAGAAAGTTGATGAATTAGATATAATATTTATGTCGATCGGATGACAAACATATAACATCGTCAATACCGGCTCATGTATTATCATGTATATTATTACTTGCACCGTTAACATAAATGTTATCATTAATATTGTTTTATATATTTTAAAAGAAATTATAACATATACGCTAGTTTTTAATATTCAGTGTAATGTTTGTATCCAACGGTGCAGATTATGTGTTGAGATGCGTTATGTACAGTACAATTGCAGACTATATCATTATCATTCATAATCAGTCACAATCAAGGACAAAACCAGAAAAGTAGAGCAAAAGTGAACAGTTGAAAAATAATTTTCTCCTTAGTTTGTCGTTTCTCTAATTAAATCTCATTTTATTATTATTACACCAATTTTCTCTTATTTATTTTACATCAAAAATGCAAAATACTAATTTGTGCTCAAATAAGAATTCCTTTCGAAACATTAGAATCCCAATTTATTGTCAAATTTGCAAATACCTAATTCAACATAAAATAATCATTTTTTCAATGAATTTTAGTTATAGTTTGTTTATTTTATTTTATTTCCTACTCTTCATGTCTTATTTTTTTAGTATCACCTTCTTAGTTTTTTTTAAACTAAATTATAATGTAATCATGATAGACCTATGGTGAACATTAGATACATTAGATATTTCGTTTTTCTTTTTTTTTTCTTTTTTCCAATCGCTCTATGTTCCACTGCTACAAAAATAATTCTTCTTTGTTTTGCATATACGGGCGGCAACCATTACTTTATCGTTGGTGCCAAAAGAGGGTTTGGTTTCTCCGTTTGTCATTCTATTATATTCGAAGATAGAAGGTTTAAAGCTTTCATCTAAGGGTTTCTTTCTAGGGCTAAGACCTCTCAAACACGGGAGTCGAACCCTTGGGGAGCTCTTCCTGTGAAGGTGCTATGTGGTGTTCAGACAATTTTGCAGTGGTAGCATGGTTTTGGCTCGGAACTGGTGGTGCGGGTAGAGCAGGTAGTGCGCTTAGAGCAGGCAATGCCAACACTATAGGTTCCTGCGGATATATATAGATCCATTCTCTCGCTTCATACGAGGTGCGAGTTGAGTGGCTCTTTGATGCGAACCTCCCAAGAAATACACTTCTGGATGCGGTTGAGATAGGCTTTATAATAGAATGAATCGAAATTCAATTTGTTCAAAAGTTGTGGATTGAAGGATCACACAGTAGCTGCGGAAAGACTACTGATTTACCTAAGATAGTAGCTTAGATATTACACACTAAGGCTACTAAATGTTGACTGAAAGATATTAAACACCAAAAATCAGATTAAGAAGATAATCACTCTCAAACTTAAGAAAAGAACCTGTTTTTATTTGAAAAGTTGAATGATCAATTTTACAACTGAAAGCCCCAATTTATACTGTAAGAGGGCGTAAATAGGAAGAGCCTATAGTATTAAAATAGTTGAATTTACAAGGAAAGACTTGACCAAAAACCTTGACCAAAGACCTTGACTTCATTAACTTTTATTTTGACTATGAATGTAAACATTTCCCCCTCTCCTTTGATGACGCCAATTTTGAACATTTTTAACTGAATTCCTTTTGATTTTAAACAACAAATTGGGTTGGTTGTAATGTGGTTCATTTGCCTCATTAAAAACCTTACCAAGAAAACCCAATGGGAGAAAATTTGGATAAGGGAAAAAGAGTACAAATGGATCACATACCCATTTGTATGGTTTCTTGAGCTTGTACTAAAATCAGAGGGCCTTTAGGCACTTCTCCATTCAAGCTCAAGTGAATTTGTTGGCATTCTCCTTGTTGAGCATGCTGCTGATTGCCTCTTTGAATTTCTTGCCCTTGGATCGGGTTAATGGTGCAACTGGTAGTGCAAGAGCTTATTCATGTTCTACTGGTTTATTACTAGCCATGAGCTTCTCCTTTTGTGTGCTTTCCATGCTCGTATCATCACCCTCCTCTTGAAAAGAATTTGACCTCAAATCTGGTTCATCTACAATGAAAGGCAAAAGATCAAAAACATTGAAGCTTGAACTCACATTATACTTACCTTGAAGATCAATTTGGTAAGCGTTGTTGTTGATCTTCTGAACTATCTTAAAAGATCCATATATTCTGGACATAAGTTTGGATTTCCTTTCAGCTGAAAATCTTTCTTTCCTCAAGTGAACCCACACAATGTCTCCCACGTCAAATACCATTTCACGTCTTCCTTTGGTTGCCTTTCTTGCATATTGTTGGGTTCTGGCTTCAATATTCTTCCTTGCATTCTCATGGATCTGTTTAACAATCTCAGCTTTTCTTTTTCCATCAATACTAGCTATTTCACTTAAAGGTAAAAGGGTTAGATCCAAAGGAGATAAAGGATTAAACCATACACAATTTGAAAAGAAGAATACTTAGAAGCAGAATGTACAGAATGGTTATATGCAAATTTAGCATGTGGTAAACATTCTTCCCATGTTCTAAGATTTTGTTTGATTAATGCACGCAATAAAGTAGACAAGGTTTTATTAACTACTTCAGTTTGACCATCCGTTATTGGGTGACATGTTGTAGAGAATACCAACTTAGTTCCTAACTTAGACCAAAGAGTTTTCCAAAAGTAACTTAAGAACTTAGTGTGTCTATCAGAAACTATGGTCCTAGGTATTCCATGCAAGCGAAGTACCTCTTTAAAGAATATATTGGCTATATGCAGTGCATCATCAGTCTTGTGACATGATATAAAATGAGCCATCTTAGAGAATCTCTCAACCACAACAAAGATAGAATCCTTTCCTGTCTTAGTTCTAGGCAAACCAACCACAAAGTCCATTGATATGTCAATTCATGGATGAGGAGAAATGGGTAAAGGAGTGTACAAACCGTGGGGTTAAACCTTAGACTTAGCATGTTTGCATGTGGCACACTTTGCACAGATTCTTTCGACGTCTCTCTTCATGTTTGGCCAATGGAAATGATCTTGCATTACTTTAAGAGTTTTGGCAACTCCAAAATGCCGCATTAGTCCTCCTCCATGAGCTTCCCTAACTAGCAAGTCTCGAATAAAACAGTTAGACACACATAATCTATTATCATAAAATAGGAATCCTTCATGCCGATAGTATTTTCCTGAAGCAAACTTTTTGCTAGCATTGTATACATCTTTAAATTCAGGATCAGTTTCATATAGCTCTTTAAGTTGTTCAAAATCTAACAACTTAGCATCAAGAGTAGAGATTAAGGCATACCTCCGTGACAATGCATCTGCCACAACATTCTTTTTACCTTGTTTGTATTTAATGACATACGGAAATGTTTCTATGAACTCAACCCACCGTGCATGCCTTTTGTTCAGCTTCTATTGGCCCTTTAAGTGATTGAGTGACTCATGATCAGTGTGAATCACGAACTCTGTTAGGCCACAAGTAGTATTGCCAAGTTTGCAAAGCACGGACCAAGGCGTACAATTCCTTGTCGTAGGTTGGATAGTTGAGGATGACTCCTCCAAGCTTCTCACTGAAATATGTTATAGGTTTCTTATCCTGCATCAAAACAGCTTCAATACCTATACCAAAAGCATCACATTCTATCTCAAAGGTTTTAAGAAAATCAGGTAAAGATAGAAGAGGTGCATGTGTAAGCTTTTCTTTTAAATCTTGGAATGAGCTTTCTTGAGCTTCTGCCCATTTGAATCCTATGTCTTTCTTGATTACTTCAGTAAGTGGGGCAGCAATAGTGCTAAAATCGTTGACAAAGCGTCTATAGAAGCCAGCTAGCCCATGGAAACTTCTCACTTCTCCTATTGTTTTTGGACTTGGTCATTCCTTAATAGCTTTGACCTTCTTCTCATAAACCTTAATACCATCTGCACTTATAACAAAGCCTAGGAACACAATGTTATCTGTACAAAAAGTATATTTCTTAAGATTGGCATATAGTTTTTCTTTTCTAAGAACACTTAGAACTGATGTCAAAACTGTATTTTGCGACTACTTTGCGATTACGTGATGTGGTCGCAAAATAATAGTCGCAAAAAAAATTAGTCGCAAATCAGTCGCAATTTTGCGACTGATTTGCGACCACAACCGTGGTCGCTTTTTTGTGACTAATTTGCCACTGAATTTCCGTAACAAATTTTGCTACTGTTTTGCGACTACGGTTGTGGTTGTAAATTTGTAGTCGCAAATAAGTTGCAAATTTTTGTGACTGATTTGCGACTACGGTAGAACCGCAGTTGCAAATCAGTCACTATTTTTTGTGACTGTTTTGCGACTGCAGGTGAACCGTAGTCGCAAATCAATCACAAAAAACAGTGACTGTTTTGCGACTATAGGAGAAACGCAGTCGCAAAACAGTCACAAATTTTTGTGACTGATTTGCGACTACAGGTGAACCACAGTTGCAAATCAGTCACAAAAATTTGTGATTGTTTTGCGACTACAGGTGAACCGCAGTCGCAAATTAGTCACAAAAATTTGTGACTGATTTGCGACTGCACATAGCTCGCAGTTGCAAAGAAGTCGCAATATTTTACGACTGATTTGCGACCACATGTATGAAGGAGTCGCAAATCGGTGGCAAAAATTGCGACTGATTTAAGACTAATTTGCGACTACACCGTAATTAGATTTAAAAAAAAATAATATTAATATATTTTTTTTATTATTGAAATAATATTATTAATAATTTAAAATATATATATATATATATATATATTATTATTGAAATAATTTCGTATATTAGTGAAATATAATATTAATATTTTTTAAATTATTTTTAAAAAATGTAAAATAATATTTAAAAATTTAAATTTCAATAATAATTTTGAAAATTAATTTCAATAATAAAAATAATTATTTCAAATTAGAAATATTAATAAAATAATTTAGATTAACTATTAATATAATTGGTTTAAAATATTATTATAATATTTATTAGAATATTTATTAATTTTTATTAATCAATTAAAAATATTATAATATTAAATGAAAAATATGTAAACTAAATATTGAATTAAAAAATATACAAATTTAAAATTTAACATTTATTATTGAAAATTTTTAAATACATAAAAAAAAAATTCTAATTGTCCGGTGGCGGAAATTGGAAATCTGATGGCGAAAATGGGGTGGTTGGCGGAGCCGTCGATGGTTCCCCTGTGCAATCGTTATCCCGCAATAAGGAGGCGAATGCGGGATCCGTCCGTTGGATATATCCGAGGAGCATCTCCAAGCTCGAGATCTTCTTCTGGTTTTGTCTGTTCAGCTCTTCAATCTTCTCACATTTTTCCATCATCTGCGCGTTTTGTGCTTTAATCAACGCGTTTTGTTCTTGAAGCATAACGTACTCGGGTGAATGGGTTTGTACCCCACTACTTCTACCCATAGACTGTACGCGGTTGAGGCTACCGAGTCCATAAAGACGGCCTCGTTCATCAGGAACAGATGACTATAAAATTACGAAAACGTAAATTAAATAATAAATGTAATTATTTTTTAATTAGGAAAATATGTTAAAGGAAAAAAGTTTGAAAATTTTTTTTACCTGTAAGAAGATCTCATTCTTCTATGCTTGAGTCAGCTCAATTGGACGGGAGGTTCCATCGGATGTTTCTG
Source organism: Pugionium cornutum (assembly GCA_018901935.1). Taxonomy (NCBI): domain Eukaryota; kingdom Viridiplantae; phylum Streptophyta; class Magnoliopsida; order Brassicales; family Brassicaceae; genus Pugionium; species Pugionium cornutum. Next base: position 9,795,429 of record CM032162.1, read on the forward strand.
TTGGATCGACTTCCACGATCGCCATCTTCTCTTGGATGTTTCGTTCGTATGCTTCACAGATTTGTTTTGCTTTCAAATCTATATACGAACCATCCGGTCTTGTGTGAGTCTTTATAAAGACCTCACCTATTGAGACTGGTCGTCCCAAATTATGTTCCTTCACAGATATTAAAATATTATTTAATTATGAGAAAAAATAATAATATGAAAAAAAAATTTTACTTACCATTTCCTGCTGGACCTGAATGTAGGATTTTTGGCCCGATAAAAGTTTATGCGGGCCAAGACCATCCCGAGCGGAGTTGCAATTATGAGAGGATTTCGTACTCCTCTCGGTAGATGTTTCGGTTGCCCAATGTGCTGTCATAATATTGTATAAACTTGGGGAAATCCATCTGGGACGTTTTCCGGTTGTATGAACCGTGCTCACCATCCCTTTCATCCGCCTTACGCAGACGGCCTCGAACTCTTTTCGTACCACCGAGATGATCAGAGGATCCCAGGTGTACGATTGCTTGAAATTGAGTTAAAAAATATTAGTATATATTTTTTATATTTTATTAAATATTTACACAATTTAAAAAAGAATACTTACCGCAAATTCTATAAAATATTTCTCTTGCCTCTCAGGAGGTACGACGGTCCAACTGTAGTACGGACCGTCAAATTTATTTTTCAAAATTTTAGCGATTTGACGAGTAATAGACCCGTTATCGCGGTCAAACCTAATATTTATTAAAAAAATGTAAAATTATATTAATATAATTTAAATTTTAATAAATATTTATTAAAAAAATTAGCTATTAATAAACATGCTTACCACATTGTATTCGGAGCCGCATCTGGAGAAAGCACAGTCAAATATTGTTCGCGGCCTGGAGTTTGTAACAAACTATCAAGAGTGATAGTTTGTTCATCCGTTCCCGTTTCGCAATCGGGAATTTGTTCGTCCTCATGTTCATCCGATTCCTGAAACCGTGGAGGTGTTTGGGTTTCAGGAACGGAGTGAGGAACAAAATTGTATTGCGGAGGGAGCCGCGATGCCGCTCTATTAGCGGATGGTGAAGGGTTCGAGGAAGCCGAAGAGGTTCCTCGGCCGGAAGACGATCCGAAAGATCGTCTTCCACGACCTCTCAACGACCTACCACTACTTGTCATTTATAGAAATAGTGTTTTTTTTAAGTGTTTAGGAAGTGTTTTTGAGAGAGTTTTGTAAAGTAGTTTTGAGAGATTTGTGAAAAATGAGGGAAAACCATCGGGTATTTATAGATTTTTTTGCGACCACGGATGTGGTCGCAAATCAGTGGCAAAATAACTGTGGTTGCAAATCAGTCGCAAATTTGCGACTGATTTGCGACTACCAATTAATTTGGTGGGAACCGAAAACGTTCAAACTCCCTCCAAATTAATTGGTAGTCGCAAATCAGTTGCAAATTTGCGACTGATTTGCGACCACAGGTACATTTATCGAAACTGTAATTGTGGTCGCAAATGAGTCGCAAATTTGCGACTGATTTGCGACTACCAATTAATTTGGAGGGAGTTTGAACGTTTTCGGTTTTTTCAACCTCCCTCCAAATTAACTGGTAGTCGCAAATCAGTCGCATCTTTGCGACTGATTTGCGACCACAATTACATTTATCGAAACTGTAAATGTGGTCGCAAATCAGTCGCAAATGTGCGACTGATTTGCGACTACCAGTTAATTTAGTGGGAGTTTGAACGTTTTCGATTTTGTCAAAGTCCCACCAAATTAATTGGTGGTCGCAAATCAGTCGCAAATTAGCGACTGATATGCGACTACATCAGCATTTGCGACTGATTTGCGACTGCACATAAATTTTTAGAATGTAGTCGCAAATCAGTCGCAACGACTGATATGGAATTTTTTGTGACTGAAATGCGACCCTATTGCCAAAGCAGTTGCAAAGTGGTGGCAAATAAGTCACAAATAATACCCTAAACCCTAAATTTTGAGATTTTGAGGAATGCATATAACTATATAAGATTGAGTCATTGATTATAAGTTATAAAAATTTCAATTAATGAAACATTTCCCAAATTCTGGTCGCAAATCAGTCGCAAATTTGCGACTGATTTGCGACTGCACATCAAATTTTTAGAATGTGGTCACAAATCAGTCGAATGTGGTCGCAAATCAGTCACTAATTTGCGACTCATATGCGACTACATCAAATTTTTGTGACTGAACTGCGACCACATTGCCAAAGCAGTTGCAAAGTGGTGGCAAATCAGTCACAAATAATACCCTAAACACTAAATTTTAAGATTTTGAGGAATGCATATAACTATATAAGATTGAGTAATTGATTATAAGTTATAAAAATTTCAATTGCTATGAAAACAATAACATTTCCCAAATTCTCAAATAACTTACCTAAAATCCTTAACAAATTTACTTAACCTTATACTTCTTATATACATTCCAAATGTTATCTAAATATGAAATCATTACAAATATGGTTTTCAATATATGTTATCACTTCTAATGGTTATTAGTCTTATAGAATAGAAATACAAGTTTTAAATGTGGAAAATACTTAGGGGAAATGTGAATTTACCATATGTGGTCGCAAATCAGTCGCAAATTTGCGACTGATTTGCGACTGCACATAAAATTTTTAGAATGTGGTCGCAAATCAGTCGCAAATTTGTGACTGATATGCGACTACATCAAATTTTTGTGACTGAAATGCGACCACATTGCCAATGCAGTTGCAAAGTGGTGGCAAATCAGTCTCAATTACTTAAAAAATCTATATTTATATGGATATTGGCAATACATTAAATTATATGAAAATCATATGTACAAAATACATAGCATAACTATATTTATTACATTTCTTCGTTCTCGTCATCATCTGAAGATGAAATATTACATTGAAATTCATCTTCTAGTTCCGCATCTCCGACATCGAAATTAATTTCTTCAGTATGGTTAACTGTATCGACCAACCGATCTTGATCTGCTTGAGATGCTGATACATCGTACGTATTGAAATATAAATTAGTTATAAATTTGTAAGAAAAATATATAGTAAATTATTACCAAAAACATACGTACCGAGAATAAATAGTTCGTATTTGTAGTATTTCCCCGATGATAAGACATCAACAACACCATTTTCCGACTTTCGAGTACCTCTCGAGGGTGTAGGATCGTACCATTCACATTTAAAAAGCGTGGTCTTCAAATTTAGGAGTCCGACATACTCAACTTGAATGATATCTGTTAAAATACCGTAGAAATCAGCTTCATCAGATGCATCTGAGTAATTGTCCCCCTTCACACAAATACCGTAGTTACATGTCTTTCTTCTATGTCCATGTTTCTTCGTGTGGAACATATAACCTCTTGTAAAATACATCGGCCAAGTGGATGCTTTATTCATCGGACCTTGAACTAATTCTTGAGCCCATATAGGAAAGGCACGTGAATCTATGGAACTGCATGAATTGACCTTTAATCATATATCAAAAATTAAACTTAATTAGTATTTCCAAATTAATAAATAAAATATAAAATATATATATATATGTCAAATAATTAATTAAACATACATAATCCCTAACCCATATGTGGACCTCTTCCTCTCTTTTAGATGAAATGTCATCTTCCGAAAGATATGGATACGTACATCGAATATGATCTTCAAACATGCTAGAACAGTAAATATTAAAAATTAATATATATTTCTTAATACAATGAACTGAAATATAATAAATACAATTAATTGTTTCATATACGTACCTCTCTAGTGGCCGAAAATATTTACAATTCCGTAATACATATGCATGTGCATATTTATATTCTTTTTCGGAGAGCCATATTTCTTTACATTTACCACTTGGACGACCCATGTGCGTAAATATATCCGGTACTCTGGGATCTGGATATACAGGCACGTCACCTTCATCGAATCTTGTAGACATGTACATATATGGTTTATATATATTATATATATTACTTATATATTATATAATAAAATAATTAATTCATAAACGTCATAACATGGTTACCTGTTTTTCGTGCGAATGTGTTCAGCAAAGTAATGTTCTGAGAAGTAAGATATCTCATCATTCACATATGATTCAACAATCGACCCTGGAGCATAACGTTTGTTCTTCGCCTTGCTCTTAAGTTTTTTAAAAAACCTTTCAAATGGATACATCCACCTATATTGCACAGGTCCACCAAGTTCAGCTTCGTATGGTAGATGTACAGGAAGATGCTCCATGACGTCGAAAAATGAAGGCGGAAAGATCTTTTCCTAATTGCACAAAATTATGACTATATTTTCCTTCAGAATTTGGACACGGTTTTGTTGTAATGATCTGGAGCATAAATCACGGAAAAATCCTCCAATCCCTATATATATATATATATTAATTACCATCGACAATGAATTAGTTCAGGCAATTATTATTAATTTACGTATTTCCAATTAAAAATATAGTTATTATTATATTTACCTGATAATGCTAGATGAACGTTCCGTGGTAAAAGTTCTGCAAATATGAAAGGGAGAAGTCTTTCCATAAAAACATGGCAGTCATGGCTTTTCATGCCCGAAAACTTTAGTCCATCCATATCCACACAATTTGCTAAATCTGCCGCATAGCCGTCCGGAAATTTGACATCATTTTTTATACATTCCAATAATCGTTCTTTCGCTTTTTGGGTCAATCAAAATATAGGGAATGGAGACATCCCAAATGGGTTGAACCCATCAGTACATAAGCCCAGATAAATATTTCGAGATTCAGCAGCAAATCTAGGATGTAAATATTGAAAATTTTTCCACTCTGCAGCATCAGATGGATGACTCATTTCTCCGTCTTCTGCTTCATGCTCTGCGTGCCACCTCATTGCCTCTGCGGTTTTCTCGCTTTAATACATTCTTTTAAGTCTATCACCTATAGGTAAATACCACATACGACTGAAAGGTATTCTCGTCCTGCCCTCGCTTGGCTTATACTGGGGGGAATCGCAAAATTTGCATTTTTCCCATTTCTCATCTTCTTTCCAAAATATCATACAATTTTTACCACACACGTCAATTGTATAAAACAGGAGGCCTAAATTTCGCATCAATTTTTCGGTTTCATAATATGAACCCGTCGCCTGATTCTCCTCGGGTAAATATTCTGTAAATAGCTCCGCCCAAGAATCCATAGATTTTTCTGGTAAATTAAAATCAGATTTTATGTTCATAAACCGAGCAGCTAAAGATAATTGTGAGTGCCCTTCATGACAACCATCATACAATGGATTTTTTTGCAGCTTCTAACATGTTGTAAAACTTTTCTGCTTCTTCATTAGGCCGTTCTTCTTCATAATTATAATTATAATTTTCTTCGTTCTGATAGTACTGATGATGATCATAATTCGTTGTCTCACGAAATGCATCTGTCACCATTTCAACATATCTATTATCGGATATACCAATTGTTTCATCACTACTACAATTACGTCCCTGATTTCTTGGTACATCACCCCGACTAGTACTACTCGTCTCTAACTGAACATTCAGCTCTTCTCCATGTTTATACCAAATATAATAATTTGGCATAAACCCTCGACTATATAGATGACTCCATATTTTTCGTCCCGGAATAAATTTATCATTTTTGCAATTAATACAAGGACAGAAAAACTTACCTCCACTACTTTGAGCTATAGGTTGGCTACTTGCAAAATTCATGAACTGCTCCATGCCTTGTGCAAATTCTGCCGAGATATTTCTTGTTTTATTATCGATTCTTCTATACATCCAATCTCTCGAATTGTTATAATTTCCCCACATGTTTTACAAAACTTTTTACTTTTGATTTCACAAATGAGAGAATGGGATGGTGCATATATATACAACATTTTGCGACTACTTTGCGACTACTTTGCCACTGATTTGCCACTACTTTGCGACTACAGCTATGTAGTCGCTTAAATGTCGTTATACCTAACACGCACATGTTTTTTATGGTGGCACTTTGCCACCACTTTGTGACTGCAGAGCCACTACATACCGTAGTCGCAAATTGGTCGCATTTTTAGCGGCCAATAAGAGACTACCACCTGATTTTCCATATGTAGTCGCTAATCAGTCGCAATTTTGCGACTGATTAGCGACTACCAGGGTCAGTCTCAAGGCAGTCGCATCTCAGTCGCTAATTGGTTGCATATTGCGACTGATTTGCGACCACACTTATTGGTCACATTTTTGCGACCAATTTGCGACTACTTTTCCGTAGTCGCAAATTAGTCGCTAAACCATGGTAAATGTTGTCACAGAAATTGCGACCACGTATGTAGTCACAAATTGTAGTCGCAAATTGGCAGTTTTCTTGTAGTGACTATTACCAGGAGTTGGAAACCCTCATGACCAGGGCAGACATTTCAGAAGACAGAGAAGCTACTATGGCAAGATTTTTAGGAGGACTTAACCGTGACATTCAAGATAGAATGGAGCTGGAACATTATGTGGAGGTAGAGGAAATGTTGCACAAATCTATACTGGTGGAACAGCAGCTAAAAAGAAAAAGTTATACTTTGCCAAGCTATGGACCAGCTAACAATAAGCCTAGCTACCAAAGGGAAGGCAATCACATTGCTAAAGTTGATTCCAAACCTTCAACAACCACTCAAGATGTTAAGAGCAAATTTGAAGCTACTACATCTACTAGAACAAGAGATGTGAAATGTTTCAAATGCCATGGAAGAGGGCACTATGCAAATGAATGCACCAACAAGAAGATCATGATTCTGTTAGATAATGGTGAAATAGAATCCGAGGAAGAAGAAGTCTTTTCTGATTCTTCAGAAGAGCATCTTGTACCTCCTATGGCAGGAGAATTATTGGTAACAAGAAGAACCCTAAGCGTACAAAATAAAACAAAGAAAATGAGCAAAAAGAGAACCTGTTTCACTCAAGATGTCACGTCTAAGGAAAGATTTGCGACATTATTATTGATGGAGGCAGCTACACTAATGTGGCTAGTGAAACTATGGTAAACAAGTTGGGTTTGGAAGTGTTCAAGCACCCATACGCTTTTTAAATGTGAATGGTAGGATCCTACACCCTCGAGAGGTACTCGGAAGTCGGAAAATGGTGTCGTTGATGTCTTATCATTGAGGAAATACTACAAATACGAACCATTTATTCTCGGTACGTACGTATTCGGTAATAATTTACTATATATTTTTTCTTACAAATTTATAACTAATTTATATTTCAAAACGTACGATGTATCAGCATCTCAAGCAGATCAAGTTTGTTATATTCCCTATCCACACACGAAATCATCATCAAAACAAACATGGCTCAATGTTTTGAAAGTTAATCCAATATCTAACATTTTGGGGAAATACAAAAACAAAGACGAGATTGGCCTTTTGCAACAAGAAAATGATGAAGACGTAATGCATGTTCAAGAGATAGAGGTAGATCGGTTGGTTGATACAGTTAACCATACTGAAGAAATTGATTTCGATGTCGGAGATGCGGAACTAGAAGATGAATTTGAATATAATATTTCATCTTCAGATGATGACGAGAACGAAGAAATGTAATAAATATAGTTATGCTATGTAGTTTGTACATATGATTTTCATATAATTTAATGTATTACCAATATCCATATAAATATAGATTTTTTAAGTAATTGAGACTGATTTGCCACCACTTTGCAACTGCATTGGCAATGTGGTCGCATTTCAGTCACAAAAATTTGATGTAGTCGCAAATCAGTCGCAAATTCGCGATTGATTTGCGACCACATTCTAAAAATTTGATGTGCAGTCGCAAATCAGTCGCAAACATTTTTCAAAAACCTCATTTCTCAAAACTTCTTTATCAAAATCCCTCAAAAACACTTTCTAAACACTTCATAAAAACACAATTTCTAAAAATGGCAAGTAGTGGTAGGTCGTTGAGAGGTCGTGGAAGATGACTTTCGGATCGTCTTTCGGTCGAGGAACCTCTTCGGCCTCCTCGAACCCTTCACCATCCGCTAATAGAACGGCATCGCGGCTCCCTCCCCAATACAATTTTGTTCCTCACTCCGTTCCTGAAACCCAAATACCTCCACGGTTTCAGGAATCGGATGAACATGAGGAGGAACAAATTCCCGATTGCGAAACGGGAACGGATGAACAAACTATCACTCTTGATAGTTTGTTACAAACTCCGGGCCGCGAGCAGTATTTAACTGTGCTTTCTTCAGAAGCGGCTCCTAATACAATGTGGTAAGCATTTTTTATAAATAATAAATTTTTTTTAATAAATATTTATTAAAATTGAAATTATATTAATATAAATTAAAATTTTTTTAATAAATATTAGGTTTGACCGCGATAACGGGACTATTACTCGTCAAATCGCAAAAATTTTGAAAAACAAATTTGACGGTCCATACTACAGTTAGACCGTCGTACCTCCTGAGAGGCAGGAGAAATATTTCATAGAATTTGCGGTAAGTATTTTTTTTTAAATTGTGTAAATATTTTATAAAATATAAATAATATATACTAATATTTTTTAATTCAATTTCAAGCAATCGTACACCTGGGATCCTCTGATCACCTCGGTGGTACGAAAAGAGTTCGAGGCCGTCTGCGTAAAGCGGATGAAAGGGATGGTGAGCACGGTTCATACAACCAGAAAACATCCCAGATGGATTTCCCCAAGTTTGTACAAAATTATGACAGACTATTGGGCAACAGAAACATCTACCGAGAGGAGTACGAAATCCTCTCATAACCGCAACTCCGCTCGGGATGGTCTTGGCCCACATAAACATTTATCGGGCCAAAAATCCTACATTCAGATCCAGCAAGAAATGGTAAGTAAAAATTTTTTTTTTAATTAATATTTTTTCTCACAATTAAATAATATTTTAATATCTGTGAAGAAACATAATTTGGGACGACCAGTCTCAATAGGTGAGGTCTTTATAAAGACTCACACAAGACCGGATGGTTCGTATGTAGATTTGAAAGCAAAACAAATCTGTGAAGCATACGAACGAAACATCCAAGAGAAGATGGCGATCGTGGAGGTCGATCCAACAGAAACATCCGATAGAACCTCCCGTCCAATTGAGCTGACTCAAGTACAGAAGAATGAGATCTTCTTACAGGTAAAAAAAATTTTCAAACTTTTTTATTTTAACATATTTTTTTAATTAATTAAATAATTAAATTTATTATTTAATTTACGTTTTTGTAATTTTCTAGTCATCTGTTCCTGATGAACGAAGCCGTCTTTATGGACTCGGTAGCCTCAGCCGTGTACAGTCTACGGGTAGAAGTAGTGGGGGTACAAACCCATTCACCCGAGTACGTTATGCTTCAAGAACAAAACGCGTTGATTAAAGCACAAAACGCGCAGATTATGGAAAAATGTGAGAAGATTGAAGAGCTGAACAGAGAAACCCAGAAGGAGATCTCGAGCTTGGAGATGCTCCTCGGATATATCTAACGGACGGATCCCGCATTCGCCTCCTTTATGTGGGATAACGATTGCACAGGGGAACCATCGACGGCTTCGTCCACCACCCCATTTTCGCCATCAGATTTCCAATTTCCGCCACCGGACATTTAGATATTTTTTTTCATGTATTAAATAATTTTCAATAATAAATGTTATAATTTTAAATTTGTATATCTTTTTATTCAATATTTAGTTTACATATTTTTCATTTAATATTATAATATTTTTAATTCATTAATAAAAATTAATAAATATTATAATAAATATTATAATAATATTTTAAACCAATTATATTAATAATTAATCTAAATTATTTTATTAATATTTCGAATTTCAAAAAATTAATTTTATTATTGAAATTAATTTCCAAAATTATTATTGAAATTTAAATTTATAAATATTATTTTACATTTTTTAAAATAATTTAAATATTTCTAAATTAAAAATTTAAATAATTAATATTATATTTTTTCCAAATATACGAAATTATTTCAATAATAATAAAAAATATAATATTTTTTTTAAATCTAATTACGGTGTAAAATTAGTCCGTCGCAATTTTTGCCACCGATTTGCGACTCCTTCATACATGTGGTCGCAAATCAGTCACAAAATATTGCGACTGATTTGCGACTGCTCAGTCGCAAAAAAATCACAAAAAACAGTCACAAATTTTTGTGACTGATTTGCGACTGCGGTTCTCCTGTAGTCGCAAAACAGTCACAAATTTTTGTGACTGATTTGCGACTACGGTTCTCCTGCAGTCGCAAAACAGTCACAAAAAACAGTGACTGATTTGCAACTGCGGTTCTACCGTAGTCGCAAATCAGTCACAAAAAATTGCGACTGTTTTGCGACTATATATTTAGCAACCACAAACGTACTCGCAAAATAGTAGCAAAATTTGTTACGGAAATTCAGTGGCAAATTAGTCGCAAAAATAGTCACCATCTTGTGGTCGCAAATTAGTCGCAAAATAACCACTATGCCCGTTGTCGCAAATCAGTCACAAATGTGCGACTAATTTTTTTTGCGACTAGTATTTTGCGACCACATCACGTGGTCGCAAACTAGTCGCAAAATACAGTTTTGCGACTACTTTGCGACCACGGTTGTGGTCGCAAATCGCATGTTTTCTTGTAGTGAGTCGTCAACACTTCGGCTTCCTTGATTGAGTCTCCTTAGCTTTTGGTGAAGTTCACGGTGGTAATGGCTGGGCACAAACCTTTTCCTTATTATGGCTTTCATCTCAGCCCATGTTTCCACTGGATACTCACCATTACGTCTTTTGGAAGTCACCAATTGATCTCACTAGCTGAGTGCATACTCATAAAACTCAGTAGCATCTACGTGGACCTTGTTGAGCTCTGAATATTGTTGACAATCAAACACCAGCTCGATCTTCTTTTCCCATTCCAGTCAAGTGTCTCGATCATTTTTGCCATAGAATGATGGTATCTTAAGCTTAAGACCTCCTAAGGTGTCATTAGGCTGAACCCTTTCTTCTCTTACACGACTATGCCTCCTTTGGGTTCTTCTATTCCCTTCACTGCCATGGCTATAGTAGGCTTCTGCTTCTTCATTATGGCCATGTCTAAAGGGATTCCTAGTTCTCCTTGGGCCTCCTTTAGTGTTACTATTGTTCGGAACATCATCAAGCCGCGAATGATGGCTTCCAGCTCTATTTGTAGTGCTTTCTTCATTTATGCTACTAGAGCCTCCATTAACAAGTTTGGTGCTTCTGACGTTTGATTTCCTCCTGACGTAGCTACAAATACACTTAACAAATGTGTTAAAAGTACATGTTCTAAAAAAAATTTCGATGGAAGACGAATAGTTGCGAGTGTGTTATTTTTTGAAGTGAAAATGCAATGGGTTGGAATCGATTTTGATGTGATAGACTGATGTAATATTGGATAAAAAAATAATGCAATTATATGGATAGGTTTTTTTCGATTAATCAACTGATGCAAATCAATACACAAGCTGATGCAATCTAAGCATATGGAAATGGAGAGATACAAAGATTAGGGATAGGGATAACCAATCAAAAGTGTGCTCTGATATCAAATGATGCGAACCTCCCAAGAAATGCACTTCTGGATGCGGTTGAGATACGCTTTGCAACAGAATGAATCGAAATCAATTTGTTCAAAGGTTGTGGATTGAAGAGTCACATAGTAGCTGCGGAAATACTACTCATTTACCTAAGATAGTAGATTAGATATTACACACTAAGGCTACTAAATGTTGATTGAAGGATATTACACACCAATAATCAGATTAAGAAGAGAATCACTCTCAAACTTAAGAAAAGAAGTTGTTTTTATTTGAAAAGTTGAATGATCAATTTTATAACTGAAAGCCCCTATTTATACTGTAAGGAGACGTAAATAGGAGGAGTTTACAGCATTAAAATGGTTGAATTTACAATGGAAGACTTGACCAAAGACTTTGACTTCATTAACTCTTATTTTAACTATGTATGTAGACACTTTCTCCCCCCCCCCCCCTCCCCTTTGATGACGCCAATTTTGAATATTTTTAAGTGAACTCCTTTTGATTTTAAATAACAAATTGGACTGGTTGTAATGTGATTCATTTGCTTCATTAAAATCTTTACCAAGAAAACCCAATGGGAGAAAACTTGGATAAGGGAAAAAGAGTATAAATGGATCACATACCCATTTGTATGCTTTCTTGAGCTTGTGCTAAAATCAGAGGGCTTTTAGGCACTTTTCCATTTAATCTCAAGTGAATTTGTTGTGCATTCTCCTTGTTGAGCATGTTGCTGATTGCCTCTTTGAGTTTCTTGCCCTTGACTCGGGTTAATGGTGCAGCAGGTAGTGCAAGAGATTTTTCATGTTCCACTGGTTTATTCCTATCCATGAGCTTCTTCTTTTGTGTGCTTTCCATCGTATCACTCTTCCATCTTGCTATGTGGTTGTAGTGTGGCTGCAGGGCTATGTTGCACGGGTACGTTGCTCAGGTGCCGTCTCCCATCCCAGAAACGTCCTGAAGACGGGTACTCAACAAGGGACGCCATTTTTTTAATTTCTTTAATATTTATTATTATTTTATTAGATAAATCTTTATTAGATAAATATTTATTAGATAAAATATTTTTACTTTTTACATTTATCTTACATAATACTTTTATACAAAAAAGGAAAAAATATTCTTATACATTATTAGGTAAAATCTTTTTTCCTTTTTACATTTATCTTACATAATACTTTTATATAAAAAAGGAAAAAATATTCTTATACATTATTAGGTAAAATCTTTTTTCCTTTTTACATTTATCTTACATAATACTTTTATATAAAAAAGGAAAAAAATACTCTTATATAAGTTTATTTGTATCTCTAGTTTTCATTCTCACTTTTAATCCCTAGTTTTCATTCTCAGATTTAAAAATTCTAGGAGCCACAATTTGATAAAAAAGGTATGTTTTAAATGTTTTAACTAAGTTAGAGAAACTTGGAACAACAGGAGGAACTTGGAGATTTAAATGTAATATTTGTGATGAAATTCAACAAGGCTCATATTTTAGAGTTAAAACTCATTTGCTCAGAATTAAGAATGCAGGAATTTCTTCATGTAAGAAATCAACAAAGAACGAGAAACTTGAAATGCAAAAGTTGGAAAACGAGTTTGAGAAGAAAAAAACTAAGTTTGTTCCTAAAGACGTTTCTTTACCATGCGAAGCTAATTCTGACTTCAAAAAAAAAGTATAGCTTCTCACCTATTGAAAGAGCATTGATGGTTATGTACCTCTTGGTTATAATAAACTCAGAACGACTTTACTAGAAAAAGAAAAAACCCATGTTGACAGGTTATTAGAACTGCTTAAATCAACATGGAAAGAAAAAGGAGTAACAATTGTGAGTGACGATTAGAGCGGTCCTACAAAAAAGCCTATAATTAATTTCATGACTACTTCTGAAATGGTCTTTTGTTTCTCAAAGCTGTGAATTGTTTTGGCGAAGTGAAAGATAAATTTTTCATTGTTGATTTGATGAAAAAATTTATTAATGAAGTAGGTCATCAAAACGTTGTGCAAATCATTACTGGTAATGCAGCAAATTGTAAGGCAACTAGAGAGCTTATTGAGAGTATGTTTCCTAACATCTTTTGGACACCATGTGTTGTTTATACCCTTAATCTTGCTTTGAAGAACATATACGCAGCAAAGAATGTAGAAGGGAATGAAACAACATATGAAGAATGTAACTGGATAACAGAAATTCATGGAAATACACTTGCAATAAAACATTTCGTCATGAACCATAACATGAAACTGGCAATTTTCAGTAAATTCTCTCCTCTTAAATTGTTTTCGGTAGTCGATACTCGTTTTGCATCTATCATCGTGATGCTTTAGAGATTGAAGCTTATTAAAAGGGGTCTTCAAGCCATGGTCATAAGTGAGGAGTGGTCAACTTATAGAGATGATTATATGGGGAAAGCAAGTTTTGTTAAAGAAAAGATTGTGAATGATGATTGGTGAGAAAAAGTATCATATATTATTGATTTACGAGACCAATATATGATATGATTAGATTTTGTGACACCGATAAACCATGTCTTCATTTGGTATATGAGATATGGGATTCCATGATTGGGAATGTGAAACTTGAAATTTACAAGAGAGAAAAACGTATGATGTCTGAGTTTAGTCTCTTCTACGATGTTATTTATCAGATACTAGTGGCTCGTTGGACAAAGAATTGCACACCTTTACATTTTCTAGCTCAACTTTTTAAATCTAAGGTATATGATTTAAATTGCATATTAATTCTTTAAATTAATTTTTTTGACACATATATAACACATTTTTGTATATTATAGATTTTATAGTGATGCATGGTTAAACGAGGATCCTGCAAGAATAGATCCACACATGGATGGAGAATTATCTCGTGAGAGGATGAAGTGTTTTCAGAGATTGATTTCCAGTTATGAAGATCATATCAAATTTATGGATGAGTATGCATTGTTCTCGATGATATGTGGTCCTTTTGAAGATTTAATGTGTATTTCGATAATGTCTACAATGGAGCCCAAGAAATGGTGGGATAACTTTGGTGCTCAAACTCCTCTCCTTCGGTGTTTGGCTTTTAAGTTACTTGGCCAACCTAGTTCATCTTCTTGTACTGAGCGCAAATGGAGTACTTACGCATTCATTCACTCACTCAAAAGGAACAAATTAAATTCAAGTCGTGCTCAAGATTTGGTTTACATCCATAACCATCTACGTCTTTTATCAAGGAATTCTGATCAATATAAAGATGAAAAAACCAAGATGTGGGATGTTGGTGCAAACACATTTGATTCTATGGAAGATGTAGGATTTTTAGAGTTTGTGAATCTTTCATTAGATGAGCCAGATTTTGAAAATGATTTTAGTTATTGAATAGTTTATTTATTAGTTTATTTATGTTGTTATTTAATGACAGGATATTTTTCATTTTAATGCTTTTTATATTTTTCATTTATAAATATTTTAAAAAAATTTTGTGGAACGTATCCATGTCGTACCCGTCTGTATAAATTTTAAATGTACCATTTTCTATCCCCGTACTCGTCTCCGTCCTTGGTGCCCGTCCCCGTTTCAATGCATCGTAGCTGCGGGACGGCAATCAGCAGTTATCTCTTTGTACGGGTCGTTTATCTTTCTCCACGGTCTGGAAATCTCCTCTAGTTCCTTGGCATTTTTATGGTTTCCTTCAACTCTCATTGGAGTGTGACGAGTTTATGAATAGCCTTCTTTTTCTTCCATCAGTGGTGGCAACTCGTCGGGGTATGATTCGGCTCCTCCTCTCGGTGTCTCTTTTCCGGGTCTTTTTAGTTTTAGAGACTGCTGGAAGATGATTTAAAAGATTATGAACTTTCTTCAGACTTTTGGTTATCAATGCCTCAAGCTTTGCTTGGTCGTTGGTGGGTGTGACGGCTTAGGCCTTCCTTCGGTTGTTAGTTTCGTCTTGGGTTTCTTGGTTTTACCGGATGGGACTTTTCGTCAGTTCTTGTTGAAGCTTTAAGCACTATGGATTCTTAGGTTTAATGGTTGGTTTAAGCAGTAAGTCGTGGCAACAACAAGTTTTTAGCGTAGTTAGGGCGCTGACGCTAAAAACTCAACATTTTGCTAACAAATGTAAACCTATGGTTATTGTATTACAACACAACAGTGCAAGACTTTCAAATTCCAATGTACACTATTCTCATTCACTTCCATAAATGGAATAAAACAACAATTTTGATTATTATTTTACTTTGTTATGTTAAGAATTAAAGAATGGTTTTCAAATCATAATTTATTTTTTGCTTCAAATTTCGTCCTAAATCCTTCCTTTTGATTAAACTTATTCCGGTATGAATTCGTTATTAGAGTATCTCTGTCCAAAGCTCATTGCTCTTCGGTTAGTCTTGCTCCAATACGGATCTGCCATTAAAGGACCTCCATGCAAAGCTCGTTGGTCTGAAGTTTTAATTTTTATTCCAAAGGTTTATTTCTTTAGCTCACTGAAAAAGTTTGTGCAAAGTGACGAATTCTCTAGCTTTGCCATCAATGTACCTACATTGTTGTAATATCCCAATTTTTGGATCATTTAAAAACTTAATTTGCAAAATAAACAACGTTTCGAAAATTTTGGTATTCATCTAAATAAGATATGACCGGATAAATAAGACATATTTTAAAAGAATCATAGAATATTTTTTGTGGTCTAATACCAAAGATAAATAAAACTCAATGCTAGTAACATAACGGTTATTTTGCAAATAAATCTAAAATTTCTTTTTATATATATAAAAAGAAGCCACGAAATAGAAAAGTCGCATAGGATTATTAGTGGCAAAGCTCTATTGGATTGTCGCCAAAGCAACCGTCTTTTAGTCACCTCGATGGAGAAGCCACCCTAACCACTTAGAAAAAGGTATAAGACATATTAAATCAATTCTGGTAGAAAGAAAAAACGACTAAGCATAGCCGATCCAAACAATATAAAACTTGGTAGGAATGTTAGGCTCTTTCATTTAGCTACTGCAGCAAGCTGCTTGTCATTCCGAGTTTTCTTGTGAATGTTATAGATATTTTCTTGAACATGTTATACATAATGCATATATGCGACCAGTTTGGATAAAATTAGAAAACGGAGACTCAAACGTATTCAGATCAATATGAAAATGGGTGAATAACTCTATGACATATATATCTAATTGTTTGTAAAATATCATTCCTGATATGTGTAGAATGCTTCTGCGACCACTTTATGAAGTTGTGTCTTATGATTATAAAAACGAAACCCATTTGACATGAATCTTTTCATGGACATTCATGATACATAAATCTAACTTTCTGTAGAATCGGAGAAGCAATTTGAGGATGAATAACATACAAACGTATGTTGTCGAAGTGAGGGCAATGAATCTGCCCGACAAGAAAGTATTGGTAGTCTTTGTAAACCAATGGCTAAAGTGAGAGGTGATCTATGGATTTTAAGTACAAATGCATTAACGAATTTCGTAATTATACTTGTTCTAGAAATAGATAATCGTGTGGTTAATAATTATTTGCAATTGAAAAATTTGTTTGGATGATTAGATATCTATTATGTTAATAGTAACATGGTAACTTAATACTTGAATAATTTTACATTAAAAAGAATTGTTAAATTATCCCAACATACACTTAGAGGTTGCGTTGGTGGTGTGTAGGTCTACAACAAAAGTGCCGGTGTCTGGTGAGGTGTAGATCTTGATTTTCCTTACATAAGCAATGAGGTTGCGTTAGTGGTGTGTTAATCTATAGCAAAAGTGCCCGCATATGGTGAACTGTAGATAGTGATTTTTATAATGTAGGCAATGACGATGCATTAGTGGTGTGTATTGGTCTACAACAAAAGTGTCCGCGTCTAGTGAGTTGTAGATCTTGATTTTCCTGACGTAGACCTTGAGACTACGTTAGTGGTGTATCAATCTAGAGCAAAAATATTTGTGTCTGGTGACTTGTAGATCGTGATTTTCCTTGCGTAGACAATGAGAATACATTAGTGGTGTGTTGGTCTACAACAAAAGTGCTCGTGTCAGGTGAGTTTATATCGAGATTTTCTTGATGTAGGCAATGAGGCTGCGTTAATGATGTGTTAATCTACAATAAAATTGCTTGTGTCTAGTGAGTTATAGATAATGATTTTTTTTATGTAGGCAATAAGGTTGCGTTAGTGGTGTGTTGGGCTACAATAAAAGTGTCCGTTTCTGGTGAGTTGTAGGTCATACGGTGTGATATTGTGGTTTATTGTTTCTTTCATCGTTAACTATACATGTTTATTTATAGATTAAGTATAATTTCATTATTAGTTGATGTGGCTATTAATTTAGGATACGTGGATAAGCGTGAGCGCCTCTCCTATTTTCTCTCTTTTTTGGTGTGTGTAGATTAGTGTGTTTCACAAAAAACTATTGGGTTTTATGTTGGTGTTTGAAGAGAAAGAATTTTATATTTTATAATCGGTAATTTGCCGTCTCGATTAAGTAAGCGCCACGGGTGTTACAATTTTGGTACTAAATCCTAGGTTTGCCAAACTAGTTCTGTTCCGGAAGGAAATCCTCTGAAAAAATATTTTGAAAACTTGGTTATAAAATAAATAGTTTTTAAATCGTAAAGTACTAATAGGATAGAATTACTTTGAAATTTTATAGTGTGATGAGAATGCGGTTTAAAAGCAAGGTTGATTATTGTATTTTGTTATAAGAAGATATCACCAAAAAGAGTTTATGGAGTATAGCCAGAGTGGTTAAGTACTGTAGACAAATGTAAAATTTTTGATGCATTTTACACAAGGTCAGCTATGAAAATCAAGTAAGTGTGAGCTTTGTGAAAGTATTGTAAGGATACCATAAAAAATATGTGGTTGAACATGTTTGACGCTATATCGGTGTATAGAAATATGGTAAATGAATAATAAGGTATCAATTAGAACAACAGAATGTTCCTATTGGGAGTGTGGTCTGAAGAGGAAAAAACTGAAAAGCTATATATTTTTTTACTAATCGTTAAAACCCTGAAAAAAATGTGAAGAAGGAGATGTTTATAGACTCTTCCCCTTCTTCCTTTTTCGGTTGATTATAGAAAATGTTGTCATTCGCATTGAACAGAGTAAGAAACAAGTTAATATTTTGACTTTCGGACTTTGGTAAATAGATGCATTAACCGATTTAGAATATTTTGGATCAAAAAATTTTAAAGTTTTATATACTTCATATACAAAACAACACAGTTCAATAATTTAAATATATAATACAGCGAAAGGTTGGATATGAAGTAATTGTTACACTGTTCTTTCACGGTGTAAGTTAAAAGGTAAAAATTTGGTATGGTTTGCCCTTTTTCTTCTGTTGTGTGCAACGAATCAGAGGGTAACAGTGTCATTTACAGAGAAGCATTTACTTCGCATAGTAAAGGTGAATTATACTGTTGCGTCCACGTCACTGCTATAAATACGGCAACAATTAGCAGTTTTTCCCTCTCCGTTCTCTCTTCCTTTTGTTCTCTGTCATCAGAACAAATCAGTTCGTCAGAATCATGCTCTTTTTCGTTTTCTACAATCGGAACCTCTTGAGCGCAAAACTTGAAGCTTTTAAAGAAAGTTTTACTTGGTTCTGTTTCTCGGGAGCGATTTTGGTGTTTCTCATTGGTAGATTTTGTTTTTAAGAAGAAGAGAGAAAAGCTAGGGTTTGGAAATGGAACTGGTGCGATAATCTCAAACTTCGAGCTTCTTTTTGATGCTTTCTTGTCCTCTTTTGCTTAAGCGAAGATGATCGAGCTCTGCTGTTAACTTTGTTTGTGAAAGTATTTATCCGTGATCGAAGCATTTACAATGTTCTTCTCTAGGTTACTTTGAGTTTCTTTTGATTTCAAACATTTTGCAGGCATCTACGAATTTTTGCGATTTCACTGAGATATTCGACTCCTGGACGAAAAATCCCTACTCTATTAACTCCTCCGCCGGAAAACTATCCCCGGATGGTTCGTTCAACGACGAGGAAGCAGAGAGCTACGGTTTCTTGGATTCCATCTTGAAAGACGACAAATCCGAGTTTGTTTCCCACGCAAAACGCCTCCTCGTCGGAGAAGACGCAGAGTCCGTGAGAATCGAGGCTCTGAAGCTTCTCAGCGCTTGCTGCAGTTGCGATTCTCTCAACTGTGCTTACTCAATCATCAACGGCGATGTCGGAAGCGTTCCGTACATCAACGATGTCGCTGCCGATACAGGGCTCTCGCCACTTCACACGGCGGCTGAGTCTCACGCGCCACGGTGTGTGGAGATGCTACTTAAACGACGCGCTCGAACTGATATCAGAAGCAAGGACGGACGCGCTTTGCTCCCTTTAGAGCTATCTCTCTGCCACGGCAGGTATAAGTCATCATTGACTAATCGTCATCGCGCCTTCGATAAAATTAGGGAATAAAGCTTTATTATTGCCTCTGATCATAAAGATTGAAAAAATTGGTAATTCTACCTTAATCTGGAAAATCTGGAAACCTTTTTCTTAATATAACTCAAGATACTGCATCTGGTCTTTTACCTCTTCTATAGTAATTCTTATCGCTTTGTTCTATGTCTTATCGCTTTGTTTTATGTCAATCAATATTGTTGTTAAGAAAGTTTTTCTATTTTGTAGTATGGATGTGACCTGGAATCCAAGTGGTGACTCTATTGGAGACTTGATCCTTCTGCTTAGTGACAAGGTTGAACACTAGTTCCCTTTCACGTGTAATTGGGTTAACTGGAGAAACTATGTTGATTATGGAATGTAAAGGAACAATTTTAGATAGCTACTTGCAGAAAGAAAATCAAAAGTCTTTTCGCAAGCTTGTCATGTAAATTTGAGTCTTCTATATATATATTATAGGACTTGACGGTGGTGAAACTACTTGCTGAAAAGACAAAGGAAATGGACATTGTTGCATGTGCATATGCCAGGGCTGGTGCAATAGTTCCTTTGACTGCATTGCTGATAGTAGCAACTGACAAGATCAGAGAGGCAACTGGAGCATTACATGATGATGATTCTGTGTCAAGGCCGAAAAAATCAACCATGACCATCTATGAGTCTGTTATTCAAGAAGCGCTCAGCAGTAACAGCTCGATGCAAAGTGTATGCAGCCAGAAAAGAATGCTTCTGCTTCGCGAGATTGAGCTCCTTCAGTTTTTTGGTGCTGCAGTTTTTAGTGAATTATTGGATAAGCAAACCTCAGTGCTTATCACCATCGTACAGGTGAGAAATTTAGTTACTTTATTAACCATCATTAAGTGAATCACACATGTGAATTATCTTCCACCATTTATTATGTAGGCAGGAGATGAAGCTGTTCTTGAACTGCTTATAAACACCAACATCGATGTTAATGAAACAGATGCAGAAGGGAATACTGTTCTTCAATGCAGCCTGAAGGGATCGTCTGTGCCACATAAGCAGCAAACCAGGTATGAGTTTCTCCCTATTACCTTAATCATATGTAATAAGGAACAAGTTGAGAATAGTACATTTTCGTATTCAGAATCATGAACTTACTTATTGCACACGGTGCCCGAGTTAGCCAAAGGAACAAGTTGGGTTTATCTGCAGTACACTTCGCTGCTGCAAATGGCAATTTATCTGCACTTGAGGTAGTTTCCTTAATTATATTTCTTGTATGCGTTTTTTTTCATCTTAACCTGAAACAAGATTATGATACTTCGGATGAATTTGAGCCTACAGATTCTACTGGCGGCCAACCCTGAGTTGGTTCACGCGAAGACTGTAATCAAAGAGACGCCATTATTCTTCGCAGTGAAAAATAACCATCTTAACTGCGTAGAGCTGCTTCTTCAATGTGGTGCAAGTACAGAAATTCATAACCTACGGTGAGGCAATACTCAAACCATTTGTTTTACCAAACTCGTCTCTATGATATACCTTTTTTGTGATCACATTAATCTGATGGTCCACATTTTGTGCAGAAAACAGAGACCAATAGAGCTGACACAGTCCCAAGATATACGATTTCTCCTTAACCCAACAAATATCAGTTGCTGTAAGTATTTGTTCCTTATGGAAAAAAGTACATAGAAGCATTGTGATTTTCTTCTCACATCAAACAACCGTGAAATGCAGTTAGCAAAGAAACAGAACTTGCACAGTTACATAGTGAAGAAACAAGTTTCCTCGGAAACTCTGTGCCACCACAATGGCTCAAAAAGTTCGTCAACTGGCTTCCTAACTACCTCCGAGATACATCAGAGAACTGGAGTGAAACTGGATACCCCCTCTCATCACTCAAAGCCGATTTCCGCACTGCTTTTGACATGGATCTGGATCATTCCTCTCTTGGTTTCTCCAAGCTCAGCGAATTCATCAAATCTTTTCCAAAACTCTGTCAAATGAAAGTTGTCCCCATAGGTAAAAGTGGACCTGCAACACATTGGGTGATATTACCTTCCTCTTACAAGTGTTCTCAGGTCAGAGAAAGACCTCCTGAGCCACTCATTATGGATAAAAACGACTCTATCTCTCCCAAGAAACCGAAAGCCTCACTAAATCCAGATCTGAAATTCATAGAACAACCACATGTCTCTAATACCACCTTGAAGTCAGAATCAAATCCAGAACCTCAACCTTTCTTAGCTGCATCTTACAGCAACCATCATCAACTAAAACATCCGGTTTTAGAGAAACTTGCAAGGATCAGAAACAGCACATCCATATTCTTTCTCCGTGAGTTCGACTTTTATCAAGTAGGCAATCCCCACTCTCCACTCGTTCATGTTTTTTTTTAAAGAAAAAGTCTAAAGCATTGTTTCTCATATATTGGCAGAGCTATGAGACATGTTTAATGGAAGGGATGTGTTTCTGGTGCAAGAATAGCATGCTTGTATGGGCAAACTTCCCGTGCCGACATAAACTCTGGTGCAGCAAATGTAAACAAGAGGTAACTCAATATGGTCTAGGAGAAAGCCTTGAAGAAGATCACCACAGGTGTGTAGTCTGCGATGCAAAAGTCGAACGTTTCATCTTGTCTCCACCTTTTGGGTTCGATCATCATAGGCTTTCAAGTGGTCTCCCTAACGACGCAGAATTAGCCACTTCGTTCCTTCAGTTTCTGAGTATAAGGAAGTAATGTTTGCTTGTTTTTTTTCACACTTTGAAAACTTTTTCTATATAAGCAACTTCTAATGTTTTTTTGTTTGCTTTTTATACATAGCTGCAGTTCCATGAAGAAGTAACAGACCATTCGGTTCTCTGATATCATACAGCGTGGGACATAGAGAAAGTAAGAAAAGCTTACTCAACAACTCTGTTGTGTGTGGTAAGTGCGTTTGACTATATTACCTTTTGCTTAGCAAATGATACACACAAATGAAAGCTCTTCTTAACAAACATAGAAAGTAAATATGGAAGAACATATCTGGTCTATGTTGGAAAGGCGGTATTTTTCAGCTATTCTACAATTATGTTGCTAAATCGATGGTTATGCAACGGCTTGAGTTGAGCAGTGAAGAGTCTGAAACAGATTCTTCTCTCTGAACCTGAGATTCGTTTGCTGATGATTTTTGGCAAAATAATCAGCCATACAAGACCATCCCCTGGAGCTGATATGGGCCTTGAGCATTCCACACACACACACACACTCAATATGCAGCTAGAAAGACATGCTTCACAAACAAGATATCATGGGACTTGCATATTTATATAGAATATATAATAATCGGATTCATCTAAGAAAATATAGTAATTAGATAGAAAATATAATAATCTGAAACATATCCTTTTACAGGCTTCAACTTGTCCTCTCTAGCTTCTTCAGCTCTTGGTTGGATTTTTCAAAACCAGTAGATTTCACTACGCCACCGAATTTGAGAATGGAAACGAAGTGAGATTTGAAACCGTCCTGATAGACTCTACTTTTGGGTTTGATATATGTTTCAAAGACGTATTCAATAACAAGAAACATTCTTCCTACAACGGAACCGTAAACATGTCTGTTTCATGCATAGTTCAATAGCCAATGACAGAATCGTATCTCATCAGATAAAAGGAACATTAGGACTTCAGCCACAAAAACAGAGAGCTCAACTTCGACTCTGTAAACATTATATATATATATATATATATATATATATATATATATATATATATATAACCAAATTTTTTAGTTCTGTAAAATAAGTAACAAAGCAAACTCACACTAACCCTCAAGTGTACACGGTGGAGATCTCTTGTTTCCATGGACAAGACGGTTGCTCAAAATTTTCTATAAATCATATATGGAATATGTAATTTCTTTGAACCAAAAATCATGTAGAAAAAAAAGAATCTCTCAAAAATCCTTTCAATTAAGACGATGGCTAAATATAACGAGAAAAAGGGCATAAAACAGATTTGTTCCTATACTAACTATCTCTTCCTCGGCCTTTCAATAATGACCATGGCATAAACACAGATTTGTCCCTTTAACTTTCTATTTTAAACCGATTGTTGGTCACTCAAAACATACAAATGATAGTGACATTCATAAATATATAATTTTTAATATTTAAATTTAATAAATAATAATTTTAAATATTTTATCACTTCAAGTTAAAAAATTACATAATCATAAACTCATCGCTCATAGTTAAATCATTTTTATTCAATTTAAATTTCATATTTTGTAAAAAAATCATTTTTCCACGTGTCATGAGGATCAAAATGTAATTTCTACCTTAAAATAGAAAGTTATAATTTCTGAAAAATAAAAATAGTATATTGTTAACTTTATGAATAAAAGCACAGACCAAAAAATATATGGACTGTGAGATTCCTCAGAGATTGTGAATGTTTTCAGAATCTTTTATTTATTTTTGAAATATGGTTGCCACAATTTAAAGTTTACAAACTTTTATTTTATTTTAAAAAAAATCTGTACAGCAAGTATAAGCACAAATCAACCTCGAGATACATCAGAAAAATTGACTTCAGTCAGTACAATAAACTAGGCCCAATATTTAATCACGAGGCCCAAAACATTCAATAGCCTTAATAGTATTTAACAACCCTCATCATAACCAAATCAATCGGTGCGGTTTGGTACAATCCGGTTATCAATTGAACTTTTAAAAAGAAAATTCATACCGATCGCATGCAGTGTCCCTAGCTGATAATAAATATGGACTGAACTCTGCATTTGTTCGTATGTATCAACTGCATGTGCGCTTGCAGTGCTTTTATTTATTTTCTTTGACAAAAAAAAATAATTAATAATTTTCAAACATAAAACAAACTAGAAGAAATTAATTTTATTTTTTATGCTTAGGTTTTATTTTTCTTTCACCTACTAATTAAAATAGGTATTTACGCTGGAAAATGTGCTTTGGCCCGTCCCTACATCACAAGCACCATCCATACATCACACATGCATTCCATGTTATTAAGTCCTCATTTAATATTAATAAATCACATATATCAATATATATATATATATATATATATATTTATAAGAGTATTATTCCTCTTATATTCCACCTCCATACTTGTTATGATTCATCCTCACACTTCAATGCCTTATTTGATATATTATAATCATTTTCATTTGTCAACCGTAATTATATGCGGTTACGACTATAATAAATTTTTGTTCGTTTGCCAGTCATAACTTTATACGACTACGACTGTTTTTATCCGTTTCTCTGTTGTAATTACATGTGGGGTCAATCGTAATAGTCAGATATTGCGTTCTACATTATAATTTTTTAGTCGTTGATTAAAACGGTAGTACGATTGAAAACATGCGATCAACCGCAACCATAACTATCGTTAGCAGATAAATAAACAACATACACCACACACAACTGCAATATTAATTACAGCTATAATCGCAGTGTTAACCACATCTACAACCACAACTGCCGACGACGATCAAACGAACAAAACATATATAGTAAAAATACAAAAATTATAAAATCTTATAAAATATATGTCTCTAATTTTTGTGGCTTTAGAATTTTTGTATCGCTTTATTTGAGTTTTAATAAAATTAAAATATAGTGGATTGGAGTTATAATATTAATTAACCGAAATTGTAGAATTAAATAAAAATGATTGATAAACCAGCCTGTTAATTTTATAATGGGTAAACTTCCAAAAAGATGAAAATTCATACAAACTATGAATAAAACCTACCAATATAAATAATAATTAGAAACCGCACAATAATATTGACAAAAGAGAAGAAAATTAAAGTAGTCTCGTGTCACTTCTTCTTCTTCCTTTTCTTCCGGCCTCGTGAAAATCAAATTGATATCATCTTTTTATTTATTCATACATACACAATATATATGTATGACTTGTGTCTATCGAATCCATATTAACTTATAGCCAAATTCTGATACAAATATCTCTTAATCGCTATTCACCACCTACGATAACGACATTTGTAATGTACAATTAACTTTTCATGTTTATCAAAAATCCAGATGTGGTCCATTAACACTAATCCCCAAACCTTACCCGAATAAAACATGCAACATCATATATTGAATTATATAACATCATGAATGACGTAGACCATAATGTAATTTCACAATACGAAAGACCCACTGGTTCAATCCAAAACAGCAATTTTTTATTTAGAAATAATTCGTTTTGTTAGGAAAACCAAAACAGCAAATCATGACGCAGAGAAAATCTCGTTTGTCAAAAGACCATTTGAAAGTTTTCTATTATTAACAAAGCCTATGCATTACACATAAATGCAATAGCCACTATTCAATTCTTAAATGTATCGTAGCAATAAATCAATTGAGGTAGATTTCATATCATGCATGTTCACATTATTATTTTTAAAAACCAATGTAATAAATATTACGGTATGAAATAGCACTTTTATATATTTTTTTTCAAATGTAATATCGTTAGTTTAAATTTCAAAAAGCAATTTTCTAAAATAATATTTTTAAAAATTTTGTTCCAAAAATAACATCATTAGTTTAATTTTTCAATAATCGCACAAATTTAAAATTAAAATACACTAAACTTTATTTTAATAAAAAATTTAAACCTTAAATTAGAAAAAATAAATCAAAATATAATGTTTTAAATTTATGTATAATTTATTTAGAGTAAATAAGTATTTTTACATAATTATTTGTGTTCATTTTGGAATTTTAATTTTATAATGTTATATTTATAACAAAAATTTGAAAATATGTTATTTTAAACCATTATTCTTTCCAAAAAAATAGCAAAAATTTAATATTTAAATAGTTGATTTTGCTTTCTTAATAAAAAAAATTAAACTATAAATTAAAAAAATTTAAATATAATGTTTAATTTTACATATATTTATTTAGGATACATAATTATTTTCATATAATAATTTGTGATATTTTAAAAAATTTGGTTTTAATATGGTAAATTTAAAACATTACTCTAAATATTATTAGTAATATAAATCTAATTAAATTTTTTTTATCTTTTTGTGATGTTAGGGTTTTTGGAAGGAGCAAGGCCACATTGAATGCCACGCGGTTTTGTGTGGAGGGTAGAGACTTTTCCTTTTGCCACACAGCTGACTTTGGAGGTTTAACCTCCACTTTTGTAGTTAATGCTTCACACATTTTTTTTTATTATATTAAATATTCAATTTTGAGAGACCCAAGAGTCTAAGACCAAGAGGGGTCACCCATTTTCTCTTTCCATTTATTTCTTTATATATATAGAAGAAGTGGACATAGACCTTTGTCGCCAAGCTTAACCATTAGATCCATCCAAAGCTAAGACTACTCATTAGTGAACTTAATAGGACTGAAGTGGTCATTAAGGTTAGTGTGAGACTTATCAACAACTAAAGTTTGTTCCATTTTTCTTGGCAAAGCTTTTGTAGTTGGAGTGATTAAGAGAGGTCAAGATAATGGTGAGGCCTCCTTGTTGTGACAAAGGAGGAGTAAAGAAAGGGCCATGGACTCCTGAAGAAGATATCATTTTAGTTACTTACATACAAGAGCATGGTCCTGGTAATTGGAGAGCTGTTCCCACTAATACTGGTATGTATAATCCTCTCTCTCTCTCTCTCAAGATTTCTATGTTGATATTGTTATGTTTATGTGAGAGAGTAAGGATTAGAAAAGGAATTTGGATTGAATTTGGTTATGTTCTCCAAATGGGTTTTTGATTTTCGTAAGTTTTCTTCTTCATGTATTTGAGATTGTGAAATAAGCTTATTTGGAATTAGGGTTTTGTTTATATGTTGGCAAGGTCAAGATCTAATGCATGGGATCTTGATTTTTGTCATATATAAAGCTTAAAGATTTTCACTCATCATTTTTTTAAATTTCAGGATTGCTTAGATGCAGCAAGAGTTGTAGGCTTAGATGGACAAATTATTTAAGGCCAGGAATCAAAAGAGGAAATTTTACAGAACATGAAGAAAAGATGATTGTTCATCTCCAAGCCCTCCTAGGCAATAGGTAAATTAATTATCAACAATCAACTTAAGTTACTTTTTTCCTATAATTTATCTCTCTGACAGAAACTAGATATGAAAATTTTAATAGAGGGCATTTAATATTTGGTGTAGATGGGCTGCAATTGCGTCATATCTTCCACAAAGGACAGACAATGACATTAAAAACTATTGGAACACACATTTGAAGAAGAAACTAAACAAAGTCAATAAAGATTCTCATCAAGAACTTGATCAATCAAGAGATCGTTCCTCACTCTCGTCTTCTCCATCTTCTTCTTCTGCCAATTCCAACTCAAACATCTCAAGAGGTCAATGGGAAAGAAGACTTCAAACAGACATTCACTTAGCCAAAAAGGCTCTCTCTGAGGCTTTATCTCCAGCCGTAGGAGCACCGTTCATCACGACAACATCTTCTTCTGCTGATTCAAGACGTTCTACTTCCTCGGTTTCCGGGTTTCTTAGGTCACAAGAAACATCCACCACTTATGCCTCAAGCACTGAGAATATAGCGAAATTGCTTAAAGGGTGGGTGAAGAACACACCAAAGGCTCAGAACTCCGCCGATCAAATGGTTTCTCCAGATTCAGAGACAAAGGAAGTTATTAAGAGTGATGATGGGAAAAGTTGTTCAGGGGCATTTCAGTCATTTCAAGGATTTGATCACTTGAAAGATTGTGACTCGTCATATCACCAGGCTAGAGAAATTTCACCTGACCATGAGACCAAACCAGACATAACTGGATGCACTAGTAACCAAAGTCAATGGTCTTTGTTTGAGAAGTGGCTGTTTGAGGATTCTGGTGGACCAATTGGTGATATTCTATTGGAGGATGAAAACCCTAATTTCTTCTGAAATTTGGTTTATCAGATGGTTCTAATTTTAGTATATTATATTTTTTTAGGATTTCTGAATTAACTTGCCCAGATTATCGTGAGGTAAATCATTAATAATTTTACTATTTTCCATTGTTAATTACACAATTAATTATGTGGCTGGTTTACAAATTGGCTCTTTGAATTCTGACGGGGCCGGAAATATGTCCACCCAATGATCTTAGTGTTTGTGTAAAATCCATTATCTATATTTTTTTTATCAAAATTTTATTATTGTTTAATATTTATTTGTTTTTATTTTTTTTTAAATGGTTAAGAAATTATTAAAATTTTAAAATCTTCTAAAAATAAATATTCTTTACTATCGCTTTTAAGTTAATTTACTCAATAACAACTGAATGCAAATAGTTAAAATAAAAGAAAATTATTTAACTTTGTATCATTAACTGAAAATATCATTTATAATATAAAACATATCTTTATATTATTATTTGGCAAGTACAAATTCAAAAGTCAACATTTAATTTGTAGAATATTATTTTAAATATCATTATAAATAATTAATTTAAAATATAAATACCAAAAAATATAGAAAAGTTAAAATAGGCATTAGTATTATGAAATTTAATATTTAAAAAATCAAATTTTTATTAATCTATTTGAGTAATTTTTATCTGAAAATAAATAGATTAGTTATATTAATACATCTAGCAACTTAACAAATTATAAATATTTAATTTACATTCATATTTTACAAATTATATTCATAAATATTATAAAATCCAATTTTTAAAATTCAAATCTTTATTAATATATTTGAACAATTTTTTACCTGAAAAAATAAATTACATCTACCAATTTAAACTTTCATATTTATATTTTTATTTATATTATGAATATTATTTTAAACAAATATCATATAAAACACATTGATAATGATTTAACATTCACTAAAAATTTATAAACTACAAACTACTTGATTATATTCCCAAAAATAAAAATATAACAAAATATTATAACTAAATCATTCTGCGCGGGTCAATTTCTAGTTTGTGATTAAAACATCATCGCCGATTTTATAAAAACTATTTACGTGCTACAAATTTGACCTAACATCTGAGAACCAAAATTAGACCTAAACTGGAATGACCAAAACACTGAACTTATTAGTTACTGAAAACTGAAAATGGTTTGTAGTTTGCTAATATCGGGATTAATTGGTCTAATATTGGTGTAGATATAAGGTGACTTCTATGTGTAGTGGATAAAACTATTGTTAACCAAAAATAAAACGACAATTGTATGAAGAATAATCTAATAGAGTATGGACCGAATGTATAGTTTCTGCAGGCTCATCGATGGAGATCGACTACAATGCTCCTCCTCTAAGTTCAAACATTTTATAGCAAATATTCACTACAACTTACAATATTCTTGTTCGGCATAGAGGTAGAAACAATTTTTTTGGCCAATACCTGAAAATATCAAAATGATAATTTTCTATGGATATTTTAATACATTTCGAGATTACACGATGATAAATTATATTTAAATCTAGAGATAATCTACATGATATTTTAAAGACTACGGTGATTGAAGCACAGATTTAGGAGGCGGTGCAAATAGAAGAGAACCATGTGTGGAGCAGGCCAGCAGCCGGTCCTGAGTCTAAATTGGGCAAGCTCATCTTTGTGACATCTATTTTTATACAAAAAGAATCGACTATTATTTTGAAGCTACTTTCACCATAATGGTAAATACGAAAACATGAATGTGGACAGACTAGCAGGGAATACTCGTTAATATCTTCATGATATTATCTATGTAATGATCCACTTAGATGACTGAATCATTTTAATTAAATGTTGTTGAAGACAAAAAAAAAAAACGAGATGAAACGAATAATACTTACATTAACAGATAAGAATAGCACAGAGACATTTTTAATGTATTAATTAAAAAATTATTTTTACAAAGAAATTTTATTTTTATATATGATTTACAAATGTGTAACGATAACTTCAAACCATCAAAAAATTTTAATACAATTTATTATAATATTTACAAAAATTATTTATGCAAATATTTAACAGTATATTATATGTAAATCTATAATATTTTGACATAAAAAACAAATATAATATAAAATTAGAAATTTTAAAAAATTAGTCAAATAAAATATAAAAACAAAATTTAATTTAGTAAAATATTTATTATATATACAATTTTTACCTATTTAATAATATTATTTATCCAAAATAAAAAAATTTAAATTCACTTGTATAATCTGATTTCGTTGTCGATTTTATTTGTATAATCAATAATTAAAATTTTTTTATAAATTTTTTTTAAATAAAAATAAATAATGTATATATTTAATTTATATTCATTAAATAAATTATTAATTATAATATATAAATAGTTTTTTTAGAAAAAACATAGATCTAAATCTAATTACATTTATTTAGATTTTAGAATGGCAAATGGCGCCGCACAATAAAAGAAGACGTAGATTTAAAGACAACCTTACTATTGGTGAAATTAGAGGTCCTACTAATAAAGAAAATAGTACTAGTTTAAAGAAAATTAAACGAAATATTTATTGCATGAAATAAATACTCCCGACAAATCAATTATTAAACAAATAAAAAAAGAAAATAGAAAACGGAATAGATTGACACTATTAATATTAAAAGTGATAAAGAATGGAAGTTTGACTTTTTTTGTGACCTTGTGAATTGTGACTTACTACATCACATTGTTACTTTGTATGAAAAAGTCAAATGTCATCATTACTTTGGTTTTAAGATAATGCCACTTGTGTGTTTTGTTGGATTATGTTTATTGTTTCAATGCTAAAATCGAAAAGTGGTCTTAAGATTTTATTCAATAAAAACTAGAGACGAAAACAACAAATGTGGTATACAAATAGGTTCTTACAATTATCATTGGTTCATTATAAATTGGTAAAAGTTTCCTTAGTATTGTATTAATTGAGTTATTACATTTTATATATTGATATGTTTTCCCAAAATCATACATTTTCAATAACTTAAATTTTGTTTGTTTACTCACCACAAGTGATTGTGGTTCTATTAAACATTGGTTACGAGTATGATATATAACAACGCATCTACGTTATTATTTAAGGTGTCATGTGTCCCACACAAATAATTTTTTTTTAATAATGACATCAAAAACTTTACATTTTTTTTATCACCTTCATATTTTCACTATTTTTAAGAAGTTTGATGGAAATTTATGTAAATAAAAAATATATATTGGTTAGATATATTCATTTAAAAAAGTAAAATTTTAACAAAAGTAATACACTCATAGATATTGAAATGCTATTTTTCGACAAAAAGATATGTTTATAATATCTCAATATACATATTTTTAAATTATATGATTTCTAAAATCTGATAATTATTAGAAATTTATGATTAATTTAAACTTACTAAAATTTTTTTTATCAAAACATGCAATAGAAAAATGAAAAAAATCACTATAATAATTAGAAAATGCTATGTGTTTGTGTTTTTATTTATCAGTGTTCGTGTTACTATTTACCAAAAAAATATTTTTTTCTAATTTTTAAAATAATTTTTTCTAATTAAATAATATATTTAAAATATCAAAAAAATTTGTAAAATAAGCAAAATAATATGTGTGTAGCACGATATAATATCTAGTAGATATAAAGATTGTTCGTTTGTCTGTCGCATCGTCTGCAGAAAAAGCTTTCGGTCGGACACTATGGTCAGACACTGCAATATCGTTGTTTGTTTTAAGAATAGTTTTAAAAGGAAAATTGATTAAAATAGCATTAATTCAAGTTTTTGTTCCAAATATAGCACTAATCATTTAAATTTCCAAAAATAACATAAATTTTATATTAAAATAATTAAAAACTTTTTCTTAATGAAAAAATTTAAATAATAAATTGGAAAAAGTAACCCAAATATTATGTTTTTATTTTATATATAGTTTATTTAAGATAAATAATTATTTTCATATAATAATTTGTGCTATTTTTGGAATTTTAGTTTTAGTGTGATAAATTTGGGAGATAAAATTAAAATGATGCTATTTTATGGTATTACTCTTTTATAAAAATCATGATGTTAAAAAGAATTGGCCATGTTACATTTTTTTACTTAATTTTTAAGAAAGTGTTTTCAATCAAAACTATAAAACAATAAAATCATAAAATAGTATTGTATAAAAAATTGTAAAATATATAAAAACAATTGAATAAAATAGCATTATTTTAAATTTTTGTTCTAAATATAGCACTAATCATTTCAATTTCCAAAAATAGCACAAATTTAATACTAAAATAATTAAAAACTTCTTCCTAATGAAAAAAATTAAAGCTCTAAATTAGAAAAAGTGAATCTAAACATTATGTTTTAATTATATATATAGTTTATTTAAGATAAATAATTATTTTCACATAATAATTTGTGTTATTTTTGGAATTTTATTTTTATTTTGCTAAATTTGCAATATAAACTTAAAATAGTGGTATTTTAAAGTATTAATCAATATTATAATGTCTTTCCATAAACTCAAAACGACAATTTAATGTTTTTTTATCCAAAACTATAAAATATTGTTTATCACCAAAACTACAAAATTGTATTTTTCAGAAAAAACTAAAATCCACTAAAACCACAAAATAATATTTTTTCTCAAAAACTGTAAAATGACGTTTTTTCAAAAAATTGTAAATTATCGTGTTTATCAAAATTGCATAATAATTTTCTCATCAAAATCGTAAAATCGTGTTTTGTAGCAAAAACTGCAAAATATCATTTTGTCGCAAATACAAAAGATGGTATTTTCTATTAAAATTGTAAAATAATGTTTTTTTATCAAAAATTGTGATAATGCTTTCTTGCAAAAATCTGTAAACTGATGTTTTTTTGCCAAAATTATAAAATAATATTTTAGTTTTATCTGTTTATAACTTATGAAACTAATAATTTAATTTATGCAAGATTTATATATAATTAAAATATAATAAAAAAAAGATTTTGTTTTAACACTCTAATATAAAAAGAATTTATAAAAATTAAAAATTAAGTGGATTTAAAAGAAATTATAGAATCAATTAAATTTTGGTGGACTTAAAATTAAGTAATTTCTAATTTAAAATTGAATAAATTTAAGAATAGATTGAGTAAAAAAAATCTTTATTAACATCATTTGGTGTAACCTAATGTGCTTGACGCCAAAATAAAAAGGTTAGAATTTATTAACTAATTTTGATTGGTATATTGTGTGATTTTACTAATGCATTTGGGTTAGTTTAGGGATTACAACATTTACAAGAGAAAACTTCTTTAAATTTATTTAATTGTTAAAATAATTACATCTTAATCTATAATATAAAGATAAACTTTATAATTCCATTTTACTGGATAAAATGATGATTACTGAGGCTTATCAAACATAGAGAAAAAGTTCAATATCAATCTCTAGTGAGAACTCATATCCTGAACACATGATTTGCACATGAATTGAAAGAATCAAATCTATTTTTGAGAGTGATTGGATGAGATGTCTTTATCGGACAAATCTGTTGTGTTTTGAATATGAGAACACATTTCTTCCAAACATTAGGTCTATAAACCAAAGTTGAAATTTAATGTAAGATATTCTAAGAGATAATAATTGTAAGTTGGCAGGAAAATAACACATAAACAGGTGTCTTAATTTGTCTGAATGTAAAGGTCTGTGTCACTGTATGTGTGTGAGTGTGTAGTATTTGGTTTTGGGGCCATGTGAATGAAGTTTGAAAACCAAACCTCTTGCTTTTATTTATTGCAACCATGTTTTTGCTTTATTGTAATCTCAAAATCAAATACTCACATGCAGTTTTCAAAAATACTTTTGTAGTATTGTAATCGAATGATAAATTTACATTAACTTTTGAAAGCAAAGAAAAATTAATACTTTAAAATAACATATTTAAAAAAAATCTAATGTTTTAAAATTTAAATTTTAAAAAAATAAATAATTATGTGAAATATTTATTTATTCTAAATAAATTATAATAAAATTAAAATATTATGTTAGTAATTTTTTCAATTTAATATTTAGATTATTCTTATTATAAATAAATTTTAATGTAGGGAAATTGACTAAAATACCACTATTTCAAGTTTTGGTTCCAAGTATAGCATTAATTATTTAAATTTTCAAAAATAACACAAATTTAATACTAAAATAATTTAAAAATTCTTTCTAATGAAAAAAATAAACTCTAAATTGGAAAAAGTGAACTCAAACATTATTTTTTAATTTTATATATAGTTGATTTAAGGTAATTAATTATTTTCATATAATAATTTGTACTATTTTTAGAATTTTATTTTTGATGTGCTAAATTTGGAAGATAAATTTAAAATAGTGCTATTTTAGGGTGTTACTATTTAATTTATTTTAATATCAAATTTGTATTATTTTTAAAATTTAAATTAATAATATTATATTTGGAATTAAAATTTGAAATATGATATTTTGGAGAATTGTTGTACTGAAAATATTTTGCTAATTTCTTTTTCCTAAAATATTTTAGTAAAAAAAGTTAGAAAGAATTTAAAAGATAATAATAATAATAATAATAATAATAATAATAATAATAATAATAATAATAAAAATAAAAAAACATAGATTTCTTTATATTGTAATATTATAATAACAAAAATATAGAATAAAAAGGTTTTATTTTCAAGTTATATGTAGGAGTCATGGCTAGAAAATTAAAGAAGAAATTTTGGTGATCCAATAATCGTTATGAAATTGGTACTAACTAATAATTATGGTTGGTTATTGAAGTGGGCTTAGTTTGGGCCGCAAACGTAATCGGCGATACATTTGTGGCCATGTTCAAACCCAAAAGTAGTCCAAGAGCATTTCCAAAATTTTTGTCAAATATGTACGAGTTTCTTGCTTTTCAATTTATAAGTTGTTCATATATTTATATAAACCCTACAAAATTGGTGTCATTGAAATTTCTTAAGGAGAAAAAAAATTAACTATAGATGATAAATACAAATAAAATAGCACTAAAACTTGTAAAAAAAACCCACGTGGTGATTGTTTTACATCATAAATTTTTTTTTTTAATTTTAATATTTTTCCGTGATCAACTTTAAGGAAAGGAGATAGCAACATATAGACTTTTTCAAATTTTCCTTGAAGGAAAGCATCATTTACATAATTACATTCATCTGCCACATTTCACAAGAGTGGTTGGAGAATTTGGCGACGAGTGCAAATGTGTCTTTATATTTGTTTTGAGTGAATCATTTAACAACCATATGAGTTTACCAAAAAACTATGTAAAGTCATTTTGGTCCTACTGATTTTTTATCTTTAGGACGATCCATCACATACTAAGAGTTTTTTTCTTAATTACCTCATTACCTCTGTGTTTCATCCTTAGAGGAAGAAATGAGGTTGAATACAACAAGAGAAGAGAAAGATGTTTTCTGAATATTATTTCATTGCTTCATTGCTTGAACATTACCGATTACACTGAGTGCTTTTATATATTGAGCAAGTTCAAATCAATTAGTGACATGTATATAGACAGCTCATCAATTATCAGATCCTATTAAAACAGTAAAACAATTTTTTCTAATTGTACTACCAAGCATGTTAATGTTGTGTCTGCTTGCTCTGTTTTTGTTGCAGGATAGGTTGCAAGAGAGTACAGTGTCAGCTGGTGTGTTGTCGTCTTTCTTGTTGGGCTTGCCGATTCTTTTAGAGTCCAAGGAATTGTGGTCTAGGTAGGTTTCTGATGTGGGCTTGCTTATATGCCCCCGCAAACTCGGGGTGGGTGGGTTACATACGTGACACGCCGAGTTTGAAACGTAAGTCGAAGAAAGGTCCTCGTGGTAGAGACTTTGTAAACACATCTGCAATCTGTTCTGTTGCTGGTATATGCTTCACAACTAAGGCACCCAAGGAAATTCTTTCACGAACATAGTGCTAATTTGTTTCAAAGTGCTTTGATCTTGAATGCATTATCGGATTTGTTGTCAAGTAGATAGCTGAAAGATTGTCACAGAAGAGCTCAACTGGCTTAATTTTTTGAAGATTATGTCCCTCAGCAGTTTGTTGATCTATGTAAGTTTTTGTGCACAGAGAGGCATTGTCCAATACTCTGCCTCAGTAGAAGAGCGTGATACTGTTCTGTGTCTTTTAGCAGACCAAGATATGAGACTAGAGGCAAGATATGTGCAGAAACCTTCGGTTGATCGTCTTGATTCTTTGCAGCCAGCCCAATCATTGTCGGTGTATGCCCGAAGTCTGGAATCAGTAGAGGAATTGATGTTTAATCCCATTGTGATTGTCCCTTTAACATAACGCATAATGCGCTTGAGTAAACTAAAATCGGACATGGTTGGGGAATGCATTTTCTGACAGATATAGTTGACCGAGAATTGAATGTCTAACATGGTGATGGTAAGGTACTGAAGCTTCCCAGCTAAGCTTCGAAAATAAGATGGTTCAGGAAAAGGTGTATCATGACCTTGTAAATTGTCGAGGTGAAAAGGTAATGGACTTGCAGCTGGAGAATAGTTTTCCATTCCTGTAGTTTTCCACAGATCAATATTGTATTTGGTTTGACAGAGGAATAAACTTTTACGATGGAAGTGTGCTTGTACGCCCAGGAAGTAATGAAGGGGACCAAGATCCTTCATCCGAAATTCATTGTGCAATTTGGCAAGCAACCGGCTCAGTTGTTCATCATTGTTCCCTGTGAGGAGAATGTCATCAACATAGAGCAGCAGGAAAAAAACATATTTCCCTCTGTTGTACACAAACAATGAAGTATCTCCATTAGCACAGACAAAACCAAATTCTAACAGGAAGAAACTGAAACTGTCAAACAAAGCTCTAAATGCTTGCTTAATTCCATAGATTGCCTTGTTCAATTTGCAAATGTGATATGTCTTGTCGGATCTTCGAAGCCAAGTGGTTGAACCATGTAAACTGTTTCTTGTAACTCTCCATGAAGAAAAGCATTACGTACATCAAGTTGCTTTATATTCCAACCTTTAGTGACAACCATGTGTAAAACCAGTCGAATTGTAGCAATTTTGACAACGGGGCTATAGGTTTCCATATAGTTGACACCCTCCTCTTGAAGATACCCCTTAGCAATCGGACGAGCTTTTAGTTTGTTTACTGATCCATCAAAATTCAATTTTGTCCGATAAAACCCATTGCAACCCCAGAGATTGATGTTAGGAATGGGAAGAACAAGCTCAAACATGTTTGTTTCTTCAAACGATGCAAGTTCTTCACGCCTAGAAACTATCCAATTTGGATCTTTCTAAGCTGTTTTGACTGTTTTTGGTTTTGCATATTTATCTTTGAAAATGAGTAAAGCATATTTACAATTGGGTTTGGTAATACCTAACTTTGCTCTTGTCAACATTTGATGTGAGTTGGTTGGAGCTGGCAAGGTGAATTTAGAGGTAACTGATGCAAGAACAGAGGGTGATACATTCAAATCAGATTGTGTGTCAGAAGATTGTTGCTCATTTTCCTCACTATTAAATGATTTTGGTTGCTCTATGGCTGTTTGATCTTCACTCACAGCTGTATTTGTGTTTTCAGAAACTGGAGTTGTAGGGTTAGGTGTTCGATGTGGTGGGATTATTTCTTTAGCAGGTGATGAGAGTGAGTGTTGCTGAGGCTTTTTGAAGCCTAGTTCCCAAGCCTTTGGCAGAAAGGTTGTTGCTGATTGATGTTGACAGTAGACAGTTGTGTATGGACGATCCTTTTCGTCAAAAAGCACATGCCTACTGATGAATACATGCCCTGTTGGAGGGTGTAAACAACGATAGCCTTTGTATTTGTCATTATACCCAAGAAACACACAGTGAAGGGATTTGTGATCAAATTTATTTGACTGGTAAGGCTTGAGAAAAGGGTAGCAGGAGCAACCGAAGACTCTAAGGAAGTGATAGGTGGGCTCTTTACCAGTCAAAACCGTGTAAGGACATTTGTTGTCAACCCACATTTGTTGTAAATTTATCAAGAAAATTGTTGTAAAGAAAGCTTCAACCCACATTTGTTGGGGTACCTTGCTGTCAAACATTAAAGAGAGATCTAGCATAGTCAAGTGGCGATGCTTTCTTTCTGCCAATCATTTTGTTGAGGAGTGTGCGGGCATGAAATAAGATGTCTGATGCCATGATCATCTAGGTGTTTAAAGAATTGTTTTCCAATAAACTCTTCTCTTCCATCACTCTGAAAACAGATGATTTTCTGTGCAAACTTAGTCTCAACAGATTTTTGAAATTTTACAAATATGTGGAGAAACTCAGATTTCAACTTGAGTGGATAAAACCATGTAAATCTGGAGTAATCGTCAACAAAAATCACATAATCAACGAAAGCCTTGTGAGGAAGCAAGAGGAGCAGGTCCCCATAAGTCGCAATGTATCTTTTTTAAAGGCTTAACAGAAACTGATGTTGAACTGAAAAACAGAAATCGACTAAACTTTCCCAGTTGGCAAGCTTGGCAAAGACCCGAGCTTGTCTTATTGAACTTAACAACTTTTCTTTTTGCA
Organism: Pugionium cornutum; assembly: GCA_018901935.1. NCBI lineage: Eukaryota > Viridiplantae > Streptophyta > Magnoliopsida > Brassicales > Brassicaceae > Pugionium > Pugionium cornutum. The sequence continues at coordinate 9,834,869 of CM032162.1, forward strand.
AGCAGCTGGAGAATCTCCTTGTGAGAGTGTCCAAGCCTTTGATGCCAAACATCTTCATCAATAGCGTACTGTCGGTTTGAATAAAAGGCCTGAAATCTAGGATTCTCTAGTACATACAAGTCCTTAAGTTTGCTGCCTCGAGTTAGGAGTTGCTTCGTTACCTTGTCCTTCACAATAACACCATCAGAGTCAAAGGTGAAATTGTAGGGATAATCTGTTGTAATCTTCAAAACAGAAAGAAGGGACTTAGTGATATTTGGACAAACAAGAACATCATTGAGTGGAAGGTTACTTCGAAGAAAAGGTAAAGCAATAGACCCTATGTGAGTGATAGAAAAACAATTACCATTTCCAACCATGACAGAATCATTCCCTTCATAAGGATGAGAAGAGCTGAGGTGAGCAGGCGAGCTAGTGATGTGAGCTGAAGCACCAGTGTATAGATACCACTCGGTTCCAGAAACTCGAGCATGATTTTCAGCTAGAGTCGTGGTCATGGCTTGAGGAAGATCGTCACTTTTATAGGCATTATTGAATATGTTGTAACATTTCAGGGTTGTATGACCAATCTTCCCACAGATTTGATAAGTTGGTCTTTCTAAAATACCTGTTGTTTGGCTTAAGTTCGATCCTGAGCAGACTTGTTGATGAAAACCCCTTCCTCTGGTTGTATATGTGCCTTTGCCTCTTTGTCCTCCAGGACGAGTGTAAAACTGTCCTCTACCATAATTTGAGTAGCCTCTACCAATAGCAAAAGCAAGATGAGGACTTATTTCCGTAGCAGTGGCATATCCTTGCAACTTATCTTCAAAACTAGTGAGTTTAAACTCAACATTGTCATAGCAGGGTCCAGGAAAAAGGTCCATTGAATGCTCAATAACTGTACAAATAGATTCATATTCTTTGCTCAAACCATTTAGAGCACCATAGATTTTCTCTTGTTCCGTCAAGGGAAATCCTATGGAGTCTAGCTGGTCACATATCGTCTAACTTCAGTAACGTAAGTAGTCATGGTTTTACCTTATTTGGTGACTGTTTGAAGACGCCTCTGGAGCTCGAACTTTCTTGAGTTTGATACTCTATTGTAGTGTTTAGCTAGAGTAAGCCAAACTTCATGACTGGTGTTTAAGCCATAGACCTTTCTCAAGGCTTCTTCTGAGAGAGATCCAAAGATCCAAGCTTTAACCAGTTGGTCGTTTTGTATCCACTTGAAATATTCTTTGTTTGCCTCTTCTACAAGAGCATCACCTTGTTGCACAGTCGTGGTATGCACGGATCTCCTTGTAATGCCAGTGACACAACCAATGAATGTTTGACTTGAGAGAAATGATTCAAACTAGGTTTTTCGAAGTAGATAGTTTGAGGAAGTGAGCTTGAGTGTAACACATTGTGAAATACTCAAAGATGTTGCAGAGATTGGATCGGTAAGAAGAGCTTCCATGGCTCTAATACCATGAAATGAAGAAATGAGGTTGAAGACAACAAGAGAAGAGAAAGATGTTTTCTAAATATTAATTCATTGCTTCATTGCTTGAACATTAACAATTACAGTGAGTGCTCTTATATATTGAGTACGTTCAAATCAAATAGTGACATGTGTCTAGACAGCTCATCAATTATCAGATTCTAGTAAAACAGCAAAACGGTTGTTTCTAATTGTACTACCAAGCATGTTAATGTTGTGTCTACTTACTTTTTTTTTGTTGCAGGAGAGGTTGTAGGAATGACAGTGGCAGCTAGTGTGTTGTCGTCTTTCTTGTTGGGCTTGCCGATTCTTTCAGAGTCCAAGGAATTATGGTCATGGTGGGTTTCTGATGTGCGCTTGCTTATACATCCGTGAGAGAAATACCGAATGTTGAAGACTTCCGTAAAAGTGACATCAATGCCTCCACTTAAAACAGAAGACTTCCGTAAAAGTGACATCGATGCCTCCACTTAAACCAGAGTCTCGGCCATACTACTCAAAGCAAAATCTTGTTGAGCAACCAATATCAGGTTTGGAAACCAAAATTGCAATTACCAGCCTTAAATTATCTCACGCCCAAAGAAAAATACGAGTTCAATACGACAAAATCGACAAAGCCTTCTTCTCCGCAACATCACTCTGTCTCACATAAAAAAACAGAAAAACAGAGATTACAAGTGGTTTGACACAACAGAATATGGGAGGAAACACAGAATTGATTTACGGTTTAGAGACAAGTAATCGATTCAATGTCTTCGATCAAGAGAGCTAGGGTTTATGCTTTATTCATATAAAAATGTATTACGAGGTTGAAAAAAGTAAAATAGCTAAAAAAAACAAAAAGAATACAATATGAACAATTCATAAGTTCTCTCTCTCTTTGTTCTCTTTAATCATTTAAACCAAACTCACATGGTATCAGAGTAACACCGGGTATAGATCCATGGATATTTTTATTCTGCAGATGTTCTTAATATTTTCAACTGTGTAACCATAAAACTTATCGAATGTAACTATATTTTATGGAAGAGACAATGTGAATCCTTCCTATCTGAGCAAGGTGTGCTCGGGTTCATCAATGGAGCTATTACACAACTGGTGTCCACCATACTTGTACCAAACATAGAAAGGATTACAAGTGAAGTCATAAACCTGGACCATTTTGCTTGGACGACAGCTGACCAAGTAGTGCAGGCGTGGCTACTGGGCTCGCTCTCGTAAGAAATCCTTAGTGTAGTAGTTGGAGCCAACACTGCTCAACAGGTATGGTTTGTTTTGGCTCATCGTTTTAACATGGTTTCATCTTCCCGCAAAATGCAAACAATCACAAAGATTGATAAAACAATGGCAGCTTACCTAAGAGAGATGAAAAATCTTTGTGACCAACTTACATCGATCGAAAGTCCCGTTAGTGAGAAGATGAAGGTTTTCGCAGTTTTACAAGGCTTGGACAAGGATTACGAGCCGATAAAAACCATTTTCAAAGGTTCCATGGATGGGTATCCTACACCAACCTTCGAATCTATAGCACCTCGACTTATTAGTTTGATGACGTGCTGGAAGGATACAACAACAATAAGAGCAATGTAACTCCTAACTTGGCGTTCAATACCATCCACTCCAGCAACGTGACACCTTACTATGCTAACCGAGGTAGGGGAAATGCGTATAATCGCTTTGGCAAAGGTCGTGGAAATTCTCCACTAGGAGAAGAGGATTCCACCAGCAAATATCACCATCAGGCGGTATAGTAAGTCTTTATAGGGGTCAAAATGCGATTGTTTGCCAAATCTGCGGGAAAGCCGGTCACCCAACTTTAAAGTGTTAGCATCGGTTTAATAACAATTACTAATAAGAAGATTTGTACAAAGCTCTATCCATAATTTCGTATCACGGACATAACAGAACATGGAGGTTAAGAGTGGTTCCCAGATACGGGTGCAACAGCATATGTGACCAACAACCCTCTTTCTCTCCAACAAGCGAAGTTATATCACGGAACCGATATTGTCATGTTAGTTGATGGCAATTTTCTCCCCATCACTCACAAAGGTTCGACTAGCTTAGCCTCCTCCTCAGGTAATCTTTCACTTAATGAAGTTTTAGTTTGTCCCAATATTGCAAAATCACTAGTCTCTATATCAAAAATCACAAAAGACTATCCATGTATTTTTGAGTTTGATAATGATGGTATGCGTATAATTGATAAGAAAATAAGGAGGTTACTAATGATGGAAGACTTTCATAATGGATTGTACTGTTTGGAGAATCCTAAACTTCAAGTCTTTTTCTCAAATCGCCAGACTGCTGCTAGCGAAGAAACTTGGCATCATATGCTTGGACATCCCAACTCTCACGTCCTACAACAGCTCATAAAATGTGGTTTAATCTCAGTCAATAAGTTGTGCCAAGCAGCTTTGTGAGGCTTGTTAGCTTGGTAAAAGCACATGTTTGCCTTTTTCTGATTCGATTTTTGTTGCTTCTAAGACTCTAGAACGAGTTCATTGCGACCTTTAGGGACCGACACCTGTTATTTTTGGCCAAGGTTTTCGTTACTACGTGGTTTTTATAGAAAATTTCTCTCGTTATTGTTGGTTATACCCTATCAAGGCTAAATCTAATTTTTTCAGTGTTTTCACAACCTTCAAAACCGTGGTAGAAAATCAGTTTGCCATAAAAATTGAAACTTTTCAATGTGATGGAGGTGGAGAATTTACGAGCAAAAGGTTGCTCTCCTATTGACAATAGTTCAGTATAAGGCAATTTATCTCCTGCCCTTATACACCTCAGCAAAACGGGCTAGTTGAGCAAAATCATAGTTATATTATTGAACTCGGTTTGTCTATGATTTTTTAGAGCAAGCTCTCTCAAAAATATTGGGTTGAAGCTCTTTATACCGCCAATTTTCTCGTAAATCTTCTGCCCACCAAGAGCTTGCTAGAACAACAGTCTCCATATGAGCGGTTATATGGAAACCATTTGGATTATACTTCTCTTCAAACTTTTGGGTGTGCATGTTACCCCACACTTCGTGTATATACTCAAAAAAAGTTCGATCCATGCTCATTAAAATGTGTATTCTTGGGATATACTTCAAAGTATAAAGGTTATCAATGTTTGTACCTACCAATTGGGTGTGTTTATCTAAGCCGTCATGTTTTATTTGACGAGACAACATTCCCTTTTCACGGATATTATTCAAAGTATCATGTGCTGGTCACTCCTCTATTTCGTGCTTGGCATAAAGGATTCTCAAATGTTGAAGCTGAAACACCATCAATAGAGTCTTCTTCAGGCAATTACTCGGTGCAAAGTTCATCCATTTCTAGCCAGAATGCCACATGTACTCCTGCCTCATATGCTATAGTGTCTTCTCACTCATCACCGCTCACAACAGCCACATGTCCTGCTGCTCCATCTGAGCAATTTGTTTCAGAAGAAGAGAAGTCTACTATTAATGGAATCGAGTTTTCTGGGCGTACGGCGAGATTTGATCTCGATCCTATAGGCGACAACACTCCGACTTCCATTAATATGACATACTTAACTTATTTGCCTTCATCTCCCTTGCCCTCCCTAGCATCTATTCCGGCCTCTTCCCTTCCATCGGCTTCTCAGTCTTCAACATCTATTCATCCATTGACAACGCGGCTCAAGGCATGTATTACAAAGCCTAATCCTCACTACATCTTATTAACTAACAAAGTGTCTTATCTAGAATCTAAAACAGTCAAATCTGCACTCTAAGACCCCAGATGGAACATGGAAATGAAAGAGGAAAATCAAAATTGCCATGAAACTCAAACGTGGTCCCTTTTTCTGCGGATTCCACAATGAACAAATTGGACAACAAGTAGGTTTTTTGGACCAAACTAAATGTTGATGGAATGTTAAATAAACTCAAGGTACAAATTGTAGCAAAAAGATTTCATCAAGAAGAAGCAATCGACTATCTTGAAACCTTTAGCCCTGTTGTACGCACAACTACAGTCCGCGCCATTCTTCACATTACAACAATTAACGATTGGGATTTAAGACAAATGGATGTTCAAAATACATTCTTGCATGGTGATTCACCGAGTCCGTTTACATGACCCAACCTGCTGGCTTCATAGACTAAGATCATCCAGGCTATGTGTGTTCAAGTCAATATGTGGTATCAAACAATCCCCAAAGGCCTAGTTTGATAAATTTAGTTCTTATCTTATTAAGTTTAGATTCATTTGTAGTAAGCCTAACCCGTCTCTATTTGTTTTCACTTCGGGTACTAATATCATTCTATACATAGATGATATGATCATCACAGGAAATCAATCTCCTATGCTCGTTGCCTTCTTAAAAGATCTTCAAAAACAGTTTCGCATGAAAGATTTAGGCTTGCTTCATTACTTCCTGGGAATCCAAGTCCACCAACACTCTGATGGCTTGTTCCTCTCCCAGCAGAAGTATACAGAAGATCTCTTAGTTGTCGCATCCATGAGCTCTTGCTCTTCGGTCGCTACACCACTACCTCACTAACCATACAGAACGATGGAGCCTTCTTAACCATTTCCGAACCCAACCTATTTTCGCAGCGTTGCTGGAAAGTTGCAGTATTTAACACTTATGAGGCCCGACATCCAATTTTTTGTCAACCTTGTCTGCCAACGAATGCATGATCCATTAATGTCCAATTATCACTTGTTGAAGCGCATTTTTTTATACATCAAAGGCACGATTACTATGGGTATTAATTTCACAAGATAGTCAGACTGCACCCTTCGCGCCTAGTGATAGTGATTGGGTTGGTTGCAAAAATGCACGTCGCTCAACCGATGGTTTCTGCATGTTTCTTGGTGATAATATAATTTCATGGTCTTCAAAGAAACAACCAACTGCTTTGCGAAGTTCCAAAGAGGCTGAATATCGTTCTTTATCGGAAACAGCATCCGCAATCACCTGGCTTAGCTCAGTCTTTGAGGACATGTGTATTCCTCTTCTTAAGACATCATCGCTTTATTGCGATAATCTTTCAGCGGTATCTTACCGCAAATTCAGCTTTTCACTCTCACACGAAGCACTTTGATTTGGATCATCATTATGTGAGAGAACGTGTTGCTCTTGGCTATCTGGTTGTAATACATATTCCTGGACATTTTCAGTTGGCTGACATCTTCACAAAGTCCCTGCCCTCTGACACATTCAACTCGCTCCGTTTCAAACTTAGCGTCGTGCTACCTCCTCCCCCCCCCCCCCCCCCACACCAAATTTGAGGGGGGCTGTAAAAGTGACATCGATGACTCTACTTAAAATAGAGTCTCGGTCAGACTCTACTCAAAGCAAAATCAGGTTGAACAACCAATATCAGCCCTGGAAAGCAAAATTGTAGTTACTGGTCTCAAATTATCTCAGACCCAAAGGAAAACACGAGCTCAATACGACAAAACCGACAAAACCTTCTTCTCCGCAACGGCATTTTGTCTCGCATCAGAAAAATAGAGATGCAGAAATTGCAGGTGGCCTAACACAACATAGTATGGGAGGAAGCACGAAATTGATCTACGGTTTATAAACAACCAATCGATTTAACGTATTGGATCAAGAGAGATAAGATTTATGCTTTATTCATATAAAAATATATTACGAGTTTAAAACAAGTAAAATATCTGGAAAAACAAAAAGAATATAATATGAAGAATTCAGAAATTCTCTTTCTTTGTTCTCTTTATTCGTTTAAATCAAACTCACAACTTCTACAATGCAATGATACTCGGTGAGATTAAAACAACATACCATAATGATTATTTAGATGAAGTAGTCATCATCCATATATAGGCATCTTAGTTTACAATAGCAAACTCATTGTTTTGACAAAACAAACCTTCAAAGTATTCTTTCTTTTTGATTATGCATAATCATTTTATTCAACTTTGGAAATTTAAAATCTATGACATTATAATCAATGAAGTGATTGAAAGAACTGTTGAGAATTAAGTGAAGACCAAAAACTTAATTCCCCCACAACTCTCATTAATAACCACCAAATATGTTGTAAGAAAAGAAAAGTGTTGGTTGGATAAGTGTCAAATATTGGTCCAATATATATTTTTAACAATATTGGTTAGGATATAAGATATATCTCTAACAATATTGGTTAGGATATAAAATAGGTTTAAATCTAATTTAAATAAATTTTTTAAAATTTGGAGTTATCTAATTCTAATTAATATAGGAATTGGCAAAGATGTGCTAATACTATATATATATATATATATATGTTGAGTTATAACAAATCACAACAAGAGCTTTAGTGTTTAGTTTTAAGTTATTTTCTAAACACAATAACAGAGTTATTCTTATATAAAGCTAAGAGTATTTTTTTTAAATACTTGAATAGGTATCGGAGCTTAAGGTGATTAATTAAGATTGAAGTTTTGATCACGAAGATCATATGATATCAAGTCATGGGAGACATTGTCCCCAACCCGAAGGAAGTCATTCCTTCTACAATCCAATGCCCTATGCTAACGACAACAAATTATACCGTACGGGCCATGAAGATGAAAGTCTTGTTGTGAATTCATAAAGTGTGGGAAACAATTAAACTCGGATCAGTTGAATCCCACAAGAATGACGTTGCAATAGGATTACTTTTTCAATCTATCCCGGATACACAACAAGACTCTCCAAAGGGGATATGGGAGGCGATTAAATCTCGTCACCTAGGAGCAGACCGTGTCGAGGCAAGACTTCAAACCCTAATGTTTGAGTTTGAAAGAATCAAGATAAAAGATACGGATAATATCGATAGTTTTGCAGAAAAGCTTTCGGAGATGGCGTCAAAATCAATTTCTCTTGGAAAAACGATTGAGGAAACAAAACTTGTGAAGAAGTTTCTCAATAGTCTACCAAAGAAGCAAGTAAATTCAAATCATAGCATGTCTCGAACAATTCCAAGACCTAAACACAACCGAATTTGAAGATATAATAGCCAGACTCAAAGCTTATGAAGAACGAATTTTCGATGAGGAGAATCACGAAGAATCACAAGGCAAGCTATTATATGCAAATTCAGAACAACAAAGTGGTTCGGGATCGCGAGGAAGAGGTCGTGGAAACGGAGGTAGAGGAAACAAAGGACGTGGCAGAGGAGGAACATCTTATTCACAACAACGATCACCAAATCAAATCGATCAAAATCAAGCAAAGGTGAAAAAGGATAGATTGAAAGTAATTTGTATAAACCTGGCCACTTTGCTTCTGTTTGCTCCGAGTGAACACAAAAGCTTCAAGAAGCATATAAAAGAAAGATAGAAGAAGCTGATCAGTCCCTTTATATGCATGAAGTAGTGTTCTTGAATGAAGAAAACCTTATCCCAAAGAACTATGAATCAAAAGGAGGTGAATAATGGATTTGGTATCTTGATAATGGAGCGAGTAATCACATGATAGGCAACAAGACATATTTTTCAGAGATCAACGAAGACATAAAAGGAAAAGTAAATTTCGGAGACGACTCTTGTGTTAAAATAGAAGGAAGATGATCAATCCTCTTTCAAAGTAAAAAAGACGAACATAAGCTTGTAACTGATATCTACTATATTTCCGATCTCAAGAGCAATATTCTTAGTTTAGGACAAGCTACAGAAGCCGAATGTGATGTTAGAATGAGACAAGATTACTTGGAACTCCATGATCCAAGTGGAAGACTCTTGGTGAAGGTCATACGTTCCCCTAATAGACTTTATAAAATTAGTCTAAAAATAGACAAACCGATATGTTTGAACACAAGTATAGAGGATGATATTTGGAGATGGTATGCAAGGTTGGGACATAAAAGATTTAGAACAATGAAAGCCATGTCCCAACAACAGATGGTTCACGGTCTACCAAAGATCAAAGAAGAAAAAAGATTGTGAGCGTCTTGTTTAGTTGGAAAATAGACTCGTCAACCTTTTCCAAAATTATCAATGTTTCAAGCTTCAAGACCCTTAGAACTTCTACACACAGATTTATGTGGTCCGATCTCACCATCAACCATTGCTCATAACAAATACATATTTGTTATTATAGACGATTTTTCAAGATACATGTGGTCAATCTTGTTAAAAGAAAAAAAATGAAGCATTTGGAAGATTCAAGGCGTTTAAGGAGCTAGTAGAGAAAGATTATGGAAAAACGATCATGACTCTTAGAACCGACAGAGGAGATGAGTTCACAGCAAGAGAATTTCACGATTGTTTTGAAATAAAAGGAATCAAGAGACATCTTACGGCACCTTACATACCACAACAAAATGGTGTAGTTGAGAGCAGAAAGAGAACACTGATGGAGATGACAAGAAGTATTCTCAAAGCAATGAAGGTACCAAACTATTTATTGGGAGAAGCAGTTCGAAATTCAACCTATGTAATAAATAGGGTACCAACAAGAGCTCTTGAGAATATGACCCCTTACGAATGCCAGCGAGGAAAGAAACCAAACCTAGATCACTTAAGGGTGTTTGGCTGTCTTGCACACTCGAGGATTGAAGCTACAAACCTCAAGAAGTTGGATGATAGGTCAAGATCACTAGTACACCTTGGGATTGAACCACGATCTAAGGCTTACAGATTGTATAATCCGACAACAAGAAAAATAGTGGTGAGCTGCGATGTGTTGTTTGATGAGACGAAGTGTTGGAATTGGAATAAAACTACAAACGAATCAAGAAGGGATCTGGGGATGTTTCACATGAGATAGGGTGAGGTTATAGATACAGGAGAAGGACCTACTGTAATCAATTATGATCAAAACCATGATCAGGGTGAAACAGAGAGCAACGAATTCAATGATCAAAGTCTCAAACAAGGAGTGGATCACGACGCTAATGAAGATTCTCATAACAATGAGGGTGATGAGAATGATGCACACGAACAACAAATAGAGCAGCCGCTAAGAAGGTCAACTCGCCAAGTAACAAAGCCACGCTACCTTGATGACTTTGTCCTTCAAGCTTCTATAGAATGCGAGAACTCCTGCTCTCTATAGATGATGAGCCAAGGAATTATAAGGAAGCAAAGAACTTGTTCAAATGGAGACAAGCTTGCCAAGAAGAGATTGACTCTATCAACAAAAACAAGACATGGTTTCTGATTGAGAAACCAAGAGAGATCAAAGTCATTGGTCTCAAATGGGTTTTCAAAATCAAGAAGAATGCAGATGGTACTATCAATAAGTACAAAGCGTGACTTGTACCTAAAGGATATGTACAAGAATCAAGAATAGACTTTGATGAAGTCTTTGCACTAGTTGCTCGTCTTGAAACCATACGACTACTGATAGCTTTGGCGGCATCACACGGATGGGAGATTCACCACTTAGATGTAAACACAGTGTTCTTACATGAAGAATTAAAGGAAGACGTATATGTTGAACAACTTGAAGGTTTTGAAGTGAAAGGTCAAGAACATAAGGTGTACAAGCTTTCAAAGGCTTTGTATGGTTTGAGACAAGCTCCACGAGCTTGGAACACAAAGTTGGATCAAATCTTGAAAGAAATGAGATTCATCAGGTGTTTTAAAGAAAATTCCGTGTATCGCAAAGAAGAGGGAGGAAGCCTTCTCATTGTTGCTATATATGTTGATGACTTATTTGTGACCGTCAACAGTTTCAAAGCCATAAGTGACTTCAAAACAGGGATGTCATCCAAGTTTGAGATGTCTGATCTAGGAAAGCTCAACTACTATCTTGGAACTAAAGTATATCAAGGAGAAGATGGAATCGATATTAAACAAGAAGGTTATGCACGAAGGATCTTGGCTGAAGCTGGTTTGGAAACATGTAACCCGACACAAATTCCTATGGAGTTCGGATTAAAGGTTTCAAATACTGAAGAAGAAGCAGAGATAGATCCTACATGTTATAGAAGAAATGTAGGGTGCCTACGATACTTGTTACACACGCGATCGGACTTGGCATTTTCTGTTGGAGTTACAAGCAGATTTATGCAAAACCCTCGTAAATCGCATGGTGACATAATGAAGCACATACTTCGGTATCTTAAGGGAACAATTGCTTTCAGACTAAAGTTTGGCCGTGAAAAAACAAAGAATATCATAGGATTCAGTGATAGTAGTCAGAATGTGGATCCAGACGATGGAAAAAGCACGACTGGTCACATATTCTATTTTGGAGCATCACCAATCACTTGGTGTTCACAAAAGCAAGATACAATTGCTCTCTCATTGTGTGAAGTAGAATTCATGGTAGCAACGGAGGCAGCTAAGCAAGCAATTTGGCTTCAAGACTTATTAAGCAAGATTACTGGATGGAAGACTGAGAACATTGTGATCAAGATCGAAAACAAGTCTGCAATATCTCTCACCAAGAACCGCGTATTTCATGGTAAAAGCAAGCACATTCATAAACATTACCATTTTATACGAGAGTACATTGAGAACCGCGTATTTCATGGTAAAAGCAAGCACATTCATAAAAATTACCATTTTATACGAGAGTACATTGAGAAAGAGTTTATTGATGTTGAGCATGTACCGGGAGCTGAACAAAATGCATATATCTTAACTAAAGCATTGGCACTAATCAAGTTTAGTGAGATGAAAAATTTGATAAGAGTTCAATTAAGAACCAAATTGAAGTTTAAAAGAGATAATGTTGGATAAATTTCAAATATTAGCCCAAGATAATCTTTTAACAATATTGGTTAGTATATAAGATATATCTCTAACAATATTGGTATTGATATAAAATAGGTATAAATCTAATTTAAATAAATTTTTTAGGATTAAAAGTTATCTATTTCTATTTAATATATGAATCGATAAAAATATGCTAATACTATATATATGTGTGATTGTTGACTTAAAACAAATGACAACAAAACTTTAGTGTTTAGTTTTAAGTTATTTTCTAAACATAATAACAGAGTTATTTTTATATAAAGGTAAGAGTGGTTTTTAAATAATTGAGTGTTCAATTTAATACAAAAAACAATGAAATCACCAAAGTTTTGAGTGAATGATTTATTTTCTTACTGGAAACTATTTAACTCTTTTTGACTTTCAAAGATATGACTAAGATTTTATATATTCTCGTAAACATTTTTTACTCTGTCCCAAAATTATTTTGTTGGTTTGAAGTAAGATCGAATGTTCTTGAGAGTTTTTTTTTTAACAACTAGTACCACTTGATCTTCCTAAACTTATTTAGAGTGTTTAAAACTAGTTGATTCAAGACTAGATGATTCAAACTCTTCCAAGAGAATTTCATCTGCCACAACTCTTTTAGTTGACAATAAATTGATATGGTTTCATAGACCATGGCTACAGAGAGCACTTTTAGTGGTTCTAAAATAAAGTAATTTGTTATTTCTTTTGAGAATAACAAGAAGAACCATTTGTTTTGAATTTCCATACCTATTTTTGAAGAATAGGAGATTAAAAATAAAATTATAAAAATAAAATAATTTAATGATATATTAAATGGTAATATTACATAAATAAGAGGAGAGAGATTAGAAAATAAAAATAAAAGATAACCTAATCTCTTGTATGTAAACTGAGGAAGAATTAAGCTGATTAATAAGTGATATGCAACATAATAATATCCTATGATAAGAACAAAAATCTAGAAACTAATTTTATAGAATACAAAAGGAAAATTGCATGACTTTGAGGATTTTGTTAAGGAGCTCCTCCCACTCCTTCTTACTAAACTTTAGATAAATCCCTCATAAACTTCCCAATATTTAATGTGTAGAGTTACCATAGCGAGCTTTAGTTTTTTTTTACCACACTTAATAAATAATAATAAACTCTTACACATAAAATGAGAAAAATGATCATTAAAATACAGATTTTTTTCGTTTGAGCCATTTAAATACCGAATTTTTTAATGAATCATTTAAATAATGATCTGTAGTTGAATGTGCCGATTTAAATATGCGATTAGTCAATATTAACATCATAAGTAACAGCGTTAACACCGAAATTGCTTCTAACGATGATGCGATATTTTGGTGTCTAGTTTTAGTTGGTTAATATAAATAACAGAGTTAAAAATGTTTTTTGTAATGTTAATGTTGAGTAATCGCATATATAAATTCATGCAATCAACTACAAGTTATTATTTAAATAATTCAATAAAAAAATTAATATTTAAATATTCTAAATGCAAAATTTCAATATTTTAATAACTATTTTCCCTTTATAAAATGATTATTTCTATTATACTTTTACACTTATCTCGCCATAGATCCATCTTCCCTCACCAAACCATTGTTTTTTTTTTCTTCCATTCCAACCTAAGTAACTAAGTTAAAGGACAAGTAAATTTATCCATGACAGTCCTATTTCTCTGTCTTGACTAACAATGGCCAACCTAACTCTCCATCTCACGATCTCAGTTCCAATGTCGAGGAGATGATTATCCCTAGTTTTACCTAGTCTCATGCTGCCCTTTAATGTCACATATCAAAGCCTCTTAACTAGGACATTTATTTTCATATTATCACATTGTCTCTCATGTAATGCCTTCATGTCCCACTAAATTCGATCGCTAACCTACAGTCAACCTTTATTCCTCGTGACAACTATGGCTACATGTTTAGCAATATAACCCTTGAAAGATACCAACTGCGTCAACAACATCGTATATGTTGAAACAATTTTTTTGCATATTCAATTTGGAATATTTGGGCCAAATATTAATTACAAAAGTTGATAAAATATGAATGAGAAATGGATCATTGGATTCATGTAAAAGCCCTAAATTTGTTGGCTAAATTAATGACAAAATACAAAAATCACATATTGGAAACTTGGGGAGAAATCCTTTAGTATATAAAACGGAGAGTTCATGTAGTAAGTTAAAAGAATTGGATAGAAAAGATATCAAGCCGCACACGCACCGCCGGGCCAGGCCGGGCTCGGGTTCGGACTGGGTTTTTGGTCTTGGGTCTTAGGTTTTGGATCTTGGGTCTTAACCGAATTTTGATTAAAGTTTTGACCCAAAACCGGGTCAAAATCCTAAATCGCACCCATAGTTTTGTCCTCCAACCGCCCACAATTTTCTCGATGGTTTGGTTGCCTCCTATAATTTAAGGTTGTGAAAACCGTTTCCTTAAGGCTATATAAACGAACTTGGGTCCTCATTAATGTTTCTTAGTCTCTTCGCATTCTCACATTTTTTGTCTCAAAGGAGATCAGTTCGGCAATCCCTCCTCTTCTCTTCGCACTGTGAATGAAGGAAATGTTATATCCTCCAAATTCATTCATGATTAACTAGGCAAGTCCACATCCACAATGGACACAATAGATAACATAGTTCTACAAGAAATGAAATTTGTTATACATGTTGTCTCGGTCTACATCAAAGCTCGGGTGGTTCAAGACATCATGTTCATCTCCTGATCGAGTAAACCCGACATATATTAATAATGAGTGGTTCAAAGCTAAAATATGTTTCCAACTCAGATATAGTGAATTTTCATTTATACTCTCGAAATTTCTTCTATCTAGTGTATAGAATACGTCTAGTTAGTAGAGTTCATCGAGTCTATCGAGTCTACTTAAGTTTAGAGTCATTTCTATTCATATGGGAAATTGTTGGAACAATTTTTTGCATGTTTAATTTGAAATATTTGGGCCAAACATTGATTGCAAAATTTGATGAAATATGAATGAGAAATAGGTTTTTGGGGTCATGTAAAAGCCATAAGTTTTTTGGTTAAGTTAATGAGCAGAGACAAAAATCTCATATTGAAAATTTGGGGAAAAATCATTTAATATATAAAGGGGAGAGATCATGTAATAGTTTAAAACAGTTAGAAGAAAAAGAGACCAAATCACGTGTACCGCCGCCGGACCAGACTCGGGTATTAGATCTTAGATATTGGATCTTGGGTATTGGGTATTGGATTTTAGGTATTGGGTATTGGGTATTGGATTTTGGGTATTAGGTCATCTATAAGTATTGGGTCTTAGGTTTTGGGTTTTGAGTTTTGGGCTTTGAGTTTTGGTTCTTAGATTTTGGATCTTGAGTTTTGAGTTTTGAGTTTTGGGTTTTAAGTTTTGGGCCTTGAATTTTGGGCATATTGGATTTTAAGTTTTAGGTTTTAAGTATTGGATATAGTGTTAGATCTGTAAATCTTGGACGTGTAAGTCTTGGGACTGTAACTCTTACCAATTGAACCAATTTTTTCGATTTTTTAGTTTACATTCGGTTATAGGTTGTGAACCAATTAACAATATTATTAATTTCATTCGGTCTTTGGTTCGATAATACTGAATTGATCGTGTCCTCAGATTTTCCTCCTAATTTTATTTTACCAACTGTTTTAGCAGGAATAGTATTACACAACCTTCTTTATTTACAAATGGTAAATTTCATATATCCAAATTATAAATAAAATTTCTAATTGAAAAAAACTAATCAAATTTATCCGAATTTCTACTGATAACCGAATTTAATCAAAAACTAGAAAATTCAATTATTTTCAGTTTTGAATCTTAAAACATAAACTAAGCGAGAACCAAATCAAATCAAACCTAACAGTATTTTACTTCAATTAGTTTTGGTAGAAATTTTAAAATCCAAATTGCCCAAAACAAATCTGATATGAACCGAACCGTACTAACTGAATCTGTAGGCCTAGCTTTTTAATATAATCGTGAATCTAAGCAGATGAAATTAGTTGTCACATATCTACAAGAAAAAAAGAGACAATGCTCCTTATAATCCTTCGAGCAAAACAAATGTTGGAGGAATCCCATCAACTAGTGAATATTTTGATATGGACAATTGTATAAAATAATATTTTTTTTAAAAGTTTTTGTTATAAAAATAAAATCATTAGTTTAAATTTCCAATAATAACACAAATTTAAAATTAAAATACATTAAAACTATATTTTAATAGAAAAAATTAAACTTTATATTAGAAAAAAATAAACTCAAATATAATGTTTTAATTTTATATATATTATTTAAATAAATAAGTATTTTTATATAATTATTTGTGATATTTTTAGAATTTTAATTTTACCGTGCTAGATTTGGAAGAAAAAATTAAAATATGTTATTTAATGGTATTACTCTAAATTTAATTTTTAAGATTTTATAGTTTAAATATTTGTATTTGAATTTAGTATTTTGAGTTTAGGATTTAAATTGGACAATTGTCTAAAATAGCATATTTTTAAATTTTTGTTCTAAAAATAGCATTATTAGTTTAAATTTCTAATAATAGCACAAATTTAAAATTAAAATGCATTAAAACTATATTTTAATTAAAAAATTAAATCCTACATTGGAAAAAATGAACCCAAATATAATGTTTTAAGTTTATGTATAATTTATTTAGAATAAATAAGTATTTTTACATAATTATTTGTGTTATTTTGGAATTTTAATTTTATGGTGTTAGATTTAGAAGAAATTTTTTTAAAAGTGCTATTTAATCGTATTACTCATTTAAATTTTAGAGTTTAAAATTTTATAGAAAAAAATTATAATATTTAAAATAAAACTATTGATGGTGTTTACTTTATGATATTTTTGAAAATAGCCATTTGATTTATGACACCTTATATTTTTTCCTTCCATATATGGTAAAACATATCTAAGTAAGTTAGACATTATGTTTGGCTTGGTGGAGTTGTGAGAGATTAGGTGTTATAATGTGTTATATAAACATGAATGGTTTCCTCACTAAGCAAATCTAAAGCTTTCAACTCTAACATTAATTTTTTATGAATCAATCATAAGATATTAAACCATTTTGAAAAGTACACTAAATATGCATACCAAAATTCAGATTATTAATTTCGTTAAAAAAGAAAACTTATTCCATCTAATTGTAATTTTTTATTCTCTGATTTGTTACATAAAGGTGAATTGATGAAAAATAAAGATGAAGCTTCTCTCTCTTAACCTCTCTTAATATGTTATAGTTACACTTTGTATTAAAAGCTTTTATATTAAATGAATTTTCATTTCACATTACAAATAAAAGATATACAAATTATGAAATTTAAGATTCTTTTTTCGAGAAAAAATAAATGGGTCAGTGGTTGCATTACCTTTACGTATATTCCAAACGTGTACAGTTCGATTTCATATTCTCTTTTCTCGTATAAATATGTTAAATTTTTGTATAAAAATATTAGATTATTTGATTTTTCTCGTATAAATGTGTTAATTTTTTTTATAAAAATATTAGATTATTTGGTCGGTTTGGAATGATAAAAAAAAAATCTTTCCTAATTAAATAAAAAAGATTGATGTTGAGTAGTCAAAGATTATATATCACTAATGAAAGTGGGGAATGAGAATCACACATTTTCTTTGCTTTTTTGTAATTAATTCTCTCTCTCTCTCTTTATCATAAATCATAACCATCATTACTCCATTAACGGTTTTTGTAATTAAAACTTATAATAAAAAAATAATCTATATAATAAAATTGTCGTAGAAAAACTTTAAAAAAACATAAAACTGAAATAAATCTTTCTCACAATATACTACGAAGAGAGTAAATGCCTTAAATATTTAATTATTTGGGTTATTTGATTAATACATGTAAATATATTTAAAAAAAGGGAATGTTACCAGACAAATCTGGACTCTTTGTTGTTATTATTATTGTTGTTGTTGTTTTAAATCAAGGATATGATTTTATATCGTGAATTCTTTGGATGTGTCCAACGACTGTTTGTGTTGTTTGTGGTCAAACACACAATTATGGTAGATTCGACACCGATGTTAATTTGGTCATGATAACATTAACAATATATATAATAAATATACAAATTCATCCTAAACTAAAGCCTCAATTAAATATTGAGGTCTACGAGAGTCATGCCTATAATTTTGAAGGCCATAACCACATAATAAATAGTTCTTGATATTTAAATAAAAACAATTCTCCAAAATAATATTATTTTTAATTTTTTTTTCAAATTTATCACCATTAATTTATTTTTTCAATAATAATACAAAATTTAGTACAAAAGTACCTTAAATATATTTTTAATAAGGAAAATAAATTCTAAATTAGAAAAAAGAATCCAACATATTAATTTTATTTTATTTTTAACCAATTTAAGATAAATAAATATTTTCATTTATAAAATTTATTCCATTTTTGGAATTTTAATTTTAAATTTAAAACAAAACTAAAAAATACTATTTAGAATATTACTCTTTAAATAAATTTAAAATGATTATAATATTATTAAATTGGTTTTTGGGAAAGTAAATATTAATAAAATGGATTTATAATTTAAAAAGATTTCTTAGTAAGAATTCCATTATTTTAGAATCTAGATACAAAACTATTGTTTGATCATTATACTAAACTAAAATTATTTATAAATTGAACCCTTTAAATTTATAAATATTTAATACTCTAGAGATATGTTTTATTTTCATAAAACTAAGCACATTTATGATGATCTACATAAATCCAGAATTTTTTTATTATTTACAATATATGTTTATGTGTAGTCAATTTGTATATATGTATCCGGCAGAATACTAATTTGAAAGAAAGAAAAAAATACGATTTTGCGTCATATTTTCTAAATCACAACTCCCAACCATTAGAGAACATAAACTTATTTTTTACTAACTTTTCATGTTTCAAATGTTAGCAACAAATTAAGTAAATAAAATCATTATATAATATTCAATGGGTCAACAACAATATGCTATAGATATAAATATCATAGTTCATAAAAAGATGACATGTCTAAAAGTGAAACTTTTTAATACTTTAAGATGAGAAGATTTAGCAATTTGATCTTACTTATATTACTATATTAAGTTACAAATGTTGAAATGGTTTCTTTTATTTGAATGTTGTGGTCCAACTATAAGAATACATGTATAATGATTAAATCTTAACCCACACCAAAAATGGTAAAAAAGGATAATACATTTGCTAAGAATTTTTAATATTTATGTATAAATCAAACCACTAAAAGATATTTGTTTTGTTTGGCTTATAGTTTCATTACTAACTTATGGTTGATATATGTTTGGTACAACTCCTAATTGTCGTTAGACAGAAACAATCTTATCAAATCAAATAAAAAATAATAGTTCGTACATTCTCTATGCTTTATACATTTGTATACACATGCATGGATTAATATTATTCGTCTCAAACTCAAAAAATTCCATTTAGTGAGATTTTTTTTGTGATCTTGTCTCCTAATTATAGATCTATGATCTAACTTGCAGATATGAAGTAATGAGTGCCTACAAGAAATTAATTATCCCACCACATAGTTAGGTTTAAACAATGGACTATATATAATCACTAATTAACATTTTCAACTAAAAATATATATTATCAAATCAATTAGTTCATCTCTCCTATATATTTTTATAGATTTTATTTTTACTCAAATGTGTGATTTGTACATAACATCTGAAGATAATATATATTGCTTGAATAAGTTTGTTTGGATTAATTATTTTTTAATTTGCAATTTAAAATCAATTAGTAATAATATATTTCATTTAGACATGGATATCTAAAAATATAACTATTATAAATCGGTTGTATTTATAACACATTTTATAATAATAGAATAATTTTTTGATCAAAATCTAACAAACAGTAGATGAATTGTTTTGTCGAGGAAAATAGCAAAAACATTCAAGAAAAACAAAATTAGTCGAGAAAAATTTGATCTGTTAAAACGTCAAAAAATATTCACTCGACAATGGATAACAACACTTGATTGTCTGGAAAGATTTCTAACGACCATAGATAGCAACCATGACCAAAATGTTGCGAACGGTCAAACTGAGAGTGAAAATTATCGACTAAAACCTAATTAGCAAGTAGATAAATGATTTAGTCAAAGAAAATAGTAAAAAAAAACTTAGATAAAATTAAACTGATCGAAAAAAATGATTCATCACACTGTCGAAAAACATTCTTTCGGACGAAAAAATAAATGGCAGACCAAAATTTTGAAAACCCCCAAACTAGAGATGAATATTTTCGACCGAACTTTTACAAATTGATATAAAAAGGATTTAAGATGATACCGATATCCCGTAAAAGAAAACAACAGAACTATAGTCGCTTTTTGACAATATTAGTATTCATAATTTATAGTGATTTTTACATTGAATACGAATTTTGATATTTTAATATCTAAGTCCCAAGGAGAATATGTCAAGATACTTCTGAAATAGTTATCCGAGATTGATGGCACACAATTAAGAATGATAACATTTGATGTATACCCGAAAAACGAATGAATGTATGCACGTGTAATTGAAAATATCAATACGTAATTGCAAAGGAGCAAAAGATTGTGAAGGTATGAGTTGTGCTCATGATGTACAATATATAGGTTTGGTAGCCCAACTTATTAGTCCCACGTTTTTAGGTCCAAATGTATTTACATTTATACACACACTTCTACTTTTGTTCATGCATTTTCATTATACAATCTAAATATATTGTTTGTTACTTAGATTACAACATAAATATGAATTCTATTAGGGTCACATGATAGATACTAAAGTGGTTCAAAATATCACATAGCCGAAATAACAAAGTGTTTATCTGCATAGTACTATACTCGAATTCGATACTAATTAAGATGATTTATAATACTTTTTAATAACTTTTGTAACCACAAGTTTTATTACAAAAATTAGAAGAGATAAAAAAAAATAAGATACAGAGAATGAGAGTTAAGGGCCACCACAGTACATATTAGGTCTCAAAAAAGACAAGCTTAGCTGTTTCCTTCCTTTTAAAACCAATCACTTTGTTTGGTCTTAAAGAAAAGCTTTCTCATCATTTTAGGGTTTTCTCATCATTCAAACATGATTTAATTTAAATTTCTTCATTATATGTTTAATTATTTCTGCATCCACTTCTTTATATATTATTTTATTGTATTGCTAATGTATAGTTGTTGGAATGTAATAGAAATTTGCATAGAGGAGAGAAGTTTTGGAAGATCCGAATACTATGTGTAAGGGTAATATTATATATAATTGAAAATGGCTATCTAACTATCAACCAATGACTGATGCCTAACTCACAATATGGTGGCTCCATGTCTCGTGGCTTATTATTCCATTGAATGTTTTGTTTTGTATCTCCTAAGTTATGAAAAGTTTTGGTCCGTAACAAACTTTCTAAAAGCTTTCTCTAGGCCCGTACGTAGCTATGAGTTCGAGTGTTTTGATCTCTCCAAAGAGAGGCTTATATATCTTTTGGTCTTTAATTTAGGTATATATAAGGTTCTACCACAAATTATAATTTGTATTTTTCTAAAATGTAGAGTAAATAAGAATTCTCCGGTTAAGCCAATTTCATTTGGATATAAGTGAAAGTTTTGTAGTATTCAAATAAATATTACGTGATAAAAACATAAAAATAATATTCATACACATGTCAATGGCATAGTTATGAATATAAAAAATATTATAGTTATATTCGTTTAACAGCCGCTATGGATACAACAGATTGTTGTTCATTTATAGTTACTTACGGTTAATCGCAACGGTCAGATGTTGCGTAATGTATTGTAATTTTTTAACCGTTGATTAAAACAGAATTACAGCTAAAAAACTAGAATCAACCGCATACGACATACAAACGAACAATAATTTGTCGTAGTCGCAGTCGTAATGTTGACCGCAAGTACAACTGCCGTCAACAAGCTAACAAAATTTATGTAGACACACGTATATAGAGCCATGTAACGTTTTTTTGGTAAATTACCAATGTGGTTTTGATTGGTTGGGATGTTGCATCAATATATACCATGGACATGTAGTCATAGACATCTACACACACATATATACACATACATATGCATAAAAATATCTAAGGTTGGTTGTCGATTGCTATCAGAAATGCTATAAGTATATCATCTAGGGTTAGGGTTAACAACTGAGGTCCTCTCTTCTAATTGTCTCGATCTCCCACCGTAGAAACTAAAGTAAGAAGAAAAAAAATCTTTTAGAAAACGTAATATTTCCTCTTTCTTGAATATATATAGATACATCACATTATCACAAGTTACATTTCACAAAAGAGTCAAGAAGACGAAGACGAAGACGAAGAAGCATGAGGAAGCGTCAGGTTGTGTTGAGGAGAGCCTCACCGGAAGAACCTTCCAGAACCTCATCGACGGCTTCATCTCTGACGGTTATAGGTGTTAGATACGGAGAGTGTCAAAAGAATCACGCGGCTGCTGTGGGAGGTTACGCTGTTGATGGCTGCCGTGAGTTCATGGCAAGCAGCGGCGAGGAAGGTACAGTAGCAGCCTTAACGTGCGCCGCCTGTGGCTGCCACCGTAGCTTCCACCGGAGAGAAATCCAAAACGAGGTTGTTTGCGACTGTAATTCACCTCCTCTTGCTGGGAATTAACTAGATCAGTAAAATCTAGAGCTAGCTAAGTGTTTGTTTTGTGTTCTCTGTGTTATATATATACAGATGAAACTGAAAATACTATATTGTTTTCTTTTCTTTAATGTGAAGGGTTTGTGTTTCGTTGAGAATCTCAGAACAAAATTAAAGAGATTTATAGATTTGAGGTGTGGTGGAAGATCTATAGTGAAATTTGATGCTTTTGGGAGATTGAGAATGATTTGGAAAATGTTGGGTTGTTCAGTGAAATATTAAGATAATTGTGTTTTTTTTAAATGTTGAATATATTTTGATTATGTTGTCGAAAAGTATGTTTCGTTTCAATTCAGTGTCCACTAAAGACAATTGTTACGTGAATGAATTTGTAAGACATTAAAATGTGTATGTTTTGTAATGAATGAATGAGATTGATTGTTCCAATCCTTAGCATATATGGAAGGTTCTTCTTTTGTGATAAGGTTAGTTGAATATGGTAATACAATTATTGGTTCTCTCAATACCAATAATTTTATAAAAAAATTTAAAATGATAAACTTGAATATTAAATTGTTAGTGATAAATCCTCGCAAGAGGACGAAAAAAAGTTAAATTTGGACAAAAAATGGAAATTGTGGAGTTAAGTTTCATACTATTTTCATATATTAATGTTATTTTTTGTTCAACCTAGGAACGATTTAATTTGCTATAAAAGAAAATATATTCAAATTTTTTATATAACATAATAAAAAGAGAAATTAAATTTGAATTTAAAAGGGAGTAAGAGGCCCACAAATCTAATCCTTGTTGGTTGCTAACTTGCTATGATGGAAACTATTAGTTTTTTTTAACTGATTTATTAAAAAGATTGTTAGAACTAATGATCATATTCTTGATAATGGCTTTTGATTTCTGATGTTTAGTCTTCTAGAAAATTAAAAGGTATAAAATTATATAATTGAATACTCTTGAATAAAGCACACAAAACAAGTTTTCAAAATAAAGGAATGCCAAAAATACACTTCCAAAACAGATTTGTATTGTTACTGCTTCCAAATTTAATTAATATGTTAATAAAAGAGTAATACACTAAAATACTATATTTTTAAGTTTATTTTCCAAATCTACTATATTAAAAATAATTTTTTTTTAAATCACACAAATTTTAATGTGAAAAAAATTATTTATTTCAAATAAACTATATATAAAATTAAAACATAATATTTGGGTTCACTTTTTTAATTTAGGATTTAAATTTTTTTTATTATGATGAGATTTTTAATTATTTTAGTATTATATTTGTACTATTTTGGAAATTTAAATGATTAGTGTTATATTTGGAATAAAAAACTTGAAATAGTGTTATTTTATATAATTGCACTTAATAAAATTCGAAATTAACAAAAATAAATGAGAAAGTTATTAGTTATTTTCATAGGGAAAAAAGTTAGATATTGTTTGGCTGGTTAATAGATTTGAAATGACATGTGAAGTGTATCATCATGAACGTACATTGTTAGGTACATATGAGTATGGTGAGAAACAATTCCTTCTCCATATGTTAGTAACATTGTACCGAATTTGGTCAGGCCAATGTCTATTTTAATTACTCTAACTTATACATATACATTTCTATATAAAAGAATACATTAGAGGTGAATGAAAGTTGGATTTTAGAGACTTAGAGAGTTTCAAGCTGATGTGGAGGAAGACAAACTTTAATTCCCAACCATTGATGGTTAGGGTTTTCAAAAGAAGGTATTTAGATGCCTACAAAATCTCATTTGGAATCTAAGACATTCCTTTGCATTTAGAAGCATACATGAAGCACATGAGATGATGAAATGTATCAATATTTTAGAAGATCCATATGGTTGCCTGGTGAACGTCCTCGACCTCATAGAGTAAATGTAGAAGTGGAACATCAAGGATCCTTTTTCTTCAACATGTATGAAGAGCTATACAAATGAGATTGTAAGACCAATGTGTTGAAGACTAAGGCCAACATTCAAATTTCATAGAAGGATTTGATAGCTAAGAAAGCTTAGATTTGCTCTCTTTAATTTTGCTTATCTTGATTATGGCTATTGTCACTGAAAGGAAAAATGTTTATATATATAAGGAAACGTGAATTTAATATATTCATGTTTTAAATTCGTATAATTTTTTTTTTAAACTTCAATCAACTTAATTTAAACCAAACTAGATTTATCCTCATGTCAATATAAATTATATAATATTTTTTATATACTCATAGGAAAAATATTTGTAAATTATATAATATTTTTTATTAGTAAATATAAATTAGATATTTATGTAATTTTAAATCTTATTTAAAATTATTTTTAAAATTAGTTTTGTATATATAAATTAAAGAAATAAAAATAATTATTTTTACGAATTTAATACTATTTTTGGTTAGTTTAATAAAATATATTAATTTTTTAATCAAATTAATAACAATGACATATATTATAATTATTCTAGTAATTTAAACTTATTTATATATTTATTTGAAACTCATTGTGGTGATGAGACGTCAACATGATATTTCTGTTAATAACACGTTAGGGTGAAGTTATTTTTTAAAAAATTTCTTTAAATAATATATTAGGGATACTCAAAACCATGTATAATAAATTGATTGAAGTTATTAAAAAAATGTGTGGCACAAGAATATATTGACTTTTTACTCCTACTTAGAACAAAAATTTAATTCTTTCCTATGTTGGCACAAAACGATTCTATATTTTCAAATATTTACTTGTGTACCAATGAAAATTGACCCTTTCTTAAAAAAATACATTATAAGTGAACTCATCAATTATCAATAAAAATTATACGTCCAAAATCAAAATATATAACTTTTTGTTTTATTTTAATACTCATTGAAATGGTCATTAAAATAACTTACCTTAAGTTGTTAATAATTAAGACGTGGATTTTAACATTCATGTATTTTTCATATATTTTTATTCGGAATTGAAATATGAGATAAATGTTTGACTAAATTATTCATGTAAATATGAAAATTTGAAGTCATATATCTTTAATATTTATTATATTAATTGAAAAATATTTTATAAAAATAATTTTATCTTAATGTGATATTAAAAAATATGATGATGATGTATCATCACCGTAATAAATTTTAAAAATATATAAATAGATTTAAATTATTAAAAAAATTACTATATATATATCACTGATATTAATTTGGTTTGTGAATCAATATATTTTATTACACTAATCAAAAATTACTATTAACTTCGAAAAAATATTTTTTTATTTTTTTAATTTACACATACAAAAAATAATATTAAAAATATTTAAAAATAATTTTAAATAAAAGTTAAACTATATAAATATCTAATTTATATTTATTAAATAAACAAAATTATATAATTTGTAAATATTATCTTTACGCAAGACATGAATATAAATTTAATAAAGTTCTATTTAGATATCTATTTTGTATATATAGGTAATGTGAATGCGAGAAAATAATCAAATAGTAATAACGCATATACAATCAAAGATGACGATGATGAGATTTGTTCTAGAGAAGTTATGTATGATTCTTCTGGTGAAAACAATACAATACCACCTAAAGCGCATGAGGAAATCTACTTCTTAGAGCCACACAATCTCTACCATGTTCGCTTCACAAATTTTGACTGTTTTAGATTGGCTATCTGAATATCCAATTTTGCTGGATAGGAAATTCAAAATGTAATAAAAGATGTGAAAAGCCAAAATCAGTCGTCGATACACTTGACTTATGAAAATCAGAACTATAAATTTTCGTCTGAATTTATGAAAATCTACAATCGAAACCATAAATTATTTTTAAGATATATTTAATCTGTTTAGTATTGTGTTCTTGCTGAAAGCTAACATTTCAATTTTATTGGGTGAAAGTTATCGAATGAAAGAGTAAAATTAAGTTAAATTACTGCCAAAATATGACAATTGTCGCATGTTAAACTCATCTAAAATGAAGAAATCGAAAATGTGTATATAAAACTAGAAATTTGTTCGCAAATTTTTTCATAATTTCAATTCATATTGTTTTATGCAAATCAATAATATTCAAGAAGGAAAATTGAAAAAAAAAATGAATATCAAACTATTAATATAACATTAAAATACAAGAGTTTGTAAAAGGGCAATTCTATAAAATACCATTTTTTAGTTTTTGTTTCTAAAATTAGCGTTATTAGTTTAAATTTCTAATAATAACACAAATTTAAAATTAAAATACATTAAAACTTCTTGTTAATGGAAAAAAATTATATCCTAAATTAGAAAAAATGAACATAAATATAATGATTTAAGTTTATGTACAATTTATTTAAAGTAAATAAATATTTTCAGATAATTATTTATACTATTTTTTGAGTTGTTAAATTTATAACAAAAACTTTAAAATATGTTATTTTAAAATATTATTCATTATAAAACATATATTCTCGTATAAAATATAATATTAAATCAATAAAAAACCAAAATCAATATTAAATAGATACAAAAAACTTCGCATTACATCACAACTAATTACATAGTAAATTTAAAAATCAAAACATCAAAAGTAATGAATCTTTTCTTGCATAGCATCAAAGTCCCTCTCTACAAGAAATAATTCTTTCCCAAATCCATAGTAACATCATGTTCTGGCATAAATATAAGAAAAATAAATGATTAATGTTGAACACATCCATTGTACTAATATAAGATGGTAAATGAACCAAATACGCATGAGATCTCCAAAGGACCTATCTTTTCAGGCTTAGGTTTGTTGTACTTGTCGGAAAGAATAAGTTCTTTGGTAAGTAGTTCCACTCTAGATATCTCATAGAGAGCATCACATCACGTTAGCCACGGTCTCCCGATGTCTTGTACTTAGTTAACGAAGTCTCCAATTGAGCACGAGTCTGGTTATGAGCACAAGTGAAATCATGAGCAAAACAAAAACTCGTTGATTGTTGAGTAATCCATAAACGAACAAAACTTGATGAAACTTTCAAGAGAGAATGAAGAAAGAACCAATCATACACAATTTCTCAAGGGAAGTAAAGCCAAGTAGTCAATGTCAACGATAACATCCAATGTCAACGATAAAGCATTAGCCACTATATTTAATTTCCTCGGTTGATGTTTGATAGTAAATGTACATTGTTGTTCTAAGATAATTGGTTTTCCTATTTGATTTAGTAGATCATCCAATCAAAGGGTGGAAAACCCATAACTTGTGGTGATTATGTTAATATTGTGATTATCCACACATATAGCAAGCTAGGCGAAGCGGTGGGCTCCAACACCGGAGTGGAGCAAAGGCGTTGATAATGGTGACGACGTGCTTGGAGTAGGAAGTTCACCTTCGCTCTCTGTGCTCGTTGTTGGAATAATTTTTATGAACAAATTTACATGTTCAATTGGGTAACATAACCCAAATATTGATTGCAAAAATTGTTGGAATGTGAATGAGAAATGGGCTTGGGCTCATTAAAAACCCATAAATTTGTTGGCTAAAATAATGAGGAGGGACAAAAATCTCACATTGGAAACTTGAGGAAAATAGTATATAAATAGGAGAGCTCATGTAGTAGCTTAAAAGAGTTGGAGAGAAAAAAGACCAAGCCACGCGCCCGGGCTGGGCTCGGGGCTCGGGCTCGGGGCTCAGGGCTCGGATCTCGGGTCTCGGGTCTTGGATCTTGGGTATTGGCAAAGGGCCGTAGGCCCAATAAAGTTCTTTTTGGCAAAATTTTGATTACGTTTTTGGCCCAAAACAGAATCAAAATCCTAAATCATACCCATGGTTTTCTCTCCTAACCGTCCACGATTTTTTCGTCGGTTCGGTTTCCTCCCACGTTTTAGGGTTGCGAAAACCGCTCCCTTAAGGCTATAAAAACAAGCCTTAATCCTCATTAACCTAATAAGGCCGCCACCTTTTCGCATTCTCTCCAAAAAGTCGTTCCAGCGATCTTCCTCCTCTCTTCTTCACGCACTATAAGTTTTTCTCGAGAGTATAGCGTAGATTATTGTTCGTAGATTCTACAGTTGGGCGTTGCGATTGTAGTCTCATCGTGGTTGTATCCTGGGATTCAAAATCTCATCAAACCGCCACACTACGGGAGATTTATTGAATTAAAGAAAGAGATCAAATCTCGCCTCCACGAATTTGTCTTCTTCTTAATTCGGTTTTCAATCGTTTGATCCGTAAATTGTTTTTTCATATCTTGATTTTCATATCCGGTTTTTCGCGTTCTAACATTCTTAATTCAATAAATCCGCTTCCTGCTTATCGCTTGAATCGGATTGAGAATTGCGATTGATTTTTAAACAATTTTCAAAAAACGTTTCTAAACGATTTTTTGACCTGAAAAACGGTTTCAAACGATTCTGATCCGATTTATAACATTTTTTAAAACATTTTCACATTATTTCAATCGATTAGAATCGATTTCATAAACGTTTTCAATCCGTTTTTATAATCGATCTGAAACAGTTTTGCGAACGTTTTATAACGATTTAGTGGAAAGTTTCAAAAACTCAAACGATCTAAGTCTTTTTGTCAACCGGTTTCCGCGAAGGCCTAACGGCGAATTTCGCGAAACGTGAAAAATATTATTCTAGAAACGCCTATTAGGGTTTTTACGAATAGGTTATTTAAAATATATATATATATATATATATATATATATATATATATATATATTTATAGAAACGCTTGTTAGGGTTTCTAAAAGAGAAAAAAAATATTTCTGATTCATAAAAGAGTCAAAATATTTTTTCAGAATTTCTCGGAATATCAAAAAAAAAAAATATATATTTTGTGATATCCGCAGAAATTTGAGCGAATTCTCGGAATGCTTTTTTAAGCAAATTTCCGCAGAACGCAATTTTAACGATTTTTAAAATCGATT
Source organism: Pugionium cornutum (assembly GCA_018901935.1). NCBI lineage: Eukaryota > Viridiplantae > Streptophyta > Magnoliopsida > Brassicales > Brassicaceae > Pugionium > Pugionium cornutum. The sequence goes on from CM032162.1 coordinate 9,864,629, forward strand.
ATATTGTTGTTGCATTTGTTTGTTATCCATATTGATTCTGTTTCTTCTATATTTGAACAGATTCATATGAAATGGCTAACGAAACTGCTTATGTGCCTGTTGATACCACATCTCGAGGTGCCAATGATGAGATTAACGCAAGTGAGGTGACGCCCCAGATTGGGAGTGGTCTACCACTTGGTTCATCCGCATCTGATGTCCTGTCTGTGCCTAGCGCTATAAATGCAGGACTTACGCATGGGTCCAATTTTAAGATGTGGTAGTAAAAGATGCACGTCTTTATGACCACTCTGAAATTGGAGAAGTATCTCACCGAGGTTAAGTCTGTCTTACCTCCGGGAAATACTGATCCACGAGCTCTTGCTAGTGTTAAGTCATGGAACCATGGAGACTACTTGTGTCGAGGCTACATTCAAAGCCGCCTGGTGGACCAATTGTTCAATGTGTACAGTGAGGTCAAAACTTCCAAGGATCTCTGGGATGCCTTGGAAAAGAAGTATAAGTCTTTCAACGTAGGCTTTGGGAAATATGCAGTTAAGAAATTTCTTGACTTCAAAATGGTGGACTCAAGGCCCATCATGGAGCAAGTTCATGAACTGCAAATGATATCCCAAGAGTTAACCGATGAGGGAATGAAGCTGTGTGAGACATTCACTGTGAATTGCTTTACTGAGAAGCTACCTCCCGGTTGGGTCGATTTCAAAAATTATCTCGACCACAAGCAAAAGGCTTTGACGTTGTCAAACTTAATTTCCAGGTTGCAAATTGAGTCAACACATCGCAGATCAGATTACCATCTTGGTCATAATGCGAATGTACTCGAATACGCAAGAAAGGGCAAAGGCAAGGTTGTGGCAAACAACAATGGACCTAATAAACATGCGCTTAACAAGGTCGCACCTCAAGCCTCCACAAGCTTTAAGAAGCAAGGCAACCCGAAGAAATTCTCTGGGAGTTGTCATCATTGTGGTAAGAAAGGGCACAAGTCCTCGGAGTGTCGCAGTAAGGCGAAGGGAAAAGCTCAAGCCAATCTGATTGAAGTTGACCTATGTGCGGTGGTCATTGAGGCAAACATGGTTGAGGAAAATCCTAGGGAGTGGTTCTATGATACTAGAGCAACTACTCACATCTGCATTGATCGAGATATGTTCAGTTCTTATCAGAAGAACAAGTCCGAGGAGTAGTTGAAGATGGGAAACACGGCGTTTTCCAAGATTGAAAGTTACGGCAAAGTGGTGCTGAAGCTGACATCTAGACACGAAGTCACTCTCACCAATGTGAAGCACGTGCCAGACATGAGGAAGAACCTGATATCCGGGACATTGATGAGCAAGCATGGATTCGCCATCAACTTTGAGTCCGAAAAATTGGTTCTTAAGAAGAATGGGGTGTACTTGGGAAAAGGGTATGTTAAGGGAGGACTGATTAAAATGTGTGTAATGACAGTTCTCAAAAACAATGATGTTTCTACTTTTTCCAATGTTGTAATGAATAAGAAACCAATTGCTTATTTGGTTGAGTCTTTTAATTTATGGTATGAAAGATTAGGACATGTGAATTATAAATCGATGCAATGATTGATTAATTTGAACCTAATTCTAAAATGCAAAATAAGTAAAGACAAGTGTGAGATATGCATCGAAGCAAAACTCACAAAAACTTCATCACCTCATGTTGAACGAACTACTGAACCTCTAGCATTAATACACACTGATTTATGCGATTTGAAAAGCATACAAACTAGAGGTGGTAAAAAGTATTTTGTGACATTCATTGATGATTGTACAAAATATTGTTACGTATATTTGTTACGTAGTAAGGATGAAGTCCTACAAAAATTTAAAGAGTACAAGCTCGAAGTTGAAAATCAACTTAAGAAAACTATTAAAATAGTTAGAAGTGATAGAGGAGGCGAATATGATGGACCGTTTAATGCATTTTGTCAAGAAAATGGCATTATCCATCAAACAACAGCTCCCTACTCACCAGAATCTAACAGAGTTGCGGAACGAAAAAACCGAACTCTGAAAGAAATGATGAATGCAATGTTGCAGGAATCTGGGTTACCCCAGAATCTGTGGGAGGGAAGCATTACTACCACAAATTATATCCTCAACAAAATACCACACAAAACAACCGGCAAAACACCGTATGAGTTATGGAAAGGCATTGTACCTTCGTACAAATACTTGAAAATGTAGGGGTGCCTAGCAAAAGTAGCAGTACCTCCTCTTAAAAAGGTCACAATTGGACCTAAAAGTGTGGATTGCATATTCATAGGATACTCACATAATAGTAGTGCTTATCGGTTTCTAGTACATAAATCAGATATACTAGATCTCCATGTCAATACGATTATGGAATAAAAAAATGCAACATTTTTTGAAAATATGTTTCCGTGTAAGGATAAACATCCGAAACGAGCACGTGAAGAGAGTGATGCAATCACCTCCACAAATGAGGTAAGCACATCTGGTACTTCAGTAACTGAAGTAGAAAATGTTGAAGATGAACCTAGACGAAGCAAAAGAGCTCGTAAGGAAAAATCTTTTGGTGATGATTTCTTGACGGTCTTTCTCTTAAAGAATGAACCGAGAACATTCACCGAAGCCATGTCTACACCTGATGTGCCTTCTTGGAAGGAAGTTGTGAATAGTGAGATCGACTCCATTATGCAAAATAATACATGGGAGATAACCGATCTACCACAAGGCTCTAAGGCATTAGGGTGTAAATGGATTTTCAAAACAAAATTGAAAACCGATGGCTCAATAGAGAAGTACAAAGCTAGACTTGTGGTGCAAGGATTCCGACAAAAAGAAAGTTTGGATTTCTTTGACACCTATTCTCCAGTAACGAGAATAACTTCAATAAGAATATTGATAAGCATCGCAGCATTGAGGGACTTGGAAATACATCAAATGGATGTAAAAACTGCTTTTCTAAATGGTGATCTAGAAGAAGAGATTTATATGAAACAACCTGAAGGGTTTGTCGTCCCTGGTCAAGAACACAAAGTGTGTAGACTTGTAAATTCATTGTACGGACTCAAACAAGCTCCTAAACAATGGCATGAAAAATTTGACAATGTAATGATGTCAAATGGTTTCAGCATAAATGAATGTGATAAATGTATCTATGTCAAAAATACCCCAAATGGGTATATTTTATTATGCTTATACGTGGATGATATGATTATCATTGGTAGCAATAAAGACATGATCAATCAAACTAAGAGTCTGCTTAATGGAAAGTTTGACATGAAAGATATGGGATTAGCGGATGTCATTCTAGGAATCAAGATAACTAGACATTCTGAAGGAATCATCCTATCCCAAACTCATTATGCTGAGAAGATTCTTGAGCGATTTAAGAACTACTCAAATGGAAGTGCAAAAACTCATGTCGACCCTCAATTTCACTTGACCAAAAATTCGGGTGAAGCGGTGTCACAACTAGAGTATGCACGCGTGATCGGAAGCTTGATGTACTTAACAAACTGTACTAGACCCAATCTGACGCACTCGGTAAATGTACTAAGTCGCTACACGAGTAATCCAAGACATAATCATTGGAAAGCTATAACTAGAGTATTAAACTACCTTCGTTATACGAAAGATTATGGGTTGTACTACGGTAGAGAACCCGGAGTTTTGGAAGGATACAGTGATGTGAAGTGGATATCCGACTCCAAAAACTCGAAATCCATGAGTGGATATATCTTTACACTTGGTGGTGCAGCAGTGTCGTGGAAACCTTCCAAACAAACTATGTTGGCTAGATCAACCATGGAATCTGAGTTCATAGCTTTAGACAAAGCTGCAGAAGAAGCAGAATGACTTCGTAATTTTTTGGAAGATATCCTGATGTGGGAAAAACCAGTGCCAGCAATACGTATACATTGTGATAGTCAATCGGCTATTGCTCGGGCACTGAACAATCTGTATAATGGTAAATCGCGTCATATACGAAGACGACATAAAACCATTAGGCACTTGATCTCAAGTGGTGTAATTACGGTAGATTACATTAAGTCGGCTGATAACCTAGCAGATCCGTTTACTAAAGGTTTAGCTCGAGATCAAGTCGTACAATCATCAAGAGGAATGGGTTTAAAGCCTATGAATAAAGATAAAGTTTGATGGAAACCCCACCTACGTGACTGGAGATCCCAAGATGTAGGTTCAAATGGACAACTAAATCAAACAAAATCTGAAAAAAAATACTGTGAGACTTACGTCTATACCCAGTTCCTAGGATGATAAACAGTGTTGTTACCTGTATGTGTAGGATAAGCATTGCTTTTAATGATTTGAGACCATAGTTTTGACATATAAGTGGAGTATTACAGGATGCTCCTTAAAACAAAGCTAATGGCGAATCACCTTATGAGTGTGAAATGGGGCCGTTTCTAGGAGAATGAAGGAAAGGCTATATTCTCCAAGTTCACTCATGATTAACCAGGCAAGTCCACGGCCACAATGGACACAATAGAGAACATAGTTCTACGAGAAATGAAACTATGTTATATTTGTTGTCTCGGTTAATATCAAAGCTCGGGTGGTTCAAGACATCATGTTCACCTCCTGGTCGAGTAAACCTGACAGATATTAACAATGAGTGGTTCAAAGCTGAAACATGCTACCAACTTAGATAGAGTAAATTTTTGTTTATACTCTCGAAAGTCATTCTGTCTAGTCTATAGAATACGTCTAGATAGTAGAGTCCGTCGAGTCTATCGAGTCTGCATTGTATAAAGTCATTTCTATTCATGTGGGGGATTGTTGGAACAATTTTTATGAATAAATTTGCATGTTCAATTGGGTAATATAGCCCAAATATTGATTGAAAAAAGTGTTGGAATGTGAATGAGAAATGGGCATTGAGCTCATTAAAAAGCCATAAATTTGTTGGCTAAAATAATGAGGAGGGACAAAAGTCCCATATTGGAAACTTGAGGAAAAATCATCTACTATATAAATGTGAGAGCTCATGTAGTAGCTTAAAAGAGTTGGAGAGAAAAAGGACCAAGCCACGCGCGCGCCGCCGCCGCCGCCGGGCTGAGCCAAGCTTGGGCTCAGGCTTGGGCTCGGGCCTGGGGCTCAGGGCTCGGGTCTCAGGTCTTGGGTCTTGGGTCTTGGGTCTTGGGTCTTGGGTCTTGGCAAAGGGCCATAGGCCCAATAAGGTTCTTTTTGGGCCAAATTTTGATTACGTTTTTGGCCCAAAACCGAATCAAAATCCTATACCATACCCATGGTTTTCTCTCCTAACCGTCCACAATTTTTTCGTCGGTGCGGTTTCCTCCCACGTTTTAGGGTTGCGAAAACCGCTCCCTTAAGGCTATAAAAACAAGTCTTAATCCTCATTAACCTAATAAGGCCGCCACCTTTTCGTATTCTCTCCAAAAAGTCGTTCTAGCGATCTTCCTCCTCTCTTCTTCACGCACTGTAAGTTTTTCTCGAGAGTATAGCGTAGATTATTGTTCGTAGATTCTACAGTTGGGTGTTGTGATTGTAGTCTCATCGTTGTTGTATCCTGGGATTCAAAATCTCATCAAACCGCCACACTGCGGGAGATTTATTGAATTAAGGAAAAAGATCAAATCTCGCCTCCACGAATTTGTCTTCTTCTTAATTCAGTTTTCAATCATTTGATCCATAAATCATTTTTTCATATCGTGATTTTCATATCCGATTTTTCGCGTTCTAACAGTTGGATGTGAATCTTTGGCCTAGCTTCTTCCATGCATCAAGTCGCGGCACTGGGAGTCTATTGTTAAGGCAACTTAGTTTGGCTCTGTTCGCGGGGCCCTTTCAGAAAGGTTTCTCGTTGAGACATCTCTCGGTATATCTTACTCTCATTGTTCTCCTTACTCTCTCGTTGTGGCATTGTTGATTATTTTATGATTTTTATAATTATAAAACTCATATTAATTTATAAACAATAAGAAACAATAACAAAATTATATTTTTTGGAGATATTTGTTGATGGGATATAAAAATGTTTTGAATTTTTGATAAGGGTTGTCATATATACCATAACCAGAAATAATTTCTAATTCGATCTTTTGTCAAATTAAAAATTGAATAATGTATTTACAAATAAATTTTTCATAACATTTATATCTCATAACCTTTTATTTTTACATATAATTGAACACATAGTGTTGACTATTTTAAATAATAACTCTAATACATTGATTATGAATACAAAATAATTTTTACAAGCTTGGCTTTGTTCGTGAGACTCTCTCACAAAGGTTTCTCGCTGGGACATTTCTTTGTATGTCTTACTCTCATTGTTCTTCTCACTCCCTGGTTGCATCATTTTCGTCGATTTGTTCTTTTTTGGTATATTGTTTGGTTTCATGCAAGGGGGTGTCCTAATTGGGTTCGTTTAACCAAGCTGTGTTTCGTTTTTTGCAGTAGATCTTCAAGTGTTGGTTTTGGTTATTGTTTATTTATAAGCATTTCTTGTACCCAAAACTAACCTTGAATTTAACAAGAGCGTAAGTAAAAAAAGAACTATTTTATATTATTTTATTATAATATTTAAAAAATTAAAGAGCGATATTTTTATATAAATATAGAAAAGCATTTCATTTTCTAAATATTCACATTTTATTTTATCAACAAAAAAAAAGATCTTTGTTCCTTTTCGATATTAACAATGCATGAACTACACACACATATCAGCTATCTTGAATGTAACCTTTTGATAACAAATCCTCCACTCGTCGACGTAGCTTTTCATGTTTTTGGAGACTCATCCAATAGTGTGCTCAATTAGGTAGCACGACATGATAAACTAGTTCAATATAGGGTTGTTATATCTCGTAAAATGTGGAAGTCCGGCTAACAATTTCTCTAGAAATATATCACCAAATTTCCCAAGAATAATGTTTAAACATGCTTCATATTTGTTGATTGCAATAAATAAACACATCAATTCTCGTTTGTAAACATTGACATCAGATCCATCATGCATCCAACATAGGCAATGAGATTGTATATGAATTCAACTTGAATCTATTTGGCTTTTTTATATTCTCAAATCTCAATGCGTTGACGTGCATGCCACGAAGGCCAGTGAGATTTGTTGCTCTTCGACTAATATGGAATGATAGTCACTAATTTATCAATTGAATTAGATAACTAATTATATATACTATCTAAAAGAATCTTCATAGTCATCATATTTAACATCATTATTACCATAATCAAATTTTAGTTTAGTTAAGAGTATGAGTTATGAATGAGAATGAGATAAACTAAGGAGTTTGGGTATATATAGATGGCCACAAAAGTTAAGATCATTTAGATTATTCTTCCTTTTTCTTTCTTTCTGTATAAATTTTTTAAAAAACCTTTTTACATTTATTACAATTTCAGTCTCATAATCGAAAATTTGTGTATTTTTAAGAAAACTAAATTGTATAAGATTATATTTATTTATACAAGTAGAGAAGAGAAACTAGTTGTTAAAATTATACAAATGAAAAGAGATGATGGGAGAAGCAAGGGATAGCATATAATTGGAATTCGTTTATTTATTATTCTAATCGATAAATTTATTTATATATAATATAATAAATGAATGAGTAATATCCTAAATAGCATATTTTTAAGTGTTTGTTCCAAATTTAGCAATATAAATTTAAAATTCCAAAAATAACATAAATTATTTTTTATAAATAAATATTTACCCTTAATAATTATAAATATAATAAAAATATTATATTTGGGTTTTTTAATTTAAGATTTAATTTTTTCTTATTTAAAATAATTTTAAGGTATTTTAATATTAAAATTGCGTTATTACTGAAAATTTAAACTAATAATACTATATTTGGAAAAAAAAATTAAAAAATGATATTTTTGTAAATTGTCCTAGATGAATCATGTATATTTTGGTGTGAATAAATATTTTCTCTTAATTTAATTAAATTTCTTATTATTACATATAAGAAATTCAAATTTGCTCTACATTGGCAATAATAAGTAGATGACTAAAGATTGTCTGACATGTAGATTGTCCAAAAATATTGTCAAATATATAATCAATAAATAATACTCATTGTTTTTATTAATGAAAAATTTCAATTCAATAATATAATGAAACTTTATTCTTAAATAATTTTTTTTAATTATTTAATATTTAATTGAATTTATTTGCAAGTAAATAGTGCAATTAAAATGACTATTTTATTGTAAACATATTTATCTATTTTGTATAATTCTGTGGTCCTTTAATTGATAGTGAATTGGGGATGTTATCAAGATAATATTCATAGGTTCTTTTGTTCCTTTTCTTAAAAAAAATTACAATGCAAAGGGAATGGAAAAAGATATACACAATTTTGTCTTTGATTCTCCAAATCTCAGCTTTCTTAGAAAAGCCATTTTCAGTATATGCTATCCCACTTAGTTTTTCTTCTTCTACATATAACATTTTAACTTCTATTTGCAATACTAATTAATATTTTACAAATAAAATTTCGTAAAAATATGAAGAAGAGAATTATCTATAGATGGTTCTAAACAAAAGTCGACTAAATCTGTCTATTTATTGTTAAATCTGACTAACTAAAAACACCATAAAAATGCAGAAAATGGAAAATAAATGTAGAGAATAAAATGAAAATTATAACCAAGAAGAATCTAATCATTAATAAATATAATTTAATCAATAGAAAAGTGTAGGTTTCAAAAGATTAAAAATGTAATTTTCAAAAAATTTATAATCTTTTTCAGTTATTTTTCCAAATTTTCTCTACCTATTATATTCCTTTTAATATTTTACCATTTTTGATGTCAATATTGAAAATCACCATGTGTTATCTTTATATTGATAGTTAATTTTATGAGATAAAATGGTTTTGCATCAAAAACTTATGATTAGTAAAGTTTTGTCTCACAGCAAAATTATTTTAGTATTTTGGACCTTTTTAATGAACTATGATACTGAATGGGAACTTATATATGAATCGGATATCCTTTTGGGTTTTTTTTTAGATTTTAGATATTTTTGGTATTAAGAGTGTATAACTCATTCAGATATTTTAGAATTATGATTTAAGTTTAATTAGGGTAATTTAGAATATCCAAATTGTCGATAAAGACTATAAAAACTTATCAAATATGAACAAAATTTTGACTAATATAAGTAAGAATTTTAAATATTTCAATTATTTTAATTATTTTAATTATTTTGGATATTTTGGTAAAATATAAATAATATCTTTGGATAATTGTAATTTTAGATAATAAGATTATATCAACTATAAATATAATTAGTATTTTTAATTATATAAATGTATTTTGAATGTTTTGAATACTCATCCGATTCTTGATTCGATTTGAATTCGATTCTGGTTTTCGGATATAGAAATATAAGTTTCATTTGAGTAGTTTGTCGGTTTCTGTTCGGTTTGATATTCATTTTTTAAAATTGATTCTGATTTGTTTTTTCAGTTTCTGATATTTTGTATGGATTTAATTTCTGAATAAAGATAATTCGATTTATATCCACGTCATGCATGAGAAAAATATTTGTAAATTATATAATATTTTTTATTAATAAATATAACTTAAATATTTAAATAATTTTACTTTTTTAAAATTATTTTAATATTATTTTTTATATATGTAAATTGGAGAAACCTTTTTTTACGAATTTAATAGTATTTTTAGTTAGTTTAATAAAATATATTGATTCTCTAACTAAATTAATGACAATAGTATATATTCTAATTATTCTACTAATTTAAATTTATTTGTATATTTATTTAAAATTCACGGTGATGATAACACATCAAGATAAAATTATTTTTTGAAATATTTATCAAATAATATATTAAAAATATTTGATGAGCGAGATAGATTAGATGGAAATTTTTTATATTAAATTTCCATTCGTTTTTAATACATCAATTTTGCTTTCTTGCATCGCTTCCATTCACACCATATATTATATTAAACTTAAATATTAGAAAAGACTTTAAAATACTATAAAAGTTCTTCTAAAAATATTACAATAGTTTTACTTTTTCAAAAATACTATTAAAATATATTTCTAAAATATCGTAAACATTAAAAATAATTTTTAATATTTTATAATTTAATATTTGAATTTAGGTTTAATATTTTGAGGTTAAAATTTAGTTTTTAAAATTGGAAAATTATCTAAAATAGCATATTTTCAAGTTTTTATTTTAAAAATATCATTATTAGTTTAAATTTCTAATAATATCACAAATTTAAAATTAAAATCCCTAAAACTTTACTTTAATAAAAAAAAATTAAACCCAAAAAAATAAACCCAATTATAATGTTTTAAATATATATGTAATTTATTAAATAAATTTAGATATTATTTGTGTTATTTTTAGAATTTTAATTTTAAAATACAAGATTTGGAATAAAAAATTTAAAAAGTGTTATATTATGGTATTATTTTTTAAGATTTTAGTGTTTAGGATTTAAAAATTAATTTTAATTTTTGGTATTTTTTTAGAAAATATATTTTGAATTGTATTTTTGGTAATACAATTAAAATAAAACCGAAAAAAACTTGAACAAAACACAATCCGGTAACAATTCACGTCACATATTACGTATTAAAAATGTACAATTTTGTTAGCAATTGATAGATGAGGAAAAATTCAAATAAGTAAGTGGTACACTGTGCACATGCTATCTGGCAGTTAGGGCCATAACCTCAGCCTGTGTTAAAGTTCTGTCCCCACCACGAAAATAAAGAGATTTGTGAGTTCACGAAATGATTTTTCATATTTATTATTATCTTCAATTTCTTTTTTTTTTTACAAATTAATAACCCAATTTTCAATTACAGAATCATGTTGCATCTCTACGTTTCCCAAATGGAAAGTTATTTAAATTATTCGTTAGGTTGATGATTAGTTCCACGCCTTAAACCCTATATATAGCACTTATATTAATAATATTATTTAGATCCTAAACATATAATATATGCTTTGTTTGTTTGCACTTTAAGAATAATTAAAACTTAAGCATATATATATATATACCAAAAATGGATAGTGGAGGATGTAAGGACGAGAGAGAAATTGATTAATGAGGAAATTAAATTTGATTATCCCATGAAGCAAAAGATAATATATATTTATATGAAACTTTGTGTCTTTTCTCAAAGAATAAATAAATGAGATTTTATGAAAAGGACACATAGATCTTAGCTCGATCTCATATATTAAATTAAGCCAACAATATTATTTTAAAACTAAATTAAATCAGACGTTTTAGGGTTCATTTGATTACCAAAAAAATGACTTGTTAAAATATCGTACAAGACTAATTCTGGTGATTAAGTTGATATTAACTTCTTAATTGCTCTTTCCCTGCAAAACGACAAGATTTATCTCTTCTTTACGAAGAACATGATGAAGCGTTTGCGTTTCCGCCGTCAGCTCCACCACTATTACTTTCGAATCTTCCATCACCGCTGCGATTGCGATTGTGTTCTAATCCGATTCCACTGCGAACACCAATATCTTCGGCGTTGTTGTTGTTGTTGTTGTTCTTGTTGTTATTGTTCTCGCCGCTTGAAAGGTTTTCTCCGACGTTATCAATGCGTGCACTGTCGGGGAATTGGTGGTCGTTGCGGCGACTGTTGAAAGTGTTTTTGTTATTGTGCATCCAGACCTTGAGTACTCCTTTATCGACTCCGATCTCGCGGCAGAAATCGTGAACCTCATTTTCGTCGCGTTTCTGGATCTTCCATCCGATTCGATCCGCGAATTCGTGCATCTTCATTTTCTGATTTGTGCTAAATTTCGTCCTGAATCGCTTACGAGAGCCTGGGGTATGATGGTGAGTGGAGAGATTGTTGGCGGCAAAGTTGAGATCTGAGTACGGTAAGCTGTTTCCGGCGGATTTATTGTTACCGGAAAGAGCGAGGAGCATGTACGAGGACGAGATAGGCGGTGGAGAAGAGGAATTAGGGCTGCGAGGTAGAGGAGGAGGCGGTGGAGGTGGGTGGTGACGGTGGTGAGGTTGGTATTCGATTGCAGCTGTGATGGTAGAGGATAGATGGAGAGACGGCGGTAGAACAGCGGAACTAAGGGATGAGTCTTCGGGGTCACGACGATGGAAATTACGGTGGCAACCACAGGCCGCACACTTGAGAGAAGTTGGATCTGAAGGTGTGGAAGAAGGAGAAGACATGAATTCACCGCAGCCGTCGAGAGCGTGACCGCCAATAGCTGCTGCGTGGTTTTTGAGGCATTCTTTGTAAGTGACGACGATTGGATGGTGGTGGCGTTTAATGATTCCGTTGCTGAAGGAGATTGGTTTCGCTGGTTGGATCCGAGTAGGAGTTTCGGATTCAGGTTCAGGAGATTTTGGAGTCATATCCATTGCATCAATTCATAACCACAAAAAAGGTTCAAACATCAAAATAATCTTATGTAAAAAGAACACGAAAATTAGGGTTTAGCTTAAGCTGGAAAACAAAAGTTTCATATTCAGAAACACTGGAAAACGAAGAAGATGAACAAAGAGAGTTTTTCAATGAACTTTTGAAAATGATTTGATTATTATCTTTATTTCTTAGAACAAAAAAAAATCAAAAATTTGGAAGAGGAGGAAGATGTTTTTCAAGAGTGAATAATATTGTTGCTAAGTCAGAACACAATAATTAATAGGAGAAATAAATAAAATTAATTAATATGAACAGTAATTATTAAATAATTCAGACAACAAAGCTTTGAGAAATGTAACCATGGTTAGAGGAGTATGGTTAAAGTGGGACCCATAATAGTGGAGAAATATATGAAGTAATAAATGCCTTAAACCTAAAAACAGTCCAAATTATAAATGTTCTCATGCATCGTGACATTTCTAACTTCTCATTTTGAAATAAAATTTTCTAAAAATTTGAAACCAAAATGGATCAATTATTATAAAAAATAATACCATAAAATAATATCTTTTTAAATTTATATTCCAAATTTAATATATTAAAAATAAAATTTTTAAAATAACATAAATTATAATGTGAAAATAATTATTTATTTTAAATAAATTATATATAAAATTAAAAGAATTTGTTAAAATGATACTTTTAATTATTTTAATATTAAATTTCTATTATTTTGATAAATTTAAATAATTAATAATATATTTGAAATAAAAATTTGAAATAATGTTATTTTAAATAATTGGCTTAATTAAAATTTCAACGCAAAAATATAAAAATTATTGGAAGTGGTTATCTGGTGCTACGTGGTTTAATTTTAGCTTAATTCCGATCAAATCTTTCTTATGAAAATTAGAAAATAGTTATTGATGATCACTAAATATGTTGATTAAAAACATGGTATTATTCGTCCAACAAAATCTTCTCTTTGTTTACGTGAATGTAATGAAGTTGCGGTACGAAATTAAGGTTAATGTTTGCAAACCTTACTAGATGATTCTTGTCATTTGAGTAATTTACCCTCACGAAATAAGCAATCCCTACGATCAACTCCAGGAGCAGTGTTGACTATTAGACTTTAACATTCCATCAGACAAAACCAAAGTTTTATTATTCCACTTTTTATGTGGTAATGTTAGTTATTATAACGATAAATATGATTTTATTTGATTATTCTAAAACTAGTCAACAAAGTACGTAATCATAATTAACACGCCAAGAACTAAGACTGACACGTACTTAATACATCCACGTGGCAATCTAAGGTCTCATTTGTATAGATTAGTCGCTAGCCACGTAAATTAAATGTTCCTGGAAGATTCATTATTATTTATTGTTATTCAATAGTCAATTAAATTTTTGGCATCATTTAATTTTTTTTAAAAATAAAATCAATTTAATATTAAAATAATTACAAATTTATTTTTAATAAAAAATTTAAAATTTAAATTAAAAAAATAAATTTGAATATTATGTTTTAATTTTATATATAATTTATTTTTATATAATAATTTATATTATTTTAAAATTTATTTTTAATATACTAAATTTAAAAAATAAACTTTAAAAATATTATTCTAAATTTTTTTAATAAATATTTTTTCTATCAAAAGTTACATCTTCTTTCAATTTATTGGTGTTATGTTATATAAGGAGGAGATCTTTTCTTATTTTCTTCGTCCATATTGAAACTAACGTTTTTCTTTGCTTACATATAAAAGCATGTGGTCCTAAAAAACGCAAGAACTAATAATCAACAGGATTAATTAAAATGAAATCACTAACTATTCTATTTAAAAGAACTATTTTAAGTTATTGTATTTTAAGGTTTCGTTTAATAAATACTGCCATTATATTTTTCGAAACATAAACTATTGACTACAAATTTTTTTATCTTAAATAAATTACCAAATGATGAAACTATTATGTTTGGATTGTTTAATTCAAATTTACGTTTTAGATTCTCCCACTAAAAATATTGTTAGACAATTTTCATATAAATTTTGTATTATTTTTTGGATAAAATTAGTGATATTGTTTTAAAATACAATTTTAAGAATTTGTATTTAGTAAATATTATGAAAAGGGTTCAAGGTATCTTATGATCAAATATTAGTTATGTTCGTTTGTCAGCCGTACAAAGCAATAAATGTGGGTGCGATAAATTATTGTTTATTTATCTGTCATAGTTATTTGCAGCTATTTGCAGTTACTCGCAGATTAAAAATTTACGATCAATCGTAATCATAATCGCTGATGATAAACAAATGAATAATATATATTAAAAATACAATATTGACCACAACCAAAATCTCCGACAATATAAACAATAAACAAAACTATTATATCAATTTTAGTTAGATTTTGCTTAAAAAAGGGACCGAAATGGATATCCATTGGGAAGCATAGAAAAGCAGCAATATCCCAAAAAGAAGGATGGTTTGGGTTTTATCGATATAGGGAGAGTTTCAATTTGGTTATGCTTGTGAAGCATATTTGAAAACTAGCCACTAAACCTAAATCTTTAGCTCAAAATTTTAAAAGAAAATATTCCCTTTCACTTCTCAACCGCGAAATGTGTTTGAAATTGACTTCAAACAATTTTTCCAAGCAATATTCATCGTTACTTTTATCCATGACTGCAAAAATATCTTAATGATACACATCAGCAATAGAATTTTTTGTGTTAAGTTATAAATGTTTAAATTCAAAATTAGTTCACAATAAATGAATAGATTTATATTATTTATATATTAGTTTTGTTCGTTTGCATGTCGGCAACACCTGTGACTGCGATTAATACTGTGGTTGTGGCTTATGTTATTCGTTTTATTGTCGTTGGTGATTATGGTTACGATTGATCGCACGTTTTTATTCGTACCATTGTCTTAATCAACGATCAAAAAATTATAATATACGACACACGTTTGACCGCAAGTAACTACGATAGATATACAAACAACAATTTGTCACAAGCGAATATGACTATTATTTAAAAATCTCTCCTAATTATGTTTGATTTTATTCTCTAATATGAATTTTTAAAATAATAGTTCTTTTATCATTAATTCTGATATATTCAAACATAAATCTATTATACCAATTTGGACCGAATCAATTTCAATAGAATAATTTTGGATTGAATCGATTATGAATGAGATTAATATTTTTGTATTGGATTTTGATATCGTATTATGAGTTTATAATTTAAAACCAACTGATAATAAGTAAAGTGATTTATATTCTTGTTATATTATTTAAATCATTTTTCATTTTTCATTTGATATATTATTTTCTAATATTTTGAAATTGACATTTGAAGAGAGGCTAATCAACGTGCTGATCTTATAGCAAAAGTTGTTTCCATTCTTCCATCTGCTTTTCTTTTGTGAGTGTTGTATCTCTATTGGCTAAATCTATTTGATGATATCCTAATGTTTGCTTTCTATAAATCTTTATTGTAATATTCATACCATTTAAAAAGTTCTTGTGGTATTTTATTTTATACAATATTAAGAAAAGAATAGTTGGAATTTCAATTTGGTTTAAACACTATTTCAGATCGAATAAAAATGAGATTAGAGATTCCTTATATCCATTGTTTTTTGCAGTGTGTAATGTAGAAAACTGCAAATTCAAAAGTGAACTAGTTTGAACACGACATTCATTTTAGACTAATAATTTAGGACACTTAAAAATCTCAATGGATCCCAATACTTCAAAGAGTATATCTTGTTTCTATTAGACATCTCATGCTTCATGTGACAATTATGTGTCCGTAATACAATTATTCCTTTTTAATTATCTCAAATCAAAATTTAAACTACATTATTAACAAAAAATTGACGTATATTTTGATATTAACAGAATTATTTCCCTTTTTTTCGCAGATCCTTTCAAAATTGCTACCATGTTTTAGATCCATTTAAAAATTCAAGTGTATAGACCATTCAACAACTAAACTATCTTAAAGAGATTTTTCATGTTAAAAATTTGATTGGTTCTTCCACTACAATTTGCAAACATTCGGTTTGTGAGCGGATGCAGTTGTTAACATTCAATTAGAAACGTTAAAATAGGTTTTAAATGAGTGACTTCTTAATGGATATTCATAATTAATAATTATCCATTGAAAATCCATTTATTAAAAAGATTTTTTGCTCTAAAAAATGGATATCCAAGTAAGTTTATTTATATTTTATTCTTGTTTAAAAATACATTTAATAATATCTAACCAATTATTTTTATGAGAAAAATAAAAAACAAAAAATCACGTTTGGTAAAAAAATGCAAAATTACATTTGTGACACAAAATACATTCATTACGTTTTGATGGAAAAATTTGGGATTTATTTTTTGCCAACAATTATTTATTTATTCACCAATATCGTTATTTACAATCGATTATAAAAACATAAGACATACTGAATAAATGTTCCAATCCAAAGGAGAAGATAAATATGTTAAAGCTAATGTATCCGCAGCAGAGTTACTAGATCTTGGTTGATATGAAAAACGGATACCGTCAAAGAAGCTTAACCATAATTTGATAGTTTGGAGATAATGTTGATACTTTAAATTAATCTCTTCATTATTAATGAGATTATTAAGATATAGATTATCTTCTTCAAAAATAGCATAACGATATCCCATTGCCCATGTAGATTGTATAGATTGGAAAAATTTGGGATAAGGCAGAAAAATTCAGAATTACATTTCTGTCCGAAAAATTTAGAATTAAGTTTTTGGTAGAGTAATGTGGAATTACATTTTTGGCAGAAAATGCGGAATACATTAAAGTTTTTGGTAAAAAATGCAGAATTACGTTTTTAGCGGAAAAATGCAGAACTACGTTTTTAGCAAAAAAATGCAGAATTATGTTTTTAGCAGAAATACAAAATTATATTTTTTGACGGAAAAATACGGATCACGGTTTTGAAAAAAAGTTCAAAATTTCGTTTTTGAAGGAAAAATATCGAATTAATGGGAAAATACAATATCACATTTTTGGTTAGAAGTGCAGAATTATGGTTTTGATGGAAAAATATCGAATTATATTTTCGGAAAAATATAGAATTATGTTTTTAACGAAAATTAGGCACATATTTGGATAAAAATATGGAATCATGATTTCACTAATAAATGAGTATGGTTTTAAATGAATATTAATAAATCTTACTAAATAAAAGTAGTTAATTGAAGCTCATAAATCTATCCACGTAAGCAAAAAAAAAATTCAAAAAAATCAACACATCAGCAAAATTATCAACATCAGTTTAAATTAAAAAATTACTTCTTAATAATATATATTAAACTCTATAAAATTTAGTAAATTTATCATTTTTAAAAATAACCGATTATTATCATTAAAGTGTATTTATCAACAATCAATATAATTTAATATATAATTACCGGTTAGACTCTACCATATAACTATTATCCAAAAAAAAAGATTAAAAATATACAACTGCTGCATCCAAATTCAAGAATTAACTCTCCCAAAAAATACCAATGGTTAACAAATGGACACAATATGAAACAAACATAAGTCGTCAATTATGGAAAACAAAAAATAAAAAAAATACAAACAAATGAGAATAAAAAGATAAAAAAATACAAAAAATGAGAAAATAACAACATTTTGTAATTATCTATTTAATAATTATAATTATCTATTCAGAAATCATCCATTCAAATTATTAAAATTTCAACATAATTTCACTTACATTCATTTAAACAATTAAAAATTAAGAACCGTTTCTTTCACACCACTTCTACACCTATAATTGCACACTACTATTATAATAATGACCTTTAATTACCAATCTTATAATTATTTATTCAATTGTTATTAAATCTTCAACATAATATCAAACGATTGAATTTACATTCATTTAAACAATTAAAATTTAATAACCGTTTTTATTCACCCCACTAACTCACCTATTATTGGCCATTACCCTCATAATAATAATTTTCAATTACCAATATTACAAAACACCAACTATCATATCGTCACTAAAAACTAATCACGACATCCACAAATTCTTATTCTTACTTCTCACCCTCATTTTTTTACCTTTTGCGACGATTTTGATAGAGATTTTTGCAAAAAAGAAATAATGGTCATATTTATTCATTTTTGGAAAGTTCAAGATTTTAACAAAAGCAACACACTTATGGATTTAGAAATGCTAATTCGCGACAAATATGTATGTTTGTAAAGATTTGAAATACTTTTTTTTTTACCTAGATTTTTTTATACTTTTTCATTTCATTTTCATTATACTATATACGAATTCAATATATGACACACTATATTTGCCTTTTGTTGGATTTATTTTTTGATTAGTTATAAATATTATATTTCAGTTTTAAAATAACTAACTTCCAAATTCAATTTTTTTCCTCATCAAGCGAAATATGTGTGTTTTAAAACTATTTTCAATGTATTTTTATGTTTTTATTTTAAAATATATTATAATTTTCTTTAATATATTATTCTATTTTTTTAAAACCACTACCTACCAAATATAAAATTCTACAGTCCAATAATACAATATAAAGATTTATTTCAGGAAACATAATTTTTTGGTTCGAACATAATTTGAATGCTAACTAAGTTTACAAGTTAGAAAAATCATGGTCACTACCGGTAAAATTTTTTACAAAGTCACCGCTCATAAAAATAATATATGTTTTAAAGATGAAACAACAATAATGAAAAATACAATCTGCACGGTACGTGCGGGCTAACACTTAGTTAGGATCTAAATGAATATGAATTTAAATGGGGTGAGCTGTCAATGAGATCGATTTACTTATTTTAACTTTCGAAAATAAAAGATTCTAAGTTTCTCATGAAACATTTGAAAAAATCAATATTTTATTTTTAATATATTTATAAAAAACAATATTTTATTTAACAAAAACATAAAATTATTATCTATTTTGAAATAAAAACTATATGATTGTTTGACTAAAAATATAATGATTGTAAATTATATAAACAAAAAAAATCAAATACAATTTAAGTAGGTTATATGGGTTTATATGGATCAATGTAATTATAAATGAGTTTAAATGGACAGTCTTATTAGATCTTTATGATAAATAAGTTTTATAGGATTTAGGATTTAAATGAAGTAGGTATATCTAACTAGAGTGGTTATACCCATTTTAACATCCCTACATTCAATAAAATCATTTTGTATCACTTTTATACTGTAGAAATAGCTATAAATCAAAAGCTCTTATCCGAAAGTGTGTGCGGTTGCGGGTAGCAGCGGATAATTTTTTTAAAAAAAGAAAAAAAAATTCACGAAATTATTCTATAAAATAAAAAATATGTGTTCATATATATGGACTTTGAACTTTTCTATTTTCGTTTTTTATTTTTTTTCAAATGTTTAGACTTTAGTGATTTAAATACTTAAATCTATTTTAAAGATTTTAAGTATTTAGATTTTGTTGTGTTTTAAAAATATTAATATAGTTAAAAATAGAGAAATACCGTAGATTAGCACTAAATAAAGTTTTAGTGTCAGTAATAGCACTCCATTTAAAAACTCATACAAATAACATTTTAACAAATAAAAAAGACTAAAATATCCTTAATTTTAATTAAAGCAGTGTATATATATTAAATAAAAGGTAATATGTCCATTAGCTATAATATCATATTGGTTACACATTTCTTCTCTCACAACCATTGTCCAAAGTTCGATCCCCCACCAAACCTATTATAAAGGTTTTATTATTTTAATTAAAGGAGTGCATATATATTAAACAGAATATCATATGTCAATTAGTTACAACATCGTATTGGGTTACACACTCCTTCTCTTGCCAATTGTCAAATGTTCGATTTGCCGAATTGCAACTTTTAGTTTTTTTTTTATTTCATTTAATTATTTTATTTAGGAAAACCTTTCTTAATATTAAGAAATCTTTACTTAATTTAGGTTAGTAGTCACATTTTATGCAAAATTTAGGAAGACTTTATGCAAATTTAGGAAATATCTTTTACGTTTTAAGAATTCCTTCCTAAAACATGAAATTAAATGAGTAAGAGTATTTATCCACCACGTTGTTCCAGCTGTTTTCATCAATAATGTTTATCCAAAAAACAACAGCAAGAATGTTTATCTAAAAAACATCAGTAATAATGTTTATCAACAATCACAAATACAAGTTATAAATGAACACATCAAAATGAAAATTTCCAAACTAAGATTTATCACCAAACTCATAAAAGATGTCAAATGCCAACTTCGTTCTTATGTCTTCTTATGCACTATCATGTAGCTTTGACATATCTTCAATGCCCATTGAATGATATTCAATCATTTTGATCACAAAAAGAGAACAATTGGCATCGGTTTTCGTCATCAAAAAAGAAAACAAATTACATTTGCACCTCTGTCAAAAACTTATTAATGAGCTCAATCTTGGTCCATGAGAATTTTCACAGCAACATCCTGAAATTGGAAGAGAATAATTTTACAATCACCAAAATTAGAATATTTCTTAAGATATAATCGAAAAACTTAAACAGGAATATAAATTTATGATTTAAAAAAAAGTTTAATTTAAATTAAAAGTAGATATATATACAAAACAAAATGATTATATGTCAGTTAGTTACAGTAGCATATTAGTTACATACTTCTTCTGTTATATAATGGTCCAAGGTTTGATCCCCCCTTGTGAGTTGATTTAAAAATTTTGTAGAATATTAGGTTAAAGATATATAAGGTTATTTTAATATTTTTCACTTACAAAATACTATTTGTGGAAATTTAGGTTTGTGATGCTAAATTAGTTAATTTCCCTTAAAATATCTAAACATAAAGAGTAATGGTAAATAATTAGATTTTGGTGATTTTATAAATATATGTTTATATTTTGATAATTTATTTTGAATCGCTATCGTATAAATGTTTGAAAACGCTTAAAACCAAAATCGCATATTTCCGTAAACTATAGCAAAGGTAAGCATCCGCACAATTAAACCACTCAAGCCCTAAATTATAAACGTTGTGTTTTTATTTTAATCTCAGTTATCCATCCATAAAATATCTTCATAATCTATTTTTAAATATGGGGAGTAGTAAATGATATAGTAGTTGTAGCAGTTATACATCTATTTTAAAGATATAGAGTTCGAATTTACCTTTATTTGTATGAAAATATTGGATATCTCAGTGTTGTAAGACGAATGACAAAAAAAAAAATTCCTTTTAAGTGTAAAGAACTTTTTCTTAAGGAGTGTTACCATGATTGGATAAAAGAAGCCTACTTGATCCTATGGGCCTTTGTGGCCCATTTATCTTTCTTACCCTTTTTTTATTCGAATTATTTGGTTTCCCGCTAAAAGTTCGATACGCTCTCTAAAGTCTAAATCCATACCTCAAAAAAATAACAACTAACAAAAGAAAATAACAAAAAACTGAATATTTCGTTTTTCATTTTCCTTTCCTCTCCCCCTTCGGCGAATCGACGAGTCACCGGAAAGCCGACCGACCGGCACGAGAGAAATTTAAGTCGTTGTGATTAAGCGTTTTGAGGCAGGTGTCAACACCGAGTTGACCAGAGAGTGGTGGTGGTGGTCAATGGAGGAGGAGGAGCCAATGGGTGCGTTCCGCGGCGAGTCTGAGCCTGACCAGAGAAAATATGGAAATCCGAGGCTTTACATTAAAGAGCTTATTATGAGGAACTTCAAATCATACGCTGGTGAACAACGCGTTGGACCTTTCCACAAGGTTAGGGTTTTTCTTTTCCTCTATTCATTTTCAAAAGTGGCAGAAATTGGGGATTTATGTTGTGAGGAGGACAATCTGGAAGCTAATTAGTTTGGGGTTATTAAATTTGAGCGTAGTTTCCTTGTCAATTACAGTGTAGCTTTCCCTACGTCTAGGTTCTGAATTTCTGTTTTTGGGTACTTTTAATTGCTGTTGCGAATTACGGAATTCGAGTTGAATTAATAAGTTAGTTTTAAAAGTTCTAGCTTTTGGGAAATTAGATTTACTGAATTTCATGATCTGGGCTGTTGTACTTCAGAGTTTTTCTGCTGTGGTTGGACCCAATGGGAGTGGAAAGAGCAATGTGATTGATGCAATGCTGTTTGTATTTGGGAAACGAGCTAAGCAGGTAAGTACTTTTGCGTTTTTTCTTGCTTGCTTTCACTGAGCATGTCTTAGTTTAGCTCTAGAAATGAGCTCTGTTTTGCGTATTCTTACGTTTCTTTGCTATCAGATGCGGCTCAACAAAGTGTCAGAACTAATTCACAACTCAACCAATCACCAGAACTTGGATAGCGCTGGAGTTTCTGTACAGTTTGAAGAGATTATCGATTTGGTAAAGTGTTGTTTGCTTTCCTATCATTTTGGACTTTATTGTGAGCTATACTGGTTGTCAAAGCTTTTTCTTAAGGCTGCAGAATGATGATTTGTTTTGTAATTGAAAAGGCGAACATTGGTGAATGCCATCCATATTTGTTTAATGTAGCTCATAGGAAAGATTCTGAAGTTACGAATTTTTCTGTCTTTGTAATTTTCATGACTTCGGAAAGCTAGTAAGGTGAATTGTTACTCTGAACCAATGCAGGAAGATGGCTCGTATGAAACTGTTCCTGGAACTGATTTCATGATTACTCGGGTTGCATTTAGAGACAATTCTTCCAAGTATTATATAAATGAAAGGTCGAGCAATTTCACTGAAGTTACCAAAAAATTGAAGGGGAAAGGAGTAGATCTTGACAACAACCGTTTCTTGATTCTTCAGGTTCTCATGTTAGAGAAACTGTCTATATATTGTTACATTTACATGGGTCTTTTACTAATGTTATTTCGTAAATGTTGACAGGGGGAGGTAGAACAGATATCACTCATGAAGCCGAAAGCACAAGGTCCGCATGATGAAGGTTTTCTTGAATATCTTGAGGATATTATTGGAACAAATAAATACGTGGAGAAGATAGATGAATTATATAAGCAGTGAGTGATCCATGCCTTGTACAACTTCTTTTAAATGACCAACGCAAGCTCACCTGTTTTCTTCTTGTTGCATATACATAGTTGCTATTTTGTGAATGGTTCGTAATTGAATAGGCAGATTTAGATGTAAATGTGTCCTGATTTGTTGGATGCTATATTTTTAATTTTTAATTGCAATTGCCTCTCTGAAATTTAGGCTTGAGACCCTCAATGAAAAGCGGTCTGGAGTTGTACAAATGGTGAAATTAGCAGAGAAAGAAAGAGACAATTTGGAGGTTTGTAGACGTTTTCCTTTCTTGTATATGGCCTTGTTTTTGTTGTACTTATTACCTAACGTGTTTATGGAACAGGGTGTGAAGGATGAAGCGGAGACTTACATGCTGAAAGAGCTATCATACCTTAAATGGCAGGAAAAGGCTACAAAAATGGCATATGAAGATACTTTAGCTAAAATTACTGAACATAAAGGGAGTTTGCAGAATTTGGAAAATAGTCTTAAAAATGAGCGGTACTAGTAAATACTCTTTGAAACATCAACGAAGTTTTGTGTCATTTATAACAAGTATCGCAACATTGCTTTTGCAGAGAGAAAATGGATGAGAGTAATAAGAATTTGAAGGAACTAGAGTCTGTCCATGAAAAACATAAGAAGAGACAAGAGGTTTGTCTGAAATCCAGATGTCTTCTGCTCTCATGCAAGGCTGATGTGTCTTAAATCACTTGTCTTCCTTTGCAATGATTAGGTTCTTGATAATGAACTCAGAGACTGTAAGGAAAAGTTTAAAGAGTTTGAAAGGCAGGACGTAAAGCATAGAGAGGACTTGAAGCATGTGAAGCAAAAAATTAAGAAAATCGAGGATAAACTTGAAAAGGTTGGTAGTTATAAAGGGATGGGTAAACGTGTGTGTGTGTGCATATTACTTACCTCGTTTGTATGCAGGATTCATCCAAAATAAGTGATTTGACAAAGGAGTGTGAAGACTCGAGAAATCTAATACCTAAACTTCAGGAAAATATACCAAAGCTTCAGAAGGTCTTGTTAGATGAGGACAAGGCACTGGAGGAAATCAAAGAGAAAGCTAAAGGTGTGTTATACTTTAAGATCTTATGCCCTCAATAAGATGACCTTGTTACCTTTTTCCTGGCGGCTTCTTTAACAACATTGCATTAAAAAGGATTTGGAATTAGCAACTTGTTTAACATGCCCATCTATAATGATTAGCTACATGTTCAAGCGTAAGCTTGTTCAGCTGATTATTTCTGTCAATTTTGTTACAGTTGAAACTGAAGGTTACCGGTCTGAGCTTACAAAAATTCGTGCTGAATTAGAACCTTGGGAAAAAGATCTAATTGTGCACAGGGGAAAGCTTGATGTTGCATTATCCGAAAGTGAACTCTTGAGCAAGAAGGTAAGTAATATTGGTTTGCTTGGAGTCAATAACTCTTACTCGTCAAGATAAGCTGGCTTATTTTTGAAAGGTTTTCTAGTAAGGTCTATATTAGTAACTCCAGCTGCTTTGTTAAAGAATCTGTTCGCCATATTCAAATCCTGCTGTCTGAATATTTAAAATATTATTATGCTACTATTTTTGTATCCGTTTCAACATTACTACATTGTTATTCTAGCATGTAGCTGCTCTGAAAGCCTTCACAGATGCTCAGAAACAACTCTCTGATATATCAACAAAAAAAGAAGAAAAAGCTGCAGCAACTACCTCTCTGAAAGCTGATATAGAGAAGAAGAAACATGAAGCAATAGAAGCTCGGAAAGTAGAAGAGGTAGTTTGTCTGGATTGTATTTTTTTTGCAGCTTGGATTCTGAAACTGAAAGTATGCTTCTTAACTTCTGCAGGAATCACTTAGAGAACAAGAAACACTTATTCCACGAGAGCAGGCAGCCAGAGAAAAAGTTGCTGAGTTAAAATCAGCAATGAATTCTGAGAAGAGTCAGGGTGATGTCTTGAAGGCAGTTTTAAGAGCGAAGGAGAACAATCAAGTTGAAGGAATATATGGAAGAATGGGGGACTTAGGTGCCATTGATGGTGAGTAAATTTGTCTATCTTCTAGTAAAAACATTGCTCTGTACTTTAATATTGCAGACTGTTAATATCTCCTTATAGTATGAGGTGTGAAGTTTTAATGGACAATATTTTTCATGTTAAATGATTTGTAGTGTGAATTTTTGCTTGACAATATTTTTCATGTTAAATGATTTGTAGATGTAAATCTACAATTGCTTGTCTAAATGATTTTAAATGTAGTCGAGCAAAGCTATCAATCACTGACATTGGATGTCCTTCACAGCAAAATACGATGTCGCCATATCAACTGCTTGTGCTGGCCTTGATTACATTGTTGTGGAAACAACTTCTGCAGCACAAGCATGTGTTGACCTGCTGCGGAAGGGAAATCTTGGCGTTGCAACGTTTATGATACTGGTATTGCATACTATTTCTATTTTTATGCTTTGGAGCTGACCAGACTGGTCATCTTTATTGAAATGCTAACTTAAACAGAAGAATCGTTATAAAGAAATCTTTAGATCTGTAATACTGAGTGGTACTGGTAAATTATAATATCTAATTGGGAACTTGGAGCGTGTTAGATAATTTGAATTGGCAAATCATATGCAGTAAGTAGTTCTCTGAGTAAATTCTCAACTGGACTGTATTCAAAGCTTCATATTCTCGCCAAGTAGGTTTAAGTTAACCCTCTTGCAAATAAATAGTGAATATTCCTTCTACAATATTCCATTTTGCAGGAGAAACAAACCGATCATTTACAAAGATTGAAGGAGAAAGTGAAGACACCTGAGGATGTTCCGCGCCTCTTTGATCTAATCAGAGTTAAGGATGAAAGGATGAAACTTGCATTCTATGCAGCCTTGGGAAACACTGTTGTGGCAAAGGACCTTGATCAGGTATATTGTGTTTGGCTCAGTAGCAAAATTCATTTACTGACATTAATATATATGAATTCAGCTATGCTTAGCTAATCTAGTGAAACCCAAGATGAGTAATACCCCTGAAAATACAAAGTTTATGTGGACTCAATGCTGAACAAATAAATACAATATTCTTTTTGCTTATTAGGCAACACGTATTGCATATGGTGGGAACAGAGAATTCCGAAGAGTTGTAACTCTTGAAGGCGCTCTCTTTGAAAAATCTGGTACCATGAGTGGAGGGGGAGGCAAGCCACGTGGGGGAAGAATGGGAACCTCTATTCGAGCCACAGGTGTGTCTGGTGAAGTTGTTGTTAATGCAGAGGAAGACCTCTCCAAAATTGTTGACATGTTAAGCAACATCCGTGAAAAGATTGGCAATGCTGTGAGACAATATAGAGCTGCAGAAAACGAAGTCTCTCGCCTGGAGATGGAACTGGCAAAAAGCCAAAGAGAGGTACTTTTTGTTTTGATTTTATCAGTTTAACCCTCTCTCTTGAGATATATAATCAAATCGCCTTAAACGCAATCAAATGTCTCTTCAATCTTTCAGATCGAAAGTCTCAATTCAGAGCATAATTACCTCGAAAAACAACTAGCTTCCCTGGAAGCTGCATCTCAGCCAAAGACAGATGAGATAGACAGGCTCAAAGAGCTCAAGAAAATTATCTCCAAAGAAGAAAAAGAGATTGAAAAACTTGAAAATGGTTCTAAACAGCTGAAGGATAAAGTGCGTAGCACCAGTAATTCGTTTTATGTTTCGAAATGTAGCACGTCCCCCTTCTTTGTATCTGTTTTTCGTTCAATCAGGCATGTTTATGAAAATCTTGAGTGCTTTTCCCCTGGGAGCTTACATCAGCATGCATAAGCTGTACAGTTGTTTTCTGTTTTGTTTTATTATTCTGTATATTAAATTACTGCATCTAAAGAGAGTCGGTTTCTTATTTTAGGCATTGGAGTTGCAAACCAACATAGAGAACGCTGGTGGGGAAAGATTAAAAGGACAGAAGGCAAAGGTTGAGAAGATTCAGACTGTAAGTTTTCCTTGGCTCTTGAATGCTGTTAGTGAATTCGCAGTTGAGTGTGTGTCCTAATTTATGCTTCACATATTTAGGATATTGACAAAAATAATACAGAGATCAATCGGTGTAATGTTCAAATAGAAACAAACCAGAAACTGATAAAGAAGTTGACAAAAGGGATCGAAGAGGCAACTCGAGAGAAAGAAAGGCTAGAGGGTGAGAAGGAAAAGTTGCAGAGCGTTTTCAAAACAATAGAACAGAAAGCATTCGCGATTCAGGAAAAGTATAAAGAAACACAGAAGGTTTCAACTGTCCTTATCTCTGTTATCTAGACATTATTTGGATAAGAGTCATAGATCATTCCTTTCTCTTTGTTTTTTTAGTTGATTGATGAACATAAAGACGCACTGGCTGGAGCCAAGTCCAATTATGAGAAGCTGAAAAAGTCGGTGGATGAGTTAAAGGCATCTAGGGTAACAAACAACTAAATTTTTTTCTTTCTTACTGGTTGTGTGTTCCATTGCTTGGTTTTCATTATCTCATACTTTAGTCGAACACAGGTTGATGCAGAATTCAAAGTCCAAGATATGAAAAAGAAATACAATGAATTAGAATTGAAAGAGAAGGGTTACAAGAAGAAACTCAGTGACTTGCAGATTGCACTCACAAAGCACATGGAACAGTATGTATGGTGAACCCCCTATTCCGTGATACCTACCTCATTTACATCTAAAATTCATTATTCTCCATTGCAGAATTCAGAAAGACCTTGTTGATCCGGACAAGCTTCAAGCAACATTGATGGATAATAATTTGAACGACGCCTGTGATCTCAAAAGGGCTCTTGAAATGGCTGCCTTACTAGAGGCTCAGCTGAAAGAGTTGAATCCTAATCTTGATTCAATCGCTGAGTAAGAATTTTGTTGTCGTTTCTTCCTTAATCCAATTGACACATGTTTCTCCGGCTTTCTTGATTGTTTGCTCTAATTACTTAAAGGTACCGGGGCAAAGTGGAACTTTACAATGGACGGGTAGATGAACTTAACTCTGTGACCCTAGAACGTGATGACATAAGGAAGCATTATGATGAAATGAGAAAGAGAAGGTATACCACAGGTCCACGGGACTATTTTCTCCGCATTTGTATCTGTTTCCCTTTTGTTCTCGGTCTCAAGAAGCTAACTGAACTTGGATAACAATGAATTCATTTCCAGGTTGGATGAGTTTATGGCAGGATTTAACACAATATCGCTAAAGCTAAAAGAAATGTATCAGGTTAGTTCACATTTTTAATATTGTTTACAACTTCATAAGCTATGCAAACAACAATAGGGTGTATAATGAAGATATCTAGAAATGATACGAAAGCTTACAACTTAAGCATGCTCCTTTCTTTTGCATAAACTTGTTATCTGTTTCCCTAATAAATTTAACCAATACGTTGCTGTAGATGATCACTCTCGGAGGTGATGCAGAGCTCGAGCTGGTAGACTCTCTGGACCCTTTCTCAGAAGGTGTGGTTTTCAGTGTGAGACCTCCCAAGAAGAGCTGGAAGAACATTGCAAACTTGTCCGGTGGTGAAAAGGTCTTTTAAAACATCTTTTACACTTTGTTTTATTTCACCAGTCTGTCTCTCAAACTCTCTTAAAAGACTTCTCAATATCTTACTTACAGACACTTAGCTCACTCGCACTAGTCTTTGCACTCCATCATTACAAGCCTACTCCGCTTTACGTCATGGATGAAATCGACGCGGCTCTAGGTAAACGTTTCCTTCTCCTCCACTGTAAATTTCATCTGCAAAACTCACCTGAAAAGCTTCACTGTTTTCTTCACCCCAGACTTCAAAAACGTATCAATCGTTGGACATTACGTGAAGGACCGTACTAAAGATGCTCAGTTCATTATCATAAGGTCAGTTTTTGACATTCTGAAATCTGAGTGCACATGTGAGTGATGTTTTAAGTAGAGGTTTTAGAGGTCTAATAGTAAATGACAAAAATGGTTAAATTGTGTAGTTTGAGGAACAACATGTTTGAGCTAGCAGATAGATTGGTGGGAATCTACAAAACAGATAATTGTACAAAGAGCATTACAATCAATCCTCGAAGCTTTGCTGTCTGCCACAAAACTTCTGCTTAGTCTACCAAATAAAGTGTCTCTACAATGTCTCTACATTAACCACATCATGTATTATATAATGGTTTGTGGATTTCTACTTTTTAGTTACTTTATTTTGCCTTTTTTTCTGTATGCTTGGATTTAACATTAAAGAATGTCATAATTTATAATATAAAGAATGGCTATTAAGTATTGGTTAGTTGGCTTAGTTGTAAACCAAATCTACTATTAGTTAAATCATTTGCATAATTCTTTGTATTCTCTAAGCAAAATGATGTTTTTGGATTTAGATAAGATTAGTTTGATTAAACATCAGTTATGTTCGTTTGGCAGCAATAATTTTTTTGTGATTGTTGTTGTAATAGATTGTTATTCGTTTACATGTCGTATCTATTTATAGTTAATCGTAACGGTCAAATAATGTGTGATGTATTTAATTTTTTTGATAATTGATTAAAATAGTATTGCGATTAAAAACTTGCAATTAATCATAATTACCAATGATAAACAAACGATAAACATATATAGTAGATACAACCGTAGTATTAATTGCAGCACATGGCATATTAAATGGTAATTTAACAAAAGATCCTTTAATCAAACGCCACCGAGACACAAAATGGTTATTTAAAAACTTGTATTGTATAATAATGAAAGCACATGGCATATTAAAATTTTCAAGTCAACATGTTCACACAAACCACTAGGCTAATTGTAATGGTCATTTAAAATTGACATAACAAATTAGATCTTAATCTAACATAAACATACAAACTTTGAAGGTTACAATTATAATAATCAATTGTTATTGAAATACTATTGTAAATTCAATTCTTTTTTTTCAAAACACATTTTTTTATTTGTTGAATCTATCATATTAACATAAAACTTTACCTTTTTGTCACATTCCTCTAAAAAAATACTAAAAGTTAATTTTATTGGAAGTGTTTTTTTTATCTTCAGCTAAAATAAAATATATAATCAACTTGTGATTATGATTATTTTGTTATGTATTAAACTTTTATAATGAAATCATCTTTAGTGTAAGAAAAGGGTACAAACTGAATACTAGTAAAATGATAACACACTTTGCATACAACTCATTGTTAACAAACAAACACAACATACAACTTCAACAAAATCACAAACCTCTTATTGCCAAGAAGTGAATCCCTTTTTTTATTATTTGCAGTAGAAAGATGATTTCAACACTGAGATGAGAAACAAAAGAAAAAGCAATTTCTTCAAGTGGTCATGAGTGGAGGATCTTCTTGTACAAATTTCTCAAAATCTTCCCTTGTTCTTCCGTCTGGATTCTTCTTCCATTCGATGAATTTCTTCGATGCCTCTATGAATTTCTCCATATGAAGTAACTTCCATTCCTACCAACCAAACCCACAAATGTTTTCACTAAAGAAAACCATTAAAAGCAACAGAATTTGTTATTTTGGTGAATGAAGAAATTAAACCTCGAAATCCCATTCTCCATACATGTCAGGATCATCCTTGTTGGCCCATACAAAGGTTTCCACTTTCATCTTCTCAGATGTTTCCTGCACAAATGGAGTTTTATTTCATCTTCTCAATGTTCATAGTGATTTGGCTAATTAAAAGATGGTGAAAATTAATCTTACAGTTAATATAACTTCAACAGTCTTCCTTTCATATTCATCTCCTTCAATCATATCTAAATTCTCTAGTTGAGAATCTGTTAATCCAGTTAGTATCTGCACCAAACATCAAAACCAGACAGAGATTGAGAGATTCTCCAAATCTGAATGTTCAAAATTAGACCGGAAACAATGATCATAGCTTTAGAAATTGACGAAAAATCTATCCTTGAATACAAATTTGATTTGTTCTTAGTTTACCTTGCCGTTGATTAATCCGTTGTCAGAAGGAGAAATACAAGGGTGCAAACGTCCTTTGAGTCTATAAAGATGACTGCATAAAAACCCAAGAAATCAAGTTTTGATTAATCTCCAAACAAATCTAAAGCAGAAAAAGAAGAAGATTGGGAGATCTTTGAAGAACGAAAGACGAACTAGCCATGGAGTTGAGCGGAGACGATGACCGGAGTGCATTCGAGGATCAAACTCACGACGGCTGGTTCTTGAAAACTGCCGTAGACGAAGACATTATGCGACGGAGATTGATCAGAAGAAGTCATCTTCTTCCTGTGAAACTGAATTGAATTGAGTTTGAAAAGATGGGAAGAAAGATGAAATGAATGCTTTGTTTATTTATTGAATGATTGCGTGAGTGAGAATGAGTGCTTAGTTTCTTTATAATTTTATAATGTAAAATAAATAACAGTGACAGCTTTTTTCTTCTTTCATTTTAATTAGCGGCCAGCTCTTTTGTTTTCGTTCAATAATTGGCAAAGAACAATAAAATATTCACAAAATGAGATAATCACACACGAGAGATTGTTATGAAATGCTTTGAAATGGGATTTTGGGATCAGCTTTTGAAATTTTTGTTTGGAAAGATTTGCTGATGGTAGAAGAAAGTATTTATAAAAATACCACATTTTGTCTATTAAATCACAAGCCCAATACATATCATTCAAGTTTATGTATTTCTAAATCCATGTAACTAAGGTTTTCGAACAATGATTTTCATATATATATATATATATATTGAATATTAGAAAGTCAATTTTATGGTTACCAAGAGCAATCTCCATTCTTTTTATCAATCTAAAAACAAAATTATTATTGTTTGGTGTTCTTATATAAATCTTTCTCTTTAGTTTTCTTTTTAAATAAAATTCATATGAGCTATTTTCTATTTCATAAAGTTTTCTAGAGATAAAATAAATTTGCTAAAAATCTATTTACATGATATCAAAACTTAGTCTATTTATAGGATTTCTAATCTCACAAGCTTCATATCGATGAGTTTATGGTGTGAAAATCAAACTTCTCCATCTTTCTAATCATGATAATGTGTCTATTGTTTAGTTTTGACACATAGCAAAAAAAATTGGTTTGATAGATTAGAAAGATGTAATAGTTGATTGTTCGATGTGGTTGAGTATATGATTGAACTCGTAAATGCAATAGAAATGTCTTGAGTTTGATAAGGTTGTGTTGATGACTACAAATTTCTGGTTTTGCTAAGCGCATTCAAAGTGTTCGATGAAATATATAAAAGAAAAAAAAACAGATTATTAGAATGCAAATTATTGTTGTGTAAAAATAGATGAGAAAAAATAGTAACTAAGATTTAAATAGTTATGGGTAGAATATTCTTCTTATTCATAAGACGACTTAGGGGAGTTAAGCGGGTAAAGAAAATCTGAACTCTTCGTGAGATAAATAGGTCAACAAATATCTCTGATTGAGATTAACTAAACTCTCCAAGTTAAAAAAAAAAACCTCTGAGAGAGCCATGCGATACTCTCTAAATATTAGTATGAATAGATCTCACACTAAAGTTTGGTTTTCATGGTGAATAGAGTCATAACCTATCACTACAAGAAAACTGCCAAAATGCCATTGTATTTTGCGACCACATACGTAGTCGCAAAATTTGCGATCACATTTGCCACGATTTTGCGACCAATTTGCAACTACGGAGATGTAGTTGCAAAGTGGTCGCAAAATTGTGACTAAAACCTGTAGTCGCATATTGGTCGCCATACACAACCATTAAGAGACTAAACTGCGACTGTTTTGCGACTGGTGTTTACGACCACATGATCAAAAATTTGAACTACAGTCACAAATCAGTCGCATAATAACGACTGATTTACGACCACATAGGGTAAATTCATATTTTCTCTAAGTATTTTCGACATTTACAATTTCTGTTTGCATTTTTAGATAAGTACTAACCATTATAAGTGATCACACATATATATAAAATCATATTTGTATTCATTTAAATTTTAAAAAACATTTGAAATGTATATAAGAGGTATAAGGTTAAGGAAATGTGTTAAGTGTTTTACATAAATGATTTGTAAATTTGGTAAATTTGGTAAATGTTGTTGTTTGCTTACTAATTGAAGTTTGTACAACTTATAATCAAGTTATCAATCTTATATAATTCAATTTATTCACCAAATCAAAAAATTTAGGGTTTACGGTATTATTTGTGACTGTTTTGCCACTACTTTGCCACTGCATTGAGAATGTGATGGCAAATCAGTAACAATTTGTCACTGATTTGTCACCACAAGATCAAAATTTGAACTGCAGTCACAAATCAGTCGTAAAATAGCGACTGATTTGCGACTACATAGGGTAAATTCATATTTTCCTTAAGTATTTTCCACATTTACAATTTCTATTTGCATTTTTAGGTAAATACTAACTATTATAATTGACCACATATATACAAAATTATATTTGTATTCATTTAAATTTTAGAGAACATTTGAAATGTATATAAGAGCTATAAAGTTAAGAAAATGTGTTAATTTTTTTAGGTAAATAATTTGTAAATTTGGTAAATGTTTTTGTTTTCTTAGTAATTTAAGTTTGTACAATTTATAATCAAGTTATCAATCTTATATAATTCAATTTATTTATCAAAATAAAAAAATTTAGAGTTTATAGTATTATTTATGAGTGATTTGACACCACTTTGCCACTGCATCGAGAATATGGTGGCAAATCAGTCACAATTATTACTTGTGATCGCAAATTAGTGGCAAATTTGCCACTGGTTTGCGACCACAGTTTTTTTTTCCGAATAAATTAAACGTGATCGCAAATCAATGGCAAATTTGCGACCACATGCATGGTCGCAAAATCGATGTTTTCTTGTAGTGTATATCACAATGATCTTGTGTTCAACCATTCTACTCATGTTTATATTCAAGCTACTTTTATTTGCGGTTTCAAACTTGTCATCATTGCATTCATCCGACGGCAAGTTTGCTAGGGAGTATTAAAGCACAAGCCCAATATATATCATTCAAGCCCATGTGTTTGTAAATCCATGTAATTAGGGTTTTCTAGCAAATGATTTTCTTATATGTATGAATGTATTGAATATTAGAAAGTCAATTTTATGGTTTCAGAGAGCAACCTTCCTTCTTCTTATCAATCTAAAAACAAGATTATTATTGTTTGGTGTTCTTATATAAATCTTTCTCTTTTAGTTTTCTTTTCAAATAAAGCTCATATGAGCTATTTTCTATTTCATAAAGTTTTCTAGAGATAAAATCATTTTAAAAACAGTAACACCACACAAGAAGATGAAGAAGTAGGGCTAGGTTTTCAGTTAATTCGGTTTATTCGGGTTGGGTTTTTTGGATTTTGGTTTTTTGGTTTCGAGAAAAGTTGACCGAATTAAAAAAAAAATTTCGGTTCGGTTCGGTTATTTTATCGATTTATCAGTTCGGTTTTTAGTATAAAAACCGTTCTGAATTAAACCGAATTATAAATAGATATTCGGTTTACTTGAATAAATTTTAAATTTAATCGGTTTAATGTATTGTATTTCGGTTTTTTTGGTTAGTTTCGGATTAATTTGGTTCAATTTTTTGGTTTAGATCGGTTAATTCGGTTTTTAAGTATAATTCGGACCAATTCGGTCTAAATCGGTCTAATTTGGTATAATTTGGTATAATCGGTATAGCCGGCTCAATACATAAAAAGACAGCAAAAATGAGAACAAAAAATATTTCAGAAACCAAGTATATACCGCAAGAACATCCCATAGTTGTGATTGATTACTACCAATCTCATGAAATGAAAGATACCGATCTATTCTAGCAACCTTAAGGCCTACAAAAATATTATTCATTGGCTCAAGGACATAAAAACTTAACATATGCATGCAAAGGCCGAAAGAGAGTGAGAGAAAAAACCAAGGACATAGAAACCAAGGACATAGAAGCAAAATTACACTGCTTACACTAGATCCATGAACTTACAGGGTAAAAAAGATCTGTCACGAACTCACGGAGACAAAAAAGAAGAAAAGAAAACTGAACAAGTTTGCAAACCCACCTAAAAAAGAGTAACCGCATGGAAGAAAACTAAAACACACCCGAAGAATCAAAAGAGAAGAAGAAGACTAAAACACACCCGAAGAAACAAAAAAGAAGAAGGAACAGAAGAAAAAACCGAAAGAGAAGAAGAAGAAGAAGAAGAAGAAGAAGAAGAAGAAAAATCAATCAAAAGGAGGAACTCGATCGGCCGCAGGGAGAAGAGAGAGAATGAAGTGAAAATTATGGCAAAAAATTAGGGTTTTCATTTAAATAGGACTGCGATTTTGGTTTCTGAAAACCGATCGGTTTTCTATTATCAAACCAAACCGAATTATAAACTAAATAAAATTAATTATTTATCCGATCTGTTTACTGAATAAATTTAAAACAAAACCGAAAACCGAATTTCTCGGTTCGGCCGGTTTGGGTTTTTCGGTTTATGCCGAAAACCTAGGCCTATGAAGAAGTGTTCTTTTGTTGCAAAACAGAGCAAAAAGGAAGTTGGGTAGCAGAAGGAGTTGGGCTCGGGTTCAACAGTAATATAAGTGTCGAAGAAGGAACTTCTGAAGCCCATGAAGTCCATCAGTGCAAAAGCAAAAGGGTCCAACAACCAAATTCCAGAGATGTTGCCGAACTTAGAACAGAGCTCAGACCTTCATCATATGCAGAACCTTGAACAAGTGTAGGTGGTTCAGAGATCAGAACCAAGACGTTTTCAGCTTGTCTTTGGCAACAAATACAGTTGTCTCTCCACACCAGATAAAGACAATGAAGCCACGTGTCGAGCTATGATAGTTTAAGTTAGTTCTATAAATGGTGTTGTTCGAAGACACACAAAAGAATGCTTCTGTTTTTTGTTGTTAAATGAATGTTATGAATTTCAGAACATCTCTCTCCTAAAAACGTGTCTCTCTTTGTTCTTTTCGATCAACCCTTTTGTTATCATGGTACCAGAGCCTTTGTAAAACTTTCACAGGTATAACAATGGCCGAATTTTATCTCTTACTTCTTGGTTGTGTTCACAACTTTCCAACCTCTCAGTCAATTTGGATTTCTCTGGCTGAAAATTTCAAAAGAACTCGGTTGCCCGAGAGTTTGCTTTACTATGTAATCTTCAACTGCTAACCAAGAAAGGCAAAACTGTTCACGCTTATTATCGAGATTTCAAGACAATATGTGACTCTCTGAGCTCTATAAAGAAACCTATAGATGAGTTCATGAAATTTTTTGGCTTTTTAAATGGACTAGGCAGGGAGTATGATCCCATCTCTACTGTCATTTAATGCTCACTCACCAAGCTGCCTCCTCCAACATTCAACGATGTTGTTTCAAAAATAGAAGGATTTGATGTTAAGCTACAAACTTATGAAGATCAAACTGTTGTCACGCCTCATCTCGCATATTAGGCACAAAGAACAGAACCTGTTGTGAGCTATCGAGGCAGAGGGTTCTTCTCAAATAGGTTTGGAGCAAACAGAGGAAGAGGGGGTTATTCCTCTCGAGGCCATGGTTTCCATCAGCAAGCTTTTACTCCAAACTGGGGCCAGCAGTCAACAAACACAAATCAAAGACCAATATGTCAGATATGTGGTCGAGTTGGTCACACTGCCTTGAAGTGATATAATCGTTTTGATAACAACTATCAAACTGAAGAACCTTCTCATGAACAAGCTGCTCTGCAAGTCTCTAATCCTTAGGTTGTGATTGGTATCCTGACTCAGGTGCGTCAGTTCATGTTACTTCTTCACAAAACCATTTGCAAAAAGCTGCACCGTATAAAGGAATGGATGGCCTAATGGTGGCTGATGGCAATTATCTGCCTATAACTCACATTAGATCATCTAATCTAGAAGTAACCACATGTACTTTAACTCTTCACAATGTCTTGGTTTGTCCCTCTATACAGAAACCTCTTTTACCAGTCTCTAAGCTTTGTGAAGATTATCTCTGTGGTGTCTTCTTTGATGCTAAAAATGTGTGCATAATGGATCTGAAAACTCGGAAAGTGCTGGCCAGGGAACAAGACGTAAAGGGTTGTATGTGTTGAAGAATCAGTACTTTCTAGCATTCTATTCGACTAGAAAACAAACTGCAGAAAACCTTCTGTGGCATCATCGTTTAGGACATGCAAGTCCAATGGTTCTTCAACACTTATCAAACAACAAGGCCATATTAATAAATAAGAGTAGAATCAATCCCATTTGTTAGCTTTGTCAGATGGGTAAAAGTATGTGTCTTCCTTTTTCTGTTTCAGAGTCTGTTACATTGGAACCATTTTCAAAAGTGCAAAGTGACTTATGGGGACCTGCCCTAGTCCCTTCTGTTCAAGGCTTCTGGTATTATGTGGTATTTGTTGATGATTATTCAAGGTTTTGTTGGTTATATCCTCTAAGTTTAAAGTCTGATTTTGCTAGCATCTTTCCTCTATTTCAAAAATATGTTGAAACACAATTTGAAAGAAAGATAAAAGTTCTCCAAAGTGATGGAGGAGGAGAATTTCAAAGCACACAATTCAAACAAATGTTAAATACTAGTGGTATCAAATATCAAATGTCTTGCCCACATACACCACAACAAAATGGTGTGGCTGAGAGAAAACACAGACATCTCAGTGAGCTAAGTTGAGCAATGTTATTTCACAGTCAAGTACCACTACAATTTTGGGTTGAAAACTTCTTCACTGCAAACTACCTAATCAACTTACTGCCTAGCTCTCAACTTGGGTTCAAAACACCCTTCGAGTCTTTGGAAGTGCTTGTTACCCTTGTTTAACGCCATACACAGCTCACAAACTTGATCCTCGATCTTTGCAGTGTGTTTTCTTGGGTTATAGTGCTGTACACAAGGGATATCGATGCATATATCCCCCTACTGGTCGAGTATACACCACGGCATGCCATTTTTGATGAATATTGTCTACCTTATGTTGAGAAATATAAGCATTTTGTGCCAGTCTATGATAGTACACTGCTTAAAGCTTGGCAGTATGTTGCCAAAACAACTAAAGAAAACACTGGGGATTTCGAAAATGTTCATGTTCCAGTCATAACTGTCACTCAAAATCAGCAACTGAATCGGTTATCTGTTGAAGCTCCAGCTCAATCAGCAGCAAACTTTGAACCCTCTCAACTAAGTGTTGATAATGAATTAAACAATGATATTCCTGCAGGTTCTGAAGTCATCTCTGAAACAACAGCTACTAATCAGCATCCTATGACCACAAGGGCCAAAATTGGGGTACGAAAACCAAACCCAAAGTATCTGATGCATGCTCAGCTTACCACTCCTTCATAACCCAAAACAGTGACTTTAGCTTTAAAGGATCCTAACTGGACCAAGGCCATGGAGGAAGAAATGCAGGTGTAGGTTCAAAACAAAACATGGCAACTGGTTCCCTTCTCACCTACGATGAATATCTTGAGCTGTAACTGTGTATTTCGGTTGAAATTAAATGCAGATGGTTCACTAGACAAGTACAAGGCACGTCTAGTAGCCAAAAGATTTAACCAGGAAAGAAAGAATTGATTATCTTGAAACCGTTAGTCATGTGGTAAGGTCTGCTACAATTCAAGTTGTTTTAAGTGTTGCAGTAGCAAAAAAGTGGCCAGTGAATCAGCTTGATGTTAAGAGTGTTTTTCTTCATATGGAGCTCCAAGAAGACATCTTTATGGCACAAGCTACTGGTTTTCAAGATCCACAATATCCCAATTACGTGTGCAAACGCAATAAAGCCATCTATTGATTGAAGCAAGCTCCTAGAGCTTGGTTCAACAAGTTCAGTTCTTTTCTCTTGGAGTTTGGCTTCTACTGCAGTAAGGCTGATCCTTCATTATTTGTTTATCATCACAACAATGACACTTTGGTCCTATTACTCTATGTTGATGAAATTATACTTACTAGAAGTAATGTCAGCTTACTGAAAAAGTTCACGGCAGCCTTAAGCTTGACATTTTCAATGAAAGATTTGGGCTATCTTCACTACTTCCTTGGCATTCAAGTGGTTTTTCACTCATCCGGCATATTTCTAAATCAATCAAAGTATTTGGATGGCATTCTCAGCAGTGCAGGGATGACATCATGCAATTCTATGATGACCCCTTTGCCGCTGCAACTTCCCACAACAGATGAAGCAAGGCCTTTTTCAGATCCTAAGTACTTTTGAAGCCTGGCAGGGAAGCTGCAGTACTTGACTCTAACTAGACTTGAGATACAGTTCACGGTAAATCTAATATGTCAAAGGATGCACTCTCCTACTGATACAGACTATGCCTTGTTGAAGCGCATACTAAGGTATCTTCAAGGAACTTCAACCTTGGGACTGCACATCACTCAAGACAGTAATTTACATGTCTCAGCCTACTCCGACAATGATTGGGCCGGGTGTAAAACAACAAGAAAATCAACAATCGGTTTTTGTACATTTCTTGGTTCAAATATTGTCTCGTGGTGTGCAAAACGTCATCCAACTGTCTCACGATCATCTACTGAAGCAGAGTATCGTGCCTTAGCACAAACTGCCGTGGAAATTACTTGGCTTGCTACTCTTTTAAAAGACTTGGAAATCGCACAGATTGGACCAACTACATTACACTGCGATAATTTGTCTACTGTACCTCACTGCGAATCCATCACTCCATGCCAAATCAAAACACTTTGATATTGACAATCACTACATCAGAGAAAGATTTGGGCTCGGGTTCATTGAAACAAGACACATTCCAGCAAGTCATCAAATCGCGGATATTTTCACTAAGTCTTTGCCTAAATTATCATTTCTTTATCTACGTGACAAACTTGGAGTAGGTTTACCACCTACTACAAGTTTGAGAGGGGGTAAAAGCAGTAACAACACACAAGAAGAAGAAGAAGTGTTCTTCTGCTGCAAAACAGAGCAAAAGGAAGTTGGGCAGCAGAAGGAGTTGGGCTCGGGTTCAACAGTAATACAAGTGTCGAAAAAGGAATTTCTGAAGCCCATGAAGTCTATCAGTGCAGAAGCAAAAGGGTCCAACAACCAAATTCTGGAGATGTTGCCGAACTCAGAACAGAACTCAGACCTGCAACATATGCAGAATCTTCAGCAAGTGCAGGTGGTCCATAGATCACAACCAAGACGTTTTCAGTTTGTTTTTGGAAACAAATATAGTTGTCTCTCCACACCAGATAAACACAATGAAACCATGTGTCGAGCTATGATAGTTTAAGTTAGTTTTATATATGGTGTTGTTCGAAGACACACAAAAGAATGCCTCTGTTTTTTTGTTGTTAAATGAATGTTATGAATTTCAAAACATCTCTCTCCTAAAAACGTGTCTCTCTTTGTTCTTTTTCGATCAACCCTTTTATTATCATTGTCAATAATCTAATATTTCGTACAAAAATTTAAGATACACGAAAAAATTGGAATTAAACTCTATAATTTTGTAATAGATCTAAGGGTGGTATAACCACCTATTTACTTGTTATTCTCTAAATAATGTTTAGTTTTTTGGTAATTAATTCTAAATTAATATTAAGAGAGCTGAATTTTGATAATATTTACATGCTGAGAAAATAATTAAACATGAACAATAATAAAAGATAGCAAAATGGTCTTAGATATCATATATATGATTTTTGAAAAAGATACATAATAGTTCATCGGATGGATATAAGGATGAGTAACAATTATTAAGAAATGCTAAAGATGAGGAAATAACTCAAAATTTGATTTCAAATGAAAATCTAACATGGATCAATATCATTTGGTAAAAGTAACTTATGAGGATAAATAAATTACAAAAATAATTCAAAAATGTTAATTACATTTTGTTTCTTATTTAGTATGCAATTTTAATGATAAAGAATGTTTTATAAAAATATATATATTATATTTTTCAAAATTGTGGTTTGTAAAATGAAACAAGCAAAACTATCGATAAATATGCTTTGTAAGAAAAAAAAATACAAATCATATTTTTTGAAAAATATGTTTTGTAAAAGAAATACAAATCATAACATAAAAAAATTTATGTAAGCAAATTAAAATAGAATCTCATAAAATCTTACTAAATCAAATTAAAAATCATGAAATATGTCAATTTAATGTAACAAAATTCATATTCATAGTAAAATAAGTAAAAGTTATACCAAATTCATATCTAAGTTGATAGTTTAGATATCATGGATAAGATTTAAAGTTCAGATTGATAAAGTTTTTTTAATACAAATTATTTAATTATGCATATTTATAATAAAATTATACACTTTTCGAATATTTAGTAAAAATTACTAGTTTATGGTTTCACAGAATTTTCGGATTTTTATAAGGAAAACTTTAATTTAAAAATTAAGTAAACTTATGAAAAAATCTGCACAAACCGGATTATTATATTAAACTAATCCAGTTTCAACTGATTTAAGATTTAAAGTTTCGTAGTATTCTAAAAAATTTGTAATGGAAATTTAAAATTAAAGAATTTTTTTTTCAGAAATTGGACCAAATCAAAAATTTAAATTTAAAGTAGACTTTTGAAATAATATGCACAAACTGAAAATTTGATCAAATCAAAAATTAAATTTAAATCATACTTCTTCAAAAGTGTGCACAAATTTGAAAAATTAAAAGTTTTTTAACTTAACCAAATTTTACTCACCATATAAATAATTAGACCTCAAATCCTACCATAAGTTCATCCTCGAAAAAATAATTTCAAAGTAAATATTCTTTTCTTCTCTCTTTTTCTCTCCTCATTTTTCTTTTTCTTTTCTTTCACTTTTCTTTCTCATATTCTCATTTTTGTAAATCTAAAAAAGTCATGAGATCTTAAAAAGGTAAATATATTTTTGTTTAGATATCTTTGTGTGGGTTTTGAGTGATTTTTGGTTTTGAGATTTTTGTGCTTTATATAGTTTGTTGTTTTTCCATATTCTCCTTTTTTAAATTTGAAAAAAGAAATCAATAGATCTAAAAATAAATTTATTTTTAGTAGTTTTTGATATTTTTAATGATTTTTAAAAGGTAGTTTTAAGATTTCCAATAGTTATTTTTGAGATTTACGGTGGTGTTACATATATTTGGTAGTGTTTTTTAAAGTTATTTTGGCAGTTTTTACAGTGGTTTTGAAATTGGTGGTTTTGTGAATCTAATGGGTACACTTCGTTACAAAATACATACTTCATTTGTAAACTTAATTACAAATTGCAGATTTTATTTGTAAACTTCATTACAAGTTGCAAACTTCATTACAAATTACAGACTTTATTTACATACTTCATTAGAAGTTGCACATTTCATTTGCAAATTTTATTACAATTTAAAAACTTTATTTACAGAATTATTTGATTTCAAACATGCAATATTTATTGCACTTTTGTACATATTTCAGTGATATTTTGGAAAAATCATAAAATTTTGGTTAAAAAAGATGATTTCAAGGTAAGTATTATTTTCTTTTCCTCTTTTTTCTTTTTTTACATATATGAAAAAATAGTGAGATATAAAAAACTTAAGTTTCACTGTGTATATTGTTTTACTTTTTGTGATTTTATGATTTTTGAAATTTTTGCGTTTTAGATGTTTTATTTTTAATGATTTTTTTGAGAATTTTAGTGGTAAGATTTTAGATGGTGATTCATTGTTGTTTTGTTGTTTTCGAGATTTACAATAGTTTTAGAAATTTTTTGGTGTTTGTTTTTGTGTGCTTTCAATAGTTTTTAAGATTTTTGGTTGTTTTTGAGTAGGTGGATTTTTATAGTCTAAATGGCATAGCTCATTATAAATTGTACACTTTATTTGGAGATTTCTTTAATTTCTTGTAAAGTTCATTTCATTTTTGTTTAGACTTCAATCAAATTTTACATAATTATCATTCTCTCCCATCACTGTATGCATCACTCCATGCCGTCAATCAACTTTTAATTATCTTTTGCACACTTTTAATCAGCTATCAACTATAATTCAAGCAGCTTGCAACCAGATTTTGTCAATTTATTGAGAACTTTAATAAACTATTAAAAACTTCAAATAATTTTGTGTATAATTCAATTTTATTGTCGTTGTCACTTCATTACATCATTCAATTTTGTCAATCAACTTTCAATTAACTATTATATAATTTTAGTTAGTTTTCAATTATATGTCAAATCACATTTTAATGAGATGTTGTTAATTCATAGTATTTCCATCAGCTCTTACATAATTTATTACTTCAATCAGTTTTGTGCATATTTCAATCATTTTTGTGTAGATTTCAATTAATTTTGTTCATATTTCAATAATACTTTTTAATAGTTAAAAATAATAAAAAATTGTTTTAGTTATATATTTTATTATCTATTTGAATGTTATTTCTAACCATTATTTTGGATATTTTATAAAAAAAAATGACAAGCGTTCAATCCTTAAAAACACAAATCTGAATAT
This sequence comes from Pugionium cornutum, assembly GCA_018901935.1. Classification (NCBI taxonomy): domain Eukaryota; kingdom Viridiplantae; phylum Streptophyta; class Magnoliopsida; order Brassicales; family Brassicaceae; genus Pugionium; species Pugionium cornutum. The sequence continues at coordinate 9,908,523 of CM032162.1, forward strand.
AAAATTTCATAAATACTTTGTATACTTTTAAGAGAAAAACTTAGTACATATTTCGTAGTGAATATAATACTCATAAGACTTATAATCAATTGATTATATGTTTGCATTTTTAAACAAATTTATTGTTTACAAAAAAAATCAAATAACAATTGTTACTCATAAAATTTGCAATTTCAAAGAATACTTTCTTAAAAATCTAATCTCTATTGATATTTTTTTTATCTATATTTCTCAAAAGTATTTTTGAAAATTTAAAAGTTAGATTCGAATCGATGAATTGTTAAATTTCAAAGAATATTTACTATGAAGTCTGCTTTAATATTTACCTTTTATGCATGTATCTTGGGTAATGCTTTTAAATTCATAAAGGTAAGTTTCAGATTTTTCAAATAAGATTTCTCAAAAATTTTGGTTTGCATTTAAATTTTTATGTGGAATTTTTGAAAGATCTTTTTTCGAAATTACAAACTTTGTTAAATTACAAAACTAATATTTTTGTTTATAAAAACAAATTTATCGAGAAATATATTTTAAAATATAAATAGTAATCATATTTCTGGAAAAGTCTATTTTTAAGTTGTAAATAAAAGACATATTTTCGACAAATGTGCTTATAAGTTTTAAATATAAAACAGATTTTTTGAGAAATTTAAATAAAATATAAATACAAAGAAAGATCTCGAGAAATTCTATGATATATCACGTGAAATTCATATCCAAAAACAAAAATTACTTTGAATCTTGATTTTTTAGTGGAATGAATGCTTCAACTTTCAAGGTTCACCAATATATAGTTCCACAATCTTGTTTACGTAAAAAGTGATGCTATTTAAGAGAGAATTTTGGAGAGAAAATGAAAGATAATCTGATGAAATATTTAAAGATAAAATGGTCAAATGATACATGTCAAACTAGTTGACAATGGTGGTTGAAGTAATAGAATAAGATAATATTTTCGTAAATATTTAAAAGTATGTATTTAGTTGTTTTTGTATTTTATTAAATAAAAACAAAACATATATAATAATGATACCACTTTGTGATTGAAGTGACATCCTAGAGTGCTCGTATTTTGGTCGCAAAATTTGATACCACATTGCGACCACAATATGGGTTTAGTACATGCAGTCGCTATTTGATCGTAAATTTATGTATAAAGATCCTGGTCGCAAATTATTCGAATATTGGTCTCAATTTAGTTGTATATTACGAATAATATGTGACTAGTGGTTTTAGTACTAAAAATACAACTAATGTGGCAAATTGAAATAGCAAATTATCTATTTTTTTAGTGGGTAAAACTGTAAATATAAAGATTTTTATAGATATAAAATTGATAAAATGTTAGCGTAAATTTTAATGGAATTAGTTTTATATTTAAACTCAAATTTTAAATGTGAACAAAATATTTCACCACTTCATATAGATATGTAATCATTCTTTTTTTAGATGGAAAACATCATGACACGGAATATCCAATGTCAAACTTTTGATATAAATTGGGTAGGACTTAAGGAGTGGCCATCGTTTCTCAAATCTCTTGACGCATTCATTTCCACACCGTTTCATTTTCTTAAATTTTGGCTCTATTAATTCTCAAAAAAGACTTTTTAGTTCAGCTTTTCAGAATTAGAATTTATGGCTTTTTTCTAAATAACTCTCATTTCAATGTGGACACTCAATTTTGGAATGGCATTTTGATTATAATTGGTGGTTGGAAAAAATGGTGAACATTTTTTTAAGGTAGACAAAAATCTATAAACAATATAAATTAACATATTTACTATATCTCAGTACGTATAGTGTTGGATTCATGAAGTTTGGTACTAAATCAAGTTGAAATGAAGAATTGTCCATGAATTTGAGACAAGTTCATTTGACCCATATGACTAAATCTATGGATATTTACATGTAAAGAAAATTTATAAGTTTTACCAAAGAAAATCGATCTATTACAGCACTTTGGATGACCAGTTGAAGTTTCAAAATTTTTACGTAAATAAAAAGATCGACCGATCATTGATCTTGATTACATAGCAAAAAAAAATTTAGATTTTTGTATTTCAACCCGAGATCAATTCAAAATGACACAAAACTTATAAATATGTTATTTAACTAATAGTTTAAGTTATGTTTTATTTTTGCTAATGTATTTGTATTTAAATTTATAAATTTATCACGGTAGTAGTTAAAATATTAGAAAGTGACACATTTTTATGTATATACATCTATCTATATATTAAATGAGAAACAGTGAAAATAATTTTGCTTATGTATCCCACAAATTTTTTTTTTATTTAAAATTTTAATAATTTTAGACAAGTTAAACAATAATTATTTGTCCTAAAAGCATTTAACCACATTTAATATTTCAGATTTTTTTCTCATTTTTGTCAATATTTCCAAGATTAAAATATAGAATTTAATAAGATTTCTTTTGGTTTTTTAAAAAAATTTCACACTATATTTATCCAAATACATTTACTTACTTACAACAAATTTAAAAAAAAGAGAAATAAATGCACAACATTCCCTTTTTAATTTTCTTTCATTATTAAATTTTGTGAGTTGTTTTTAAAATAATATTTTAACACATATCAAAATATATAGATAATGCATAAAGAAAGCATATAGGTTTTATAAGGTAGACAAAAAACTATAACAATATAAATTTGCATATTCATATACAATGTTAGTTTCTAATTATGTATATTATTTAGTAAAATAGTATGTGGTACGAACATATATTGAAATTAAATGGTGATGAAACTAAAATTACCATTAAAAATAAAATTACCATTAAAAATAAAATTACCACAAAGTAAATAATTAGCTAAAATTAACAGTTTCATACAATTAAACATGGTTAACAAAAAATATCAAATTAAAGATAATTAATGTAATTCGAATTGGTTGAACCAATCTTTATCGGTTATTTTAGTGGTTATGTGACCATCTTGAAGCTCCATATCATCCTCATTGTGTATACATTCCATTTATTCCACTTATAGAGATTTTTGGGTGAGGACAATTCAAAGTAATATTGAATTCTCTTGTAAACTAATCACATGTTCTTGTCTTTACTGATGTCGTATTATTTCAAAGACTACAAGAAGAGAAAACGTTTTGGAATTGATACCTCTCAAAGTTTAATTTAGACACATAAACATATATATATTCATAGAATTAGGAGCCCTATTTAGTGTAAGAATGAATTTGTACTGAAAATTAGCTAGTTTCCTCTTTGTAATTGGACTGAACTTGACCCAAACTTACCAAAATCCACAATTGGTCCCTCTTTGATCTTGTTGACTCTCACATGTGAAAACCAAACGTAGTTTCCATTCTTTTTTCTATATTTCTTTTCTCTCCTTTTCTTTGTTTTTTTCTTTTTCTTTGTTTTTTTCTTTTTCTTTGTTTTTTTCATTTGAACCACAATGACGGTGTAATAATTCAACATTCTCATACGAAAAAAATTGAAGTAGAACTCTACACATATGAGATTGATACAGAGGTGATGTAAGCATTAAATAACTTGTTCCTCTTTTTTCTCTCTCTTCATTTTTTTTATTTTCATTCAAAATTTTTTTTTTGTGAGATACACTTTCGTGAGCTACACGAAATTATCGAACTAAGCTTATTTTTATCTGTATTTTTATCTTCCTTCAACTAAATAAATTATGATTTTATTCCATGCACTACACAAACTTCATAAATTCTTTTAATTATACAAATTCCATTGACATTTATACTTTAAATCGCTACTAAATCTAGTTTTAATTCGAATATCTAGTTTTAATTCGAATATCTAGTTTTAATTGGAATATCTAGTTTTAATTCGAATATCTAGTTTTAATTTTGAAATCAACTGAAACCAAAAATTCACATTGGATACAAAAACCTGACCAACTTATTTTTTTATCCTATAAATCGATTTGAATCCTTATTATCACTTGGTTCTTCTAGTTCAACTTTAACTCGAATATTTTTTTCCACTGCAATTTCAAGCTTGACTTCAATTCCGACAGTTTGTTCCAATGCAATTTTGAGTTCGACTTCAAATGCAATTTTGAGTTCGACTTCAACTGCAATTTTTTCCATTGCAACTACGAGCTTGACTTCACTTCTGGCTTTGACTAGTATCTACACTTCTGACTGTGACCTCGACATATATCCTCACCGCTTCTGATTTAATTCGAGCCATCGATATCTCTCGAAGCAAATTCTAAAATTGATTTTTGCTGTAGATCAATTTTTCAATACGAATTTAATTTCTCCTAATCGATTTGCAATCTAATGGAATGAGTCGTTATAATCTAGTTGGTTTTTAGTTAATTCCACTGGTTATAACTTTGGTTTAATAGTGTTTTAACATGTAAACGCTAACAAGTAACGAAATTTGTGTTATTACAAAAATTTATTAAGTTTGTGTATTTTACAAAAGAAAACACAGTTTATATAATTAAATAAAAACCCAAAAAAATAGATGAAAATAGATTTAGTCGCCCAATTTCATGTAATTTTCGGAAGTAAACAGTTTTGTGTGTGTGCGCCACCTCCGATTTCACCTTTTATGATGACTCTTCCATCGTATTTTCTTTGAGATCTTCACCATTTCCATTTACCTTCTCCATGCCTTCTCTACTCTACGAATCTAGAAGACTTTTCTTTAGAAATTCAAAAATGATCTTTAATTTCTCTAAAAACTCCTAGTTTTCTTCTTCTCATACATCTTTAGAAGAGTATTCGATACCAATGAAATCCGACAATTCTTCTTTACCTTTTTAGTTATCATGAAGATAAATAAAACTAGACATCTTCCGATAATACTAGATTACCGAGCTCAACAAGTTCAATATCAGAAAATGACCCCCATAACTAAGGTAGCTTCTGGAACTCACAATGCAATTCCTCTTCTCAAGGAGGTATGCAAAATCATCCTTATCATACACCTTGTATTCAGTTTGGTTAACCAGAAGAAGTCCAAATCCGGTGGATGCTCAAAGTTGCTCGCCACTATTTCTTACACCTTAGTACTAAGCGTTGTCGTGTTGTTTTCGGAAGCCTCACGATGAAACGTAAACCATGTTATCATTGTTGTCCTTATATATTCTAAAAATGGAATGATTGGTTATTCACACACATTTCAATACGAGATACGTACATCATGCTCATTTCGCATCAATTCTATGACATCATTTTGTCTTGGGCCCAATCCAGGTTATGTACCGTGGCCTCCATATCTACAATCAATGCACTTTTTGAATCTTTGATAATCACCACGCTCGTCAACAGTGTATGTATACTCGGTGTTTACACGTCTATGCAACCAGAGTCGATTCTGAATTTAATAGAGGCGCAAGCGAAAAAAAATAATAGACTGTTTTATATTACCAAAAAATGAGCTGTTCTAATTTTTTAAAAATTATGTTAGTTAGAAGGATTCGAACCGCAGAACTTAAAAAAGTAATTTATTTTTATTTGTCATTGTGGTAAGAATAGTTTTGGAAAAAGAACCGATTTTTTGTATTAATATTGATGGCGGCAAACACACGGGTTTGTTTTGCTTGGGCTCAGGCCCGACCCTATATGCAGCAAAAAATATAGTTAGACGCCTAATTTTTATTTTTCATATATAAAACACATAACTCTACAACAAACTATATACCAGTTAGACTCAAATCATTTTTGTTGCGTAGATTATATTGGTTATAACCGCACAACCGGGCATTTCATTTCAGTTCATTATATTCAGTGTTGATTGAGTGCTTCGATACTGTAATTTTTGTTTTAATGCATATACAACCATACGCATCTTGAAAGCATCTCGGTCATGAAAACCATCCCTACATATAAGTCATCTAGGTCGTGCACACCTACTACTATAAGTTGAAATTACACTATCGCGGTGAATGTTCAATTGTTTGTTTTTTTAGTAACATAATATGTTCAGTTCAAAGAAACTTATATACGATCCCACTAGTTATCCTCCAGGGAATTCTAATCGGCCGATGAAATCTAATTTGAACATATCAATTCTAATTAGAATTGATATGTTCAAAACGATTAGAATTGAACCGATGAAATCGTGAGGTCTAGAAATCGCTCACTCAGTCCAATATAGTCAACAATCTTCCTTTTTCTTGTCAAAGGTAGAGCAACGTGTTCCAAGGTCTACACACTCAGTTCCTGAGATCCAACATCTGCTCAGAGGTAATAACAAGAATATTATATATCGCTAAAGATTATTGTACCATCTACATTTCTTACTAAATAGAATCTCATGGCCGTCATAAATTACGCTAATTGTGTGCTTCTTCAACATGTAGGGTAAGTTGGGACAAACAGAAGAAGCATCATTTGTCATCTCTTCATCATTGCCACTATGCAACACGATATCCACACTATTGCCTATGCTCATATAACCCCCACTAACTAACACGTTCGCCGAAGATCCAGTGGAACAATGATCGTTTTTGGCATTTCGTCCTTCACGTAAAATTTACGAAAACCTTTCCGTCATGCTCCTACTTGCGTGTTGAAACATTACCATCTCCTCTTCCATTAGTATTTCTTCCCGTAGAGACAGGCTGGCTGAAATTAGTCCATTTGTTAGCAAGCAAACCTTTCCAAAAAAAGTACCATCATCATTATGGTCACAAGCATTAGTGTCTATCTGTATTTACATCGTTAACAAATCTGCATTAGAAAAAGCACCAACAGTCTCTTTCATTTCTTGTGGATTAGGAAAAAAAATTTCAATTCATTTATTTATGTACATGGTTTTTTCAAAATTTAGTAAAGTTTCTAGCATTTATGGACTAAAACCAAAAAATTACAAAAATGAAGGGTACATGACAAAATTATTGCAACATACCATCATTTAACAACAAAATATTTCTGATTGTAATTTACCCAGCGAACAGTTTATTTCCACTCTTTTTGATAGGTTAAACTTGTTTTGAGGTTTTAAAAATAGTAATTTTATCTCTTAGGCACCATCACTTCTTTATATATAGTATAAAATAATTTGTAATATATATGCACATTACAACCAAAAGAAGGATGTTATATCAAAATCTTTTAAAGATACATTCATCATAAAATATGTAGTACATATTTAATCTTCATAAATCTGCAAATCTCAACATTACTTTATGAAAGTGTAGGTGATGATTACACCGGAAACTTTGATATTAGCAATGCATCATGTCGTCGACTATGTGGACAATCTTTTAAGAGTAGTTTTGTCCGTTTCATAAAAAATTTCATAGTAGAAAAAGTTTTCGATTTTTCTCGTCATTTTACTAAAATTTTCAGTTTTTTTTTGCTATTCACCTAGTTTACTCTTAAATTTATTGTACCTAAGGAGAATTGATCTCAAGTGTATATGTTACAATATTAGTGTGTATTTTGAACGTGAGTAGACCATTAATATATTTACAAGCAATATGTACTTTTTGAAATGAGATCAATTTTTTTTAATATTGATGACACCCACAATATAATACACCAAACACAAAATGCTCATATCTCAAAGACAATAAAACAACACTTTTCAAATAACTCAATGTTCACACAAAAATACATATACAACATTTTATTGTGTTCTCATCTAGGTATGGAGAAATAATCCGAACCGAATAAAACGAAGCGAAAAACAGATTTTGGTTGGTATTCGGTTATAAAAAAATAACCGAACATATATTGTTTTGAAACACAATTGTTATTGGTTAGTAACCGAAAGCGAAATGAAATCTAAAATAATATCCGAAAAACTGAATTATTTTTGGTTATTTATGGTTATAAAAAAAAATCAAAACGATTATTTTTTGTTTATTTTTTATTATTTTTGGTTATTTTTTTGTTATTTTTGGTTATTTTTTGTTATTTCGGTTATTTTGATTATGTTGGTTATTTTTGGTTTTTAAATTTAATAATCAAACTGATCAAAACTAAAGTATAACCGAACCGAAACCGAATCAAAATATAAAAATAACCGAATGGATATTTAATCTTACCAATTAAAAAAAAAAAATAATAATCGACCGAAAACGAAGCGAATATCCGAATGTTCAGACCTATTCCCATCTCACTAAAGCCTCTTATAATTCTATTTTTCCTTTGAAGTGAGATCCTATCATGTGGAATAAAGATAGATAAATTCTTCATTCCGCATAAGGATCTTCGTGTACAAAATTCTCAAATTCTTCCCTTGTTATCCTATTCGGATTCTTCTTCTATTCGATAAATTTCTTCGATGCCTCTATAAATGTCTCCATATGAAGAATCCAATCTATATAAACTTTTTTTTGCCAAAACCATTGAACAACATAACTTAAAAAGAAGACTTATTAGTGTTTGATCTCTAGGAAACGTGTGGATCGAATACCTTGAAATCCCATTCTCCATACATGTCAGGATCATCTTTGTTATCCCATATAAAGGCTTCCACTTTCATCTTCTTGGATGTGTCCTTCATCAATAGAGATTAAAGTTTCAAGCTTTATGCAATCTCATGACCATCAAATATCATTAGAGTTAGAGATTAAGAAACTAACTTACAGTTAATATAACTTCAACAGTCTTCCTTTCATATTCATCTCCTTCAATCATATCTAAATTCTCTAGTTGAGAATCTGTTAATCCAGTTAGTAGCACCAAACATCAAGTCTTTTTCCACAAATCAAGAATTGAATATATATATATATATATATATATATATATATATATATAATTATGGGTAATTTTCCCTTCATTCAAATTTAATAGAAAAGGAAAGATACAATTGCATTTATAGAAGAAAGTAAATTCTTGTTTATTTGTAACCGAGGGAGTTTCGAACATGAGACCTTGAGGATGAAAATCAAAATTTGTAAAAGAATTAATTATGTTTTTGGAGGATTAAGATGTATGTGTTCTTGATTTCTTCACCCAAGAAATAAATTGAAAACCTTGCCGTTGATTAATCCGTTGTCAGAAGGAGAAATCCGTTGCAAACGTCCTTTGAGTCTATAAACATTGACTGCATAAAAGAAATAGTAATTGTTTAAAATTGTATTATTTCAATTTTTTTTAAATATATCAAGTAAATATTTAAATTTTTTAAAATATCATAAATTTAATATTAAAATAATTTAAAAAATTCTTAATAAAAAAAATTTAAACCGTAAATGCAAAAAAATGATTTCAAACATTATGTTTTAATTTTGGACTAACGATCTATTTCTTCACAAAAAGTATCATATATCATCATATACCTCCTAAACTAGGATTTAGTTTCATATCACCATAAAATGAAAGTTAGATATTTATATCCACCCGAATCGAAAGTTCAAAACCAATTTTTCCACCGATGTCGAATTGGTCAGTTTGTGAACAGAACCGAGAGTAAACCTAATCACATGAAAATTAACCAAAGAAACCAATGAAAAATCTTAACCACAAGCGAAATCCGACCTGACTCGTGTACCCATGAATTTTCTCCCAAATAAAATACCCTACAAATTTCCCCCAAATGAAGAACCCTAAAAAATCGGCAGCCACAAAATCGAATTGGGGATTTCGCGTGATGTCTACCTATGAAGAATCGAGTATTATATATGGAGCTTCGAGTGGTCCAACAAACTTTCGCACTAGAAATGGTAGAGTTGTGAGAGTTCGTAAGAGGTGTTGGTGTGGTGAACATGTGGTAGCTTTGACATCAAAATCCAAGTTGAATTCGTGTCGTCGCTACTTCTGGTGTGGTTATGCTGTATCAAAAAAGGTAATTTGAATGTGTGGGTTAGTTTTTGTTGATGCTTATGACTAATGTCGATTATGTATTGTACCTTGTGAATGATAGCCATGTTTTCAAGTGGCTTGATGAAACACTTTTGAATGAGATTGAAACACTGCAATTCAAGAACAATAGATGTGAATGTGAGCTGAGAAAGATTAGAATAGAGAGTTTGGTCTTGGAGAAAATCGTGTCTGAGAAGATGAAGGTAGAGAAAGAATTGATTGATAGGGTTGAAGACATGGTGGTAGAAACCAATGCTAAGATGAAGAAGATGATGATTGGAGTTCTCGTTGGATGTGTGATTATGGTTCCTTGCATCAAGCTTGTAGGTTTAGGTTGTGTTCGGTTAAGACTAGGTAGGGTTAGATGTATCAGAGAAGCCAATTTTATGTTCGGCTAAGGCTTCGTAAGTTTGTAAGTTTGAAGTGTTTGGTTGTTATTATATAAGTGTGTAAGTTTGAAGTGGCTAAGGTGAAAGTTGTGTTCGGTTGTATTATGTAATGAATGAAGGAATCTTTTGAAATTGACTAACTTGTAAAACGATGTACACTAACCCCTTGGGTTTGTCTTCTATACATCATTGTAGACTCCAATGTCGTAGCATAACAACCTGTCCAAACGTTCCAGAAATTCTGGTTCGTTGTAACTCTATGCTAGATTCCATATCAATGGTTTCATGTCCTTTTTACTCCCATGATTCTTCTTGAGATTGCCATAGATGTGTCTAACACACATATGATGTTCAATCTTTGGTAATTCTTTCTCCATACCTTTAATCAATCCCTGAAACATAATATAAAACGTAACAAAACATAACATTTAAACCATAACAACAACCATTTACAATCATTTAAACCATACTTTCTGCCTCTCCGATATCATAATATAGCCTCCTTCACCATCATTTAGTCCAAGGTCTTCCTTTTCCTTCCTCACAAACCATAACCAATTATCATTGTTTTCCACCTAAACCACACCCCATGCTACTGGGTAAATAGCATTGCTTGCATCTCTACATAATGCTACAAGCAGTTGTCCCTTTATTTTGTGTTTTAGGAAGCACCCATCGAGTCCTATTAGAGGCCTACATGTGTCTTTCCAAGACCTTCTAGGCACATCAAAACATATAGACAATCTGTTAAACTCCTCTTCACTTTTGTCGTTTGTTAAAGTTTCTATTTCTACCGTAGAATCCTCTTGGTTAAGTAAACCAATTCAGCTGCATAGTCTCAGAGCCGGGCAAACTGAAGATCATACTTGGATTCAATCCACTTCAACGCCTTGTTGCGAGCTGCTTGACATTGTGGCCTAGATACACTAATTTTCCATCTATCCTTAATCACTTCTTCAATCTTCATAGGCATAAAATATTCAAGTTCTTCCCGAATTCTATCAAGAAACAACCTAGCAATTTGTGGTACCTTTAGCATTTCACATTCCCCATTAGGAACACAACTATGAGTATCTACATAGACCCTAACCTTCCACATTGCATCCTTAGGCAAAATTGATGCATAAATCTGTCAATTACAGCCTTCATCTTCACTATTACCAACACATTTGAATCCAATCTTGTCTTTATCATACCTGTATTGCTTTATATTTCGATCGGTCCTTAGTGTGTAGTCTAGAACACACTCCTTGAAAGTAACACCATTGAAAAATGTTTGGCTTTTGTATAAACGCCCATCACCATGCTTTATGTGGGTCTTCTCTCTCAGCGTTGTTTCAATTTCCTCCTCCTTGTTGTCTAGGTACGCACCATGCCGAATGGAAGGCTCATCGACAAAGTCCTCTACTAATCTTTCGATTTCAAACTCATCCCGTTCTCCAGCTTCCTCGTCGAACTCGACAACCTCTCCATCTCCGCGAATCACTAACGCCATCTTGAATGGAAGCCTCTACGACAGTTTCAAGGTTCGATTTTGGGATTTTTTCATGATTTAGGGTTCACGATTTTGGTATAGGGTTCACGATTTTGGTATAGGGTTCACGATTTTGGTATAGGGTTCACGATTTAGGATTTTTTTTTATTTTGGGATTTTTTTATAGGGTTGCCGATTTTGGAGGTTTTCGATTTTGGGGGATTTCAATTCTAAGGGTTTTCGGGTTAACGATCCAATTTTAATGGGTCGGGTTTTAATTAACGAGTAAATTGGGTCTATTATCGGTTTAATTGGTTCGTAATCAGTTTTAGCTGTTAATAATTTGGTTAAATGGTTTTCGGCTACAGTAAACCCAATCAAACCAATTGATTTGGGGAAATCGGTTTAAAACTTTTAAATGGTAGGGAAATTGGTTTCGAACTTTCGATTCAAAGGATATAAATATTTAACTTTTATTTCATGGGGATATGAAACTAGATCTTAATTTGGGAGACATATGATGCTATACGATAATTCTTGTGGGAAAATAGCTCGTCAGTCCTTTACTTTTATATATAGTTTATTTAAGGTAAATAATTATTTTTACAGAATAATTTATGTTATTTTAGGAATTTTATTTTTAATATGGTATATTTGGAAGATAAATTTAAAAAGATGCTATTTTAGGATATTAATCTAAAGAAAATAAATCAAGAAATCGAGTTTTGATTAATCTTTAAAATAATCTAAACTAGAAAAAAAGATCGGAGATTGAAGAAAGAAAGACGAACTAGCCGTGGAGTTGAGCGGAAAGGATGACCGGAGCGCATTCGAGGATCAAACTCACGACGGCTGGTTCTTGAAAACTGTCATAAACAAAGACATTGTGCGACGGAGATTTGAAGAAAGAAAGACGAACTGGTCGTGGAGTTGAGCGGAAACGATGACCGGAGCGCATTCGAGGATCAAACTCACGATGGTTGGTTCTTGAAAATTGTCGTAGACAAAGACATTGTGCGACGGAGATTGATCAGAAGAAGTCATATTCATCCTCTGAAATTTATTTGATTTAGTTGACATATGTGTTTTAAATTGTGGAAGTTGAGATGAAATGATTTTAGTAGTACTCTGTTTATAGCATACTTTCTTTGAAGAGTATTTGTACCCCATGAGATAAAATCATTTTGAAATTAGACAAATAGTCATTCATTGTTCCTTCCACTGTGCAAATAATGGTAACTCGATATTGCCCCTATTTTCCTAAATGAGTAGCGGTTGTAGGAGAAATATTTGTTTCAGATTTTGTTAGACGAATTTCTCTTCTTTTAATGATGAGAGAGGGAAATACATCTCATTTCAGAAAGATGGTGTCATCTTAGCGTTTTTACCCGGCTGCTTTTTTTTCTCTCAATCCTTTTCCGAAATCCTTTCATTTTTCTTTTTCTCCCTAGCGATTCCCGAACTATCCCTCTTCTAGTTTGGAAAATGCGTTTTTTCCGGTAATAACCTCTGTTTTTGTTACTGTTCACATAAATAATGACACACACAGTTAACTATGGTAAGATTCGCGATTTCCCCCTAATAATTGAACCATCGCAACTCTTCCGTGAATCTCGCACCTATAGACTTCGTAAACACCGATTTTGGAGGATAAAAACCGAATTAGAGTAACCGTGAAACTATTCACATGAATAGTGAAAAATCTCACTGAAGAAGAAGGCATGGACGATTCTGAAATGGTAATGTGTATTTTTTTAGCAATTGAAGTGGGGATTTATGCATGCAACCCATTTCCTCTAATTTGCGTGTTTAGGATTCTCACCCTGAAGTACCCGAGAGGATGTTTGCCACCAGTGAAGAACCTTCCGGCGAGAGAGTCAATTCATACCACATGCTATTATGAATTCTTTTGAAGAACATAAGGTTGAGTTCTTCCAAAATTTGGCTTTTAGCAAAGTCATTGTAACAACCGAGAAACCATCATACTTCAAAAGTTTTGGCTACTTCATGATTACCCGACAATTTAAAAGTTCAAAACCTCATGAGTTATAGTTTCTTTTTACAAGTAAACCAGTTAGATTCTCTCTAAGAGATTTTGCAATCATATAATTAATAATTATCCAGAATAATTCCAAATTATAGTTATTTACATATATAGCTTTATCATTATGTGTTGGTGTCGTCTTCTGTTGATATAAATTTTGTTACCATAGTAATTATGATGAATGTATTTTAGAACTGTTGTTTGTAAATTCACTGAGGTATACAATTTTATACCACACTAATCAAATTGATTACCTATATTGTTCTTTTTAGGTTGTTGTACAGTGCATTATTCTGGAAGACGGTGTTACGGAAATCAACAAAGAAGAATTGGTTTGGTCTGATGATGAGGATGATGAAAAGGTGAACAATATGGTGAAGTTGATATCTGAGAATTTTCAATTCGAGAAAACCATGTTTTCTGGAGATCTGATGACGAGGATGATGAGAATGTGAACAATATGGTGAAGTTGATATCTGAGAATTTTGAATTCGAGAAAACCATGTTTTCTGGAGGAACAACGGAGGCTGGGTTGAATAAGCTGAGGAGTGAAGAGATGGAGAAGAAATAGAAGAATGATAAACGTAAGGAAAAAGGAAATGTATCTGAAACTGGTCACCCGTCCACTAGTGGCAAGGTACGAGCACCGAGTATAAATGATATCTGTAATTTGTTGCTGATTTGGTTGCTTCCAAACTGAAGGATCACTTTAGTTCACTTTAGTTCGATTGACGTGAAGATTGGTAAATCAGTTGTGCATTTCAAGAAGATAGAGGATTAGTTTACCAAATTGCAAGAATCGGTGGAGAAAGTTATTGAGGAGAAAGTCGCCAAGATGCAGGATGCTATTGTGAACTTTATTCGTGAGTTTTTAAACAAGTCTACATCGTTCAATATCCCTGTAGAACATCATTATACTCCTGAAAACCGTGATGATAATACTAGGACGAGCAATGTTTGCCATACATCAGAAGGGTCGACTGCCAAGGACCCACCTATTGATGTAATGGGAGCGAAATTGGATGCATCTGATGCAATAAATGTTGTTCTTGGTTCTCTTAATCAGACCACATAAAACGAGGTATGTTCTTATGAACTATTTAATCTTGGATCAAACACATTTTTATTCTTAAAAATAGTTACAACTACTGTTCTGGATATCTATTATGTTAGCATACTACGTAGTTTGTTATCCTAGTCTTATTACTGTAATTCACTTTTAATGGCTGATAACTAATTTATTATCCGAAATTATATGATTGATAAAAAATAGTTAAAATTTTTTGGTCCATGGGGTTCATGTTGACGATGTCGGTGACATGAATATCGACAATCCTCCCAATGAACCAAACGTTCAAACAGAGGTTGAAGGTGAAGCTGAGATCGATGTTGGGGGAGATGAAATTGAAATGGTACGTTTTACCCATTGCGCATTTTTTTATTCTTGATGTGTAACTCATAGTAATAGTTGTATGTTGCTAATGTCAAACAGAGGACTGAACCCATACCGATCAATGATCGGCTTTTCTATCGTCCATACATTCGTTCTACTTTGGTCTTTTGCAGGACAATGTGATTGAAGGAGATGGCATCAGTTCCATGGAAGAACAAACAGAAACATTTACCGCTGATGACGTTACGGATAACAAAGATGAAAATGAAGATGGTATTGAATACGATGAGGATCAAGAGGTTCATACGAGCAAAAGGCAGAGGGAAACACCAAATGTGCACAAGGATTTCCAATGTGATAAAAGGTTGATCGCAGTGCCACAAGATCCACAACCGATTCTCCATGGATTCGACCCCAAATT
This sequence comes from Pugionium cornutum, assembly GCA_018901935.1. Classification (NCBI taxonomy): domain Eukaryota; kingdom Viridiplantae; phylum Streptophyta; class Magnoliopsida; order Brassicales; family Brassicaceae; genus Pugionium; species Pugionium cornutum. The sequence continues at coordinate 9,924,027 of CM032162.1, forward strand.
TGATTATGCATCAAAATTTGTCAAGCTACACACATTACTCAAGAAGAAACTGTAAGTTTATCTATTCTCCTTTGATGGTAGCTGCCAGTATTTTGATAGGTTTATATGAAGTTAATGGTGATAAATTGATATTGCCGATACTATTCAATGTATCAGTAACGAACTATTGTCAACTATTATTAATGTTTGTAGCACAATATATTTGCCTAAAGGCATCACCGTTAACAATATAGACGTAGCCGACATTGTTGATAGAATGAAACTGATGTCTGCAAAAGTAAGTAATAATACAATGAACAAATGCAACTGTTATGTTATCTAGGTCCATCTAACATATTTTTTTGTAATTTTTTCAAATGTTTGACGTTCTAATGTATTTGACACACTAATGTTTAATAGAAAGCAAGGTCTAGGGCAAATTGTGTTATTCTTGGACACCACATTTGGGTCCGTTCTGATGAAACATCACACCAAATTCACGAGAATTGCAGCTAAAGACAAGACCCGTTTCAAGTTTGAAGATGATATATTCGTCTATTTTAGATTGGAAACCAATCCAAATGCTCCACCTCGGTTGTATTTCCCTTTCAATCTGGACAAACAACATTGGGTTGGTTTGTGCGTGGACACTTCTGTGAGTAATGTATACGTACTTGACTACAACATTGCTTTCCGTTCAGATAGTTCTATGAATAAAGACCTAGCCCGATAGCTCACATGATACCCTATCTTTTGAAGAAGACCCCTTAAAAAACATGATGTCTCAAACTAAAGCATATTCTGTCGTGAGACATAGAGAGATACCCTAGAATGATATATATGTTGATTCAGTAGTTACGTCTTTTCTTCTAATGCAGGCTTATTCGATCAACGGACTTGATGGATGCAAAAGCATCAAATCCGACTCCATAAAGAATGAAGCTCAAAAGATTGATGTAATGTTTTTCTAGGAGTTTGTGGATGCCATTGAAATTCAATGAGCTGAACTCGTTTTAACTTTTATCTTTACATTTCCGGACTCCTTAACTTGTTTGTAGTACTCTGTGTGTAAAACGATATGGATCTCATTTACCTTTGTATGTCTGGTAATTATATAATTATTCGAGTGTGTTATGAATTAGCCATTACCACAATCATTGTTATGTAATATATTTTTAGGTTGTGCTATTGGATTACATTTTAAATCTTTTTCGTGGATATTTTATGTTTTTTTTTCTTTTAGGTTTGTAAATATTGTTATTACAATTGTGATTTATTTCTTAGCAGTTATCACAAAAATTATTTTCAAATACTTTCTTATTCTTTGTTCTTTCAAACAACAATTTTGGAAACCAACAAACTTATTTATCGGGTACAATTCCATTCCCAAATTTATCCAAATCATATTTCAAGTTCTAACTGGAAGACCGATATTTTTTCTTCAGGGTATTACAAAAGACATTACGTTTAACATATTGCGTTTTAAGTTACTCTAAAACATCAACAAAATAACGCATACAAATTACCGTTTTTAACATCAGTTTCAAAAAGATTTACAACACGTGATACCCATATGCTCTTACAAACCCTTAGTCGCTTCATATAGAAATTTTACAGGTGGCACAGTTATAATCCAATCCACCACACATACCACATACCTTTAGTCATCTTCTCACTGCTCCCTAGAATTTCTAATTTAAATTATCATCTAAGAGTCTTTCGGATAAGTACTTAAATAATCATAAATAAGATTAGTAATGGGTAAATCTCACTCTAAATTCTCCATGCGGGAAGATCCTTTGTTTTCGTGGACGACCAGGTGGTCGCTTTGTTGCGGAGGGGAGGGGAAAGCAAAAATGATTTCCATTAGTGGGTCATTCACCCTAGGCGTATTAATCACTTCGGGTATTGGATATACACTGTTGTTATAAGCCACCCTCCAAAAAACAGTTATGAACTCGGTGCACGTAAGTGTATCAACCTTTATTTTCGTATGCACCTAGCAGCAACTGCGTGAGGATAAGGAATCCTAAGAATCTGAAACTCACACCAAGAACAATTTTATTCCAAAAGATCCGCGTGGTATGAATCCCCAAGCTTGGTACGTATTTCAAACTCATTTTTATTGATACAACGTACTTCAAAACCCGTTGACATCTCAAAAAATTTCCCAATTATTACTTCAATTTTTTGAGTAAGTGAACTGGTAATGGAAGTCGACCTCTCTTGTCTTTTACTGAACCAACCAATACGTTTTGACCTTATATACTCAATTAGAGGTATTATTGGAAAACCACGAGCTTCATTCAGAACTGCATTCAAAGATTCTACCACATTGCTTGTCATTATATTATATCGCAATCCCTTGAAATGAGAACATGCCCAGTGCTCCAGCCCAATATCCAACAAATAACACTCACACGAAATATTGGTTTTCTTTATTTCATTAAAATATGAGTAAAATTCGGGCAAACTATATGCTCTTGTTGCCTTGTATACAAAGTATCCTAAGTGTGTCTTTTTAAATATTGTTTGTATGTTACATTGCAGATGTAAGACAAATGCCCAATTGATGATGACACCAGATCGTCTGGCCGGCCATAAGATCAAAATGGCCGACCAGAATGCTTGCCCGAGATAGCCGGGTCATTTGGCGAGTCTGTCGGGCCAAGCGGTACCGCCAGCCCTACAATCAGTCGGGCCAGGTTGACCAACTTCGCCGGCGAGGCCCAAACCTCCGGCTCAACTGGTGACTAACACCGCCGGCCCAGCTGGTGACGCCGACGGCCCACCAATCGATATGGCCAGCTTCGATTACAACTCAGCCAGCTCTACACATAGTTCAGCCAGCTCAAGCGATCACACGACTATTTCAAGCTCTACAAAAGGAGACTTGAACCAAATCAGCTACCAGCTTAAAGGCAGGAAACTAGAGGAAGTTTTTACACCATTGGTACCATCAGGAGCCATGACAAGGAGAAGAACAAGGACACTCTTCCACAAGTTCAACTTTTGGATAGACAAGCTCGTAGAAGACCAATGACAAGGAGCATTGGGCCAAGAGTACAAGGATCAAGTCAAGGGCTTCTCAAAATCTCAAAGTACTTCAGAGACTTGGGCTCTCGTGGCAATGGAGGTCAAGACCCAACATTTCATAACTCTACTTCAAATCGAAGACTAAGCACGTGTAACAAGATCGCCCACCTTCCATTTCTTGGCCGAATGATAAGTAGGTAAGTTTTCAATTATAAGATTGTCTCTTCTGTTTTGCAGGGTAGGAATTAGTAGTTTTTCGTTTTATTAAGTCAAGAACATTTAAATAGATGTCCTTTTCGGTTATTCTTTTTTGTATTTTTTCCTTTATGCATTTTTGTATCATTTCCTTTTCTTTTTTGGGTCGACCCTTGAAGGTCAAAGATGTCGAACATATTAAAAAGGCTCCTTTCAGCATCGTAGTTTGACAAGTTTTTAATTATTAATAAAGAAAGCACTTTTTCTTAGAGTTTTTCTCACAAAACTCTATCGCTTAGAACCATAGTTGAGACCAACCCTCCTAACTTCTAAGATTGTGATTTATCACGAGGCTTTCTATCACTCATGTGGTTCACCTCACCCCCACCATCCAATACCCACAAGAAAACCCCACCTCATAAGCCTAAGGCCGAGTTTTTCGCCTAATCTTCTCCAACTAGTCCAAGAGTCCTACGGCCTTGATTCAATGATTGTATCATTTTGGCATCAGAGCTTATGTTCCTAAAAACCAGGTTGTTTCTATCCTTACTTTAGTTTTATTTGCAGTTCGTGCATTAGTTTAAGTTCCATTCAAAAACCAAAAAAAAATCAACTAAAATCGAAAACCGAGTGCATCTTACTCCTACGTGCATCACTAGGGTTACGATCATTTTTTCATTGCATCTTTTTTTTTTCCTTTTTGCTAGAGCATATTTTCCATTAATTTTTAGGTTAAATTGAAAACAAAGAAAAAAGAAACAAGAAAATTACCAAGAGAATCAAAAAGAAAAATCGGCCAAAAAAAATCTAGGAGATTTGCGCATAAATTGTTTTCTTTTTGTTAGATTTTTTTTTGTACTTTTGCCTTTTTTTAAAAATTTTCTCCTATTATAAAAACACTCTCCTAAAGAACTCTTAGGAGCACACGATGACTGAAGAAAGAAACCAGGATGCCACCGAGGTCATGATTGTCATGTTCACCACACTCCAAACCCAACTCGCATCAATAGGCGAGAGGCTGGAACGTGTGGAAAAGCCGGTGAGATTTCATGCCATAAGGCACGTGAGGGCTGGCTAAGAACTTGCTGAAGGTCCTGACCACCCAAGGCCACGGCCGGAACAGGAGGAGCCCCACCCGAGTGAAGATGAGGGCCACCAGCCTCACGACTATCACCCTAGGGCGAGAGGACCTCCATGGCAACCAGAAGAAAAGGGCAATGGCTACGAGCCGTATGGTCACCACCATAGACCAAAAATTCCCTCTAGACATCATGAGGATGGAGATGACTATGCCTATAACCGGGTAAACAATCATGACGTCAAACTAACATCTCCAATTTTTGCAGGAAAAGTAGACCCCGAGGCCTATCTAAATTGGGAAAGGAGGATGGATCACATCTTCGACCAATACAACCAACCAGGCCCTAGGAGAGTCTCCATGGTAGTAGCACAACTCACGGATAATGCCCTCATCTAGTGGGATCGTGAGACTTGAGACCCGTAGACTATTGGGTCGACATGAAGGACATCATGAGACAAAGGTTTGTTCCACCTTATTTCCATAGGGATTTGCAACGCCATTTTCGTACTCTTAAACATGGCACAAGATGAGTGGAGGAGTACTATGAGGAGTTTGAGAGACTCAGGAATAGGTTGGAGCTCAATGATGATGAAAAAGCATTGATGGCTCAATTTTTGGATGGATTGCAAGAAAGAGTCAGCCGGAAAGTGGAGAGGCAAATCTATAGTGACTTCAAGAATTTGTTACACCTTTCTATCCAGGCTGAACAACACATCAAGCGTAAGAGCCAATACATATGCAATAGACCTAAGACGTTTTGGGCACCAAGCAATGGCACCAACCCCGTAGAAAAAGGCAAGAGCATTGAGATTGATTCACGGTTCAAGAGCAAGCGTCCTGAACAACCCCATGACCAGAGAGAGTCTAGTAAGTCTTCTAACCCTCAGAGATCGTGTGATATCACTTGTTTCAAATGTAGGGGTCGCGGTCACATCTCAAGAGAGTGCCCAAAAAATTGGGTCATGCTAATCACGGAGGCTGGAGAGTACGAGTCTCAAAATGAAGAGGATTTCGAACCAGAGGCAGATTATGGAAACATAGAGTACTCTGATGTGGGAGAGGTACTGGTAACAAGACGCATCCTCAGTGCAATGGTCGACCTCTCTGGGATCATTCAAAGGGAGAATATCTTCCATAGCCAGTGCACCATCAAAGGTAAGGTATGTAACCTTATCATAGATGGTGGTTCTTGCACTAACGTGGCTAGTGTATATATGGTTGATAAGATAGGTTTAGAGAAGACTAAGCACCCCCGGCCATATCGAATGAGATGGCTAGATGACAAGGTGGAGCTCAAGATTCATGAGCAAGTGATTGTATCATTCAGTGTGGACAGATACCAAGACCAGATAGTTTGTGACGTGGTATCCATGCAAGTTGGCCATCTTCTTCTATGAAGACCATGGCAATTCGACAAGGAGACAAGGGATGATGGCCGGACCAACCTATATAGTTTTGGGCACAATAAGAGAAAGGTCAGCATAGCCCCTCTCACTTCTACCCAGGTTGATGACGTCATCGGCAAAACCTCCGGCCAACTGCCCGGCCCAGCTGGCCCAAGGAACACAAATGCGGCCAAATAAGCGCAAAAGCATACATGGGTGTATCTTCATGAATCCAAACCTAACCAAGAAGCAGCCACCCAAGACCAAACCTCGCCTATAATACTGACTCACAGAGGACACACGGCGACATGGAGCTCACCCCCAAACCAGACAAGATCAAGTCATGCACCTTACATCAAGTTGGAGTTTTCGAAACTTACCATATTTAGAACTTTCCTTATATGAAAGTCTCCAAACGTTTCTTTGGCGACAAGGAGACGTTTTGGTACTCCTAGGAGCTCCCTTAAGATCTTCTATAAGTGCAAATACACCTTGGACCATGCGGGTCCATCCGTGCCTTCAAATGAACCGATTGAAGCCGTTTATGGCAAGTGAGATGACCAACTGCTTTAATCACTTGCAAACCAAAACATGGCGTCCAGGAGATATTGTAAAGGCCCTAAAGAAGCCCAAAATCAACCTACCATGCACCACCCAACAGAGGATTAGGCGAATCCCTTTCTTCCAAGACTCACCATATATGGACCGAAGTGCACTTAATGTGTTCACATTACAATATCTCTATTCATTACTACTTGGAAACGTATTAAAGACTTTCCAAAGCATCCAGGATGTACCTAGAAACCTTATATTCGCCACAAAGCTCTCAAGATACAAGAATCTACACTTTCTTTGTTGGCCAAACTAGAAATTAATGGCCAACAGCCATATATTTTAAATGTATGATTTCCTTTTTTCCTTTTTACGTTTAGGACCATTGCTAGGAGCACTATATAAGCTCAGCACGACCTCATTGTAAAGATAGACCACCATTGAAATAAAAGTTGAATACAAAGTATTTTTTTCAAAGGCTTGTCTTTGAACTTGTTCTTATTCTTTAGAAACTAAGTGTGTGATTCACTTCTTTTCTATTGAAGCCACGACCAGGTTAGTTTGAGAGATTCAAACTCCCTTGGTTCACCTTTGATTGTGTGATTCGATCAAAACCCCCTCCTTTTAGTTCCCTTGCCCGCTTAAGCCAAGAGATATTATAGGTCTTGCGAGTCACGGCCGTACCGCTTGTAAGATTGATACTCAATCTTACATCATTTGGTATCAGAGCTAAAAGCTCCTATACCAGGTTGTGTTCATCCAACCTTTATCTTTTATCTTTTATGATTTTGTTTAGCTTTTTGTTATTTACATCTTATCCAAAAACCAAAAAAAAATATTTGTTCTTATTCTTCATTTGCATTGTTTCTTGTTGATTCTTCTTGTTTCTTTTGTCTCCTCTCATATAAATCTAAAACCAACTCAAAAAAATTGTATTTCATGTTTCCTTTTTCGTTCATCATAAGAAAAAAAACCAAAAATATAAGCATCACTCATTTTGTTATTTTCAAATTTAGTTACTAGTAAAGTTAAAAAAAAAGAGATTCATAGAATATTGTTTTTCATCCTAAATTAATTTAAAATATCAAAAACCAAAAAAAAATATTGTCTTTTAGTTTGATTTAAAGTTAGTTTCCAAAAGAAACAAAAAAACTCAAAATATTTACTTGTGTCGATTTTCCTTTTACTACTACTTATGTTAATATCATATGTTCACTAAAGTGTAGTTTCTTTATTTGTTGATTTGAGCTTGATATATTTTTTTATTGTCGTGCAAGGTACAAAATTTAATGATGGAGCACTATGATGAAGAAGAAGACACCATGAGCATATCACAAACTGATTGTAGTCTAGACAATGACTATGATCAATGCCTAAGGACTAGCGAGTGTGACTATGCAGAAGAGTCATGGAATCAATACTATTTGGAGACTGGTTTTAGGGAAGAATCAGATGGAGAAAACCTTGAACCAGAACCACCGGACTATGACCAAGACTTGTCCGATGTAGATGATTCCTATGGATATGAGACCTGGCATGAAGACTATTCAGAATATGATTTTGACAATGAAACAGGACTTGAAGAACTCAAACCAGAGCCACAGACTATTATTCCACTGATAGAAGCTGGCCAAAGACAATCACACCTTGCCACTTTGTTGTGTCAAGCCGAGTGCCAACCTACACCACTCCAACTGGATTAAGGAATCGGACTAGTAAGGTATATATTTATAATTCCAAATCTCTAACCTTTTCAGGGTATAACAAGAACCCAGATGAATACCTCCGATGGGAAACCAACATGAAACAATGGTTGCGCTCAAACAACATCCCCAAAGAAGAGAAGCTCTCATATGCCGTTGATATGCTCGTTGGAGATGCCTACAATTGGTGGTTGAAAGAAAATGCACGGACCTTCTACAACAAACCAGTCCTTGATTGGGGAGACCTTAAGGCACGAATGTATAGGGAGTTTGTGAAGAAGTACCAAACACGCAGAAACATCACCACACAACCTATGCACCCAAAAACATCGAGGAGTGAGATGTCTACACCAAACATGCAGCCCTTTCATAAGCCAAAGCTTGCCTACTGCTCTGAGCATAACAACGTGTTTTCAAACACCTTAGAAGGACAAAATGTAGCTAAGCCGATGGTCAAACCAAAAATTGACCAGGAAGTTAAAAAGCCTCAACCCATAGCACACATGAAACCATCAAAGCCATTGCTTGGAATACACGTCAAGGAAACGCCAGGTAAGTCCTCTAACAATGTGAAAACAGATGAAATTATATGCTATAGATGTCAAGAAATAGGACACTTTGCTAAGACATGTCCAATTAGAAAACTAATAACAAGCTTACAAGTAGAACGCAAAAATTTTAAGCCTAAAAGTGTTAAGGCAATAAAGGAGCTTCAATTTGAAATTTCCAATACTAGCATAATGCACTTGTCTTTGCCAAAGGTTGTTGAAATAGGTCTAATAAACCAAGGATTCAACAAAGATCAAGAAGACCCACCTCCTACATTTAACCGTTGTTCGGAATCAAGAGGAGACCATGGAGAACCCAACACCTTGGAGGAAAAGAAAAGCAACCAGCTGCAATGGAAAGGAGTAATTTCTTCCTTTCTTATCAGGAAGCAACTGCCAGATGCACCATGGCCACATCGGAACAATATAAGGGTCATAAACCAAGGTAATGCCCTAAATCCACATGTAAATCAAGGTATTAACTTGCCTTCTCTATGTGCAGGCCAAATTGTTTTGAGGGCAAAACATTTCGAAGGGGGAGGGTATGATGAGGTCATCGGCACAACCCCCGGCCAACTGCCCGGCCCGGCTGGCCCAAGGAACACAAAGGCGGCCAAATACGCGCAAAAGGATACATGAGTGTATCTTCATGAATCCAAGCCTAACCAAAAAGCGGCCACCCAAGACCAAACCTCGCCTATAATACTGACTCACAGAGGACACACGGCGACATGGAGCTCACCCCCAAACCAGGCCAGATCAAGTCATGCACCCTACATCAAGTTGGAGTTTTCGAAACTTACCATATTTGGAACTTTCTTTATATGAAAGTCTCCAAACGTTTCTTTGGCGACCAGGAGACTTTTTGGTACTTCTAGGAGCTCCTTAAGAACTTCTAGAAGGGCAAATACGCCTTGGACCAGGCGGGTCCATCTGTGCCTTCAAATGAACCGATTGGAGCCGTTTATGGCAAGTGAGATGACCAATGGTTTAATCACTTGCAAACCAAAACATGGCGTCCAGAAGATATTATTAAGGCCCTAAGAAAGCCCAAAATCAACCTACCATACACCAGCCAACAGAGGATCAGGTGAATCCCTTTCCTCCAATATTTGCCATATATGGACCAAAGTGCACTTAATGTATTCAGATTGCAATATCTCTATTCCTTACAATTTGGACATGTATTAAAGACTTTCCAAAACATCCATGATGTACCTAGACACCTTACATTCGCCCCAAAGCTCTCAAGATATAAGAATCTACACTTTCTTTGTTGGCCAAACTAGACATTAATGGCCAACAGTCATATATTTTAAATGTATGATTTTCTTTATTTCCTTTTTAGGTTTAGGACCGTTGCTAGGAGCACTATATAAGCTCAGCACGACCTCATTGTAAAGATAGACCACCACTGAAATAAAAGTTGAATACAAATTATTTTCTTCAAAGCCTTGTCTTTGAACTTGTTCTTATTCTTTAGAAACTAAGTGTGTGATTCACTTCCTTTCTATTGAAGCCACCACCAGGTTAGTTTGAGAGATTCAAACTCCCTTGGTTCACCTTTGATTGTGTGATTCGATCAAAACCCCATCTTACCCGCTGAAGCCAAGAGAAATTCTAGGCCTTGCGAGTCACGGTCGTACTGTTTGTAAGATTGATACTCAATCTTACATCACATGTACACGAGTTACAACTACAAATGAGTAAGGAAAAGAAGCTCATTAAGTCTAATTTTATTATTCAACCAAGTCATGTCCGGAGAGCTTTGGGCTCTAAGGACTTAATGCTACTAATGGTTTTTAAAGAAGATTTGAGTGTAGAAAAAGAAGAGGTAGAGCTACCTCTTGAAGTAGCAGCCCTCCTCAACAAATTACAGGATGTATTTCCTGAGGAGATACCAGTAGGCTTGCCTCCTCTACATGGCATTGAACACCAGATTAACCTCGTGCCCGGAGTAGCCTTGCCCAATCGACCAGTGTACGGATGAGTCCAAAGAAGTTCAAGGAACTTGAGAAGCAAGTTAAGGACCTCCTGGAGAAGTGCTATGTTCGAGAGAACCTCAACCCATGTGACGTACCAGTATTGCTAGTCTCCAAGAAGGATGGGACTTGGCAAATGTGCGTAGACTGTCGTGTCATAAGCAACATCACTGTCAAGTATCGGCATCCTATACCACGGCTTGATGACATGCTAGATGAGCTAAGTGGAGCCACGGTCTTCTCCAAGATAGACTTCAAGAGTGGATACCACCAGGTCAGAATGAAATAAGGTGATGAGTGTACAAGACAAAGCAAGGGCTCTACAAGTGGACAGTCATGCCATTTTGCTTGACTAATGCCCCAAGCACCTTCATGTGGCTTATGAACCAAGTTCTTAGGGTGTACATCAGTAAGTTTTTCGTACTATATTTTGATGATATACTTGTTTATTGTAGATGCCTTAGGGAACACATTACACATCTTGAGATGGTGCTTAAAAGCCTTCGACAAGAAGAGCTTTATGCCAATCTCAAGAAGTGCACCTTTTGTACTAACAAGCTTATTTTCTTAGGATTTGTTGTGATTTCACAGGGCTTACAGGTTGATGAGCAGAAGATTCGAGCCATACAAAAGTGGCCAACACTGATCAACATCAGCCAAGTAAGGAGATTTTACGGCCTGACCAGCTTCTATCGGAGATTTGTGTCCAACTTCAGCGGCATTGCCTCACCATTGATGGTCGTTGTGAAGAAGAATGTGGGGTTCATCCCACTCACGCACGCATGCACCAGTGCTAGTCCTGCCCAACTTGAATAAGACGTTTGAAGTCGAGTGTGATGCCTCCAGCATAGGCATAGGCGTGGTGGTAACCCAAGGAGGAAGACCTGTGGCATATTTCAGTGAGAAATTAGGGAGGGGCTCAATGAATTACCCCACCTATGACAAGGAGCTCTATGCCCTAGTACGACCCTTGGAGACTTGGCAACCTTACTTGTTGTCCAAGGAGTTTGTGATCCACACTGATCACAAGACTCTCCAACATCTTAGAAGGCAAACCAACCTCAAGAGAAGACATGCTAGGTGGATGGAGTTCATAAAAACCTTCCCTTACGTCATCAAATATAAGAAGGGCAGGGATAATGTGGTAGTTGATGCACTATCAAGAAGATTTACCTTGATCTCAACAATGGAAACAAATTTCTTAGGATTTGAGTACATCAAAGACTTATACAAGAATAATCCTGACTTTGCTGAGAGCTACAAGGAATGTGGCACAGGGAGTCACAACAAGTTCTACCTCTATGATGGATTGTTATTCCGGGAAAGAAGGATGTGTATACCACAAGGATCTCTACAAGAGCTTATCACCCGAGAAGCTCATGGTGGAGGTTTTGTGGGCCACTTTGGTGTTGACAAGACATTGGCTATGGTTAAAGAACACTTCTACTGGCCATACATCAAGAGGTCAGTAGAAGTCAATTGTGCAAGGTGCATTACTTGCAAAAAGGCGAAATCCCGAGTACACACTCATGGGTTGTATCTCTTTCTGCCTATACTTATACATCCATGGGTAGACATCTCCATAGACTTCGTTCTAGGTCTCCATAGACATCTCCATCCATGGGTAGACATCTCTTTTCCTTGCATATGAACCAGTTTTGAGGTAAAAACCTACTGAATGGGAAGGAGATGATTAGGAAACCAGATCGTCTCGCCGGCCAGAAGATCAAAATGGCCGACCAGAAGACCTTCCCAAGACAGTCAGGTTATTTGGCGAGTCTGCCGGGCCAAGCAGTACCGTCGCCCCTACGATCAGCCAAGTCGGGCCGACCAACTTTGCCGGCAAAGATGCCCAAACCTCCATCCCAACTAGCGGTACGTGACTAACACCACCGGCCCAGCTGGTGACGCCGCCGGCCCACCAATCGATCTAGCCGGCTCCGATTACAACTCGATCAGCTCTACACACGCTTCAGCCGGCTCAAGCGATCACACGGCCATTTCAAGCTCTACACAAGAAGACTCGGACCAGATCAGCTACCAGCTTCAAAGCATGAACCTAGAGGAAGTTTCTACACCAGTGGTACCACCAAGAGCCATGACAAGGAGTAGAACAAGGGCACTCTTCCACAAATTCAGCTTGTTGGTAGACAAGCTACTAGAAGACCAACGACAAGGAGCATTGGGACAAGAGTACAAGGATCAAGTCAAGATCTTCTCAACATCTCAAACTACTCCAGAGACTTGGGTTCTCATGGCAAGAGAGGTCAAGGCCCAACATTTCATAACCCTACTTCAAATCGAAGACTAAGCTCGTGTAACAAGGTCGGCCACCTTCTATTTCTTGGCCGAATAGTAAGTAGGTAAGTTTTCAATTATAAGATTTTCTTTTCTATTTTACAGGGTAGGAATTAGTAGTTTTCCATTTTATTGAGTCAAAAACATTTAAGTAGATGTCCTTTTTCGGTTATTTCTTTTTATAATTTTTCCTTTATGCATTTTTGTATCTTTTCCTTTTTTTTGGGTCGACCCTAGAAGGTCAAATTATGACCATATTAATAAGGCTCCTTTCAGCATTGTAGTTCGACAAGTTTTTGATTATTAATAAAGAGAGCACTTTTTCTTAAAGTTTTTCTCACAAAACTCTATCGCTTAGAACCCTAGTTGAGACCAACCCTCCTAACTTCTAAGATTGTGATTTATCATGAGGCTTTCCATCCCTCATGTGGTTCACCTCACCCCACCGTCCAATATCCACCAGAAAACCCCACCTCAAAAGCTCAAGGCCAAATTTCTCACCTAATCTTCTTCGACCGGTCTAAGAGTACTACGGTTTGTATCACCAATGCTTGGTATTTTGATATACCTGTCTAATTAGAAGAAACAATTATTAGCCTATGTAGTATATATGTAACAGTAAACAATTCAAAATACACTAACACATCTGAATTACCATTATAATATAGTAGCAATGCATGTGTTTCGAATACATAAATATATTTCATGCAACATAATCTTTACCAGTTACCTAATGAACTTGCAATCTCATCTACCAATTACCGATATAACAATCATTATAGCCAAAGTATTACCTTGTGAAATTCTAAGTAGATGGATTTGTGGTGATCTGACACAAAAACTATATCCTTTTCATCAGGGACCACTAACAATAGTTTCTGAAATAACCATTCCCATGACTTATCTTTCTCCCCGTCGACAATACCAAAAGCCAATGGATAGATTTGGTAATTACCGTCATGTGCACTATCGGTGAGTAAACAACCAGCATATTTCCCCTTTACATGGGTTCTGTCAATTATTATTGCTTTACGCATGTATGTATAGCTTACCACACTTGCTCTGAAAACGAAGAAAAGATACTTAAATCGCTGACCAATTCCCTCATCATATGAGGTCTCTAGACTGACTATAGAACATGGATTTGTGTGTACCAACTCTTGAACTTAAAGTGGAAGTAAACAATAATAGTTTATGTTTGATCCTTTAGAAAATTCATATGCAACTTTCATATACCTCCATGTTTTCCAGTATGATATTGGCACTTCATGTTCGTTACGCCTCATCTCCTGAACCTCATTTGGTCGTGGTCTTGCTCCCCGACCATTAAACCTTGTTCTCATCATTCCACCAATTACCGATGATGTTGATAATCGTTGTAATCCTCCTCGATCATCCACTGTACACAAATGGTCAAGTCTTGCTTTCCTAACCTGGAACCAACAACAACCCACTACTTTTATGGCATAGACGTACCATGGAAATCCACGTCCGTTATACTTCAGGTTCATTCTTTGTGGATTAGATCGTGTTGTACGATAATGAAATTTATGGTTGAGTGCATACAAAACCATATGTAGTTTAAAGGCATCTTGGTCATGGAATATCATTCCAACGTACACATCAGTCCCACTGTTATTAAAACAATCACCTACACATGATATTAAAATAATTACCCATTAACAATTCAAGCGAAGTGAAAAGAAACTCATTAACGCTTATTCATATGTACAATAATTATACTGCTAACAATTATTTTACTGCTAACAATTATTGTACGGCTAACAATTATTATATCAGTAACTCGTTTGAATACCAAGTACGAATGTAGCAAATACAAATAATTGTAACATATTAAACACTTTGTTATCTAGTAATCAATTGATATAACGACATTATTACACGTCTGAAAAAATTATTTCAAGGTTAATAACTTATTTATTTGTAGTAGATACCTTCTGAAGAGAAATTATCCAACGGGTATGTGTCTTCAACCGGGAAATTGTCCTACCGACTCGGTTGACCTATTTCCAAATTGAAGTACTCATCAAATACCTTTCCTTTTCCCTTATCGATTGTAGTTACTGGAATTATTGCTTATGTGTTTGTTTTGAATCAAAAGTAGTTTGTATAGCTGATATTTTCATGTTATATAAAAGAAAATATGTGGAAATTACTGACTGGATGCAAATTTGTTGTTATATCGTTTTGATCATTAGGGCTTGCATCTCTGAATTATATTGCTTGGGATGTGTTTCTGTCATCTTCATCTAACCGAATGATTTCATCATCATGACATGTGGCTACATCATCCATGACACAAAACTCACTCGACGAGCTAGACAAGATCGTATATATGTTATGGGATCTATGATATCATTTGTAGATACGACTCCACTTAACGCAAGATGAACTTTGTTTATGACAGCCATTTCCTCAGCTGTATATATTTCCTCCAAGACTCTTTAGCTCGAATGTATAACATCACCTGCCATCAAATCTAAATGCAAACAAAGCTATTGTACAAATCATTAAAATATCGGATAATTTTTATTTTAGATACTAACATAAAGTTTACTCCGGTAATCTTTGGTTTGATCGTCTAAAACCTTTTGCAATTGATGTATTGCGTTTGAATTTACGCACTGGTGAAATTATCCCTTTTATAAAACTTGTATCCCTCAACTTGATACAATCCCACGGTAACACACAACGTCAGTTCTTCAGCCTGAACTCGTATTAACATGAAGATTTTCACATCATCGTCAGTTGATATATCGACTGGAGGACCCTGTGTACCATTTGCCACCAGCAATCACTTTGGAGATTGGTATGTTAAAGTGATAGGTGTATGGTTATCCATGTCATATCGGCTTCTCACTAACACCACGAGAGATGTCTATGTTTTATTTTCTTGGAGTTTTATGCCGTAATTTATGGAATACCAATCTCCACCTTCACCTTTTTCCCAAACACCGCGTACGAGATTCACAAGACGGACCATCACTAAATCTCATTTTAACATTTTTAAAAAAATTATTCACTGTTACAAACAGTTATTAACTGATAAATATCATGTTCACCAACAGAAATAACATGCAAAAATACCCAAAAGCTTAAATTTGAATATGCATATAAAGCTTAAAAAACCATATGGAAAAAAATATTATATGACAAAGAGGTTGGTGAAACCTCTGTTACGGGATATAGCTATGTCCATCTTTGTTGACAACATTTATGTGGACCTTAAAGAATCTTAAACTGACTTTACAATTACTTTTCATAAATATTATTTTGAAGATTTGCTATTTATTTCACCAAAAACACCTACCGATTTGGAATATAAAGTAATGCTAGGTATCGTCGATGCTATCTAACCCAGAAAAAGTTACTCTACTTTCAGTTCATATATCAATAGCGATTGTTTTACAGGTGATATAACAATATATACTCGGTTAACTTTTGGTATAACACATACGTACAGCTATATTATATATATTTACCAAATCTATTCAAATTCCTTCATTTAATGCATTTGCGGCTGCGATATCTCGTTAGATATCGCTTACATTGAACACTAGTCTATTCTTTCAGAGATGTATTGTTCACATCAGATCTTGTCGCGATGAGTTGGCGTTCACGGATGAGAGCATCGGTAATTTATCTCTCTCGCGCTATAGTGACAATAGTTTTTGAATTTTGTAACTATATCGCTATTTTTTTGAAAATTTTGGTTTATACAACTAATTATTTCTTTTTTGAATTTTCTATGTTATTTAATAGATATTGGGTTAACTTTTTTCTTCATTTTTTTGTATGAACAGTAGTAATAATATGGTAAAACAAATGCATAGTTTATTTGATTGATGAGTTTGGAAAGCGACAGATTTATTATTTAATCAATTTGATATTATAGTCTACGAAGAAAATATAATAAGATATGAATTATTGTCACTGTCACTATTTGCCGTATAGAAATAATTATTTTAATAAAACATAGGCACCAAAAAAGAAAAAAAATCAATAAACATAGGATAAATCATTGTGTGTACAGTTTATCAGGTAAGTATATATAATAGCAAATATATAAAAATTTGATATTGTGACAATTTTATTCAATTTTCTATATTATTATTTTTATTTTTCTTGTTTATAGTAAAACAATGTGTGACCAATCACCAGTCAAACATGTGTTATTTTTGGTACAACTGTTGACAGATCATTTCTAATTGATTTGTGAAGTTTTTGTAAAGAGTTTTATATAATGGATAAATAAAATTTAAAATAAATGAATTAGAATTGATATTAAAAAGCAATAATTATATTTTAGTTGTCAATAAGGTTTTTTAACTTTAATTTGTCATATGAACAATTATTAATTGTTTCTAAAAACTTAGAAAAACATTTAAAGTTTAGGAAAAATTTTTAAGAAATTTAGAATACATAAATGTATTTAGAAAGACATGTATAAATCGGCATAATACAAAAGATGTATAATTAAATTATTCAAAACTATGTGGGAAGAGGTGTAAATGTCATCCTATTTGTTTTTTTCATGCAAAAATGCTGGATCGATATAAGAATCAAAATCTCAACACTTGTATATATTGAATATTATTGACTTAACAAAACTTTGTATTGTATATAATTTTTGATTCAATGTTGTTACCAATATTTTCAAGAAATGATATTACTTTTTAGTGACATAACGAAACTAAAATATTACTATTTCAATTATAAGAATCTTATTTAAAAATTTAACTATTTATACAAAATTATTTGAAAAAGTATGAAAAATATGTTACATATCATTTTTTACACGAAATTCTTGCATCAACATATGAATCACCATTTATAACACCTATATGCATTGAGTGTTCTGCACATCACAACTTTTTCAATATTTATAGACTCAAGAGAAATGATGTTGCATTTGTCACTCTTACCAAAAATCAAATAAAATTACAATTAAAAATGTGATAAATGAACTATAAGACAATACAAGTTCATGTAATCTAAAATTTAGAAAGTTGTTCTAAGTATTTATGAAGATTTTCTAAACATCTAAAAAGACATTTATAAATCGTTACAAAATAGAATAAGATATTAAGCAAAATGTGAAGGAATTATCAAAATGGTTCGTATTTTTATGCACCGTTACACAAAAAAGAATCAGTTCAACATATCCTTTTATCTTATTGATGAAACGTCGCAGTTGGAGATTATTTCGCAAATGTACGGTGAAACATCATTTGCCATCAATTTTGTGCTCAAGGAAAATGCATAATTAAGAGTAACATTCCTATATTTTACTACAAAATTTTCATATGCTTGTATTAAATATATAAAGACAAAATGTGCTTCGTATACGTATTTGTTATCCATATTTAGTATTTCATCTATTAGATGATGGGATATTGTTACTTGCTATAGAAAAAATTTTGGAAGGGACGTGAAAAATTTACAAAACATAGCATGTTGTATAACATAATACAAATGAACCAACTAGAATAGAAACGATATTTCTGGGAATCTATGAAACAAAAGTTTTCTTTCGGTAGATTTTTTTTATTGGCACTATTTCTCTCTCTCTATCTAGTTCCTAAAACTTGAGTTTCCGTTATGACTCTTGGTAATGAGTAAGAGAAAACTACAAAACATCCCTTACATTTATATATAGCTGTTTACAAGAGCATCTTCAAAATTAATCAGATAATGTGGTATTAACTTATTTAACAAAATTAATGCATTTTTTAATAGATATAAACATGGGAGATTTATTTTCACTAAAGATACTTCTACATCATTTGCGGTATAGATTTGGAAAAAAACCGCAATAACTAGTAGTAATCAAAGCTTCAACTATGTGAGCATTGTGTAGACATTTAAAGAAGTGCTTGGTGAAGTTCAGTTTCACTAGGTGAAGAATATTTTTATGGGCCCTCTTGTGAAGGCAGATGAGAGAGGGTTGGGGTTTTTAGAAAAGCTAGTTTATTTCATATTGTCCAAACACAAATTATGATAAAGAAAAAAGAACAAGTTTTGGTTTCAATTTGCTAGACGGCCAATAAGATTCTCAATTAAAGAATTCATATTGTGATAAGGCTTAAGTGCAGTAGAAAAGAGCCTTTAAACCATTGTGAAAATCAAAATGTTGTAGGGAAAAAATTGAGTGGGAACCATACACTAAAGGACATCAAAGATCAACTTCGAGATACGAATGAGAACTCATTGCATGAAGTTCTCATTGGGAATGATTTTTCTCATTGAAAGAATTTTGTTTCACGATTATAGTGTTATAAATTTGCATCATAAAATGTGGAAGTAAGACCTGCAAAGACTTCATAGCCATATGGGGGCAGAGAGTTTATTTTAAGTGGTTAAATAGGTGAACCTAGAAAAAGAAAAATATGATCTATACGGATTTCCTATACAGTTGTGGTTGTTGGCATCTGTGCCTTTTTTTCATTCTTCATTCAGTGAAATCGATGTGTTTTCGTCAAAGAATGTAAATTTTTGTAAATGATTCACAAAGACACATAAGCTTTGTGTGAGATTCAAAACATTGAAAGAGTAAATAATGTAAGTACATAATTTTAATATGTTATAACTAAATAAGAATGCCTTGTTGAATTCAAATGAATTATTCTGTTTTGTTTTGTAAATCATCCTACCATCTCTTGAGAATGATGCAAAAGATTTAGTATCATTGGAAAACGAAGAAGATGGCAGATATTTATGCAATAGTTGATGTCGTCAAAAAAAAATTTCGAGTAACCAAAAAAGATTGGATAAATGGATCAGTTAATGTACATAAACTACATATATATACTAAAATAATTTTCAAATAAGAAAAAATCAACAAGACAAATATCTTACTATCTTTTAAATATTTTAATATTGAATAAAAAATTTCTGAATTCTTGAAACCGACAGAAGTTACAAAAATGAAAAAAATATGTTTTTTAAAATGCTAACAAAGTAACACTGTAAGCTAACATGTAGTATTCTTAAGAAAATTTTTTGATAGGTAAACTATATTGAAATTCTACAAGTATTTTTGTTATGTCCTCCTTAACCATATCTACTACATTTGTGTCTTTTAGATATTGAACATAGAACTCCAAATTCTCCCATTGACTGCATTCTCTTTTTTGGCGCTTATAAAAATTCACCTACAATTGTTGGAAAACTACCGTTTGTTAAAAATCTCCACATGTGTATATGTTCACAGCATATGGTTTGCACCATATTTCTGTTAAGTAAATTTATCAACAAATTGGTTTTCATCCATCTTTGAACGCTTAGTAGTAGCAATTGCATTAATACAAGGTATTTTGTCTACGTCGAAGATGCAACATGTGCATTGGTTGTTTTCAGATAAACAACATACTTTTGGGTTTCATCATTGACCTCAAATTAATATCGATTTACTTGGAAAACATCAAGTATCATTGTAATATCATATCTTTCTACCATCTCCTTCACTATGTGTGGTGTGATAAGTTTTTTGTGCTAAGTAGCCTTTTCTTCATGTTCATGAAACCATCTTGTGAGAGTTAATATAATGGTCTCAATAAGAGATATTATAGGCAATTCATGAGGAAGATTTAATTAACATGGCATTCAATGACTCTAAAATGTTAGTTGTCATGATATTATATCGATTTGAAGGTGCATTTTTTTGATATGTTAGTTGTCGAGCCTATTTTTTATATCTACATCTTCTAAATATGTGGCTAAATCTAGATTTCTACTTCTCATATCGTTGAAGATGCCATTAAAATCATGATGAGTATAAGAATTACCTACAAGTTTTACAAGTGGGAGTAATCCCTTTCTCCCATACTTTGGTGTAAGATTGTTTTGTAGATGAATTCGGCAAATATCGTGATGTGCAAGTGGATAAATCTTTAAAAGTGTCTTCGAAATGGCAGGAGCTTGGTGTAAAACAAATACCAAATCAGATGCATATAGGATAAAAGTCTTTAGCCTTTTAAAAAACCAGTTCCACACAACTTTATTTTATGAGTCCACTACCCCCAAATGCTATAGGATATTAGGAGAAATTTTATCTTGTGAACAAGCTCCAAGTAAAGTTTCCTTAAACTTTGTTTTAAGGAATATACCATCTATAGCAAACCTTATCAAAGCAAAACTTCTTATTGATGGACCAAATGCAACAACCATTCTGATGGTGTATTTGAATTTTAGAGCAATATCCATCTCGAGATAAATTGTTGATTCATGATTTTTTTTTTAAGCATAAACAACCATTATGATGGTTGTAATAACTATCCTCAAGATTCATTCTCATAAAATTTTGAGCATATTCTTTTCCTCACCAAGCTTGTTTGTAATTAATATGTATAACATGCTCTAATTTAACTTGCTCCATAATATGTTTTGGTTTGAATTCATATTTTTTCTCCGCATAGTTGTTGCATAGTAAAGTTATAAGAAATTTGATGGTTATTTATCTATGGTAAGGTGGATCTAAAACATAATTTAATATGAAGCATAGTAAAACAAATATATAAATCAAAAATATTTAAATAATTTTCTTTAGAAAAAAACAAAAATAGTGTGGGGCACATGCCACAGGGATACTCCATGTAGTTCCGTCCCTGTATAGTTGGCAATTTTATGTGTTGTATCACAAATATGACCATGAAAATACTTATTCACTACAAAGTAATTAAAAGCAGCAACACTGAAGCATGCATCCTCCAAATGCATTTATCATCAACAAAACCTAATATTACTTTTAACTTGTTTGGCCAGAAAGACTTGAATTCATATTTCCACTCTAATGCACATTTCCTATTTTTTTCATCAACTCATCCTTGTTTTAGAAATATTTATTAACATATATATCATCAGCACCTCACGTGGAATGTGAAATTGGAACTAGAGAAAGATCTGAAGTAGCATTTAGGAGAAATGAATGATACCCTTTATCACCAGTCAAACATGTGTTGATCTGTGAAGTTTTTGTAAAGAGAAAAATACAATGGATAAATAAAACTTAAAATAAATGAAATAGAATTGATATTAAAAGAGAAATAATTATGTTTTAGTTGTCAGTAAGGTTTTTTAACTGTAATTTGTCATATGTAAACAGTTATGAATCGTTGCTAAAAACTTAGAAAAACAGCTTAAGTTTAAGAAATGTAGAATACGTAAAACGTATTTAGAAAGACATGTATAAATCGGCATAATATAAGAGATGTGTAATTAAATCATGCAGAAATATGTGAGAAGAGGTGTAAATGTCATCCTACTTGTTTTTTCATACGAAAATACTAGATCGGTATAAGAATCAATATTTAAAAATCTCAACACTTGTGTGTATCGAGCGTTATTAATTTGACAAATCTTTGTATTGTATACAATTTTTGATTGAATGTTGTTAACAATATTTTCAAGAAATGATATTTTTTTTAGTGACATAAACGAAACTAAAAAATTACTATTTCAACTATAATACAATATAATTTTTTTTAAAAATTCAACTTTTTATACAAAACTGTTTGAAAAAGTATGAAAAATATGTTACATGTCATTTTTCACCCGAAATTGTTGCATCAACATATGAATCACCATTTATAACACTTGTATGTATTGAGTGTTCTCCACATCACAAATTTTTCATTGTTTGCACACTCAAGAGAAATGATATTACATTTGTCACTCATACCAAAATCAAATAAAATTACTATTAAAAATGTGATAAATGAACTATAAGACAATACAAGTTTATGTAATCTAAAATTCAGAAAGATGTTCTAAGTATTTATGAAGATTTTCTAAACAGTTAAGAAGACACTTATAAATCGTTACAAAATAGAATAAATATTAAGTAAAATGTGAAGGAATTATCAAAATGGTTTGTATTTTTATGCACCGTTACAAATAAAAGAATCAGTTTAACATATCTTTTTATCCTATTTCGTAAATACATGAGTAGAACATCATTTGCCATCAATTTTGTGATTAATGAAAGTGCATAAGTAAGTGTAAAATTCCTATTACGGATCAATCGATTACAAAATTTTCAGTAACCATCTCCATTAAATCTTATCATTTGACATCCTCAACTACCTCAAAAACCGAGGTTTCTTTGATCATTTCCACACACAAAATTATTTGAGAATTTCATTTAATTTTTACTCTCCAAAAACACAATAAATTTTCATCATATTTCTTTGAAAAATGCAAATAAAATCATTCATTACTGGAAATCTCATCTCTCCTTCTACCTCATCTATTTATTCTAAATATCTCAAAATCATTTCAATTCATGAACATAAAATCAAACAAGTAAACCATAAAATTAGTTCAAGATAAATATCTTACACTATTCAAGATCATATATGATATACATCAAGCAGTACATTAATATTGTATTACTTCACCAAAAATGATGTAAAATAACTAGTCAAAAAAATTACAATAGATACGAATTTGCTTCATAAATATCTTAGTGTTAAAAATAGATAAATGATTATCCATAATTAATTGAATAATATTGTTGTGAACCGACTTAAAGTGTCTATAAATAACACTTACCTCTTCATGTAAGGAGGCTCACGGTGAATGAAAAAAAGTAGGAAGTAAAATCTTCTTTCTTAACTTATTCACATTTACTCTCTCTCTCAAACAAAAATACTAGTATTGTATTTATTATAACATCATTTATAACACGTTATCAGCACGAAGTTCTACCATCTACCCGAGATCCTAAAATAAGGTAAAATTCTGTTTTATTAATACATATGAATATTATATGGTAGGCTCTGCCTTCTCAATATTATATGGTAGGCTCTGCCTTCTGAATATTATATGGTAGGCTCTGCCTTCTGAATATTATATGGTAGGCTCTGCCTTCTCAATATTACATGGTAGGCTCTGCCTTCTGAATATTATATGGTAGGCTCTGCCTTCTCGATATTATATGGTAGACTCTGCCTTCTGAATATTATATGATAGGCTATGCCTTCTGAATATTATATGATAGGCTCTGCCTTCTGAATATTATATGGTAGGCTCTGCCTTCTAAATATTATATGGTAGGCTCTGCCTCCTGGATATTATATGGTAGGCACTGCCTCCTCATTTATATGGTAGGCAATGCCTCCTGAAAATATTTTAATTTATGTGTTATTATATTCACTAATGTTTTACAATTTTATCATAAATTAATTTATGTCATCATTATGTTTAAATTCTTAAAACAGATTATATATATTTATTAAAAATATATATAATAATAATAATAAATTAAAATCTATACCCAAAATTTTATCATGATCATTTATTGAAAATAATTATAAAATGATTTTTTTATAAAACTAATGTTTAACACATTGTTTTATTATGTGTATAGTTATAATGTCAAATTTGGCAAAACTCGAGATTGTTGCCCTTGATATATCTGGAAAAAATTACATGACATGGGCAGTAGCTGCAAAAATGCATTTAAAGGCAAAAGACCTTCTTGGCACCATCGATAGGTCGGAAACAACATCCGATGAGAAAAAAGCAAAAGTCATGATATTTTTATGCCACCATATCCATGATGGTTTAAAAGACGAATATATCACAAAAGAAGATCCTGCAGATCTTTGGCAATCACTTAAAGATAGGTTTGATCACCAGAAATATGTGATCTTACCAAAAGCTAAACATGAGTGGTTAAACCTCCGGTTTCAAGATTATAAAAGTGTAAGTGAATATAATTCCGCGTTGTTTGGAATCACTTCTAAAAAGATATTATGTGGAGAAAAAGTAAGTGATTATGATATGATTGAAAAAAACTCTCCAAACATTTCATCCTGGAAATGTAATCCTACAACAACAATATCGAGCAAAGGGATATACTCGTTATTCGGAGTTAATGCAAGTTCTCCTTGTTGCTGAACAAAATAATGAACTTGTGATGATGAACCATCAATCTCGTCCCACTGGATCAGCTCCATTCCCAGAAGTGAATGTTGCATCATCCAGTTACAATAATTGGCAAGGACATGGACGTGGTCGAGGCCATAGTCGTGGTCGTGGACGTGGATGAGGAGGTGGGCGTGGACGAGGAAAAGGAAGAGGTTTTCATCCCAATGAATTCAAATTCGGGAGAAAGAATAAAGTCCACGAAAATGAAGTTGGTCGCGTACCTGTTGTACGCCAAAATATACAATACAAAAATGTAAGTTACAGATGTGGCATGAAAGGACATTGGTCTCGTACCTGTCGTACACCAAAACATTTGGCTAATCTGTATCAAGAGTCATAGAAACAAAAAGGAAAAGAAAGTGAAACCAACTTTATCTCGGATGAACCCGGACCTTCTTTCGATGGAAATGCATATCTCGATGTTGCTGATTTTCTGGTTGATTCCGAGAATACCAAAGAACAAGATAATTAAGTTTAATGTTATATATATAAAGTTGTATTTAGTTTCCTTATGAACAAAAACAAAACTTAATGTCTTTTTGAAAAATATATGTAAGTTTGAACTTTAATTACCTAATGTAAAATAGTTTTGTTATAATACAAGTTGATTTTGAAATATGTGTGTTTAACATTTATTAATACATCTTTATCAATATTTTAATCCAGAAAATGTATCTTTTTGAGAATGAGAATGGAGATATATGCCTAGCAGACAGTGCTACAACACATACAATACTTAAAGACAAAAAGTTTTTCTCTTATCTCAAAATGAAAGATTCCGCCGGAAGCGTGAATACAATATCGGATAATGCAAATATTATCATAGGCTCTGGAAGAGCTAGTTTTTCAATGCCAATGGGAACAAAATTTGAAATAAATGATGCTTTATATTCCCCCAAGTCTTATAGAAACTTATTAAGTTTCAAAGACATCCGTACAAATGGATATCACATAGAGACAATGAGCAAAAATAACATTGAATATCTTTGCATTACATGGGAGCATAAACAAATATTGGAAGAATTACCAATGATGTCCTCTGGATTATATTACACAAAAATAAATATAATTGAATCGTATATCACGGTAAACCAGAAGTTTACGAGTACATTCAAAGTTTGGCATGAAAGACTAGGACATCCTAGATCAGTTATGATGAGAAAAATTGTGCAAAATTCTAATGGTCACCCATTGAAAAACCAGAAGATTTTTCAATCACGCGAATTTTCGTGTAAAGCATGTTCTCAAGGAAAACTTATTACTCGGCCATCATCAGCCAAAATTAGTAATGAATCTCCAGTATTTTTAGAAAGAATACATGGTGATATATGTGGACCTATTCACCCATCATGTGGGCCATTTCGATATTTTATGGTTTTAATTGACGCATCTAGTAGATGGTCACATCTGTGTTTGTTAACCACACGAAATATGACTTTCGCAAGATTCATTGCCCAAATAATCAGATTAAGAGCGCAATTCCCTGATTATACTATAAAGAAAGTAAGATTTGACAACGCTGGTGAATTCACGTCACAAGCCTTTAATGATTATTGTATGGCTCTCAGAATCAATGTTGAACATCCGGTTCCGCATGTTCATACACAAAATAGTATGGTTGAGTCTTTGATAAAACGGTTACAACTTATTGCGAGACCGTTAATTTTGAGAACAAATCTCCCAATTTCAGTATGGGGTCATACTATATTGCACGCGGCAGCATTGGTACAAATAAGACCAAGTGCATATCATGAATATTCCCCATTACAATTAACATCTGGCCAGAAGCCCGATGTATCCCATCTCCGAGTTTTTGGGTGTGTGGTTTATGTTCCTATAGCCCCACCACAAAGAACAAAGATGGGGCCACAGAGAAGATTAGGGATTTATATTGGATTTACATCATCAAGTATTATTCGGTATCTTGAACCACGAACTGGTGACATGTTTACGGCACGATTTGTCGATTGTCATTTTGATGAAAATGAATTTCCTACGTTAGGGGGAGAAATTAAACAAGTACAAGAAGATATTAAATGGTGTACGCCATCTTTGTTATATCTTGATCCTCCCACAAAACAACGTGAAATAGAAGTTCAGAAAATCGTACATTTGCAAAATATTGCAAACCAGTTGCCAGATGCATTCACAGATACAAAACGAGTGACGAAATCATATATACCCGCTGTGAATGTCCCATCAAGAATTAATGTTCCTGTAGAACATATTGATGGCGATAAAATAAATGAACCCATAGTTCAATTAAAGCGGGGGAGACCGATGGGCTCAAAAGATAAAAATCCCCGTAAGAAAAAGTGTTTGGGAGAACAAAGTCAAAAGGTTCTGGAAGAACCTTACAAAAAACGTCTCAAAAATATTTGTGAAAAGATTATAGAGGAACCAACTCAAACGGAATGTCCGGAAGACATATGCAAACAGGTTTTTGAAAACCGTGAAGTGAAACTCCGTCCAGAAGACGAACGTAATATAGAAACATATGAGATTTCAATTAACTATACCCAAAATAGAAAATTATGGGTTAGAAATGAAATAGAGGATATTAATGGAATATTCTCCTTTTCTGTGTCCAAAGAAATTGAAAATGAAAATGATGACGCAGAACCAATGTCCGTAAGAGAGTGTCAAAAAAGATCCGATTGGGAAAAATGGCAAATAGCCATGAGAAATGAATTATTCTCTCTACAAAAAAGAAATGTTTTCGGACCCATTGTCATTACACCTGAAGATGTAGTGCCAGTTGGGTGTAAGTGGGTTTTTGTAAGAAAAAGAAATGAGAAAAACGAGGTCACTAGATATAAAGCTCGTCTTGTTGCACAAGGGTTTTCTCAAAGACCGGGAATAGACTATGAAGAAACATATTCTCCGGTCATGGATGCAATTACATTTAGATATTTAATGAGTTTATCATCATCCAAAAGTTTAGAAATGCACATTATGGATGTCGTGACTGCATACCTGTATGGAACCCTTGATAGTGATATATACATGAGAATCCCAGAAGGGTTCAAGATCCCAGAAGGATCAAAGATCTCTAAAGGACCCAAAGAACTATACTCAGTCAAATTACAGCGATCATTATATGGGTTAAAACAATCCGGACGCATGTAGTATAATCGCTTAAGTGAATATCTATTGAAAAAAGGATATATTAACAACGCGATATGCCCTTGCGTATTTATAAATAAATCCCCATCAGGCTTTGTGATCATTGCTGTTTATGTAGATGACCTGAATATAATTGGAACTCAAAAGAAAATTGATAATGCAAGAACTCATATGCAAGAAGAATTTGAAATGAAAGATCTTGGAAAGACAAAGTTTTGTCTAGGACTCCAAATTGAGCATTTCTAAGATGGGATATTTGTGCATCAATCAAATTATACGAAAAGATTATTAAAACGATTTAATATGGATAAAGCGAATCCTTTGAATACTCCAATGGTTAATCGATCGTTTAATATAAACAAGGATCCATTTCGACCTTGTGAAGATAATGAAGATATATTAGGTCTTGAAGTACCTTATATGAGTGTCATCGGTGGACTGATGTATCTCGCAAATTGCACTCGGCCAGACATAGCATTTGCTACAAATTTACTTGCGAGATATAGTTCATCACCTACACGCAGACATTGGAGTGGAATAAAACATATTTTCGGTTATCTCCGAGGTACGATTGATTTGGGATTAATTTATTCTAGAAACCGTACCTCCTTTTAAATAAAATCGTTCGATAAATCAAACCCGAAAAAAAAATCCTACAAAAATAAAAATAAAAGTCTCAAGATTGAAACTTAATTAGCACTGCACCCAAAAAAACAATTATCACTCAAAGTAGACATGTGAAGCTTTGCGCCTAAGAAGCCAATATATGAGTTTATTTACCACAACAAGATACTAATATTTCTCCAAATTTTTAAACATTACCAATTATTTCTCAAATTGCAATATAGTTTATAAACTTAACACCGTCTAATAATCGTTTGTTAAGCTCGTAAACATTTGTTAATCCGTCAATATCAAAATCACAAAAATAAAAAATTTGGATATTAAAAAAATAATATATATATATATATATTTTTTTTTTTCCGATCGGTTTAAATTAAAATTTAAAATAGTTTATATATTTTTCACACAAATTTTTATTTTTAACATTTTTTTCTCACTCAAATCACTTGTAATGTCCAGAGATCTTCAAGCAACATTGACAAGGCAGAAGAATCCAAACCGTTACGCTAAGTATATAATGATCCAACAAGAGACATCAAATAGCCAAAGAAGGGAAGTGTCTCAGCGATGATGAATGAATGTTAACACTAATAGTGAATTTTTCACCAGAAATTTAAAAATGAATGTGAATGGCCATTACTGCTCAAATTTTGAAATGGTTATTTTCTGAATCAATTGAGAAATAAATATTATATAGCTTACAATAACAAATAACTCTCACTGTCATTTCAAGAAACTGAGGTTTTCAGGTTGGAGACAGATCTTTTGTTTTGTATAATCTATGTTTATGTGCTATGCTGTTTTTGTGTGTTTCATCATGGCTAATCTCCAGTTGATAGAAGACTCGCAAACCCTTGTGAGAGACTCCGCTCGATGGCGCAATGATACTTGGATGATGAACATCTTGGACTGTTGTTTGATCTGATTCGTTTCGAATATGTCGAAGAAGAGTATTGAGTTTCTGTTACTTCTTCATCTTCTTCATCTTCTTCAACGTCCTCTTTACATGCTTTTCTCTTTAAACCTGGAACGTTTCTTAAACCCGTATGGCATTGACGATAATCTTTGTAATGCTCATCTAAAAACCACAAGAAGAAATAGTTGATGAAAGCTATGTAAACTTTTGAAATCTCAGATTACAAGAATACCACATATACCCGAAAGAGGATCTTCATAAAGGCATGATTCAGTTTCTGCATCACCACAGCTACAAAACAAGCTAGTGTTCTTCTTCGGTCCTAAAACACTGATTCGACACAACACAAGACTTCGGGTTTTCATTCTTTACTGTAAAAGTATGTTGAGAAAGAAAGCTTTTTTCTTTCTTTGTTTTCGAACCTGAACATATGCTCGACAAAGTCATCAATGAGGACAGGCCAAGCACCTGTTTTGGTGAATCAAAACACAAGCCATAAGATGAATCGAAACACATTATATACAGACTTGTTCACGTTTAAAATTTTGTACCTTCAGAGTCATATCCTTCTAGATTCTCATGTACACAACGACTAAACGCCAAAACTTGTTGCCAAGTATCTTCTGAAATATTGTGCCGTTGATTTTTCTACAGGTTTAACATCATTTCTTGTTAGATACACACACACAAGGGCCTCTGGGAAAAGAAAACGTTTATAGTTAGGGGAAAAACAAGAACAAAGTACCTCGATAAAGTCACACCAGCGGTTAAGTAACCTAAACCTCCCTGCCAAAACCAGTTTCCATGCCGTAATAGCTCTACCTACACCTGAACAACGTTCAATGAAGTTTTAGTGTTATCTCCATTGACTAATGCAACATTCAATATAAGCTCTTACTTATATTCTTCTGTCCATTCTCGCGGCACATAAAGAAAACAAAATCATAAAAGCGAGTAAACTCGGAAAAGTCCACCTACAAAACAAACCCATAACATACGTCTCAAAATCCAGCTGATCAAGAAAATAGTAAAGCCAGCTGCAAGTTTAAGGAACCGATTATGTAGGAGACGACAAAGAAACTTGCCATTAAGTCTAGCCGTGACATCAACTTGAACAATTCATCAAAAATGGAGTTTCTACAACGGAAAATGAGGGAATGGATTAGCAGAAGACAAATCAAAAAACATGTTAACATACCTAAAATGGGCACTAACCTTGCTTGAAACTTCTTCTCAACTAAACTTAAAAGCTGAGCTAATGCTTCTTTGGAAGAGTTAGTTCTTTGTGACTCCTCGCCGGATTTATAATTACATAATTGTTGACCTGATCGAATGTCTGCACTTATAACATAAGATCAAATTCCAAACAAACAAACAAACCCATTAGCCTCTATTCATTTATCTACAGACATTCTTTAACCAATTCAATATGCAAAAGCAAGAAGCTTTCGTACCTGAATAAAACCCTAGTTAATTACCAAACTATAGAACTCAAAAGCATCCATTAATTCATAGCAATTGCAGAGAGAGAAAATTAGGATTCAAGAGATCTTCAAACAACTTAAAACAACACTATGGATGTGATTAAAAGATACAATCTTTCATAAACAAAAAAACAACCTACCAAAACATATGAAACCCAACTCGTAGAATTAAAAACCCAAATTCATGAACAAGAATGAACAGATCGTAGAAAAACAAAGAACAAAAAGTTTTTTAAGAGATTACCACAAAATCTGCGATATATCTCGAAGATATCGGATCGACCTAAACACAACGAAGAATCCATGGATTCTTTCGAGCTCGAAGCTTCTCTGTTAGGAGGGAAATCGAAACTCGGAAGGAGCGTCGAAAAATCGAAGGCAAGGAATGGATCCCAATCGCAAGAGTCTACAAATGTCTGAAAAAGGAAATAAATTTTTTTGTTAACACCGTAAAAGGAAATATATCTTTTGTTAATTTCATTCATTTATCGCAAAACTTGCACCTCCTCCGAAAGTCAGAACAAACACTCTGCTCAGACCCAAACTCAAAAGGCCCATTTACAAAATCAAATAGATGTAATATTTACTTCAAAAAAAAAAATTCACTAGATTACAAAGCCCAATAACGAATGTTAGTTATTGAAAAATGCTTATATATCAATAGAAAGAGCATGAGTAAAATAATTTATAACATGGTGGTTAGTCAAATGTGATATAACAATTTTAAACATAAAGTTATTTTCAAAAATAAATTGAATTATATATATATATATATAAATATTAAATTAAAAGTAAATTTAGAAAAAATATTTACATATTATTACAAAAAAGTATATGACTAAAAAATTATTTTTTATACATTAAAAGAGAAATGAGTTTTGAAATCCACGTTTTTGTGATTGATTTATAAATGATACAACCACTTCTTTATTTATTTTTTCTACTTTAAATTTGTTTTTATTAGCATTTTGGTGAAATTTTCAACTTATTTAAATATGATTCACATATATAAATAGGAATGTTAAAACAGGTTGATTATGCCTATTTAATATCTGACCATTTAAATTTTGTTAATCAGATATTTTTCTTTTTTTTTTCATTGTGGTATAGTATTACAATCATCCATCAGTCAGAAAATACATGTCGTATCGTCGAATCACTATGGTATTGAAGTACTTATATGAGAGAAGATAGTGTTTGTTGTTCTTGCGTCTTTGGCTAGTCTGTCCACTATGTATTATTCTCCCTTGGTTGATACGTAAGAGAGAATTCTGGATAGCACTATCGGATCTCATTGAATTCTTCTATCTCCGTTGAAAAATTGGGCCATCTACTTGGGTGTTGGACTAATTGAATTAGATCCATAGAATCCGTGTAGAATCTTCTGCAGAATCTCTGCATTCTATGCAGACTAAGCATTGCTCAACGAAGGCCTAAAAACTTCATGTGCAATGGAGATGTTCCTCTATATGTACCCCTCATTCCAAGTATGTCACTTGTTCCATCCTTCAGTTTAAGAATCCATCCAATTCCTGATGTTAACTCCCCCTCTTTCCATGAGCCATCGATGAAACATGTGAAAGGAGATGTGTCGTTATTTGTGTGCTCAGTTCCTTCGATCTCCATGTTTGAGTCCTTCTCTTGGCTCTTGGGTTCAGAGGATGCAAACCATAGATTGCTCTCCCTACGTGCCACTTCCAGTATGTCTATGGTTGTGCGGTCTATGTTTTTGTATAATTTTTCGTTCCTTGCTTTCCAGATGTACTATAGAATCCATGGGAAACTTCTTGAGTCTTGATCATCCTTGGCTCCGTCCGGTATTCTCCATATGAGGTAGTCCAGGTTCCCAAAGAGACTAGTAAGTGAGAAGTTGGATGGTGCTGAGGAGATATAAGATAACGCTCATGTTTGGCGAGCCGGTGGGCATATAAACAAAGCGTGATTAATACACTCTAGTTCATGGCCACACCTATCACAAACGGGTTCATTTCGGATATTGCGATAGTGTAATTGACCGTAAGTGGCTATTGCACCCGAGAGTGATTGCTATAGGAAATGCTGAATTTTCCTTGGAGCTTTTATTTTCCACATAGCTTGCTTCAGTGGAACGAGTGATGGTCGCTGTAGAGTGGAATTCAGGCTAGTTTTTCCCCATTTTTGTAGTATCTCATAGCCCGATTTGACCGAGTACTCCCCCTCTTTTGTGAAGTGCCAACACAGTTTACTCTGCGATAACCTTGTGTTTGGGGTAATAGTCATGATCAGTCTTACATCCTCTGGGAGAAGGTTCTTTTTAGGTTCTGGATGTTCCATCCTTCACCCTCTGGGCTGTTAAGTTCAAATATCCTAAGATTAGGAAGTCGAGATTGGTTGTGGTTTTGTGGCCCTCTTGGGAATACATCAGGTATTCAGGGGTCTGTCCATATGTCGTTCTGGGAGGAATTTCCCATTATCTTCCGTGTGCCAAGGTATGGTTTGTTTGCCTGAAAGACCCGTGAATCCTTGTAGTATCTTCCCTTCATCACCTTGGCTACTAGTGAGTTAGGGGATGTTTCCAACCACCATAGCTGTTTAGCCAGCAATGCTTTGTTGAAATATTCAAAATTCCTAAATCCGATGTCTCCCTCTGTTTTGGGTAGGCATAGAGTTTTCCACGGTAGCCAGTGAATCCTTTTTCCGTAACTTCCTGATTTCCGCCAGAAGTTACTGATAGCGCTAGTCAACTTCTTAAACAAGGATTTGGGGAACAAAAAGCATGACATCGCATAAGTGGGTATAGCCATCGCCACCGCTTTGATCATCACCTCCTTTCCCCCTCGGGATAAAAGCTTCGTTGACCATCCGTTAATTCTTTGTTAGATTCGATCTTGTACGTAGGCGAATATCTGCGCTTTGGACCCTTTTAGATTTTCCGGAATTCCCATGTACCTCCCAACCTCCCCCCCCTCGGTTCCCTGAATCCGTAATTTCCTTCTGATGTCGGCTTGGATATTGGTTGATACCTTTTTTCCAAAGACAATAGTCGATTTCTCGTAGTTGATTTTTTGTCCAAAGGCCTTGCAGTAAACATCCAGAATGCTTGTAATTGCTTCGCACTGAGCAATCGAGGCCTTGCAAAAGAACAGGTTGTCATCTACGAAGAGTAGATGTGAGATCGGAGGGCTTGATTGTGCCACTCAGATGCCTATGATGTTGTTTAATGCCTCGGCAGCATTTAGGTTGGCAATTAGCGACTCCTTGCACAAGATGAATAGATATGGAGATAATGGATCTCTCTAGCAGAGTCCTCGTTGAGGGCATATGCACCCCTTGAGGGTCCCATTGATTATCGCCTAGTACTTGATTGTTGTGACGCATTCCATGATCCAATCTATCCATCTTCTAGAAAAACCCAGCTTTTCTATTAAGGCCGCTAGGAAACGCCACTCCACTCTGTCATATGCTTTACTCATGTCAGTCTTGATCGCTAAGTATCTAGTTTGGCAATATGACTTTGATTGTAGAGCATGGAACACCTCCTGTGCGATAAGAATGTTGTTAGAAATCGCACGCGCTGCTACGAAAGTTGATTGTGTTTCTGATATCAAAGATGGTATGATTTCTTTCATTCTCTGGCACAGGACCTTTGATATGATCTTATAGCTTACGTTACATAAGCTAATAGGTCTGAACTCCGTCATATGTCTTGGTTTGTCTTTCTTGGGGATAAGACATATGTTGGTTTCATTCAGAGTTGGGTCTAAACTTCCATTTATCATGAAATTTCTCACTAGCTCTACCAAGTGATCACCCACAATATTCCAGAATCTTTGGAAAAAAGGGCAGTTATTCCGTCAGGCCTAGGAGCCTTCTCTGGTTGCATCGAGAATAGGGTTACCCGAACTTCCTCCTTCGTTACTGCTCTCTCCAGATGGGAGTTCATCTCTGGGCTGATCTTCTGAGCTATGGGTGCTAGTGAAGTGTCAATATCAGAGACTTCCGAAGATGTGAAGAGGTCCTTGAAATACTCCGTTACTACCTTTTCCACCTTTGTTTCTTTTTCCACCCAAATCCCATTGCTGTCTGTTAGTCCTAATATTCGATTCCTTGTGCGGTGATGTTTGGTTGATGTGTGGAAAAATTTTGTGTTTTGATCGCCTTCTTTCAACCATAGGGCCCTACTTTTTTTGTTGCCAGAAGACTTCTTCTTCGTGTATGGCCTTGCTCAGCATTTTTTTTAACTCAAGAGTCTCTTCTATGGACGTCGTGTCCAACAATTGATCCTCCTCCAACTTCTCCTTTAGGTCATTACAGACCCTTCCTGAGTTAAAGTTCTCTCTGCGTCTCCACCGAGAGATAGTTGAGCGGCATTTGGCAATTCGATCTTTGATCGAGATGTTCCGCGTATTGTTGTCTTGGAGCCACCATGTCCTAACATTTTCCTCAAAATTTGGTTTTGCTAGCCATCTCTTGTCAAACCGGAATCTGGGATTTCTCCTCCCCATTATGTGGGCGATTTTGGATCCTGATTGGATGATGATCGGATCCAAAAAATCAAAGGTAGTTGACCTTTGTTTACGAGAAAGCATTGTGTCATTCCTCATTCCCCATCGCTCTATCCAGGCGGCATCAGATTATTGATCCATTTCTTCTACCACACCAGAATAAGCTATTCCCTGTGAAGGGGAAATCGGTCATTCCACAGTTCTCCTGCATAGTTTTGAAGTCTTGAAAGCTTCTTTCCAGACGAATCCTTCCCCCCGATTTCTCATAATTTCCATTAATTTCATTGAAATCACTTGCCACTAACCATGGTCCCGTTCTGGTAATGCCTATTCGAACAAGCTTTTTCCAAACATTGTTTCTTAAGTTTGCGACAAGATCACCATAAACAAAAGATATAAAAACTTTATTGTCATCAATTGTAGCGGTTACATCGATGATATTTTTATTAAAAAAGAGAACTTTGACATTAAATTCGGCTAAAGCCATCAAGGCCAAACCCCCACTAAGACCTGACGGATCTACCGTAAACAGAAAATCATATCCTAAATGAGCTTGCACATCCTGGATGAAGCTCCTACTTTGCTTTCTTTCCATCAAAAACAGTAACCCCGGGAACAACGATTTTCATAGTTCCCGTAATCGCCGAACTGCCAAGAAACTATATGCTCCTTAACAGTTCCAACTAAGAAGCATTAGGCCCCCTCCGGTGGTCTCTCCTTGACCACCGGATCCTTGGGACCCTCAGAATTCCCCTTTTTGGAGGTATCGTCTCTAAGGTAGACAGAACCTTCTCCTTAAGATATTGTTCATTTAGCTTCGTTTATTTTGAACCTATTTAAAACTATTTAAATTTAATTTATACAAACATGTTATTTTCATTTCAATACTTTAAAATAAAATTCTTATATATATATATATATAATAAATTATATTAAAATAAAAACTATATTTTATTATAATAATTTTTCATATATCTGAAATATATATTTTAATAATAATACTAAATTTTTATAATTAGACAATTTAAATAAACAAAATTATAGCCATAATAATGTAAAAAAATTATGGTTTAAATTAATGAAAAAATATCTTAAAATATTACAGAAAATTTTATGGGAGAATTGTTAAAAATGATTTAAAACTTGCTTCCAAATACAAGTTTAACATTCATGAAAAATTCTTGCAAAAACTAATCCATGAGGATAAGAAAATTACAAAATACTCTTTTGACTAAAATATAATGTGGAAATATCAATTACATTTCAGTCCCTGCGAAATCTTCGTAATTTATTGGGATCAAAGCAGATTTCTCAAAAAGTCTGCTTTGTAAACAAAAAAAACCAGCAAACTTTTTGAAAATTCTACTTTGTTAATAAATTATTATTTAGGGTTTCGCAGAGTTCTCGAAATGTCTGTCGTAGATTTAACAAAACAGACTTCCCGAGAAGTTTTTGCAAACCAAAAATCAAATTTAACTAAACTAGTTTTCTTCAATTTAGAGTTTAGGGTTTTGCAGACTTCTCGAGAAGTCTGCACAAACTAAAAGTCTACACAAACTAAAATTTAACCAACTGGTATCGTATCGAATCTTCAAAGCAAACTTCCCCATAAGTCTGTACAAACCGAGAATTTTATCAAACCAGAATTTCAATTTAACCTTACCAAAATTTAGGAAGCAGACTTCTCGAAATGTATGCTTTGGAATGATGATACAAAGCAAACTTCTCGAGAAGTATGGTTTTGGAAATTCACTTCGGTTAAACTAAAAATTTCACCAAACCAGAATTTCAATTTAACCCTACCGACATGGACAAATCAGACTTCTCCGGAAGTTTTTTTTTTCGTTCCAAAGCACATTTCCCGAGAAGTGTGCTTTGTATTTCATATACAAAGTAGACTTCTCGGGAAGTTTTCACAAACTGGAAATTAAAAAAAGCATAACATATATTTAACATAACCAAATTCACAGTTTTTAACCTAACCAAATTTTACTCTCCGTATATAAATAAGGTAACCGTAAAATTTTAACATAATTTCATTTCTAAACAAAAAGTGGGAGTCTTCATCCTCCAAAAATGACTATTTTCTCTTCTTCTCTCTTTACCTCCCCTCCTTTCTCTTGTTCTTTTTTTCTCATGTTCTTTCTCATCTTGTTATTTGTATATTTGAAAAAAAACTATGAGATATGAGAACGATAAGTTTTTTTTTGTTTATATAGTTTTGTCTTTGTAGTTTTGGAATATTTTTATTGTTTAGATATTTTGTTATTTTTCTAATATTTTTTCTCATATTCTATTATTGTAGATCTTGAAACCGAAGTCAAGAGATCTAAAAACATAAATTTGTTGTTTTTAGTGGTTTTTAAGTTTTTCGTGGTTTCAAAGATTTTTGTTGTTTTTGTTGTTTTCTAATCTTTTTTCCTATTTTCTTATTTTATTTATCATTTTCTCTTGTTGCAAATTTGGAAAAGTAAGTTAAGAGATTTACAAAAAAATAAGTTTGTTGTTTTAGTAATTTTTTGGTTGATTTTAGTGGTTTTTTAAAGTTTAGATGGTTTTTAAAGATTTTTAATAAATGTTTGAGATTTATGCTGGTTTTATAATTTTTTGTGGTTGTTTTGTGTTTTTTTCACAGGTTTTGAGTTTGCCATTGGTTTTGGAATCGATGGTTTTTTGTGTTGCAAACCTCATTACAAGCTTCAACTTCAATTGTACACTTCATAACACGTTTTTAAAGTTTTAAATGGTGGTTTTAAGATTTTCAATGGTTTGTTTTAATATTGTTAACTGTTGTTTTGAGATTTATGGTTTTTGTTTATTAGTTTTTAGCATTTTTACATTATTTTGATGGTTTAACGAGATCTAAACGGGCAAACTTTATTACAAGCTGTTGACTTCATATGCAAATTTCATTACAAGTTGTAAACTTCACTTGCAAACTTCATTACAAGTTGCATATTTCGTTTGTGTTTTTGTCATATTTAAATGAGTTTTTAGACTTTATTGTAAATATTTTTCTCCTCTTTGATTATCCACATAAAAAATTCATATATCTATCATATTTCACTCTCTATAGACAATTAAGATGTGGACCATTATGTGAATACAATTAATGAATTTTATTAGATCATCGTAGACATATTACATATTTTATATTTCAATTACAAAGCAGACTTCTTAAGAAGTTTGCTTCGTATTTTATTGACAAAACAAATTTCTTGAAAAGTCTGCTTTATCAAAAAAAAAATCATTTTGATGACAAAAAAGGAAAAATTTACAATTAACCAAGTGTATTTTCAAATCAGACTTCTCAAAAATTTTGTTTTGTCGGAAAAAAACCGCTTTTATGACAAAAAATAAAAAAATTGCAATTAACCAAGTGTTTTTACAAAGCAAATTTTTCGAGAAATCTAGTTTGTCGAGAGTAAAAAATCGCTTTGATGACAAAAAAAATTTATAATTGACCAAGTGTTTTTCTAAAGCATATTTCTCGAGAAATTTGTTTTATTGGGAAAAAACCGCTTTCATAACAAAAAAAGGAAAAATTTCAATTGACCAAGTGTTTTTTCCAAAGTAAACTTCTCGAGAAATCTGATTTGTCGAGAAAAAGAACCGTTTTTGGTGACAAA
This sequence comes from Pugionium cornutum, assembly GCA_018901935.1. Classification (NCBI taxonomy): domain Eukaryota; kingdom Viridiplantae; phylum Streptophyta; class Magnoliopsida; order Brassicales; family Brassicaceae; genus Pugionium; species Pugionium cornutum. Next base: position 9,963,001 of record CM032162.1, read on the forward strand.
AAATGTTAGTTTTCTACAATTGACCATGAATTTTTCTGTACGAAATAAATTTTGCAGTCTTTTCGAGAAGTTTGATTTGGTGATAAAAATAGTTAGTTTTCTATAATTGATCATGAATTTTTAATTATTTATAGAAGAATAATAATTTTTGTTATTAAATTGGTTTATAAATAATAGATTAATTTATTTTGTAAACCTTATTTTTATAGTAAATTATTTTTTTAATTAATATTGATTTATTATTTTTAAATGATTAAGAAATCATTAAATGTTATTTATATAAATTAGAATTAAAATTTAATACTCATATTTAATAAAAAGATATATTGTGTAGAATTTTTTTAATTATATGTAATTTGATTTAACTATTTTATCATTAATAAAATTTTAACATTTTATTAATTTATTATGATATATATAGTAATATAATATATGTATCTATGGTTATTTTTAAAATAATTATGTTATAATAATATAGATATATAAATAATATAATGAAAGACAGATGAAAAACCACGAATGTTAATTTTTTTTGTTTTTATCACTTATACCACAACAGATCGATTCAACAATATAATATTTTCATACGAAGATTTTGCATATTCATTTCACTTCATTTTTTGTGTATTTACAATCTCTATGTTACATATAGTATCTATTAAATAATAATAAAAGTTTAAGTCAGTAGGAAATTTGTGCATCAAGTTTCTTAATAAAACGATGTTAATGAATTAAAATATTTTTAGTGATCGATAATCATTATACATTTCCAACAAATACCAAATTCAATATCTGAAAAATAAAATATTACTTTCATATTCTTATATTAAACGAGAATTGTATATCTCCCACTCTCACACCATGGCTACAAAGTACAAACATATCACTACTATCGGTTCACATTTCAATTGGTTTACCAAAAAAGTCCCCAACTTAGAACCGAATATAAAAAATAACAATTTAAAATCCAAACCGAACCAAACCAAATCAGTTTATATTGATAATAATTTATATATAAGTTAATACCGAAACTGCCCTCCAGTGTAAGTCTGGCCAAAGGACCAAGTGGGAGGAGCAACATTGTACGACACGACACTTCGACGATCACTTGTTGTGACAACAAACGACAGACTTTGACCGTTGAGATAAGAGTTGCTTTGCCAATTTTGCCCCCAGTTTCTTGACATTAATTGCCATTTTGACCTTGACCCTCTCACTGACACCGAATGTACGTCACCGGCTCCACCCACGTTTGTGACCAGCACCAAGTTAAAGTATGAATGCCCGTTTATCGTGAACCTTATCCCGCCACGTCTCTTGCATCGAACCCTACTCATCAAATATTTTTACTTAAATCTTTTTAACATTATATATTTTTATACAATATTTAAATGAATAATTCTTTAAAATAACATTTCTAAAATTTATATTTTCAATATAATATATTCAAAATAAATTTTTTAAAATAACACAAAATATTGATCTTAACTAAACTATATATAAAATTAAAATATTATGTTTGGCTCTTTTTCTAATTTAAAACTTAAACGTTTTTTATAAAAAAAATTATAATTAGTTTAATATTAAAATTATGTTATGTTTAAAAATTTATATTAATAATGTTATATTTGAACACAAAACTTAAAAAATACTATTTTAAACAATTACCCATATTTAAATTTAGTACCTAATTTCTACTACATTTATAAACTGGTCCAAAAGTATTAAATGCAATTTTATAGGTCTAAATTCCATACGCGTCTTCGATATTGTATCTGAGATTTTCACAAACTATAAACAGTAATTAATAAACCGGGTTAATAAATTAATACCTTCGGTATATAACTGGAATGATACCGGACTTGTACTGAGCGATATGCTCATAGATTGGCTGAGAAAGATCAAAATGGTGATTGGGAGGATCGCATGCGCCACCAGGAGGACAAAAGTTAGTGGCAGTGACCACAATGGTCCGTCCTCGTATGCACCATTGCGGATCATTCACACACATAAGTTCAAAGCACGCGCCACAGGTAAGTCCGTTATCGAATAACGCCGTGCTTAGAGCCGCTGTCTCCGTTCCGTAACCTTGGCTGTACAAATTCCCGTAACCGCATGCTCCACCTGATAATGGTTAAGGTTTTTGCATACGATTAAGCAATTAATTAAGTTTTTAGTTTTCTTAAAATAAAACACTTATTAAAAACTGAAACACATCACGAAAAAAATCTTTAGCAAAACTTAATTATGTTTCGATTGCGTTTGCATTACGTAGTGTTTTAAATGGAAGGAGTGTTTGACAACTGCGATTACGTTTAGATAAATTGAGAAAAAATGAATACTGTTTTGCTTACCGAAATAAGATATTTTTGAAATTTTTATATTTTAAAAGAAACATAAAAATTGACGTTTAACTAACTGTGACATTTTTTCCTTATTTGATGTATTTGAGACTTTTAAAACATATAGATGTTTAAATCTTATAAACATACAACGTGATTTTTAAAATCGATTTTTTCATTTTCTGTTTATATTATAAGGCCCGCATGGTCCACCTAATTTTTAGTTCGTCAGGCAAATTAATGTTTATTATACTTAACAAAACTTACATTTTAATTATTACGAATTATTTTCATTCTGTTTATATAATATAGTATCTTTTGAATCATATATTTTTAATTATTAGCCGTTAAAATTGTAAATTACCCTTCTCGTCAAAATGAATAAGGAGTTTATCTGACAGAGTACGTATTAGTAACAACCGACAAGTGAAATGAATTTAAACAAAAATAATAATGTACCCATAGTGCCGGAAGCATCACCCCCGCCGTAGAAAGTGGCATGAGCGTTAGTCCAACGTCCCCCACCGCCGTGATGGTGGCCGCCGCGATGGTAGCCACCGCGACGGTAGCCACCTTGAACGCAGACTGAAATCGCGAGGACATGCAGTAGAAGAGCGGAGATTACTAAAACACCCATGATGAAGGAAACGTTAAAACATGCAAGGGTGATTATGTGAAGGGGTATTTTCGTCAATATATAGAATGTTGAGAAGTAAAAAGATTGGTGTGATGAAACCGAGGAAGAAGAAGAGTGTTGTATAAATAGGAAGACTGGATTCAGACAAAGTTTTAGCTGTAATGAAATAATCAGGGTCCATGCAAAGTTTTTATTTAATTTTAAAGGTTTTTTTATAAAAATAAATTATTAAAAGATATTAGACATGATGAAAAAAGAAAAAAAGGAGAGGTGAATGTTCATTTCAGAGTTGGATCAAATAAAAATTTGTCAAAAATGAATTGTAATCTATAGTGAATCTTACTCAATAAGTGAAATAAATGCATATCAGAAATTAGTAGATGTGATAGTAATACTGTAACAGTATAAATTATTTTTATATAGAAGTATTATTTTAAAGGTCAGAATGTTATTATACTGAGACACGATTTGCAATTAAAATTTAAAAATATTTTGCAGTTTTAGTGTTTTTGTGAACAATAAATAATAGAGTAGTAAAATAATATTCTAATATATTATCATTTAAATTTTTTATTCCATATTTAGTATTCTAAATTTAAAATTCCAAAAATAAAATAAATTATTTTCTACAAATACATATTTATCATAAATAAAATATAAATATAATTAAAATATTATATTTTGATTATTTTTAATTTAGATTTTAAATTTTTGTTAAAAATTATTTTAATATTAAATTTGTGCTAATTTATAATTTAAATTAATGATTTTCTATTTGAAACAAAATTTTAAAAATATTACTTTTATCAATTGCACTAAATAATATTATCCGAAAATTTTAACTGAAATTATTTTGGTCCATGTTTAGCTGCAAAATGTAAATGTGTAGGTGTTATTGTTACATATTTTTCTTAATTTGTTGAAAACTACATTGTATTGAGAAGAAGTGATGAAGAACTGTTGTGACTTTTTAAAAAACTGTAGAGATTTCATTGGACAAAAATGGTTACAGCTGTTAAAGAATAAAAAACAAAATATATATCTAAGCACGTAGAAACACACAAAAAGGAAAGCACACAGAAACTACTACATTAGTTTTTTAATTTTAAAATTCTACATTTAAATATAAATTAAAAAAATATTTCTATATGGTTATTCTAAATTTCTTTCTTCTATTGTCTTACACTGCTTTTTTGTATGTTCATTTCTTTCTTCTATTTGTATTGTATTACACTACTTGTTTGTATGTTCATATATTAGAAATTGATATGTATTTAATTATAATATTTTTATTTTTGTGAAGTTAATCAAATAGTTCATAATTTATAAATTTTTAGTGAATGTTAAATCATTATCAATATGTTTTTAAATAATATTTATTTTATAAAGTTTTCGTAAAATAAATACAAATATGAAATTTTAAATTGTTAAATATAATATTATAGTTAATTTATTTTTCAGGTAAAAAGTTAGTGAAGTATATTAATAAAGATTTGGATTTTAAATATTAGATTTCATGAATATAATTTGTAAAATATGAATATAAATTAAATATTTATAATTTTTTAAATTGTTAGATGTATTAATATAATTTATTTATTTATTTTAAAAATATTTAAGTAGATTAAAAAAACCTAAATTTTAAATATAAAATTTCATAATACTAGTGTCAATTTTAATTTTCTTATATATTTAATATTTGTTATTTAAATTAATTATTTACAATGACATTTGAAATAATATTCCATAAATTAAATGTTATTTTTTGAAGTGTACTAATGTGAAGATTATATGTGTGTTCTAACATGATTATAATCACAAGTTAACTAAAATATAGAAAAAATAATGTGATAAAAAATATACCTTAACCCAACAGTCTGAATTTTTAGATAATAGTTTAAAATTTATTTTGGATTCTAACTGTATTTTCATATTACATGTGTTTAATCCCTTATTTCATTCATTTATTTAGTTGTAAAATATATAATTATGAAGGATAGGTATAACATATGTAATTCTCCTTTTTGTTAACAATGCAATAGCACGTATAATACATATTTTTAATACTAATGTTGACTGAAAAAATCAAAATTTTATAGACCAAAAAATGATATAAAAATAAATAGTTAAATCTGAAATTTATGTTGTTAATCTGCTAGACTGGATTATATGATCAAAATTGACAATCCTAAAAACTGTATATATAATTAGTGTTTTTTTTTTCAAATTCATTGAATTAATGGCAATTGATTAAAATAGTATTGTTTTAATTTTTTTATTTTAAATATAATATAATTATTTAAATATTTAAAATAATATAAATTTAATAATAAAATAATTAAAAATCCTTTTTAATAAAAGAAATTTAAACCATAAATTAGAAAAAGTGAACTCCAATATTATATTTTAATTTTATATGTAGTTTATTTGAGGTAAATAATTATTTTTATATAATAATTTATGATATTTTAAAAAATTTATTTTTAATGTGTTAAATTTGGAAGATAAACTTAAAAATATGTTATTTATAGTATTACTGATAAATTAACGTCAAAAACTATTATACATCACATATTTATCAATCTTAAAATTTATTCTTAAATAATTTAATATGGTTTTAGATGTTCTTTTTAATTTTATATTGGAATTTTTTAGTTTTGAATTTTTACAAATTTTAATTTTTAAACATATGACATCCTAGTAAACGTTCTTCTGTACACGTGGTATCACAATCAGAGAAATTATTTATTTTGAATATAGTTCTATAGTTGTTATAGTGAATTCAAATTAATATTTAGTTTACGTAATTAAAATTATATTAAAATGGGTATATATAATCATAAGTACATTAGTTCATGGTAGATTTGATATTTTTTTAAATAATAGTTATAACTAACAGTACAAACCTAAAAACCTAGATGCAAAATATAGAAAAAATTATAGTTTAGAAAAAAGAATTATGCTCTATATCCATAATACCCTTTAAAATAAATGAAATGACAAAAGAAAATTGAGTAATACCCTAAAATAGCATCATTTTAAGTTTTTTTTCCAAATTTAGCACAATAAAACTAAAATTCCTAAAATAGCATAAATTATTATGTAAAAATAATTATTTACCTTAAATAAAATATATATAAAATTAAAACATAATGTTTGGGTTCACTTTTTCCAATTTAAGGTTTAAATTTTTTTCATTAGGAGTAAGTTTTCAATTATTTTAGTATTAAATTTGTGCTATTTTTGAAAATTTAAATGACTAATGCTATATTTGAAATAAAAACTTGAAATAGTGCTATTTTAGTCAATTGCCCAAGAAAATTGGTTACATTATTTTCCATAATTTCGACGACCAGTTTACAATTTTTCATGTTTTCTTTTCTTTTTTCATTGATTTTCTCTCTTGTTTTGTTTTCTTTATATCTGTTTTAAAAAAAATTCGAACATGAAGTTTAACCAAAAAAACACGAATTGTAACGTATTTTCAATTTTTGAAAATGAACATATATTTTAAAAAAATAGATATATAATGTGAAACTTTATTACACATATCGACTGTCTATAGTATATATTATGATAATGATAAATAATGGTCATATTCCTTTGGCAGCCTTAGGAATCTGCGGCTGCGGCAGATTGTTGTTCGTTTAGTTGATGCAGCGGTCAGACGCTGCGTTCTGCGTCGCAATTTTTTCGACCGTTGATTAAAACAGCGGTGTGACTAAAAATCTGCGATCAACCACAACCGCAACCGCTGACGGCAAACAAACAAATAACATCTACCGCAGCCGCAGCCGCAGGGTTGACCGCAGCCGCAACCGCCTGCGGCAACCAAACGAACAACACTAATATAACACGTATATATGTGAACTCTACTCTATATAATGTTATAGTAAATAAAATCACATATGATTACTTTGATTAATTATCTAACTAGATTTATACCCACGCCATACATGGGAAAAATATTCGTAAATTAGATTTTATTAGTAAATATAAATTAAATATTTCTATAATTTTAACTTTTATTTAAAATTACTTTCAACATTAATTTTGTATATATAAATTTAGAAAAGAAAAATAATTATTTTTTATGAATTTAATAGTATTTTTTTGTTAGTTTAATAAAATATATTAATACTCTAACCAAATTAATAACAATGACATATATTCTAATTATTCGAATAAGTTAAATTTATTTATATATTTATTTGAAATTTACTATAATGATGAAACGTAGGTATGGTATTTTTGTTAATAACACGTGAGAGTAATGTTATTTTCTTAAATTGCTTTTCAAATAATATATTACGGATTAAGTAATAATTTAAATCTATTTATATTTATTTTAAATTATTTATAAATTAAAGTATTAAAAAGGAGCAAATCACTAAAATAGCACATTTCTAAGTTTTTATTCCAAAAATAGCATCATTAGTTTAAATTTCCAATAATAGCATAAATTTAAGATTAAAACTATATTTTAAAAGAAAAAAACTAAACCCTAAATTAGAAAAAAATGAACTCAAATACAATACTTTAAAGGGCAAATATCTAAAATAGCACTTTTCTAAGTTGTTGTTACAAAAATAGCATCATTAATTTAAATTTTTAATAATAGCATAAATTTAAGATTAAAATGCATTAAAACTATATTTTAATAGAAAAACATTAAACCCTAAATTAGAAACAATGAACCCAAATACAATACTTTAAGTTTATGTATAATTTATTTAGAATAAATAAGTATTTTCACATAAGTATTTGTGTTATTTTTGGGAATTTAATTTTATGATGCTAGATTTGGAAGAAAAAATTTAAAAGGTGCTATTTTAGGGTATTACTCTACTTTAAATTTATATATAATTTGTTTAAAATAAATAAATATTTTTACATAAGTATTTGTGCTATTTTTGGGAATTTAATTTTGAGATGCTAAATTTGGAAAAAAAAACTTGAAAAAGTGTTATTTTAGGGTATTACTCATTAAAAAATTAAAGAAATAAAAATTATTGTTTTTGTAATACTATTTTTTGATTAGTTGAATAAAATATATTGATTCTCTAACCAAATTAATATTAGTGGCATGTATTATAATTATTTTAATAACTTAAACCATTTTATATATTTAAACTTAAATTCATTGTGGTGTTGATAAGTCATCATGATATTTTTGTTATTAACACGTCATGATAAAATTAATTTGATAAAAAATTTCTCAAATAATATATTAGAGATTTTATATATTTAAACTTAAATTTATTGTGGTGTTGACAAATTATCATGATATTTTTGTTATTAAAACGTCATGATAATGTTATTTTGTTAAAAAATTTCTTAAATAATATATTAGAGATTTTATATATTTAAACTTAAACTTATTGTGGTGTTGACAAATTATCATGATATTTTTGTTATTAAAACGTCATGATAATGTTATTTTGTTAAAAAATTTCTCAAATAATATATTAGAGATTTTGTATATTTAAACTTAAACTTATTGTGGTGTTTACAAATTATCATGATATTTTTGTTATTAAAACGTCATGATAATATTATTTTGTTAAAAAATTTCTCAAATAATATATTAGAGATTTTTATGAAATTTGTTTAGCTTTAATTTCAAACCTTGCATACGCTTTGTTTTGTTAGAGTTTACATTTATTTTATAATTCGTTGAATTTTGTAAACTTTATAACACATAGTTAATTTATTATTTTATGCTATAATATTTTGTTTCATATGTTTATAATAGTACGATGTAAAAAGTAAACAAATAGAATATATATGACATGCACACAAAAACAAAATGGTCCACACAACATTCAAATGGTTATGTATCATATTTAAATTTTAGAAAGGTATAAGTTTAATTTTTGAGCCCAATAATATATTAGTTTAATTGCTCGTAGAAAAGAATTTGTATTGTATTGACATTAAGTAGTATATATTTTTATTAGTAATACCGTAAAATATTATATTTTTTAATTTTTATTCCAAATTTAACAATTTAAATTTGAAAATTTTAAAATAGTACAAATTATTTTTTAAAAATACATTTTTATCATAAATTATACATAAATTTAAAATGTTATATTTGAAATGTTTTTTTTTATTTTAGGGTTTAATTTATTTTTATTAACAATAAATTTTAGTACACTCTTATAATATTAATTTTTTGTTATTTTTGAAAATTTAAACTAATTATACTATATTTGAAACAAAAGTTTAAAATAATATTATTTTTATCAATTACCATTCTTTTATTTTTATATGTAATTTTTTTGCTGAATGCACAAGTTTAATCATATTAATTAAATTAGAAAACATGTATATGAAAGTTATAATTTAATACTTAATAATTTATAAAATAAAAAAATAAAAAAATAAAAAATAATAATAGATTATTTGCAAAAATAAATAATATAAAAATAAAACCACCAGGCACTGGTACAAATATAATAGTTATTTCTTTATACTGAATTTCTTATTTTTATATTACTTAATTTTCAATAAAACTTGATCACTTGCTTCAGAATATTTAGCTGTTCATATTCCTATATAAATTAGGGTTAGTTTGTATTCCTTTTTCATATACTCATATATCTATATTTAATTATTATTTGATTTTTAATATCTTAAATTATTAGCATAAAATAAAGTATAAAAAAATAACTACTTCATTTTTCTAATTCAATTAATAATATAATAATTTTAATTCTCCAAACTCCTTTTAAAATTATTGTTAATTTTTTAATTTAAATTTCTAAAATATCAAAAATTTAATAGTAAAATAATTTAAAATATCTTTAGAGAAACTATAAAATATAAATTGGAAAAAACTCAAAGATAATATTTTAATTTTATTTATAATATTTTTAAAAAAATATTTTTACATAATAACTTATACTGTTCTGAAAATTTTAATTTTAATGTGTTAGATTTAGATTTTTTTTAAAATATATTATTTTAGAATATATGGATAAAACTCTTTTGGCATGTATCAAAATATAATTAGTAGCTAATATGTAGCTACAATGTAAAAGTATAATGATTTAAATTTTTTCAAATATATAAAAACTCTTTTATCACGTATCAAACTAACTGGTAACAAATTTTTTTATAAAATATAAATTTTTTTGTTTATTTTTTATTTTTTATTTCTTATATATTTTTTATTTTTTTCGTGTTTATTTTAGTCAATGGTTTCAAAACTAGACTATATCAATGGTTGGATCGGGTTGAACCATAAAACGAAAATAAAATCAAATTAGTTTGACATTAAAACTGAAAAAAAAAAATAGATTGATTTAAATAGATTATACCAGAAAAAAAATTGCAAACCGGGAAATTAATGAATCGCATCAAACTTATCTGCTACACTAAAGTTATTTAATTTGATTAATTAAGTTTTACTCATTATTTCCATTAATTATTTTTATTTTCTACAATAGATATAAATTTATGGTTTTTTATTTTATGTATGGATCGAAAACGAAGAGATCATATGCTGATTGCTCAATTGATAAAATTTCTTGAGAAATCCTTGGGTTTGATATCCTTGAGTAAGAAGATAAACTTCTTGAGAAAGAAGATAAATATGCTGATTACTCAATTGATAAAATAGTATTTTTTAAAAATTTTGTTACAAATATAATATTATTAATTTAAAATTTTAAAATAATATAAATTTAATATTAAAATATATTAAAAAAATTTGTTAATAAAAAATTAAATTCTAAATTAGAAAAAATAAACTCAAATATAATGTTTTAAGTTTATATATCATTTATTTATATTAAATATATACTTTCAGAAAATAATTTGTGATATTTTAAAAAAATTAAATTTAAATTGCTAAATTTGGAAAGAAAAACTTAAAAATGTTTTACCTTAAAGTATTACTATTTTATTTAGTTTTTTTTTATGTGAGATTATTAAAGTATGACGTGGTTTTATAATAATAAAAATGTAGGGATAAATTAATTTGAAATTTGATACATCATATCAAATAATATTAAATAAGAAAAATCACAAAAAGTAAATACATACCATTAACTTGTAGAATTGAAGTACTTCTGATTCATTAAAAAAATGTTCTATATAATATATATAGTATTGAATAATGAATAGCATTGAAACAATTAGAGTAATACCTTAAAATAGCACTTTTTAAAGTTTTTCTTTCAAATCTAGCATCATAAAATTAAACTCCCAAAAATAGCACAAAAACTTATGTAAAAATATTTATTTATTCTAAATAAATTATACATAAACTTAAAGTATTGTATTTGGGTTCATTATTTCCAATTTAGGGTTGTCATTTGCCCAAACAATTACGACACAAAGCTTCTTAGGGCGAGAAAATTATTGCATGCATGCGATGAGTGGAGCTGTACTCTAAACGACAAATTACGGTATAAAACCAACAGATTTTAATGAAGGACAATTGACTAAAATAACACCATTTCAAATTTTTATTCCAAATATAGCACTAGTCATTTAAATTTCCAAAAATAACACAAATTTAATACTAAAATAATTGAAAACTTATTCCTAATGAACAAAATTTAAACCCTAAATTGGAAAAAGTGAACCCAAACATTATGTTTTAATTTTATATATATTTTATTTAAGGTAAATAATTATTTTTACATAATAATTTATGCTATTTTGGGAATTTTAGTTTTATTGTGCTAAATTTGGAAGATAAATTTAAAATGGTGTTATTTTAGGGTATTACTCTTTAATGAATACTAATTTCATATATATAACATACAGATGTTTATATATTTGGAATGCTAGATGCATTTGAAGTAGTATAATTACACAAATGGTAGAAAATAAAAATAGCGACTCAAACTTATTGAATTCTCACTCATTTTTTATTAAGGCATTACATCCAATAATTTTTTTTGTTGGAACATTTTTTTCATGTTCAATTTGAATTATATTGATCAAATATTTATTGCAAATTTTTTTGAAATATGAATGAAAAATAGGTTATTGGGTTCGTGAAAAATAATAAATTTATTAGCTAAATGTTAATGATGAGGAAACAAATATTATATTAGAAATTTGGAGAGAATTCTCTTAATATACAACGAGAGAGTTTGTGTAAAATACTAAACGTGCTGGAGAGAAAATAGATCAAGCCGTGCGCGCTGCTACCGCTCGGCTAAGCCGGATTCGTGCTCGGGTCTTGGTGAAAGACAATAGGTCCAATAAGGTTTTTTACTTGGCCCAAATCAAACCGAGCCCGAGCATGACCCCTAATTCATCAAATCTTGTATCGTATGGCGGATTTGCGAAATTATGAATTTCACGATACAAGTATATAATACTATAATCGCAACACTCAATTATAAAATCTGCGAACAGATTTCTATTGTATACTCTCAGGACTTATGATTTGAGAAGGAAAAGTAAGACGAGAAGATTATGGAAACATTTTGGAGACGAAAATGTGCGAGAAGATGGAATGTGTTAATGAGGAATTAAGGTTGCGGGATTAAGATTTGTATTTATAGCCTGGTGGAAGCGGTTTCACAACTTTAAAATCGTGGGGATTGCAGCACAACCGACGAGAGAATCATGGGCGCATGGAGGAAAATTTTTTTTGGTTGACGGTTTTGGCCAAAAGAAACTCAAGATTCACGACCCGAGCCCGAATCTAGCATGGCGACAATAATGCGTGCATGGGTTGATCTCTTTTCTCTCCAACACTTTTAAACTTCTACGTAAGATCTCTGTTTTATATATTTTAAGAGATTTCTCCCCAAATTTCTAATATGAGACATTTGTTCCGTCCGCATTAATGTTTAGTCAATAAATTTATGGAAACTAATTGTTGTTTCATGAACCCAATAGCACATTTTTCATTCATATATTAATAATTTTTTTAATCAATATTTGATCTATATAATCTAAAAAACATGAAAAAAATGTTCCAGCAATGTTTAAAGAAAATATATTTTGTTTTTTATTTTTCATATAATTCAAAATAAGATTCTGGTGAGTTAGAAAACCATGGTTAAGGTGGTAGAGAAACTTAGATCCAATACGACTAACTTTTTATGTAATAAGTGGAATACCTAATATATTATTTGAGAAACTTTTTAAGAAGGTAATTTTACCATGACGTGTTAATAACAAAAATATCATACTAACGTGTCAACACCACAACGAGTTTCAACTTAAATATATAAAATGGTATAAGTTACTACAATAATTACAATACATGCCACTGATATTAATTTGGTTAGAGAATCAATATATTTTATTCAACTAACCAAAAAATAGGATTACATTTGCAAAAACAATAATTTTTATTTCTTTAAATTTTTAATATGTTAATTTATAAATAATTTCAAATAAATATAAATAGATTTAAGTTATTACCTAATACCTAATATATTATTTGATAAAAAATTTAAGAAAATAACTTTACCCTCACGTGTTATTAACAGAAATATCATACTTACGTTTCATCATTATAGTAAATTTCAAATAAATATATAAATATGCTTAACTTATTCGAATAATTAAAATATATGTCATTGTTATTAATTTGGTTAGAGTATTAATATATTTTATTAAACTAACTAAAAAATACTATTAAATTCATAAAAAAATAATTATTTTTTTTCTTAATTTATATATACAAAATTAATGTTAAAAGTAATTTTAAATAAATTTAAAATTATATAAATATTTAATTTATATTTATTAATAAAATATAATTTACAAATATTTTTCCTAAACGTAATGTATAAATCTAGTTACAATATTATTCTCATACCTATACAAAAAATATTATTCTATGCGCAATATTTTTTGGTTAGCTTATGGCAATAGAAGTAATCACTATTTTGGTAGGCCACATTTAAATAAATTAAATCGAAAACAACGTAAAAGGGGAAAAACGCATAATCCTAATATATTATTTGTGAAACTTTTTAACAAACTAAACTTACCTTGACGTGTTAATAACAAAAATACCATGCTGACGTGTCAACACCACAGCGAGTTTCAGCTTAAATATATAAAAAGGTTTAACTTACTAGAATAATTACAATACATGCCACTGATATTAATTTGGTTAGAGAATAAATATAATTTATTCAACTAACCAAAATATACTATTACATTTGCAAAAACAATAATTTTTATTTCTTTAAATTTTTATACGTGAATTTATAAATAATTTCAAATAAATATAAATATATTTAAATTACTACCGTAATCCCTAATATATTATTTGAGAAACATTTTAATAAAATAACCTTATTTTGACGTGGTATTAACAAAATAATTATAATAAATTTTAAATAAATATATAAATGAGTTTAACTTATTAGAATAATTACAAATATATCATTGTTATTAATTTGGTTAGAGAATTAATATATTTTACTAAGCTAACAAAAAAATATTATTAAATTCGTAAAAAATAATTATTTTTCTTTTCTTAATTTGTATATACAAAAACTAATATTAAAATTAATTTTAAATAAAAGTTAAAATTATATAAATATTTAATTTATATTTACTAATAAAATATAATTTACGAATATTTTTCCCCACGCATGACGTGGGTATAAATCTAGTATTGTAATAAATTGGTGATAGCATTTTGTCCAGACAATTGTAAACCAACGTATTGAAGTCCAAATTATTATTTTTAATCATATTTTTGATATTTTAAGACCCATAGAAATTTAGTTTTAATTAACCATTTAAATAGCTACGATTGGCTAAGCACACATATGTATTTAGTGAAATATAAATCTAAAAAAAAAATATAAATTCACGTTTTGCCTCCTAAATCATAAATTTCAACTACTAGCTAGACTATAACCATTTAGTTTATAATAGGTTTAAGATTTAGGAATCTTCAGTTTTCAAAGAATTATTCATTTATATGGAAAAATATTAGAGATAAATATATGAAAATATATTTATAGATCTTATTGAAGATTTAGATATATCTTATGAGATTTTAGTATATTTTGGTAGAGATAAACATCAATAAACTCTTGTATAAATATAAAGTTTCACACCTTAGATTGAACAACAAAAAACATTCTCAATACAATTCAGTTTTCTGACAAAAAAACAATAAATCAATGTGAGTAGAACCATTTTATTTCTTTACTTGGTGTAAATAATTTGTTTCCCTACACACAGTTTTTTTCTTTCACAACTGATTTTCTCCATCATAAGAAATTTTAGCAAAATTTATTACAAAACAAACCAATCATATTGATTTTCATCTAACAAAATATTCAATTCGAGAAAATACGTTTGATCATAAAACATGTGCAAATCGATGAAGTATTAAATATAAAGTGGATGAAAATATCACTCTGAATATTTTAATTTAAATTTTTAATGCGTGTGGACCCGTTCATGAACAAAATTCACATCTTTGTTTCTTTAATTTGGTGAGACCATAACAAAGTTAATAAAAACATCTTTAGTATATAATATGGTTAGAAATATCAACTGGTTATTTATTGGACCTATTTAAGAAGATTTGATATCGAGCATCTTGTTTGGTTGAGTAATCACTTTTTTGAAAAGAAAGTTAAATCTTTGATATATGGTTTGAGTTTTGGCTTGAGAAGAAATTGCGTCTAAGAATTATTTAGTTACATATTTTATTTTTTGGTAACAAAATGAAAAAAATTATAAGACATCAAATATAACTTTTTGATTATAAAAATATAATATTTAAAAATATTAAATTATAGTTGACCGGAAGAACTAAGTGGGATAGTGGTATAGCACTACATCAACATTCATCTCAAAAATACGAAGTAAAATACTATTTTTCCTCGTTTGATAGTTTTAAAATTTTATATGAAAATATTAGATTATTTAGTTAGTTGTGCCCCATATGATAAAAAAAACTATAATTAACAAAGTATATCTATATGAAAATATATATACAATTGTATAAACTACTTTGAATTATTTCAAGTGTTGGTAAAAGAATCACATAAAACATGTTTTCTATATAGATCATATATATATATTATATCTTGGTATTCTCCTTTAAATGTACTTTATTGTATTTATAAGTTCTGAAAATCAGTTGAATAACAACAAAAAATCCGTTGTTAATCAAACATGCGGTAAGTTATATTCATGAGTGGAAAATTGTGATGTGACAAAAGGATGGATGTGGATTGAATGAATAAGAATCACATGTATCAAAAATATTCACACATAAATATATATATATATATATATATATATAATGTTGTAATTTGAGTTTGTTGTATTAAAATTTGAAAATTTATTTTTACATCGAATCTCTAATATATTATTTGAAAAATATTTTTAAAAAATAATTTTATTTTAACATTTTATTAACAAAAATATTATGATAGCGTATCATCACTACAATGAATTTCAAATAAATATATAAATATGCTTAAATTACTACGACAATTATAATATATATCATTGTTATTAATTTTGGTTAAAAAATCAAAATATTTAATTAAACTAATGAGAAATATTATTAAATTCGTAAAAAATAATTATTTTTATTTGCTTATTTACATATCCAAAAATTAATATTAAAAATAATTTTAAATAAAAATAAAAATTATATATTATCTAATTTATATTTACTAATAAATAATATTTTATAATTTACAAATATTTTTATTTACGTAAGTCGTGAATATAAATCTAGTTTATATGATATTAACAATAGAACCTACACAAATTATAATTCTGTTACTAGATATTATATTATGGTTTCTAACTCAAAACTAAAAAAATTTAGTAGATTTTACTTATTTATATAATTTAATATTTCATAGCTTTTATTATTAGGTATAATACGTTCACTAGAAATAATAATTATTTGACCATTAATCTTGGTACATTCGAACATGTGTCAACGTGAGTACTTTTTGATCTCACCGATTTCAATGAAACCACTAACAAGTCATATCGTTTATAAATCCGATCGGATAGTTCAGAAGCCTCAGATCAAACTATATTATCATGTTAATTATATTATGTGATTAGAATTCAAAACCAATTAGTAATAAAAATTAACTCATTTTTATATGTTACTTAAAGATTTCTTCCAAATCCTTACATATATTTGCAAAATAACCATAAAAAATATTGGTCTTGATATTCCACATGTTTTGTGGAATTTATGTCAGTTTACCAATGGTCAAAAATATAAGGTGATGTTGTTTTTTGTTTTTTTAATTTATCCTAGTTTTTAAAAATATTTTTATAGTTTCAAGAAAAAATTTCTAGAATGCAATTATTCAAATTCAAAATTATACTGTAAGAAAACAAATATTTGTTTCCTGTATATAACATAGTTTGAATTTTTTTTAACGAACATATATTTTAAAATGGAATACGCTTTATTTAGTTTTGCCAACTAAAAATAAAATTTGATCAAATAGGATAAATATGATACAAACCAATATACTTTATCCGCACATAATTCAGAGCATATTAAAATTAGTTATAAAGCAATTTCACTCCATATTTTTGGAGTTTGCGTTGAAGCTTTTTCAAAAAGTTAGATTTGATATTTATAAATATGAAATTATTTTATGTAAAAGGTATAGTACATAATATAATATATTAATTTAATTTAATTTTAAATTCACTGTTTATCAAGGTATACTAATTTATTTTATTTTAATTGAGTTTATAGTATATATATATATATAATATTTTAACTATTATAATCAATTTTAGATTTATAAATATAACTTTAAACATAAAAGCACAAACTCAATTTAAAATAATAAGTATCAAAAAAGATAATTAACAAAATAGCACTATTTTAATTTTTTTATTCCAAATATACCACCATTGATTTAAATGTTCAAAAATCACAAAATTAATATTAAAATACTTTAAAAACTTTATTTCTAATAAGGAAAAATTAAAATATAAATTAGAAAAATAATCCAAATATAATATTTTAATTATATTTATAATTTATTTACGATAAATATATATTTTAAAAAAATAGTTTATGATATATTTGGAAATTTAAGTTTAAAGTGATAAATTTGAATTTTTTTAAAATATATTATTTTAAAGTATTACTCTATCAAAAAAGTGAATAACCTATGTGAAACCATATCTTTAATGATTGTGATATGGTTTCACAAATGTCAGTGTTTTGATATTTATTATTTTAAATTGATTTTGTGCTTTTATGTTTAAAGTTATATTTATAAATCTAAAATTGATTTATATAAGAGTTATCATAAGTATATTATTCTGTTATCTGTGTTTTTATTTTTCGAATATGTGTTTATTATGCATTATACTATTCTATATTGGATGTTTTTATATACTGCAATGTGTTTTAATTATCACTATTTAAAAAATTCATGCACGTTTTTGAAAAATTAAAATAATGTGAGATATAGAAATGATAATTAATAAAATAGTATTTTTTAAAAATTTTATTGTAAATATAGCATTATTAATTTAAATTTACAAAAATAACATAAATTTAATATTAAAAGATGTTAAATCTTCTTTTTAATAAGAAAAAAATTAAACTTTAAATAGAAACATAGAACCAAAATATAATATTTTAATTATATTTGTAATTTATTTATAATAAATATATATTTTTAGAAAATAATTTGGAATGTGGACTGATGTAAATAGTTTTGCATGCAATAAAGTCTTAATCCATACTCAAATTTGGTAGAACACTCATACCCATTCTCACATGCATCATGCATGGTGGTTGAGATATATTTGACTTTGACATGACACAATTTAAAACAATTATGTCGGTGATCAAAATTTATAGTTTCAATTTATAAACATATTTTAATTACATTCATTTTCTTTACGAAGAACTTTTTATACTAGTAAAAATTTTAAATTAGTAAGAGTGGTTAATATCTTTAATAGCTGAAAGAAAGTTTAGATAAAAAAAATTTATGGTGTTTTGGAATGGTCAAAAGACATAATGATGATTGTAGACGAGATGATTGTTCATGATACGTCTTTACTATTTGGATCAAAACCTTTATTTCTGTTAACAATTTAACAAAGAAATTGTAGAACTTACACATTAGCCTATATTTTATTTTGGTTTGGAGTCATCTTATAGTAATACTTATAGTAATACTTGTTCATATATTGTAGTCCGTGACACAAAAAAAGTAATACATGCTTAGACATATAAAAATTAGATTTTTTATAGTGTTAAACGTAAACGATTTCTGCTAAATTGATAATCAAATTTAGAGACAAATGTTCACACTATAAGAAACTATTACCATATTATATTATGCATATTAGATATAGGAAATGAATTTATATGTGCTAAAAAGACAAAAAAAGAAGATGATAAAATAAGATGGAATATTAAGTCTGGATTATTGGTTTTTTTTTTGGTTTATTCGGATTAGGTTTTTTGGTTTACGGTTTATTTAAAATAGCACCGAAAGAAAAACAAAACTATTTCGGTTTGGTTTGGTTTTTATTTTGGTTTAAACGGTTTAGTTTTTTTATGTATAAATGTGTTCCAAAATAAATTAAAAGACAATATTATTTCGATTTATCCGAAATTTTTTTTGTAGAATCGATTAAAATACGGTAATTTTGGTTTTTTTGGTATTTTTGGTTTGATTTCGTGCATTTGGTTTGGGTTTTTATATATTCGCTTCGGGTTTTTATATATTCGGTTCGGTTTCAAATTTTTTGGTTTATTCGGTTCTGTTTCTAGGATGATTTGATTCGGTTTTTTTGGGCATTCAGTTTGCATTCGATTCAAAACATCAATAACAATTACCAGAAAATGAAGATTACAAGAGAAGATCAAAGATTTTTGATAAGATTTATGAGATCTTTAATAACATAAAAAAAACAGAGAGATCAGTCTCCGGAATAAAACAAAATTGTTTACAAATTACAAGGATCTTCTCGTTGTAACACAAAGACCTCTCATTGTAACACAATCTTACTAATGCACACTTTTTCTATGATGAACATAAAAAATCGGTTTTTTGAATACGTATCACATACCAATCAAAATATAGACTTTTAAGATAAGCACATATTATTTGAACAAACCAGAGCAAAATCAGAAATACATATTTTTTAATAGAACGTGAAAAAAGACTAATTATTTTTTATCAGACTTTTTGAACTAAGAAAAATCAGTATATTTCCTAGCAAAGGCTAACCACTACCAAATCCAAATACATACTTTTAAGAAAAATATTCATTCGACGGAGCAAAATCTGAAAAAAGAGAACAAGAAAAAGAAGAAGAAAATGAAGAAAAATAAGACAAACAAGAAGAAAGAAAAAAAGTATGTTTAACGAGATGAAGGACAAAGGCGATGAAGGAGAAGAAGAGGCAGTGGATGAGAAGAAGAGGCGATGGAGAAGAAGAAGAGGACATTATGGAGGAGAAGAAGAGGACATTATGGAGAAGAAGAAGAGGACAAAATGGAGGAGAAGAATAAGAGTCGACTAAAAATTAGGATTAATCTTATTATAGTGGAGTATGATTTTCAGTTTTAGAAAACCGATCGGTTTTTTATTTCTAAATCGAACCGAACCATAAATCGATTAAAATTATTATTATATCTGATCGATTTAGTGTATATAATAAAATTAAAACTGAAAACCGAAAAATTTGGTTCGACCGATTCGGTTTATTCGATATTAGTCGAAAGCGGATCAAACAAAACGGATCGTGCACCGAAATTGATAGCTAACGGTAATAGCTGCATAATATTTTCTTTTGATCAAACCTTTTAGTTACAAATATGCCAACAACCTTTTAACTTATCAAATATGCCAACAACCTTTTTAGTTGGGTATGTAAGGGCAAAATATAATATTTTTGAATTCTGAACCAAAATGTTTAAAAAACAAAAAAACTCGTTTATATTCTAACACACAATAATTTTACCCTCAGCTAGCGAGTGAGGTGTAAATTGGGTAATTAACCTTTATAATTTATAAACCTTTAAAAACAAACTACAAGTGAATAGTGCACTGAATTTGTATTTAAGGATCAATATACAAAGAGAAATGATCACAATATAAGAAAATATTTTTAATCTAGGCTAGTTGGGGGGTTTTTAAATTTTAAATCGGTTGATATTAGTTAAAATTAACAAACTATTAAATATAAAATCGAAATACTAAAAGAATTGGATCAAATACTTAAAGAAGTGGATCATTGGGTTTAGCAATTGATTTAGGGTGTCTTAGGATTATAGAGAGATGTTAAAACATTCGTGGTTTTGAACCATTTCATCAAAAGAATGACTATGCTAAATCTTCGTTTGCAAATAAAAAATCAATGAACATTAAAAGATTAAGCTCATTAAGTCCACACTAACATCAATTTTCATTCGCTAAAGAAGATTAGCTAATTAAGAGTTTATTCCAAAATTTCATCCAAATCTTTAGTTTAAATAATAATAAAAATTAATTTTACATATAATTTATAAAAAGTTTAATCTATAAAAAATAATAAAACAAAACATAAATATATTTTTTATTAATTAATTTATATATAATTTGTTATATGTTGTGAAAGCAAATACATTTCGAATGAAAAATCTTTACGATCTAGATTTAGATAAATCCAAATCTAGTTGTAAAATCAAAATATAGATAATATGTAAAACTTGTGTAACACAATACGATACGTTTATTAAAAAATTTTTAAACACGTTGTTACAATCTGTTTAATCAGTTTTACATGGTATTATTTAGTAACGTGTCACTGACGATTCTTAATCTACTCGATCTCACACACAATAAATTTACAAAAGCATGTGTTTCCACACACCACTTTTACAACAAACCTAATCGACTTCTACAACAAACTCTGTATTTATACTTGCATCCATTAGGTTAGTCTCTTTCTTTTTCCATGATTCACAATATTCTAAAGGTTCAATCTTTCTTTTTGTCAAGATCCTTTCCTTTTACATAACTTCTTAATCCAACTCCAATAGGATTAGGCCACGTGTGCTTCTTCTTTTTCAATTGGTGAACACCCTATTTCAACAATCTCCCCTTTTGTGTCTAAGTGTGACAATTCAAGATACCTACACAAATTAGACATTCCAAGCACAAAGCAATATGATAGACATTTGAACTACGAGAAGTTTCACGCTGAGCTAACATTACAAATTCTAAAAAAAAGTTCAAGTTTGTTAGACAGATCACACAAAAAGAAAGTTCAGCAAAGCCACTACACATAAAAAACACACATTTTTTTAACACAAACACATTACATTTGCTCCCATTGTCTAAACTCTTCTTGTATACATGTCACTTTAGTCATTTTCCTCGTCAGAATCCTCCTCTGCTCCATCTGATACTTCACTGCGTATAGCTCCAGACATTACGTATTCTCCCCCTACTTGAGTGCACACTTAGATAAAAGCGTTCAATAGGAAAAATAAGGGTAACTAAGCCAAAACAGAGATTTATCTTGTACACGGAGCTGCATAGCTTTGACCAATCAAACAAATTCTTTGAATGAGCATGTAGAGGAATTGGACTTGTCCCTTGATCATAAACGTTTTGTTAGAGGTTGGTATGAGTTCCGGCAGCAGAATTTGTAGAGAATCTGCATGTCAGCAGTCATATGCTTAGAGACGAAACCCTCCCATCGCTTGTGTTTACCTCTAGTAAGTGTGGTCACGATAGCATCCAGATTTTTGTTGAGCCATTTGTTAGACAAGGCAGATGCCTCCGAATTAGGGAGCAAAAACAAGTGATTTATAATGTCAAGAGTAAAGTCATACATGAATCCTCGAACATACACCTTGTTAGTGCCCAATTGAAACTCTAAGTCATCCAAGTTTGCATGGAACTCACGAACAATTTCAGGAACATAAGTGCCGATATCAAGGACTGCGTAAATCAAACTTGTCATTTCGATAATAGCCTTGGCCTCCTACACATCAAGCAGAAGATATTGCATATCCAAATACTTACGTTTGGCAAATAATATCAGACGAAAATTAGCGGCAACAAATGCATGGCGATGATTGAAAGCACGTTTCATTGGTCGGAAGTTTTTGGGATTGCACACAAACTCTTCGGCTACCTAGGAACGATTATCTTCGAATCGAGCTTCCGCAATGGCGTAAGGGTAGTCCTTACTAGTGCGAGGGTCTTCACAATCATCCATTTTTTCATCGGCAACCGAATCAGAGGGGCAGGGTGAGATGGGAAATTTTTTAGCACGACGAGAAGTATGAGGAGACTCAGAGAGATCAATTCGGCACCGAGAAAACATTGCGGGCAAGCACATTAGAGGAGAACGATACCATGGCAAGTTCCAGGGCCTTAGATGCATCATGGCAAGTGAAGGGTTTCCGAGAAAATGCCATGGAATTAGGGTTTTACAACAAGAGGGATTTTCGTTTGGTGAAGAGGCTTAATGAGAATAGACGCGAGTGTTCCCCTCCTTTTAAAAAGCATAACCGAATCTTGGTGTTCTACTCCACATACACAATAATAAATGAAAACGTTAAACACTACAAATGAGTGTAAGAAAAACTATCTTAATTGAAACACAAAGTGCATCTGTATAAAGAAGCATAACAGTTGATCACGATACATATGCAATTTATACCAGGACATTAAATGGAGGAAAAGGACCAAGGGATGAGCTGCTATCATACCACTCATAAAACTCACACACAAAACTGATGACACATATTGTAAGGAGGGAAGAGTTTTAATTCACCTCGAGAACACTGATGCTCGATTACAATGTCAACGTGGTTAACATGATAACCATTTTCAGTAAATGTAAGATGTGTGTGTACCCACCCAGATGCCTTAGCATCATACTATCACCAAAGAGGAATGTTTAGAGATTTGTAGATTGTGTTGGCAACCTGACCTGAAAACACATCCCAATTCACTACCCATGTTCTTTGCTTAATCTGGACAATGATCAAATTCAAAGCAAAGTGTGACAGCATCTTGCGATGAAATGAGTATCCAACACTTTAGGCCTTACATACACATTAGCATCTCCACACATTCATCATAAATCCACCTATTATACACACACACACATATATATATATATATATATATATATATATATATATATATATATATATATATATATATATATAAGGGGGATTGATGATGAATGTGTGGAGATGTTGATATATATATATATATATATATATATATATATATATATATCAAAAAATTTCTCTTTTTTTCCTTTTTCTTTTATTATATAGTAATTCTGAAACATGGTGTCTTCTACTCCTGCTGTAGAGGGGGCAATACAACACACTCACAAGTGCCAAACATAGCTAAAAATATATCTCGTATGTGAATTTCGAACACATCCCCTCTTTAAGCAACATCAAAGTTCACACATACCAAGAGCTTTCGCAAGGATACAAACGTGTTCACATCTAAGCCTTTAGTAAAAATATCTATAATCTATTTTTTCGAATTAACATGCACAATCTCTATAATCTTATCCTCCACCAATTCTCTATCAAAGTGATGTCTAATATCAATGTGTTTTTTCCATGAATATTGGACTATATTCTTGGATATATTAATTGCACTCATGTTATCACAATGTACTAGAAGAGGTCCAGAGTACATACCGTAATTAGCCAACATGTGTTTCATCCACAGTAGTTGTGTGCAATAACTTCCGAATCCCATGTATTCGGCTTTAGCCGTGGATAACGTTACACAATTTTGCTTCTTGATATGCCATGAAACCATGTTATTTCCTAAGAAGAAATACCCACATGAGGTATTTTTGTGATCATCAACGCTACCTGTCCAATCTGCATCATAAAAACCTGCAAGGTTAGTGTTAGTTTCTCTTGTGTAATACATACCAAGTCTTGTTGTGCCTTTCACATATTTCAGAATGCGTTTTACAGCTACAAGATGTGATATCCGTGGACTTGTTTGGTATCTTGCACATACCCCCCACAGTGTAACACAGATATGCCCGACTAGCAATTAGGTACAATAGGCTGCCTATCATGGCACGATACATTTTCTTATCCATCTTACTGCCTTCTTCATCTCGGGATAGCTTGGTGGTTGTACCCATTGGAGTGGTTGCTTCTTTGCTGGTTTTCATTTCAAACCTGGACACCAGATTTCTTGCATATGTGCTTTGTGACACAAATATCCCATCTTCGGTTTGTTTGACTTGTAACCCCACGAAATAATTCAACTCTCCCACCATACTCATTTCAAACTTATGAGTCATAGTTTTAATAAATTGATCAACAAGAGCTTTTCGAGTGCTACCAAAGAATATGTCATCCACGTAGATTTGCACAATGAGAATGTGTCTCTCTTCCTCTTATATGAATAAGGTATTATCAACAATTCCCCTTTTAAATTTAGATTTTAACAGAAACTGAGTTAAATATTCATATCATGCTCTAGGCGCCTGTTTGAGTTCATAGAGTGCTCTCTTAAGTTTGTACACATGATTTGAAAATTTCAGATCTTCAAAACCTTTGGGTTGAGCCATGTAAACTTCTTCATGCAAGAACCCACTTAAGAATGCACTTTTCATATCCATTTGGTAGAGTCTGATATTGAGTTTGAATGCAATCCCAAGGAGTAACCTGATGGACTCCAATCTGGCTACATGAGCGAATGTCTCGCCGAAATCAACTCTTTCAATTTGAAAGTAACCTTGTGCTACCAGCCTGGCTTTGCTCCTGACAACACTCCATCTTCATCAATTTTATTCTTGAAAATCCACTTGGTTCTTACAATGTTGACACCCTCTAGTTTTGGAACCAAATCTCACACATCATGTCAAACTGACTCAGTTTCTCATGCATGGTTGCGACCCAAAACTCATTATTTAGAGTGCATGTGATGTCTTTAGGTTCAACCAATGACACAAACGATGCAAGTTTCACTATCTTCTTAAAATCAATATGAGCTTTTCTTGTTCTTCGTCCATCTTGCACACCACCGATCACATCATCAGTTGAATGATTGTGATGAACTTGTGGAGTGTTCGGATCATTCATTTGGTCAACTGAGCATTCAGTATTAACCTTATTGGTCCTCATTTTTTGGTATTTTCTTCGTTCTATCTTTGTGACACCCGAGTATCTTGTGTTACTTTTTCAAGAACAGACCCGTTTTGGTCATCGAATACTATATTTACTGACTCCACGATGGTTCTAAGATTTTTTTTGCACACTCGATAAGCCATGCTATGTGTTGAGTAACCCATGAAAATCCCTTCTTCACAACATGAGTCAAATTTTCCTAATTAGTTTCTCTCATCCAATACTTAGCATGTACATCAAAAACATGAAAATAACTCAAATTAAGAGTTCTTTTCTTCCAAATCTCGTATGGTATCGTCTTAGTACCAGGCTTAACATACACTCTATTGTTGATATAACACACGGTACTTATTGCCTCTGCCCAAAATCGAGTTGGCACATCATATGCATGCATAATTGCTCGTGCCATCTCTTACAGAGTTTGATTCTTCTTTTCCACTATCTCATTCTATTGTGGTGTCCTATACGCAGAAAACTGGGTGTCTAATTCCATGTTGTTGACAGAAGTTTCTGAATACTTCGTTTTGGAATTTCCCATCATGATCACTTCTGATCTGATCAATGTTCCTCTTTTCATTTTGCATATGTAAAACAAAGATTTAAAATTTCTCAAACATATCAGATAAGAGATTTACCATGTAAATCTTGAAAAGCCGTCCACCATCATCAAGATGTATCTTCTACCAGCTATACTTTTAGTTTGAATTGGTCCCATCAAGTCCGTGTGCACCAACTCAAATAACTACTTAGACCCAACTTCAACAACTTGTTTGTGTTGCACTTTTACTTGCTTTCCTTGACAACATACCTTGCATGTTGTACTTGTTTCCTTTTCAAGTTTAGGAACTCCCTGCACTTTTCTTTAGTGAATGTCACTTTCAGACCTTCATCGCACAGTTGACTTATGTTGATCAAGTTTGCCTTTAGTCCTTCAATGTAGTATAAATCAGTCAGTGCTGGATATGAATCATCCTCAACCTTTCCAACACCTAAAATTTTCCCTTTTGCTCCATTTCCGAAGGTTACTTTTCCTATTTTGACTTCGTTGTAAGATTTTAGAATTTTTTGATTTTCTGTCATGTGCCTAGAGCACCCACTCAAAGTACCATGGTGTATTCCCGTGATCAGCTCCAGAAATGTATGCTATATTGCCAACACTCTCCTCTTCCTTAGACCGATTACTGACACTTGATCTTGAATACAACACCTTCTGGTCAATCCACACCATCATGTATCTTTTGGATTCAGGAAAAATTTTTTGTAGACTCCATGCTCGTATTATCTGTGCCCGAAACCTGTAATAGTTTTTTTTGAAATGCCCATTCTTACCACAAAAGTAACACCCTTTGAACGCTTTCTATGTGTGTGATCCGATGCTTTGTTGCTTCTTAGCTTCATGTCTAGTCTGATCTACTAACTTTGATTGATCATGTTGACTCTTGACAAAGTTTCTAAGTCCATCGTAGTCGTTGCTGGTGGTACCATTGTGAAAGTCTGTGTAACCTTTGTATCCTAGACCCCACATTTGCTTTGCTCGCCTTCCATTTTCCAGTACCTTATCAAGATCCTCTGACCCTTTGTTCAACATCCTGATTTTCTTATGATTTTCAGTTAAGTCATTTTCAAGTGATCATGCTCTTTTTCTCTCTCCTGTATCAAGAGCTCGCTCATCTGATTGACTTCAGTTTCAAGCAACTGAATTCTGTTTACTCCCGTAAGCTCTATGTCACAGCTTTTCTTCAGAATCTTTTTAGTACTCATGTCCTCCACAACCGTTTGAGTTCTATATGCTTTTATGTGTGTGGACTCCATTTCCAAAATGTTGACTTTCGCTTCTATTTTTGCCTTTCCTTGAGGAGTTTCAGATTTGTGTTGTTCAAGGTCACCCAATTGTCATAGAGGTGTTTATATTCTACTTTGGCATCAACTTCACCTTCGTCCTCTGAACCAGTGTCTTGATCAATCTCCTTCTAATCTTCTCCTATGTTCGCAACAAAATTTCAGAAACTCATCGCTTCCATTACTGTCATTTGTCTCAGTGTCACTGAAACTGAGAAACGACTTGTTAGCCTTTCCTTTTTGAACATTACGGCACTCAACTTTGATGTGTCCGATTCCTTTGCATTCATGACATTTGAACTCTTTTCGCTTAGTGAGAGGACACTCAGATTTGAAGTGCCTATATCCTTCACACTCGTGGCATTGGAGATCTTGTTTCCTACCTCCTCTTCCACCTTCCATCTTTGATGTCCATGGGGGATATCTCTCATTGTCACTACTTTGTCCACGACCATAAAGCTTTATTTGTCCCTTTTCAATTCTCCTTAGGGTCTTTTTTAAGATTCTAGCCATTAACACCATACTCTCCTCAAGCTTATGATTTATGTTTTCCTCAAGTTTCCTCATTCTACCCATCTCTTCTTCAGTTGTGAATGCAATTTATTTATTCACCTTGGGTTGTTCAGCAGCTGTTTCCATCTTCTCAACCTTTAACATCCCAGTAATTGAGAGAACTTCATATCATCAATGTCCATGGCCAACTTCAACACTGCTTTATGCGGTTCGAACTCTAAAGGAAAACATCTCAAGAGTTTTTTGACCAACTATTTATCCTTGTATTCCTTTCCTAAAACAACTGCTTCATTTGCGATGGAGCTTAACTTAGACCCGAAGCTTGCTAAGAACTCATCACTCCCCATGCAGAGATTCTCAAACTAAGATGCTAGGTGATCTAGTCTTGTGTCTCTTGAGACACGATATTCCTTCAAACGAGTTCACTAAGATGTCCCACGCATCTTTTGCGGCAGCACATACCTGCACAAGCTTGAACTATTCTAGATTTATGGCACAAAAGATTTTTGTTAGAGCTTTAGAGTTGTACTTAGACAAGCTTTTATCTGCATATGTCCACCTTCCCTTGGGATTTGGTATCTTTTCTCCTTCCTGAGTAAGGATTGTCGGTTCTTCCTAGGCTAACTCTACAGCCATCCATACGTCTCTCATATATTCTGTGAATTCATTGTCGCATCCGTACATTTCAGTGACCGAAGTTGTTCTCATCTAGTATGAGTGGTTTTTGCACAGCAACAAGTTCTTTTGGTATCTCCATATCCCTCCGCAAGATCTCAACATGTTGACAAATATTATATTTATCAATGGTAACCTTGCTTTGATACCAGTTGTAGAATCAAAATATAGAGACTATGTAGAACTTGCTTAACACAACACGATACGTTTATTAAAAATCTCTCAAACACGATTTTACAATTTGTTTAATTAGTTTTATGCGGCATTACCTAGTAATCCGTCACTGACGATTCCTAATCTATCCAATCTCACGCACAACAATAATACTGTACACTCTTTATTCACTCACCAAAAGCATGTGTTTCCGTACACCACTTTCTTCTATGCGACTAAAAAACCTAGTAGACTTCTATAGCAAACTCTGTATTTATACTTGCTTCCATTAGGTCAGACTCCTTTCTTTTTTGTGATGCACAATATTCTGAAGATTCAATTTTCTTTTTTGTCAAAATCTTTTTCTTTTACATAACTTCTTAATCCAACTTCAATAGGATTAGGCCATGTGTGCTTCTTCTTTTTCAATTGTTGAACACTATGTTTCAACACTAGTAATATGCTCACTCTTAATCAAAGATTAGCAAATAATTTAAACCTAAACATCATCCCTAGTCATCTTTCAATCCCTAATTACTAAACCCATATTCCATAAGCAAACTACCTAAAAAAGGTAAATTAAAAGACACAAAATGCAAAAAAAAATAAGCATGATTAAAGTTAAGAAGTTTCTTCACTAATTTGACATAGAAGTGTCAAGTCTTGCACGAAGGTAGAGAAAAAAGCTAATAGCGGCAAATTTCAAGTTACTTTTTAATATCTTCAATCTGCCAACATCACATGCAATATGGATGGCGCTGACAAATAAATTCAACTGAAGCACAATCTGCAAGAAGTTTGAGCTTAAGAGAAAACTATAGCTGTTGACCAAGCAAGGTAAAACTTTCTCAGCCTATGTTCATGAATTGACAACCTTATGCAATCAAATGAGCTCTATAGGCAAACCCATTGAAAAATAAATGAAAATATGTGGTTTTATGAATGGACCTGGTAGAGAATATGATCCTATATGTATTATTATTCAAAGTACCAGCTCCAATTTTCAATGATACCATGTTCGAGATTGGTGGATTTGATGTTCGTTTATAGACCTATGATGATCCTCAAGTCATGCCTCATATGGTTTTTCAAGCTCACCAAAAAAACACCCTTCCTCGCTCGAACTTTCAATATACTGGATCGAACTACAAACGAAGAGGCAACTATAACTTCAATAGAGGTCGAGGAGGTTTCTCCTCAAGAGGTCATGGCTTCCATCAAGAAACTACATCAAAAAGATCAACTATGCTCATAGACAATACAAATCAGAAACCAATTTTCTAAATTTGTGGGAAAGTTGGGCACATTGCTTTAAGATGCTGGAACCGATTCAATAATAACTTTTAGAATAATGATCTACCACATGCTTTTACTGTCTTTCAAGGTGTTGATGTCTCAGGGCATGAGTGGTACCCAAACTCTGGAGCCACATCACATGTTGCTGCCTCCACTGAAAGTCTAATCAACTCTACTCCATATCATGGCTTGGAAAATATCACAGTGTCAAACGGTAACAGTCTTCCCATTACTCACATTGGCTCTACAAACCCGTCTCTCACCACAGGTAGCTTGCATGTAAATGATGTTTTGGTTTCACCTCTATACAGAAACCTCTATTTTCTGTCTCTAAATTATGTGAGGATTATCCTTGTGAGGTTTTTTTTGATGTTAATCATATTTATATTTTGGATTTGGTTACTCAAAAAGTGCTAACAAAGGGTCCAAGACGTAATGGACTTTATGTGCTGGAGAATTACGATTTTAAGGTCTTCTAATCAAGTCGTCAACATGCCACTGATCACAATACTTGGCCTTTCAGACTTGGACATGCTAACAGCCAAATTCTTCAGCACTTACACAACAACAAGGACATCATCATCAATAAGAGCAAAAGAACTATCATATGTGAACCTTGCCAAATGGAAAAACTTCGAGATTATCTTTTTCGTAGTCATGCACCACTAAATAAGATTCATTGTGATATTTGGGGACCTTTTCCCATTTGCTCTGTACAAGGATTCAAGTTTTATGTGGTATATGGGGATGATTACACCAAGTATAGTTGGCTCTATCTTTTAAAGTTAAAATCAGATTTCTATAGAGTGTTTATTACATTTCAAAGTCTTGTTGAAAACCAATTTAACAAGAAGATCAAAGTCTTTCAAAATGATGGAAGAGAAGGGTTTGTGAGCAATAAATTTAAGACACAACTCAACAAGTGTGGGATCAAACATCAGATTTCCTGCCCTTATACGCCTAAAAAAATAGAGTTGCAGAGAGAAAACACATACATCTAACAGAGTTAAGTTTGTCACTAATGTTTTACAGTCATGTTCCTCTGCATTTTTGGGTAGAATGCTTCTTTACAACAAATTACATCAACAACTTGCTTCTCTTTGATGCTTTGAAGTTTTAGTCATCCTTTGAAAGATTGTTTGGGCACAAATGTACACAACCTTAAGAGTCTATGGAAATGCTTGATATCCTTGTCTAAGGCCCAATGCTGCACACAAGTTTGAGCCAAGATCACTACAATATGTTTTTCTTGGATATAATGCAAACTACAAGGGGTATCGATGTTTATATCATTTTAGGGGTAACGTGTTTATCACAAGACACGCAATCTTTGATGAAGAATGCTATCCTTTTGCCTCAAAGTATAAGCATCTCATTCCTAAGTATTCAACTATCAATTGCTACAAGCTTGGCAATATGCTGTTCAAACTCCTAAAGCATCTAAAGAACAACTAAACACGACTCCATGCACTTGGCAACCAGTTACCTCAAGGAACCTAGCTTTTGTGGCAGTACCATCATCTACAGAGCAAGCTACACATGGAATCGATGAACCTGCCTTGGTTGATAATATAGTCTTGATTGAAGAAGTTGATATCAACATTGATGCAGAAACTGATACTTCTAGTTAGGCCTAGGTTTTTGGTTTATTCGGTTTATCCGGGTCGATTTATCCGGTTTTCGGGTTTTTCGGTTTGAGAAAAAAACGTCCGAAAAAAAATTTAAACAATTGGTTCGGTTCGGTTTTTTTTATCGGTTTAATCGGTTTGGTTTTAAGTAAATAAAACCGTTCCGGATTAAACCGAAATCTAATTTATTTTTGGTTTAACAAATTTAAATTTGGATTTTTTTCGGGTTATTTCGGTTTATTTTGGTTAACTTTGGTTTATTTCGGTTAATTTTGGTTTACTTCGGTTTATTTTGGTTAACTTTGGTTTATTTCGGTTAATTTTGGTTTACTTCGGCTTAATTTGGTTTCTGTGGGTTTAAACTCAATTCGGACCAATTTGATGCGATTCGGACAAATTCGATGTGATTTGGTCCGATTCGATTCGACTCGGTCCAAATCGTTGTGGTTCAGTATTCAATGCTCCAATTCCTACATAAAACCAAAACAACAACATAACCAAAACAACAACATAACCAAAACAACAACATAACCAAAACAAAAACATAATCAAAACAGCAAAAACGAAACAACAAAAACATAACCAAAATAACAAAAATAAACCGAAAACATATTGTTTACAATAACACAAATATATAATCTGCATTAACAAGAAATGAAAACAACATTAGTAACCAAATCATTCTTGTGGTGTCCGAGAATCTACAGCAAATAAAAAAAAACAAGATTAGTATATGCAACTAAAATTAACAAAATCACATAAATATGATACTAAAACTTACCAAGTGATTCATAAATCAACTTCTTCCAACATTTGAGGTAAGTTAGCAACTTGGATTGGTGAATGAGAAGAACACCGCAACCATTGCTGAGTACACACTAATACCTCAATCATATAAGGAGTTAAAGAACTTCTATACGGATCAAGGATTCTCCCACTTGTGCTAAAAGCGGATTCTGAAGCAACCAAAGATACTTGGATTGCGAGAACGTCTTTAGCAATTTCAGATAATATTGGAAACTTAGCACTGTTTCGCTTCCACCAAGAAAGAACATCGTACTGTAAACCCAAATGATTCTCAACTCTTACTTCTGTTTTGTCTGACAAATAGACTTCTAACTCACTACAACCATCTTCCACTACAAGAAAACAACCGTTTTGCGACCACGGAAGTGGTCGCAAAGTAGTCGCAAAACTGTATTTTGCGACTACTTTGCGACTACGTGATGTGGTCGCAAAAAAAATTAGTTGCAAATCAGTCGCAATTTTGTGACTGATTTGCGACTACGGTCATAGTGGGTATTTTGCGACTAATTTGCGACCACAACCGTGGTCGCTTTTTTGCGACTAATTTGCCACTGAATTTCCGTAACAAATTTTGCTACTGTTTTGCGACTACTGTTGTGGTTGCTAAATTTGTAGTCGCAAAACAGTTGCAAATTTTTGTGACTGATTTGCGACTACGGTGGAACCGCAGTTGCAAATCAGTCACTGTTTTTTGTGACTGTTTTGCGACTGCAGGTGAACCGTAGTCGCAAATCAGTCACAAAAAACAGTGACTGTTTTGCGACTACAGGAGAAACGCAGTTGCAAAACAGTCACAAATATTTGTGACTGTTTTGCGACTACAGGAGAAACGCAGTCGCAAAACAGTCACAATATTTGTGACTGTTTTGCGACTACATGTGAAACGTAGTCGCAAATCAGTCACAAAAATGTGTGACTGTTTTGCGACTACAGGTGAACCGTAGTCGCAAATCAGTCACAAAAATTTGTGACTGATTTGCGACTACACCGTAATTAGATTTAAAAAAAAATATTAATATATTTTTTATTTTTATTATTGAAATAATATATTAATAATTTAAAAATATAATATTAATAAAATAATATTAAAAATATAATATTAATAATTTTAAATATATATATATATATATATTTTTACTACTAAAATAATTTCGTATATTAGTGAAATATAATATTAATATTTTTTAAATTATTTTAAAAAAATGTAAAATAATATTTAAAAATTAAAATTTCAATAATAATTTAGAAAATTAATTTCAATAATAAAAATAATTATTTGAAATTAGAAATATTAATAAAATAATTTAGATTAACTATTAATATAATTGGTTTAAAATATTATTATAATATTTATTAGAATATTTATTAATTTTTATTAATAAATTAAAAAATTTATAATAATAAATGAAAAAAATATGTAAAATAAATATTGAATTAAAAAATATACAAATTTAAAATTTAACATTTATTATACAAAATTTTTAAATACATAAAAACAAATTCTAATTGTCCGGTGGCGGAAATTGGAAATCTGATGGCGAAAATGGGGTGGTTGGCGGAGCCGTCGATGGTTCCCCTGTACAATCGTTATCCCGCAATAAGGAGGCGAATGCGGGATCCGTCCGTTGGATATATCCGAGGAGCATCTCCAAGCTCGAGATCTTCTTCTGGTTTTCTCTGTTCAGCTCTTCAATCTTCTCATATTTTTCCTTTATCTCCACGTTTTGTGCTTTAATCAACGCGTTTTGTTCTTGAAGAATAACGTACTCGGGTGAATGGGTTTGTACCCCACTACTTCTACCCGTAGACTGTACGCGGTTGAGGCTACCGAGTCCATAAAGACGGCCTCGTTCATCAGGAACAGATGACTATAAAATTACGAAAACGTAAATTATATAATAAAAGTAATTATTTTGTAATTAGGAAAATATGTAAAAAGGAAAAAGTTTGAAAATTTTTTTTACCTGTAAGAAGATCTCATTCTTCTGTGCTTGAGTCAGCTCAATTGGACGGGAGGTTCCATCGGATGTTTCTGTTGGATCGACCTCCACGATCGCCATCTTCTCTTGGATGTTTCGTTCGTATGTTTCACAGATTTGTTTTGCTTTCAAATCTACATACGAACCATCTGGTCTTGTGTGAGTCTTTATAAAGACCTCACCTATTGAGACTGGTCGTCCCAAATTATGTTCCTTCACAGATATTAAAATATTAATTAATTATGAGAAAACATAATAATATGAAAAAAAAATTTTACTTACCATTTCCTGCTGGACCTGAATGTACGATTTTTGGCCCGATAAATGTTTATGCGGGCCAAGACCGTCCCGAGCAGAGTTGCGGTTATGAGAGGATTTTGTACTCCTCTCGGTAGATGTTTCGGTTGCCCAATGTGCAGTCATAATACTGTACAAACTTGGGGAAATCCATCTGGGACGTTTTCCGGTTGTATGAACCGTGCTCACCATCCCTTTCATCCGCCTTACGCAGACGACCTCGAACTCTTTTCGTACCACCGAGGTGATCAAAGGATCCCAGGTGTACGATTGCTTGAAATTAAGTTAAAAATATTAGTATATATTTTTTATATTGTATTAAAAATTTACACAATATAAAAAAAATACTTACCGCAAATTCTATAAAATATTTCTCCTGCCTCTCAGGAGGTACGACGGTCCAACTGTAGTACGGACCGTCAAACTTATTTTTCAAAATTTTTGCGATTTGACGAGTAATAGACCCGTTATCGCGGTCAAACCTAATATTTATTACAAAAATTTAAAATTATATTAATATAATTTAAATTTTAATAAATATTTATTAAAAAATTAGCTTGTAATAAACATACTTACCAAGTTGTATTCGGAGCCGCATCTGGAGAAAGCACAGTCAAATACTGTTCGCGACCCGGAGTTTGTAACAAACTATCAAGAGTGATAGTTTGTTCATCCGTTCCCGTTTCGCAATCGGGAATTTGTTCGTCCTCGTGTTCATCCGATTCCTGAAACCGTGGAGGTGTTTGGGTTTCAGGAACGGCATGAGGAACAAAGTTGTATTGCGGCGGGAGCCGCGATGCCGCTCTATTAGCGGATGGTGATGGGTTCGAGGAGGCCGAAGAGGTTCCTCGGCCGGAAGACGATCCGAAAGATCGTCTTCCACGACCTCTCAACGACCTACCACCACTTGCCATTTATAGAAATAGTGTTTTTCTAAAGTGTTTAGGAAGTGTTTTTGAGAGAGTTTTGTAAAGTAGTTTGAGAGATTTGTGAAAAATGAGGGAAAACCATCGGGTATTTATAGATTTTTTTGCGACCACGGATGTGTCGCAAATCGGGCAAAATACCTGTGGTCGCAAATCAGTCGCAAATTTGCGACTGATTTGCGACTACCAATTAATTTGGTGGGAACCAAAAACGTTCAAACTCCCTCCAAATTAATTGGTAGTCGCAAATCAGTCGCAAATTTGCGACTGATTTGCGACCACAGGTACATTTATCGAAACTGTAATTGTGGTCGCAAATCAGTCGCAAATTTGCGACTGATTTGCGACTACCAATTAATTTGGGGAGTTTGAACGTTTTCGGTTTTTTCAACCTCCACCAAATTAACTGGTAGTCGCAAATCAGTCGCAAATTTGCGACTGATTTGCGACCACAATTACATTTATCGAAACTGTAAATGTGGTCGCAATTCAGTCGCAAATTTGCGACTGATTTGCGACTACCAGTTAATTTTGTGGGAGTTTGAAAGTTTTCGATTTTGTCAAAGTCCCACCAAATTTAATGTGTCGCAAATCAGTCGCAAATTTGCGACTGATTTGCGACTACATCAGCATTTCCGACTGATTTGCGACTGCACATCAAATTTTAGAGTGTAGTCGCAAATCAGTCGCAAATTTGCCACCACTTTGCGACTACATTTAATTTTTGTGACTGAAATGCGACCACATTGCCAATGCAGTTGCAAAGTGGTGGCAAATCAGTCGCAAATAATACCCTAAACCCTAAATTTTGAGATTTTGAGGAATGCATATAATTATATAAGATTGAGTCATTGATTATAAGTTATAAAAATTTCAATTACTATGAAAACAATAACATTTCCCAAATTTTCAAATAACTTACCTAAATCCTTAACAAATTTACTTAACCTTATACTTCTTATATACATTCTATATGTTATCTAAATATGAAATCATTAAAAATATGGTTTTCAATATATGTTATCACTTCTAATGGTTAGTAGTCTTATAGAATAGAAATACAAGTTTTAAATGTGGAAAATACTTAGGGAAAATGTGAATTAACCATATGTGGTGGCAAATCAGTCGGTAATTAGCGACTGATTTGCGACTGCGCATCAAAAATTTTGAATGTAGTCGCAAATCGGTCGCTAATTAGCGACTGATTTGCGACTACATTTAATTTTTGTGACTGAAATGCGACCACATTGCCAATGCAGTTGCAAAGTGGTGGCAAATCAGTCGCAAATAATACCCTAAACCCTAAATTTTGAGATTTTGAGGAATGCATATAATTCTATAAGATTGAG
Source organism: Pugionium cornutum (assembly GCA_018901935.1). NCBI lineage: Eukaryota > Viridiplantae > Streptophyta > Magnoliopsida > Brassicales > Brassicaceae > Pugionium > Pugionium cornutum. The sequence continues at coordinate 10,000,549 of CM032162.1, forward strand.
TTATTGATTATAAGTTATAAAAAATTCAATTACTATGAAAACAAGAACATTTCCCAAATTTTCAAATAACTTACCTAAATCCTTAACAAATTTACTTAACCTTATACTTCTTATATACATTCTATATGTTATCTAAATATGAAATCATTAAAAATATGGTTTTCAATATATGTTATCAGTTCTAATGGTTAGTAGTCTTATAGAATAGAAATACAAGTTTTAAATGTGGAAAATACTTAGGGAAAATGTGAATTAACCATATGTGGTGGCAAATCAGTCGGTAATTAGCGACTGATTTGCGACTGCGCATCAAAAATTTTGAATGTAGTCGCAAATCGGTCGCTAATTAGCGACTGATTTGCGACTACATTTAATTTTTGTGACTGAAATGCGACCACATTGCCAATGCAGTTGCAAAGTGGTGGCAAATCAGTCTCAATTACTTAAAAAATCTATATATATATGGATATTGGTAATACATTAAATTATATGAAAATCATATGTACAAAATACCTAGCGTAACAATATTTATTACATTTCTTCGTTCTCATCATCATCTGAAGATGAAATATTACATTGAAATTCATCTTCTAGTTCCGCATCTCCGACATCGAAATCAATTTCTTCAGTATGGTTAACTGTATCGACCAACCGATCTACCTCTATCTCTTGAACATGCATTACGTCTTCATCATTTTCTTGTTGCAAAAGGCCAATCTCGTCTTTGTTTTTGTATTTCCCCAAAATGTTAGATCTTGGATTAACTTTCAAAACATTGAGCCATGTTTGTTTTGATGATGATTTCGTGTGTGGATAGGGAATATAACAAACTTGATCCGCTTGAGATGCTGATACATCGTACGTTTTGAAATATAAATTAGTTATAAATTTGTAAGAAAAAATATATATTAAATTATTGCCGAATACGTACGTACCGAGAATAAATGGTTCGTATTTGTAGTATTTCCCTGATGATAACACATCAACGACACCATTTTCCGACTTCCGAGTACCTCTCGAGGGTGTAGAATCGTACCATTCACATTTAAAAAGCGTGATCTTCAAATTTAGGAGTCCGACATACTCAAGTTGAATGATATCTGTTAAAATACCGTAGAAATCAGCTTCATCAGATGCATCTGAGTAATTGTCCCCCTTCACACAAATACCGTAGTTACATGTCTTTCTTCTATGTCCATGTTTCTTCGTGTGGAACATATAACCTCTTGTAAAATACATCGGCCAAGTGGATGCTTTATTCATCGGACCTTGAACTAATTCTTGAGCCCATATAGGAAAGGCACGTGAATCTGTGGAACTGCATGAATTGACCTTTAATCATATATCAAAAATTAAACTTAATTAGTATTTCCAAATTAATAAATAAAATATAATATATATATGTCAAATAATTAATTAAACATACATAATCTCTAACCCATATGTGGAACTCTTCCTCTCTTTTAGATGAAATGTCATCTTCCGAAAGATATGGATACGTACATCGAATATGATCTTCAAACATGCTAGAACAGTAAATATTGAAAATTAATATATATTTCTTAATACAATGAACTGAAATGTAATAAATACAATTAATTGTTTTCATATATATACGTACCTCTCTAGTGGCCGAAAATATTAACAATTCCGTAATACATATGCATGTGCATATTTATATTCTTTTTCGGAGAGCCATATTTCTTTACATTTACCACTTGGACGACCCATGTGCGTAAATATATCCGGTACTCCGGGATCTGGATATACAGGCACGTCACCTTCATCGAATCTTGTAGACCTGTACATATATATATATATGCATGGTTTATATATATTATATATATTACTTATATATTATATAATAAAATAATTAATTCATAAACGTCATAATTAACATGGTTACCTGTTTTTCGTGCGAATGTGTTCAGCAAAGTAATGTTCTGAGAAGTAAGATATCTCATCATTCACATATGATTCAACAATCGACCCTGCAGCATAACGTTTGTTCTTCGCCTTGCTCTTAAGTTTTTAAAAAAACCTTTCAAATGGATACATCCACCTATATTGCACAGGTCCACCAAGTTCAGCTTCGTATGGTAGATGTACAGGAAGATGCTCCATGACGTCGAAAAATGAAGGCGGAAAGATCTTTTCCAAATTGCACAAAATTATGACTATATTTTCCTTCAGAATTTGGACACGGTTTTTTGTAATGATCTGGAGCATAAATCACGGAAAAATCCTCCAATCCCTATATATATATATTAATTACCATCGAGAATGAATTAGTTCAGGCAATTATTATTAATTTACGTACGTATTTCCAATTAAAAATATAGTTATTACTATATTTACCTGATAATGCTAGATGAACGTTCCGTGGTAAAAGTTCTGCAAATATGAAAGGGAGAAGTCTTTCCATAAAAACATGGCAGTCATGGCTTTTCATGCCCGAAAACTTTAGTCCATCCATATCCACACAATTTGCTAAATCTGCCGCATAGCCGTCCGGAAATTTGACATCATTTTTTATACATTCCAATAACCATTCTTTCGCTTTTTGGGTCAATCGAAATATAGGGAATGGAGCATTACCCCGACCATCCACGTGCAACTCTTTTCGAGAGCAAAACTTCGCAATATCCAACCTTGACTTCACTGTATCTTTTGATTTCTCTTTTACATTCATAATAGTATTAATGATGTTATCGAAGAAATTCTTCTCTATATGCATCACATCAAGATTATGTCGAAGGTTAAGATCTGTCCAGTACGGCAACTCCCAAAATATACTTTCTTTGTGCCAATTATGCCAGCTGCCATAACCTTCTTCTTTACTTTCATGACCGTTTCCGCCGCACTCAGATGTTCTTAAAGGATTGACAGTTTTTATTCGCTCGTACAAAACTTGTTCACCTGTCAATGATTGTGGAAGACAGTCATTCAAAGCATGCTTCCCTTTTAAAAAATTTGTTTTATTTTTCCGTAACGGGTGACCATTAGGAAGAAACCTTCGATGACAATCAAACCAACACGTCTTTCTCCCATTTGGTAATTGAAATGCCTTCGTATCATCCATACAAATTGGACAGGCCAGCCTTCCATGCGTTGTCCATCCTGATAACATTCCATAAGCGGGAAAGTCGCTTATCGTCCAAAGTAACACAGCTTTTAGATTGAAATTTTGGTTGAGCGATACATCGTATGCATCAACTCCGATAGACCATAATTCTTTCAACTCATCAATCAAAGGTCGTAGGAATATGTCCAGACTAGCACGCGGATGATTTGGCCCCGAATTCAAAATAGTTAGAAACAAATACTCTTTCTTCATACACATCTCCGGTGGCAAATTATATGGAGTGATAATCACCGGCCATAATGAATGATTACGAGACATCCCAAATGGGTTGAACCCATCAGTACATAAGCCAAGATAAACATTTCGAGATTCAGCAGCAAATCTAGGATGTAAATATTGAAAATTTTTCCACTCTGCAGCATCAGATGGATGACTCATTTCTCCGTCTTCTGCTTCATGCTCTGCGTGCCACCTCATTGCCTCTGCGGTTTTCTCGCTTTGATACATTCTTTTAAGTCTATCACCTATAGGTAAATACTACATACGACTGAAAGGTATTCTCGTCCTGCCCTCGCTTGGCTTATACCGGGGGGAATCGCAAAATTTGTATTTTTCCCATTTCTCATCTTCTTTCCAGAATATCATACAATTTTTAACACACACGTCAATTGTATAAAACGGGAGGCCTAAATTTCGCATCAATTTTTCGGTTTCATAATATGAACCCGTCGCCTGATTTTCGTCGGGTAAATATTCTGTAAATAGCTCCGCCCAAGAATCCATGCATTTTTCTGGTAAATTAAAATCAGATTTGATGTTCATAAACCTAGCAGCTAAAGATAATTGTGAGTGCCCTTCATGACAACCATCATACAATGGATTTTTTGCAGCTTCTAACATGTTGTAAAACTTTTCTGCTTCTTCATTAGGCCGTTCTTCTTCATAATTATAATTATAATTTTCTTCGTTCTGATTATAGTACTGCTGCTGATCATCAGTCGTTGTCTCACGAAATGCATCCGTCACCATTTCAACATATCTATTACCGGATATACCAACTGTTTCATCACTACTACAATCACGTCCCTGATTTCTTGGTACATCACCCCGACTAGTACTACTCGTCCCTAACTGAACATTCAGTTCTTCTCCATGTTTATACCAAATATAATAATTTGGCATAAACCCTCGACTATATAGATGACTCCATATTTTTCGTCCCGGAATAAATTTATCATTTTTGCAATTAATACAAGGACAGAAAAACTTACCTCCACTACTTTGAGCTATAGGTTGACTACTTGCAAAATTCATGAACTGCTCCATGCCTTGTGCAAATTCCGCCGAGATATTTCTTGTTTCATTATCTATTCTTCTGTACATCCAATCTCTCGAATTGTTATAATTTCCCCACATGTTTTACAAAATTTTTTACTTTTGCTTTCGCAAATGAGAGAATGGGATGGTGCATATATATACAACATTTTGCGACTACTTTGCGACTACTTTGCCACTGATTTGCCACTACTTTGCGACTACACCTATGTAGTCGCTTAAATGTCGTTATACCTAACCCGCACATGTTTTTTATGCTCGCACTTTGCCACCATTTTGTGACTGCAGAGCCACTATATACCGTAGTCGCAAATCGGTCGCTATTTTGCGACTAATTAGCGACTACCACGTGATTTTCCATAAGTAGTCGCTAATTAGTCGCTATTTGGCGACTGATTAGCGACTACCAGGATCAGTCTCAAAGCAGTCGCAAATCAGTCACTAATTCGTTGCATATTGCGACTGATTTGCGACCACAGGTATTGGTCACTTATTTGCGACCAATTTGCGACTACTTGGCCGTAGTCGCAAAATGGTCGCTAAACCACGGCAAATTTGGTCGCAATATTTGCGACCACATATGTAGTCGCAAATCGCAGTCGCAAATTCGCAGTTTTCTTGTAGTGTTCACTTCTTTTGTCATTAACCATCTGACTGTAAAGTGAATCCATCCGCTCATAACCATCCTCATCATTGGATAAATCAAAGACAAATCTAGACTGTTCAGAATCACCATGATCACTCTTGTTTCCAGTTGTGTCATTCTGATAAATTTTAGTAAGTCGGAAACTATATTCTTCATATAAACGTTTCATAACACTTGTAATTGCTACATAAAGTTGTCTACTTTCTATGGTATCTTTCCCATAAAGCTTTTCAAAGCAGAGAGAAGCAAATTGCATCTTGTTGCGTGGATCAAAAACACTTGCTACAATCACAAGCTCATTCATATTCATCAATCCATCCCAATACTTTTCAAATTTATCTCGCATAACATGTGCTTGTTTTTTTATTTCCTCATCACTATTGTTACATTTCGTTGTTAGATTCCTTTCTATGGTAACAATCTCATTGTAACAAATCGTGGAAGTGACTGATTTTGAAGTTAAAAATGCGAGAGTGCAATTGAAAATATTTTTAGGAACTTTACCAACCTTTGCGCCTCATCCCAATCTTTCAAAGTTGGTGGTCCAACTCGTTTATTATCTTTCTCATCCTCTTCCAGAAAGTAATCGCAGTACAATTTATCCTCAGGCGACATTTTTTCGAAAGCCACCCTTAGCTTAAGGGCATAAGTCAACATTAGATATGTTGAATTCTATCTTGTAATGCAATCTAAGGCCAAGCTACCTCTAGAGATCTTTCCTGTCTCACACCTCAATTCAAAAGATTTTAACCTCGTGAAAGATGATCTTACATACTTGATTGCGTTCCTAATACTAATAATACTAGTATTAGCCCTTGCTAAACCATCTCTCACAACCAAGTTTAAAATGTGCGCACAACAACGCATATGTACAAAAGTCCCTTCTATAACTAAAGCGTCCATTCCCTTCATTTTCATAGCGTCCCTGAATAATCTTTATAGCTCTATCATTTCCCTTTGCATTATCCACCGTAATAGTGAAAACTTTCTCAATTCCCCATTCGTCTAAACAACTAAGTAAATGTTCAGCAATGGTATCACCTTTACGATGAGTTATAACCTTAAAGATAATGATCCTTTTTTGTAACTGCCAATTTTCATCAATCCAATGAGCAGTCACCACCATATAATTGTAAGAGGTTGTCGGAGATACCCAAATATCAGTAGTGAGAGATATTCTTTGCCTATTAACACTAAACAAAGTATTAAGAGTAGCTTTTTCTTCCATATAAATTGTAGCAATGTCCTTAGTACAAGTTCTTCTTGAAAAAGTCTTGTACATTGGTAATACATTGCTACAAAATCGTTTCCACCCCTCAGACTCAACAAATGAGAATGGTAGTTCATTAATAATGACCATGTCATTTACTGATCTCCTAAAAACTAAAGGATCACATTTCACAACTTTCATATTACCACTGCTATCTCCACTCATCATCTTCTATTTATCACTTTCTATGAAAGTCTTATATAACTTACATCTTCCTATGTGACCTCTCATTAAACTAGTTCCTACAGTTTTAGAATTGCAACTAATCTCTACCCCATAATAACGATAATTGCATTTGTCATGGTTCTCTTCCGTTTGAATAAAATGTTGCCATACCTCTGCCCTTTTTTGAAATTTTTTCTTCGGATTCGATGGGAGATCGGAAGCACTTGATCGCTGCGTTTGAGTCCGTTTGTTTCCAGTGGCAATGGGTTCAGGAATTTCATCTCCATCAAACTCCATATTAAGTTAATATAACCTTATAACAAACACAGCAATAAAAAAGGGAAAACAAAGATTCATATTAAATTCATTCTTTTTTCTTTTTGCAGAATTATAGAATATAATCCAACTCCCACTCATTTCAAACAAATGAAGAGGTGCGTTTGATCGTCCTCTAAATCTACAAGTTGTGTCCTTTTCTAAACTTACATGCGCATTAATTTTCGTGTGCATAAACTCAAGTGTTAAAAATCAGAAATTACATTCACACTCGTAAATCTTTTTCCCTTCGCAGTAGAATCTATTCAATCTATTCACGTCCTTTTCAACCCTAGAAGGCTAGAAATCAGAAGATGAACCAAACAACCCTAGATTCTAAAATACGATATATATTCACAATAGAATCTATTTAACCTATTCAGCATCGATCCAAACAACACAATCTAGAATACACCTAGGCGAATCTAAAGAAGGAGGAAGAGGAGAACTCACCAGAGAGAAAGTCGTAGCCGATAAAAATCACAGTCGATAAGGAGGAGAAGGAGGAGGAGGAGAAGGAGGAGGAGGAGAAGAAGAAGAAGAAGAAGAAGAAGAAGAAGAAGAAGAAGAAGAAAAAGAAGAAGAAGAAGAAGAAGAGGACAAGGAGGAAGAAGAAGGTCGTATAGGTTTTTCTGAAAAACTTTTTCAGATCGGCCACTGAAGGAGAGACGATTTTCTCACAAAAATATTAGGGTTATCACTTATATATGACAACCGATTTTTGGTTTAATAAAACCAATCGGTTTGGTATTCCCAAACCAAGCTGAAATTTAAACCAAATAAAATTAATTATTTATCTGATCGGTTTAGCGGTTAAAATTAAATGAAAACCGAAACTAAAAATTTCGGTTCGATCGGTTCGGGTTTTTTGGTTTTCACCGAAAACCCAGCTCTACTTCTAGTTTTATAGCTACAGAAATAGCAGAAGAAAATTCAAATCAACTAATGAGGAACCTCGAATGGTTGCACCAATTAATGAACATCCTATGATGATGTGAGCATGACCAACAAGGAACCACAACCTAAGGAGCAGCTTGAACCAGAGGAGGAAGAAGCCACTAAAGATGCTAAGGATCATGTAGAACCCGCGGATATTAGAGATGAAAGCCTACAAATCTTCAATGACCCTATTGCCCGATCCAAACAAGCCAAACTTAAGACAACACTACAATACCTTCTCAACACCATTCAGGCCAGTTTAGTATGTGCTAATCCAACCAAATTGGTTGTGATTCAAGCCACCTAAACCTCACGAAGAGAGGTGTCTTGGATTGTACTCTTTTTCCATATTCTTAATTTTGTCCCAATGGGTTTTCTAAGATAGGTTTTTAATGAGGTAAGCCCAAGGTACTTTACCACAACCTCTTGATGAATCAAGATCCATTCTATCTCATCATCCATGAAATAAGAGAGGAAGAATCAAGTCAAAACATTATTTACTTTTTAGTCTTTGTCTTAGTTGTATTTGTAATTCGCTAAGCATTTCTTTTAATGTTTTGGTAGAATTTTAGGAGTCATTTTCGATTTCCTAGACTACTATAAGGACTCTCTTGTATCCTTCTTTCTGAATCATCAAATATTTTAATAACAAATCTCCTTTTTAAACTCGTTTGATCATCCCTTTGAATAAGGAATTTTAGAACACTTTCTCTTTCCTCTCAAGAGCCAAAAGTCTAAGGGATCTTCATCACCCTTGGAAGTTTCAATTCGATTCACCCCTTATCCAACGTGTCTGGCATTTGTCATTCACACAGAGCAAGCAGATAGTCCAAGGATTTTCCACCATCCTTGAGAAGTATCACCCCTTTCCTCTTGTTCTCGGATCTATCCACTTAAGAGCTCACACATCCGTAAGTTACACCATCGTTTCATCCATTCCGCAACTTCAATCCATTCATCCACTCTTCCAAAACCATTTGGAGTTGATCAGAGGTTTGATCCTCATCAGTATCACATCATATGAGAACAAGAGCCAAGACAGGAATCAAAAAGCCAAATCCGAGCTATGCCTTGAACACTAGCTCTCATTTTTCGAGTGAGCCTAAAATAGTTTCTACAGGAAAAAAGGATCCACGTTGGCTAAATGCAATGAAAGAAGAGATGGAAGTTCAACATTCAAAGAACATATGGCATCTAGTTCCCCCAACCTCATACATGAATATACTTGGATGCAAATGTGTATTCAAAATCAAATTGAATGTAGATGGCTCCATTGATAAGTACAAAGTAAGGTTGGCTGCAAAAAGATTTCATCAAGAAGAGGGTATAGATTACCTAGAAACATTCAGTCTTATGGTGAGACCAGCTACAATAAGAATTGTGTTGAGCATTGCCACTGCGAAAAAGTGAAAAACTTACGCAATTAGATGTCAAAGGAGATTTTCTTCACGGTGAACTTCAGGAGGATATATACATGGTGCAACTTGCAGGTTTCGAAGATACACAACATCTTTCGTATGTGTGCACGGTAGGCAAAGCTATCTATAGACTCAAACAATCTCCAAGAGCTTGGTTTGAAAAAATCAGCACCTTTCTCCTCGAATATGGATTCATTTGTAGCACAAAAGATACATATTTGTTTATTTATCATCACCATGATCAGACACTCCTCTTGCTTATGTATATTGATGACATTATCCTCACAGGGAGTGACACTAATCTGTGCAAGTATCTCATCGAGGCATTGAGCACAAGATTCTCTATGAAAGATTTGGGAACTTTGCATTACTTTCTGGGAATTCAAATTGAGCATCACGACAATGGAATATTTTTAAATCAGGCCAAATATGCAGAAGAAATCCTACATCAAGCTGGGATGTTCTTCTGCAACTCGATGCCTACACCGCTGCCATTGAAAATTTATATGACTTCTGATAGATTGGACTTATTCCCTGAAACCAACATACTTTCGCTGTTTGGCTGGAAAATTGCAATACCTTATGTTGAAGAGACCAGACATTCAATTCTCGGTCAATTTAGTCTGCCAAAGAATGCATAGCCTAACCAATATAGACTTTGCACTGCTAAACAGAATACTACGCTACCTCACATTATTGATGGGCATTCGTCTCACCAAAACAAAAAGTCTTCAAGTTACAGCCTTAAGCGATTGGGCTAGATGTAAAGAGACAATAAAATGGACTACAGGTTTTTGCACATTAATTGGTTATAATTTGGTTTCTTGGAGTGCAAAACGTCAATATACAGTGTCAAGATCCTCCACCAAAGCAGAGTACATGGCCATGGCTGAAGCAGCTGTAGAAATCACTTGGATCTCTTTTTGCTGAGAAATATCAACATCGCCCAACTTGAACCATTGGTAATCTTCTGTGATAATCTGTCAGCTGTATATTTTACAACTAATCCCACTCTTCATGCACGTTCTAAACATTTTGACCTTGGTTTTCACTATATAAGGGAAAGAGTCACAATTGGCCTTATTGAGACAAGACACATCTTTGTTGTAGACCAAATTGCAAACATTTTTACAAAGTCTCTACCTCGTTCTACCTTCCTATAGTTTAGAAGAAAACTTGGAGTTGGTATCTTCACCACCTCAATTTTGATTGGGGATGTTAGTAAGAAGAATACATTGACTTCAAGACTCTATTTTTCATCAACAAAAACAGAGCAACAGTCAAGCAAAGGAAGCTTGAGCAAAACTAATTCAACAAGAAACAAGCCCAATCGACAGATCCAACATGACAAGCCCAAATATCAGGCAAAGCCTAGTCAATAGAGCATGCCTCTGTCTTCTGCAACTATATCTTCTATTGCTCTACAACCTGCAAGTCTGTCTGTGACACAATATGTTGCTATGTACTTTGTGATGAACAACTCACCATTATGCACAACACAAATTGCCAAACGAGAAGATGCTAAGAGACAAGGGTTGTCTCTAAGGAACAAATTTGAATGTCTTAGATCATTAAACATTATGGAACCAACTTCCAGCTGTCACACTCTAATTGCGTAATGTTAAGAAACAAGTTAGTATGTTCCCAAGTTCCCAGTTGAAATTGACCAATCAACTCAAGAAAAGAAACGTTTACCCACCGGAAAATGCCCAAGTTTTCTGGATGCCCTGCTCTCCTCTTCTCTTTCTCCTTTTATAGTTGTTTTGGTAACATAATTTTCCTCTCTCTCCTGCCTTCCTGCGCAACCGATCCCTGACACATAATCTCCACTCCTAGCTGCTCACGTGTCCCCCTCGATCCTTCCTCTCCCGTAATGCCCTCCTTTGGGCCTCCCTCCCCACTTGCTCTTGTCTCCTCTTTAATTGGGCCTTTTTTTGCTCCTTTCCTACGATAAGTGTATAATATAGGGGGTCTTCGATCCTCTTCCCTATCATCACTACCCCCGTGGAAACTGATCTTGTCCCCAAGATTAAAGTGAAGATAGTGCGACTGCATCGTTTCCCATGATTCCCAGGAATTGTCATGACCTAGAGTTCCCTGCCATTGAATGAGGAACTCCCGTTCTCCAGAACTCGGGTTGAGGCGTTGATCTAGGACGGACCCGGGCTCCAACTCTAGTGTGAAGTCCGCATGTAGCTCACTCAGAAGGGAAGAGCTTTGAACATGTGGTCCAAGCGATGTTTTAAGCAGTGAGACGTGAAAAACATCATGTATCTGTGCGGTCTGAGGTAGGCGCAAACGATATGCTACGGGTCCAATACGTTCGACTACCTCATACGGTCCAAAGAACCTTGCTGAGAGCTTCTCATTGCTCTTCCGAGCTAATGTCTTCTGTCGGTACGATCGGAGTTTCAAATATACCCACTCTCCCACCGAAAAGTTCAACTACCTAGGATGCCCGTCATCTTGCTTATTCATAATCTGCTGTGCCCTTGCCAAGTATAATCTTAACTGCTCCAACATCTGGTCCCGCTCAAGCAACTGTTGCTCTAGTTTGCTATTGACTGTTGACCCATTTTCGTAGCGAATCAACCCTGGAGGATCACGTTCATATACCGCCTTAAACAGCGTCATCTTAATCGTCGTGTGGTAGGCTGAATTATACCAAAATTCAGCCCATGGTAAGAAGGAAACCCAAGATCTCGGTCGTTCCCCAGCAAAGCAGCGCAAATATGTCTCCAAAGTCCGGTTGACGACCTCGGTTTGGCCATACGTTTGCGGGTGGTATGTCGTACTATACCGGAGGCTGGTTCTGGCTAATCGAAACAGCTCTTTCCAAAAAGAGCTCATGAAAATCTTATCCCGGTCGGAGACTATGGTGCGTGGGAACCCATGGAGATGGACTACCTCTCGGATATACGTGGCTGCCACATCCGTAGTTGTGAAAGGGTGCTTCAACCCGATGAAATGGCTATACTTAGAGAGACGATCTACTATCACAAATACCATGTTTACCCCTTGAGATCGCGGCATCCCCTTGATGAAATCCATGCTAACATCCTGCCAAATCTGTTCAGTGATGGGCAGCGGCTGGAGTAGCCCTCTGAGGGACAACATCGAGTATTTCTGCCGCTGACAGGTATGGCACTCCGCCACAAATCGCCGGATATCCGTCATCATACCCCTCCAATAAAACAAAGCGCCAATTCGTTTCTGCGTTTTAAGACTCTCGAGTGTCCTCCAACTTTGCTAGTGTGGAATTCCTGCAAAATCGTACCTATCGAAGAGGAATTCTTAGCGATGACCAATTTACCCTGTCGGAGTAGTCGCCCCTGTACAATCGTGTAATCTGAATGCAAGCTCGGGTCGGTTTTTAGCTCGCGTATGATATGACTCAATTCGGCATCCCCCTCTACTTCTTGACTAATTTCCTCTAGTTGTATTGATGCTGGCACGGTGACGGCCAGCAATGTTGTTGTGGCTCCAAAACGGGATAGCGCGTCTGCTGCTCTAATTTCGTGTCCCGGTTTATAGTGGATATCGAAGTCAAAGCCGAGTAATTTGATCAACCATTTCTGGTACTCCAGGCAGACCTCCCGTTGCTCTAGTATGAACTTCAGGTTTTTCTGATCCGTTCGTACCACAAACCGCCGTCCTAGTAGATAATGTCTCCATTTTTGTATTGATAACACGATCGCCATTAACTCCTTTTCGTAGATGGATTTCAGCTATTCTCTATCAGACAATGCTTGGCTGAAATAGGCGATGGGACGCTGTTGCTGCATAAGAACCGCTCCCAGTCCGTGTCCTGAGGCATCCGCTTCAACCACAAAAATGTCAGCAAAATTGGGTAATATCAATACCGGTACCTCTGTCATAGCGCGTTTCAACTGGTTAAAAGCCCTTATAGCCTCCTCCGTCCATGCAAACCCATCTTTCCGTAACAGTATGGTGAGAGGTCGAGCTAATACCCCATACCCTTTGACAAACCGGCGATAGTATCCTATCAATCCCAAGAATCCTCGCAACTCCTTAATTGTGGTTGGCTGCTTCCATTGCACCATCGCTTCCACCTTAGCCGGATCGGCCATGACTCCCTCGGCTGAGATGATGTGGCCTAAATACTCCAATTGGGTGCGGCTGAATTGGCACTTTTTCTGATTTGCGTACAGCTCATGTTGCTCCAGCAAGGTCATGACTTCCTCCAGATGTTGGGAATGCTCCTGCACTATCCTGCTATAAACCAATATGCCATCAAAGAAGATGAGAACGAACCTCCTTAAATACGGTCTGAAAATATCATTCATCAATGATTGGAACATCGCCGATGCGTTTGTAAGTCCGAAGGGCATTCCCAAGAATTCATAGTGTCCGTCGTGGGTCCGAAACGCGGTCTTCGGAATGTCCTCTGCCTTGACATGGATTTGGTGATAACCGGATCGCAAATCGAGCTTCGAGAATACTTTTGCCATGTGGAGCTCATCGAGCAGCTGGTCAATCATGGGTATCGGCTAGCTATCCGGTACCATGACCTTGTTGAGTGCCCGATAGTCCACATAGAACCTCCAACTCCCGTTTTTCTTCTTGACGAGAAGTACGGGACTAGAAAAAGGACTCGCGCTCGGCTGAATGATCCCGACTGCTAACATATCGGCCACCTGTCGCTCAATTTCTTCCTTCTGGATCTGTGGGTACCAAAAAGGTCGGACCTTGATTGCTTGCGAATCAGTTGTGAGGGAAATGGCATGCTCATGCCCCCGTATAGGTGGTAACCCTTTGGGTTCCGCGAAATTCCGTTGACATTTCTCCAGAACTGCCTGAATAGACTCGGGTATCGACTCTGCTTCCTGACTGTTCCCGCCACGACACCTCCAAATTCCACCCATACTCCCTGCCCTTCTTGTTTAAGCGCCTTCCAAATCGATCTCAAGGAAACCGCCGAAGTGCACAATTCGGATTCCCCCTAAATCTCCACCTTCCCTTTTTCCACGGCAAACTTCATGACTTGCAGTTTCCAATTCACTTCCATAGCTCCAAGGGACTCCAACCAGTCCCTTCCGAGTATCACATCCGCACTCCCTAGCTTGATGGGTAAGAAATCGGCTACTACCTCTACCGTGGGAAGCATCAACCGCAAACCACGGATGACCCCTTTTCCACGCACTGCCAATCCCGTAGCTAGGATCACTCCATACCTTCCGATCTCCTCTGCGTGTAACTGGTGCTTCTGGGCTAATTCCTCCGACACGAAATTGTGTGACGCCCCGTTATCAATCATGACTACCACCTCGTCTTCATGCACGCGACCCCGAAGCTTCATGGTGCGGGGTGATGACAATCCCACCATGGTGTTTAATGAGAGTTCTGCGAGCTCAAACATCTCCTCTTGCGCTTCTCCTTCTCTTTTCACTTCATCCTCTTGCTCGTTTACCCACTCCTCCGTGCCATCGGGTTGCACTCGGATTACTTGTAATTCGCGGTAGCAACATCGATGCCCCACGCTCCACCGCTCATCACATTTGAAGCATAATCCTTGTGCTCGTCGATCCTTCAGCTCTGCCTCCGTGAGTCTCCTTGGTAACTGTCGCGAGCTCTCCTTCTTCGGCGGTGCGATGTGCGTTTCTGCTTCAGCTCGTCCTCCAAACGACACCGTACGTGTAGGAACCGAAATAGGGTTTGTTGTCTTGGCCCAGTTGGGCCTCGGGCCCATCCTTCTTTCCCCTTCATCGATACGGGCCTTGCTGCTCCACTTAGGGCCCAAACCCGATTTCTCCATCGTTCCTCCCCTTCTCTCAAACCCATTTCCCAATCGAGCCCATTGTTCCACCCTTTCAGCCACGGTCATCGTTTTGTCGAGCCCTCTAGGTTCAAGCATCCTCACGCCGGCACGAATCGATGGCTGTAAACCGATGAGGTAGAGTGTCTCCAGTACATCCTCCTGCAGTTTCGTCGACTTAGCTGCTAGCACCTTGAAATCGCGGCTGTATTCCCGGACTATCCCTTCTTGCCGCAGGGTAAAAAACCTCTCGTCAGGATTGGTGGTTCCTTCCGGCGTGAAGTTCAACAGCAACCCTTCCTTCATTTGACTCCAACTTTGAAATGGTTTTATGTCATTCTCCCAGTGGTACCATTCGAGTGCCTCTCCGTCCAGACTAACGCGAGCTACCCTCAGCTTTTCTTCCTCCGAAAACTCCCCTAGATCAAAGTACTGTTCCAACCGAAACACTCACCCATCAACGTTTTCTCCGTCGAACACCGGCACCTCCACTCTCCTAGTTAATGGCTCTGCACGATACGAGGGGTTGATCGCGCCACTGCAAGAGCCTTTTCCTGTCGATAGATTTGGGTTCGTCCTGGGTAACGCCTCTCCTAACCCTTTGTTCCTTTCCGGTGTATCCTCCACCGCCGCTTTCTCGTGTGAGACCACACGGAGATTGCCTTGGTTCAGCAGTTCCTCCAACCTATCCAGCACACTCAACCTTCCAAGTTGTTGCTGCATCTCGTCTACTTTTTTTTCCAACCTCGCCACTCTGCCCATGTCGACCGATTCCTTCACACTCTCTCCACCTTCGTTCTTCTTCGCCATTGTCGCAAGATGATGCTCTGATACCAATTTGTTAAGAAACAAGTTAGTATTTCCCAAGTTCCCTCTTGAAATCGACCAATCAACTCAAGAAAAGAAACGTTTACCCACCTAAAAATGCCCAAGTTTTCTGGATTCCTGCTCTCTTCTTCTCTTTCTCTTTTTATAGTTGTTTTGGTAACAGAATTTTCCTCTCTCTCCTGTCTTCCTGCGCCAACGATCCCTGACACATAACTCCACTCCTAGCTGCTCACGTGTCCCCCTCGATCCTTCCTCTCATGTACTGCCCTCCTTTGGGCCTCCCTCCTCACTTGCTCGTGTCCTCTATTTAATTGGACCTTTCTTTACTCCTTCCCTGCCATAAGTGTATAATATAGGGGGTCTTCGATCCTCCTCCCTATCATGTAACTCCATCTATAAAAGATGGCTTAAGTAGGTCGAAAAATCCAATAATAAAAACTATGAAAGTTTGAAACATTTATCGTTTTATCTTCTCTCTTCCCTTTTTCTTGATGTTCTGTTGTTATCTTCATTTCTCTCTTTTCAAATGATTTTCCCTAAAATTCTTTGATTTTAAGATCTTCTCAATTGGAATGGCCAGTTGAAACAACTCCTCTAAGTTATTGTAGATGCATCTTTGTAGTTAGAATTAGATTTGATCATTCAATCCATATACAAACTCTTTCATGATATCTTCATTGTTCACAACTGACTTGAGCCGAATGAGGAAATATATGAATTGTTTGTTATATTCTATGACTGTCGTATTTGTTTGGTGAAGCATATGAAAATGTTTTGTAATTTCTTAATATAGATTTCATGGGAACTGTTGCATTCTCTTGATATTTCTCATCTCATCCAAAATTCGGCTTCAAGAAAAGCCAGAAAGGTCATATTGAGTTTTCTAGATGAGTTGGCTTACTGTAGTGAACACCTTATTAAACTCTGGACAATCACATAGTAAAAAATTCATTTCATCTTATGCTCTCACTCAAAACAAAGATTATAGTGAAAATAGTAGTCCTTTAGTTTTGAAAGACTGCAAAGACTCCTCATCATTGCCTCATTAAAAATATTGTTAAAGCCCATGTGTTCTTTTTGGGTTGATGACCATGTTTCATAATTATATAAGATGAGAAAAAAACAAAAAATTAGTAAAAAAGAAAGTATATGATAATAAAACATGAAATGAATACTGATATTCGGAATTTTATGGAGTTTTTGAAGTACAAATCTACAAGAAAATAAAGAATCTGATTTTTTTTTTGTTTTCTTTATGTAATAGAAATAGAAGAAAACAAAAACTACAAAGATGATTATATAGTTTTTTTGTTTAATAGAAAATGAAACAAAAAAAAAAGATTTGAAAGGATAAATGTTGGATGCATATAACATGAAGATAAAAAAATTAAGTTCGGATCCAAATGAGATAAAATTTGAAGAGAGGTTCACTACGATGCTTATATGAATTGGTCAAAAGTAAGAATAAAAGCTAGTTGAGAGTACTCTTTTATTCTCAATGATATGATAGAGATAGAAATGGATCGAAAATATCACAAAGGCTATGAGAGGACTTTTGATAAAGCTAGGTCGATGCTTAATTAGAGCGGCAACCACAAGATGATTAAAATAAAAGTGTTTTACAACTACAAGAGATGTTTGAAATGATTTTGTATCAGTGGAAAAATAGTACAAAGCTGGTACATAAAAGCGTATATAGGTGTTTAGTGAAGTGGAGTTAAAGGAAGGAGTTGGATCTCATTAGTATTTGGACGACCCAAGAAGTTTTGACTAAGCTGAGAATGTAATATCCTTTAGGAAAGATCCTTATTCTTGTACAAAGAGTAAGAAAATCATACTTTTAAACGAAGATTTGTGTATATCTCCAAAAATATAATTTTGTCTAGGTTAGCCACAATCTATTGAATATAAATAGGTGTATTGAGCATTATAGTTGGTTAACACAAAATGGAGAGAGCTTTTAACTAAATAATTTTGGAAATTCTTGTAAGAAAACTAAATAAAGGGTTAAAATTTTTTATTTTATTTTAGGGGTTCCAAAGTTAATTTTAATCTTGTAAACGTGTGAAACTAGTTTAATAAGTCAAAATATGTTTTGAATTTGTTAAAAATCGTTTTAGGTGAAATTTGTAAGTATATCTAAAAAAAATTCTAATAAAATACATATGTTAAAAAAATCTATTGTATCACTTTTTCACATAGTTTTCTATATGAGTAGCTTTTGTATTTTCATAAAAAAATTCAAAACATAAAAAAAAATATTGATAAAGGAGAAAACTTCTCTTATTTTTTTATTCAACTTTGAAAAATAATATTGATAAAGGAGAAAACTTCTCTTGCATTGGAAAATTATATAAAATAACAGTATTTCAAGTTTTTGTTTCAAATATACTAATCATTATTTAAATTTCCAAAAATATCATAAATTTATTATTAAAATAATTAAAAAAATCTCATTCTAATCAAAAAATTTAAATCCTAAACTGGAAAGTGAATCCAAACATTATGTTTTAATTTTATATATAGTTTATTTGAAGTAAATAATTATTTTCACATAATAATTTGTGTTATTTTAAAAATTTTATTTTTAATATTCTATATTTAGAAGATAATCTTAAAAAGTGTTATTTTATAGTATTACTCATTTTTATTCAACTTTGAAATATGTCTTGGGACTTTTTATAAAGTTTCGACGGTTTTTAATAGTTAGAAATCAGAAATGAAATTTGGTTCTAATCGTAGTAACTTTTTATTGTTAAAACTCATCATTATTCTTGTGGACATGTTTTTTTCTAAATCCAAAGTACGTAATCCACATTAGGGTCTTTTTTATTTCATTTTATTTTTAAATTAATTTTGAGAAAAACAAATCGCTACCATTTTTTCTTTCAACTAATCCAGTATTTCCATTATACTTTTCTAGGTTTACCAATATGACTGAATTTGGGAACAAGAATAATTTTGTATATACATAGTTGGAATGAAAAACATTCCATGAGAATTTGTTGCTAATTCATCAAAACCTTCATCGAAGCTTTAAATTTGTTGCATATAACAATCAAACTAGTGGTGATTGTGGACACCAGATTTAGCTCAGAACCTGAATCGACCAAATTGAACCAAACCGGATCAACCAGATCAATGAATAACTCGGTCAAACCTATTTATTTTGTAACTGTCAAAATTTATGCTTTTGTAACTTAATTTGCAATTAATTCTCTAGGAATTAATTGCCCAAAATAGTATAAAAAGAAGGGAGAGCATCACTTGTAATTCATTCCAAAATATATTGAGAAATAAACTAGTACAATTCAGATCAATCTTTGTGTGAGAGCTGAATTTGTTTATCGAGTTCTAACATTTGACGCCGTCTGTGGGGAAAACTCACCCTAAGTAAGAAAAAAGAATCATCAATCACAATGTCGAGCTCCGGCGATGATCGCTCTGACTCCCTCTCAGAGATTAAGGCTCTGTTGGTGGACCTCAAGTCAACTGCCGATAAGCAAAAGGAGTCCAATGACAATCTCGTGGCGTGGTTTAACGCACACGAAACCCAAGTCCTGATGCAGCTCAACAACCTTGCGACAGCTCAAGCCGAGCTCGAGTCGAGAGTAATGGCGCTCAGCGCACCGAGCAGTTTCCAAGTCGAGGAACACCCTCAGCAGAGATCTGCTAGAATGCGCCTCGACTTTGGCACCTGACCCGAGGATCGAGTCATTTTCAGTATGACTCCTCGCGCCGATCTCCTCCCAGGAGAAACATTGGGCACCCCACCGCCATCGCAACCTCACACGGGGCTGTCGGGAGAGGAACCCACGCTACTCCCTGTTCTCGGTCAAGGTGTAGTCCGTGGTCAAGCCCTACCTAGAGGAAGCTACGAGAACTCTCAGAAAAACCCCAATGTGGCGGGATACGAGAGTCTCCGGAGATCTATTGAAAGAACTAACGCCGGGCTCGCACCAATGACCTCTAAAGTTTATAAAGCATCAAGCGCAGCCCCAGAGATCGATCGCATGGTCGAAGAAACTGAGAAGTGAAGGAGACAGGCAAGTTGAGATTGCCGGTCTACGAAGGAAACTCGGATCCGAAAGCATATATGACAGCATTCCGAATTGCCACGAACCGGGCCCACTTCAGCGAGGAAGAAAAAGACGTGGGATATTGCAGGTTATTCGCAGAAAATTTACTGGGACCTGCGCTCGATTGGTTTTCCCAACTACCAGAAAACTCAATCGATAGCTTCTATCAGTTATCGACAGTGTTTATCAAGCATTATTCCATCTTTATGGGAAGCGAAACGACTGATGCGGACCTATGGAATGTCACGCAAGCCGAAACGGAGTCGCTATGGTCCTATATAGACAATTTCAAGAAGGTGAAGGCCAAGATAGCTGGAGTCAGTGACTCGATAGCACTCACCGCCCTGAAACACGGACTTTGGCACGAGTCCCCTTTTCGTTTTGATCTGACGATTCATAAGCTAGAGACGATCGAGGACGCATTACACAGATCGACAAACTGGATAGTGGCCGAAGAGGAGAAGTTGGCACTCGCCAAAAAATTCAAGCCGAGCAAAAGTGGAGCAGAATCTTTTCCAAACCAAAGGCGGTTCAAGAAAAGAGACGGAAAGGATACTCGTACGTACGGCACTGGAAAACTAGCATATGCTATAGATCAGAACCCTGAAAGAAATGTAGAGGGCAGTCCAAGAAGAATGGGTCGAGACAAGAATGCATACTGCGAGTTTCATAAGTGTAATGGACACGCCACTAAGGACTGCTTCAACCTAAGGGAATTCTTAATGGCAAAGTATCTCACAGGAGAGCTCTCGGACTACGGGGCCAAGATAGACGAGGGAGAAGCCCAGCGCAACGAAGAGGAAAATGCGAATAATAAGCGGGGCAGGCCATCTTCTGAGAAAGAGACGAGGATTCAAAAACAGAAGAAATGAAGAAATTTCATAATGGGAGGATCAAAATACTGCCGCGACTCCGTAACATCAATAAAGACCTGGCAACGGAAAGCCGACTTCGGACGGTCTAAGTTTGAAGGAAGCTCTGGGCCAGTTCTATCTTTCTCCGAGAAAGATGCCGTTCACCGCAACAGCCCGCATGATGACGCACTAGTCGTCGAGCTAGACATCGAACCCAATTGCGAGGTGTCAAGAGTCTTAATCGATACCGGGAGCTCAGTCGACCTACTTTTCCTAGAAACACTACAAAAGATGGGAATCGACAAGGAGGAGATTCAAGGATCTCCCCTTCCCTTGACTAGATTCAATGGGGTAACCGAGATGTCATTAGGTACTTTGAGGTTACCCGTCTCTGCTAAGGGGGTGACTAAAATGGTTGAATTCACGGTGGTGGACAGACCAGCAACTTACACGTCATCCTCGGCACGCCCTGGATTTACGCAATGAAGGTGGTCCCCTCGACATATCATCAGTGTGAAATTCCCAACACCAACAGGAGTAGGAGTGTTACGAGGGAACCAAAAGAGCTCACGGATATGTTATATGAGCGGACACCGTCTCCGACTTCAATAGCAATTAACAAGCGGGGACGAGTCTAAAAAATCAGAAAAGACAGAAAATCAGAAGGGTCCCCAGTCCAACTCAATAATTCAAGTCCCCCTCGATCCAACAAACCCGGATCAGAGCGTCGCCATAGGGGCATACTTGGACCATACGATCAGACAAGAGTTAGAAGCTTTCTTAAAAGAGAATAAGAATACGTTCGCTTGGACCACCAAGGACATGATCGGAATCCCCGCCGATCTAATCACCCACGAGTTGAACGTTGACTCGGCATTCAGGCCGATCAAACAAAAACGGAGACGGATAGGGCCGGAGAAAGCTCAAGCCGTAAACGAAGAAGTAAAAAAACTTCTCAAAAATGGAATGATTCGTGAAGTCCGATACCCAGAATGGCTAGCTAATCCAATGGTAGTCAAAAAGAAAAATGAGAAGTGGCGAGTCTGCATCGACTTCACTGATTTAAACCGAGCATGCCCAAAAGATAGCTTCCCACTTTCACACATAGACAAATTGGTGGATTCAATGGTGGGAAATCAATTGTTAACTTTCATGGATGCGTTCTCTGGATATAATCAAATTCTTATGCATCCAGACGATCAAGAAAAGACGTCATTCATCACTGATATAGGGACCTACTGTTACAAAGTCATGCCATTCGGGCTAAAAAACAATGGGGCCACTTATCAAGGACTGGTGAATCGAATGCTCTCGAATCAAATCGGGAGGACTATGGAGGTTTACATAGATGACATGCTCGTAAAGTCTGCGCACGCCAAAGAACACGTGGATAATTTGAAAGAATGCTTCGACATCCTGAATCAATTGGGAATGAAACTGAACCCCACGAAGTGTACATTCGCCGTAACCTCAGGAGAATTCCTTGGATACTTAGTCACGGAGCGAGGAATCGAGGCCAATCCTGGCCAAATTTCCGCTTTCCAGCAAATAAGTTCTCCGAGGACTATTAAGGAAGTCCAATGCTTGACACGGCGAGTCGCAGCCCTGAACATCCAGCAAATAAGTTCTCCGAGAACTATTAAGGAAGTCCAATGCTTGACATGGCGAGTCGCAGCCCTGAACAGATTTATCTCCTGGTCAACAGATAAGAGCCTCCCATTCTTCGAGTTACTAAAGGGAATCAAATCATTCATTTGGAACGAAGAATGCGAGCAAGCGCTCACTGAGCTGAAGACCTATCTCTCCAGCCCTCCGATATTGGTCAAACCACAGCCGGGAGACATTCTTTACCTGTACGTAGCCGTATCTACCGTAGCAGTCAGCGGAGTGCTAATCCAAGAAGACAAAGGGGAACATAGGCTAGTTTTTTACGTGAGCAAGCGATTGGTCAATGCCAAAACACGATACCCAGCCTTCGAGACATTGGCTCTCACAGTGATAACGGCAGCTCGGAAGCTGAGACCCTATTTCCAATCGCACACAATTGTCGTAATGACAACCCAACCGTTACGAGGGGTACTCCATAGTTCGAATCAATCGAGGCGGTTGACAAAATGGGCAATTGAGCTGAGTGAGTATGACATCGAATACCGAATAAGAACAAGTATCAAAGCCCAAGTTCTTGCCGATTTCATCATCGAACTATCCAAGGACAGCTTCGGAGAGTCGTGCTGTAATGGGAGGTGGATCCTCCATGTGGACGGATCATCAACGAATCACGGATCCGGGATTGGGATACGACTCACATCTCTGACTGGGGAAGTAATCGAACAATCTTTTCGGCTATTGTTCAATGCCTCCAATAACGAAGCAGAATACGAATCGTTAATCGCCGGTTTAAGGTTGGCGAGTGGGATCAGGATAGACGAACTAGAAGCGTTCACGGATTCTCAGCTCGTAGCCAGTCAATTTAACGGCGATTACGAAACCAAGGAAGAACGAATGGAATTGTACCTCGGAATAGTTAAGAGACTTGTGCGACTATTCGATTACTTCGAACTCAAAAGAATCCTAAGAGCAAAAAATGCCCACGCCGATGCGCTGGCGACCTTGGCATCTACAACCGAACCAATGATAAAAAGGATGATTCCGATCAAAAGTATCGAGACACCGAGCCTAAAGTTCCATTCAAACCTCATCTTCGAGATCGGCGGAGACACGGAGAACCAATCCAATGGGCAACAATCTGTTTGGATCAAAGAGGAACATCAAGCCGAAGATTGGAGAGTCCCAATAAAGGAGTATATAGCAATGGGAACGATGCCAAGCAATAAATGGGACGCAAGGAAACTCAAAGTGATCAGCACCCGATTCTGTGTACTCGAGGATAAGTTATACAAACGGAGCATAGTCAGCCCGTATCTCAATTGCGTCGACAAAGAAGACACGGAAACAATAATGAGAGAAATGAAAGTTTATGCAGAAGCCATTCATCAGGCCGTAACCTCGCACTTAGAATCAAACGACAAGGATATTACTCGCCGACCATGCTGGTGGATTGTGAACGTTACACGAAGCATTGCGACAGCTACCAAAGGCATGCACCAGTGAATCACCGTCCGACCTAGGAGCTTCAATCACTTTCAGCCCCGTATCCATTTATGAGGTGGTCAATGGATATCGTCGGACCTCTGCATCCTTCGACAGAAAACGTGAAGTACCTATTGGTGATGACGGATTACTTCTCAAAGTGGGTAGAAGTAGAATCATACAAATCGATCGTGGATTCAACGGTGCAAAGTTTCATATGGAAAAACGTTATATGCAGACACGGTTTGCCTTACGAGATCGTCACGGATAACGGATCGCAGTTCATCTCGAAGAAGTTTGAGAGGTTTTGTGAAACATGGACAATTCGTTTAAGTAAATCAAGCCCCCGTTATCCGCAGGGGAACAAACAGGCCGAAGCCATGAACAAATCGATACTAAGCAACCTAAAGAAGAGACTCGGAGCACACAAAGAGAATTGGGCAGACGAGTTACAAGGAGTGTTATAGGCTTACCGAACTACTCCGCGAAAGTCTACTAGCGAAACACCATTCTCCCTACTATACAGAGTTGAGGCAGTTGTACCGGCCGAAGTCGCAATCCTGAGTCGTCGAAGGGAATCAGCTCCGGAAAACGAAGTAATCAACAAAAACATGTTACAAGACAATCTCAATGTAATAAACGAAAGACGAGACCAAGCCCTGATACGGTTACAGAACTACCAGAAGAGCGCAGCAAGATATTACAACTCAAGGATCAAACCACGGAGATTTGGCATAGGCGAGTTGGTACTACGAAGAGTGTTCGAGAATACAGCGGAGCTTGGGGCTGGAAAGTTGGGTATCACGTGGGAAGGTCCATACAAGATCGCAAAAATAATCAAGCACGGAGTATACGGACTAGAGACCCTTGACCGAAATCTAGTGATGAGATCATGGAACGCGATCCATCTTAAGAAATACTTTTGCTAAATTAGTTTCATTTCAATATATCAATCCAATGCAGAAAATTAATAAAGTTTCTTTTTCTATGAATGGTGTTCCAGATAACATGCGAACAAGAAACCAAATAAAACGAAACCAGCTACTCGTAAAGAAAACGGACAAGTAGTCGTTACGGAAATGAGGAGCACTTCGCCAAAATATAAAAAGAGCGCAAGCATCTTCTCGTAAATAATGCGGACAAGTAGCCGTTACAAAAAACGAGAAGCACTTCGCCAAAATAAAA
This sequence comes from Pugionium cornutum, assembly GCA_018901935.1. Taxonomy (NCBI): domain Eukaryota; kingdom Viridiplantae; phylum Streptophyta; class Magnoliopsida; order Brassicales; family Brassicaceae; genus Pugionium; species Pugionium cornutum. The sequence goes on from CM032162.1 coordinate 10,025,534, forward strand.
AAAAAAGTGCAAGCAGCTCCTCGTAAAGAATACGGACAAGTAGCCGTTACGGAAACGAGGAGCACTTCGCCAAAATATAAAAAGAGCGCAAGCGGCTCCTCGTAAAGAATATGGACAAGTAGCCGTTATAGAAACGAGGAGCACTTCGCCGAAGTATAAAAAGAGCGCAAGCAGCTCCTCGTAAAGAATACATACAAGTAGTCATTACAGAAACGAGGGACACTTTGCCAAAATATAAAAAGATTGCAAGCAGCTCCTCGTAAAAGAATACGGACAAGTAGTCGTTACAAAAACGAGGAGCACTTTGCCAAAGTACAAAAGGAGCGCAAGCAGCTCCTCGTAAAGAATACGGACAAGTAGCCATTACAGAAACAAAGGGCACTTCACTAAAATATAAAAAGAGTGAAAACAACTCCTCGTAAAGAATACGGGCACGTAACCATAACAGAAACGAGGAGCACTTCCTGAAAGTAACAAAGACAGCGCATCTCGACGCTGCGACGTTGAGACCATCGGAATAAAAGAAAAGGCAAACGACATGAACAAAGCGCTCGTCATCGTGGGTCGAATGATGAAACATTCAGCGAAAAAAAAAAATCCATCACGACTTCATCCAATGACAACAATAACAAAGCGTATCGAATCACCAAAATAAAAGGAAACTAAACGACAACGATAAAGCGTATCAAATCGCTAAACCAAAAAACGAATACAACAGGAAAGATCAAACATCAGCAAGAGGGAGCCGGGATGCAAAAATGTCCGATAGTCGCCCTAGGAAGGCAGATGGCTCCAAGGTTGGAACCAAACTCATCAAACGAAGTATCCATAGGCTCAGACTCCGGAACTTCAGACCCTGAAGCTGGGACTAACTCTGGAGAATTGAGCGTTAAGAACTCCAAACACGACATATCAATCTCCGGGAGCGCGCCCTCAACATCGAGCAACTCCCGAGCACTGATCTCCTTGTCCGTTAGAGCAACTTTAAGCTCGACGCTCAGATCCTCTATCTCGCCCCTAATAATCTCCTCAAGAAGTTCTGAATTCGCTCTCATCTCAGCTGATCGAAACAAAGAACCCCGCAACATCTCAACCCCGGAAAGATATGATCGAAGCTGATCGATGTGGACCTTCACCTCGCTCTTGAGCTCAGCCCGCGCAGTACGAGCAGCATCCATTTCCCGATTACGAGCCTCAAGAAGAGCATTGAATTTGAGTTTCACGCTCTTAATTTCAGAAATAAGCTGAACATCCTTCTCAAAAAGCTCAGAGTTCTGGGCGATGGCATTCGACAACTTAACCTCGTAATCATCACGAGAAATCTCGGCTTCCTTGAGCGCGCACTCAGAACGATTCAATTGGAGGATTATCTTATCAACAAACTTGACCTTATCAGCGTCACTCTCCCTGAGAGCAGAAAGCTTCTTCACTTCAAACTCCAAGGATTTTATCTTCTCCGTCGCCGCACAAAATTCCATTTCGACAGGAGACCGCATACGCCTCTCGTACGAGTCCATCGAGCGATTATATTCCGCCATTAGCTACAAAAAATAAAAAATATGAGAAATAGTAGTGGTGATACGAGAGGAAAAGGAGAAACAAAAAAAACTTACATCTCCGAGACGTTTTGAAAAACTTAAATAATTCTCCCTGTGATCCTTCCCCAACGTATCGAATGAAGGAAGCTTGCATCCGGGCTTCCTAAATTGCTGAGCGATGCGGGCCATAGCATCGGGATCCTCAATAATGTTAGCATCAGAATTATACTCGAACTGGAAAAAATATCTTAGCTTTTTAGCTCCGCTCCAAGGCCTCGTGCGGCTCGGAACAAGGTGCCATCGCTTGATACCGCGGCGATCACCGACCTCACCATCAATAGAGGGACCCTGAGAGCCCTCTCCAGCAACGACCACCTCGTCAACTTGCGCAGAAGAAGGCAAAATAGGGGGCACTCCAGATCAACGACCGTAGGAGCGAAGTCACCACCCAAAGCGGGGAGGGCCGCGACGATAGAGCGCGGAGGGGAAGCTGGGGGCGCCAAGATAGGAGGCGAGGCTCGTGGCATACTCTGAGGATCGGGAAGGATAGAAAGATGGGAATCTCCACCCGGACCCGTAGCAGCCACATCGGTAGTCCTCTTGGCAGCGGCTCTTTCAGCAGCCCGTTGGGCTTTACGTTCGGCATGATAACCAAGACTTGACATCATAGGCGGAGGAGGATCAAGTAGAGGATCTGAAGGAAAATACGATTAGATAAAAATTAAAAATATACATAAAAAACGGTGGACATATACGAACCTGAATCATCTAGAGAATCGGAAACTCGTATCACCCAAAATCCCTGATTACGAAATCGACGATGAGACCGGTGAATGCGACTCCGAGAAAAAAAGCTCTAATGCGTCGAGCTCTCCCGTAGAATGATCACCAACACTTCAATATTGTCACTTTCTGGAGCTCTCTTCAATGCGACTGCCAAAAGGAAAACAAATGTCAAGAAAGCAACTGCGTCGACAAAACGCGAAGTACAAAAATCATAAGTCTACCAAGCCGCTGTGACCAGCTAGCCAAGGCCAGAGAACACAAGGCATCGTATGTAGTTTTATCTATGCGGAAATAAAAAAAAGAGCTCCGCCACTTTGCATCTTTGTCACGAAGCCCAGTAAGTATCCCTCGCAATGGATTGGGAGTTAAATAGAAGGTGCCCTGGCAAGCAGAATTTGCCCTCACACCACACAGACGAGCAATAACGGGAACATCGAGGGAAAATCCCTCCTCCTCCGCCAGCATTTGCAATCCGATTACGATCCGAATGAAATTAGGACACAACTGCGGTAAACAAGTCCAAGCTCATGCATCAAACGAATCAGGATCTCGGGAAGCGGAAAGGATAACCCACAAGATCGAAAGTAAACCTCGTAAGCACAACAGAACCCCAGAGGAGGAAATTCGGGAGAATTAGACGAGACAGGAATAATAATCTCAGTATTCCGTTTGATCAAACTAGACGATCGGAGATCGCGGATACTAGATTCAGAACAAGCAGATCTCAAATGAGGCCCAAACTGGTTCCGCGTCGCCATAAAACACCAGTGAGTAAAGCGCAAATAGGGCAAGCCAGCTAGCGCACGCAGAACACACAACAAAGCAAGCGCGCGGGTCGAGCTCGACGTGAGATCGAGAACACAGGGGGAAGCACTCGCGAGGAGAGCTCAGTAGGCTCGACTGGCACGAGCACACATGCACCAGATGAGACCCAAACCAAGATCTCGAGAGACGCACACCCAAGAGGAGCTCGCGCAGGCTCGGGGACCGCGGGGAGCTCGGATGCGCGATGCACTAGCCATCGGGCGAGCTCGCAGACACATGACGAGGCACAAGCCAAGGACTCGGGAGGCGCGAGGAGGCACCCGAGAGGAGAGCTTGGGCGGTGCGACTGGTGCGTGGAGCTCGGACAGGCGCATACACGGGACAAGACACGAGCTCGTCGAAACCAGACGAGGCTCAGACTGAACCTGGGACCGAGAGGAGCTCGCACGAGCTCGGGATTCGCGTGGGGCTCGGACAAGTGCGGCACCAGCGCCGGGCGAGCTCGCGGGAACCGGACGAGACGCGAACTGTGAGCTCGGGCGAAGCGCGCTCGAGAGAACCTTGCGCAAGCTTGGGATCCGCGTGGAGCTCAGGCGCGTGCACCACCAGCGCTGGGCGAGCTCGTAGACGAATGGACAAGGCTTGGACCGGGAGCTCGGGAGACGTGCACCCAAGAGGGGCTCGCAACGCCGACGCGGGGAGGCGCAACGGGCAGGACCGACGCAGGAGGCAACCAAGAAATTCAAAAAAAAAGAAAAAATAATAACAATAAAAAAATATAAAAATGGGAGGATGCTCGACCAAAAAAAAGAGAGAGAAAAGGGAGAAGAAAAAAATGAGACAAACCTCTAGGGCACACCAAAGCTACTTTTAAAAGGGGTAAAAGCATAACCCTAGGTTAAATAGGCAGAGGGTAAAAAAAAAAGGAAACCCAATAAATAGGAATTTAGACACATCCTCTTAAACGGAAGGTCAGGAAATCGAATAGGAAAGTTTCTCAAATCAGTTTAAGAAACTTGGGGGCAGATTGTGGGTACCAGATTTAGCTCAGAACCCGAACCGACCAAATTAAACTAAATCGGGTCAACCAGATCAATGAATAACCCGATCAAACCTATTTATTTTGTAATTGTCAAAATTTATGATTTTGTAACTTAATTTGCAATTAATTCTCTAGGAATTAATTGCCCAAAATAGTATAAAAAGAAGGGGGAGCATCACTTGTAATTCATTCCAAAATATATTGAGAAATAAACTAGTACTATTCAGATCAATCTTTGTGTGAGAGCTGAATTTGTTTATCCAGTTCTAACAGCAATGAACTCGTCGGTCGGATTATTATCCAGTAAAAAGGTGATTCCATGTTTGGTAGATATTAAAATAGGTAAAAATTTATCTCATTTAGAGTACACTATGTTTAAATTCATATTTATTTCAATTTTAATCTATTAATATCCATTTAGTTTTAAAGTTTTAATAAGATAATTTATTTAACTTATATTATAATTACACTAATCCATTTAAAATCATTTATATTCATTTAAATTATAGTTATATATTATAACAATAATTTTTTCAATTAGTAATTTTTCTTTCAAAAAGATAATTCTACATTTTTCCGCCAAATTATTTTACGTATTTTTCACTTGAAAACATAATTTTATATTTTGTGTCAAAAAATCATTATTCCACATTTTTATCCAAACACGAAATTCTGATATTTTTCGTCAAAAATATAATTTCACATTTTTGTCAAAAATGTAATTCAACATTTTTCACGCAATTCTATATTTTTACGTTAAATTTTTTTTTAATAAATAGATTTGAAATAAATATCTATTTAAAGCTATTAATCTAAATAGATATTTATTTTTTTGTAAGTACCTATTAATTATAATTCTATTTTAACGTATCCAGTTGTTTGCATAATCGAGAATGCATTATCAAAACAAACATAAGCGTAATTTATGGTTTTGGAAATCTTAAACAAATGAACCAGATTAAACCAGGAATTAAACCCAATATTCTTTTAAGTATTAAACAAAGAGACAACATGTCACCAATTTGAGCCCAGTAAGGTTGGTAATGACTCAGCATGAAAGGCGAGTCGGGACCGGGTTCGATCCGGAAATTGGTACCCCGGTGGTGGGCAGTAAGAAAGAATTACTGTTCTGAATCGACACAGATTTGTGCCGAAAGAGAGAAGGAAAGATTCTTCTCTGAGTCCTTCTCTGATGGTGGGGGGGGAGGAGGGATGGCAGTTAAAGAACTCTGCCCGGAATCGACACGGTGTGTGCCGATAGAGAAGGAAAGACTCTTCTCTGATGACATGGCGGCAGTAACAATAATACTGCCCTGAGGGATGGCAGTTAAGAAAACTGTCCGGAATCGACACGGTGTGTGCCGATAGAGAAGGAAGGATTCTTCTCTGAGGATGGCAGTAACAATACTGCCCTGCTATATAGAAATATAGCGACCCTTGAGGTAATATAAATTACCTCTTTTTAATTATTGAAACGTTATTTGTGTCTCCATTTTTTTATTTATTTATTCTTGAATATATGACAATCTTTTTAATTAATACACTGAACCCATTGTCAGCAATTTCTAATGTTTTCACAATCGAGGAGAGAACATAATCTAGCAAACCAACTCACAGCAGCAACTTTGTTCACTTTGTCCATGTGTTATACATTCTCTATTTTGAAAGATGCCTTCACTCTGTAGTTAGTCATAAAACAAAATAGGTTTTGGAATTTGTTTATTTTGTTCTTTTCAGGTTGGGATCCGGTTTGATCGTTTAGATAATTCAAAAGTGAAACTGGTTCTACTTTGGATTGGTTATTTTTCTTCAGATAGGTCACTTATCCATAACTGTTCGGACTTATTATTAAAAACTTAGTTTTTTTTTTAATTATTTTCTTTGATTCTATAAATCGAAAAGTTTGTTCTTTTTTTTATTGGAAAATTAGTTTATTCATTCCCGTACTTAAATTTTGTGTTATAACACAATAATAGTTTAAATTTGCAACATGTACTTTACTTATATAGGAGAATTCAAACAACTTGGTAACGGAATGCTTTTTTCCATTAACACGTGAAAATATTATTAGGTGATGATACAAATTTAATCAAAACGATGTCGTTTTAAAGTTTTATTTTTGCGTGTATAATAACTCAAAACGATGTTTTTTGAGATATTTTTTAATATAAATAAAAGGATTTCGTTTTGTTTAAATAAATCCTTAACCTGTTGTTAGAGGAACGATGTTTGCTTGTGAAATCACCTAATATGCAAGTATACTTTTCTTTTCATATGTTTAATTTGTCTTTTCTTTCGATTAAAAATGGTATACGTGCAAATTTAATCATTAATATTCAATGAACGATTGGTATACTGATTGTAGAAACAAACCATAATCTTTCAGAAAATCTCCACAGAATATTTAATACTGATGTAAGAAATAAATTAATGATTTTTATTATTATGAAAGGTAGAAAGGTATTTTGTTTTTAAAAAAATTTCCGATGATAATGATGATGATAATGATCATGATGATGATGATGATAATAATAATAATAAAATAAGATTAATACCTTAAAATAGTATATTTTTTTAAAAAAAATTCTTCCAAATTTAGCATCCCAAAAATAAACTTCTAAAAATAGCACAAATATTTATGTAAAAATACTTCTTTATTTTAAATAAATTATATATAAACTTAAAGTATTATATTTGGGTTTATTTTTTCCAATTTATGGTTTATTTTTTTATATTAAAATATAGTTTTAATATATTTTAATCTTAAATTTGTATTATTATTGGAAATTTAAACTATTGATACTATTTTTGGAATAAAAACTTAGAAAGTGCTATTTTAGACATTTGCTCTAATAATAACAATAATAATAATAATAGTAATAATAATAATATATTACAAAATAACATTTTTAAAATTTTTTATTTTAAATTTAGCATCATAAAATTAAAATTTTAAAAATAACATAAATAAATATGTGAAAAGATATATTTAATCTAGAGTAATACCCTAAAATAACACTTTTAAATTTTTTCTTCCAAATAGCACAAATACTTATGTGAAAATAGTTATTTATTCTAAATAAATTATACATAAATTTAAAGTATTGTATTTGGGTTCATTATTTCTAATTTAGGATTTAATTTTTTCTATTAAAATATAATTTTAATGCATTTTAATCTTAAATTTATGCTATTATTAGAAATTTAAACCAATGATGCTATTTTTGGAATAAAAACTTAGAAATGTGCTATTTTAGACATTTGCTCTTTAATTTAAATAAAATATACATAAAATTTTCTATTTTATAATTTGATTTTTTCATTAAAAAAAGTTTTAATGTGTTTTAATTTTAAATTTATGTTATTATTAAAAATTTAAACTAATATTATTACTTTTAAAATAAAAAATTTAAAATATGTTATTTTATAGAATTGATCTAATAATTAATTCGGTCTAATAGTTATTATTAAGAATATCACTCGACATATTGATCTAATTTAAAAACTTTTAATTTATAAATTTACTATCGGATAGTAAATTCGAAAGAATGTTTTTGTCATAAAAAATCATGATATGAGACGAAAACACCAACAATATTTGTAGTCATGCTGATATTAAAAAGTTCAAATTGTGAAATTGAAGACAGAGTTAGAAAACAAACTAAGAAACATAATCATTACTGATTGTAAGAAACAAATTAAACAATCAGTATACAATAGCTTTCAATGAACGATTGATGATCACGGATCTGTTGAGAAGCAATCGAAGAGCTAAGTCAAAAGACGTTCTTGGTTTAATGGTTTGTATAAGATTTTATTTTTTTAGCAATTTTTTAGGTTTCAAATTACCAGAGTTAGATCTGTATAAAATCTAGCAAATGTGATTCTTTGTAAGAATTAAATTGTCTTGATTGTTAAAGAAATAAAAGTCTTCGTTTAAGTTATCAAAATTGTGTTTGATAGTACATGTTTTACACTAACAATTGGTATAAAAACAAACATCTGCAATGTGTTTTTAACGCAGATGGATTGTAGGAATCATGATGGAAAACGTACAACATTTTGGATCATACAAACCCTTTCTTTTGGAGAATTTTTTTTGGTCGGTGGAAAATACAAATCAAAGCTCTAATTAAGAGAATTAATGGAAATATCATCTTTATTTCTGCGCATTATTTTCCAGTTGTTTGAATTTTAATATCTATGACCCTTCTCACTGGCCTGATCACTGAGATGTTTGAGCTTTAATGTCTCATCTTCTAGATCCTACATTGAAAAAAGTAATAAGCACAACAGAGGACACTAAAGAACTATGATCATGGAAATCTTTAATATATATGACTGATATTGAATGTTTTTAATTAACCTACCTCATTGATTCTCATGGCTTTGCAGTATTGCTGCCTTTCTTGTACCTGTTAATCAAACCGCAGATAAATTGGTATGTACTTGTATATTATCATATGTTGATTGGATTTTATTTTTTTGTTGTCATTTATTTTTACTATCTTTGTAAACAATGATTTTTACAATTAATGAAATCAATATTGAAAAAAAAACTAAGTTAATCAATGAGTAATTTTTTTTCAAAATAGGATTCATCTAGCAATTTTTTCATATATTTCAATATATTTTTACCCAAATAACACATTTTGTTTTTTTTTTCCATTTTTTTTTCAATTTTTTATATAAAATATCATTTATAACATATTAATCACAATTAATCAATATTAATCATAAATTAAACATTGATTCGCTTCGAAAACGGTTGCAACATCTCCATTATATAGAAACGGTACGGAAAAATTTATGAGCCATTTCCAAAATATTTCCATTGCAGAAACGTTTCAAAAACGAAAAAGGTCATGTAATTGTAATTGTGGCTACCACTTTTTCGTAAATTCTGTTGATATCATCAAGTAGATTCTCTAAAAATTTACGTCTCAAATAAATCAGGTTGATATGAACATCAATGGCTGCATATGCATCCAGATTTTCATTTTGCACTCTCCCATTAGTTCTCCTACTCATCTAACCGTCTTCTACTCCTTACTGTTGGATCATAAATACTATCCTCTTCAATTTGCCGAAGTACAGCATGAGCATATTAAAGTGTTAGTAGAGTGTCTTCTAACCGGCTATTGCTGGTTTACTCTCTGGTTTAATGGTTTAGCGTAATACTTGATTGTGTGACTATATAAGACAATTGGTGTAACATTATTTGATTAATGAAGATTCAACAATTGTAATTAGAAAAAACTTAATATGGTATCAGAGAGCATGCAATTGCCTCCGCCATTTTCGAAGCTTCAACTTCTTTTTTGAGTTTTCTTCTTCGAATTGTTGCTTGAATCGATCAGCTATGAGTGCATCTTTTCTCTGCTGATTTTCGATTCCTTTCTTCATTTTGTTCATGCGGTGATTGACTTTCTTTCATTTCTTTCTTTCAATTTCTTGATTCTGTTTCTGCTTCCTTTCTTGACCTAAATCATCGCCGATCTTTCTGTTCGTTTTTCTCCTTATCGGCTTGATTCTTCTATTCACATTATCTAATTTCTTCACAGAAGTTGATAATGGCAAATGTCAGTCCCGTCATGTCCGATAATACTGATCATCGCTCTTATACAAATGTGCTTGATCAGTATGAGAATCCATACTTTCTTCATGCTTCAGATCACGCGGGATTGGTTCTTGTCTCGGATCGTCTCTCTTCTGGTTCCGATTTCCATTCCTGGCGCCGATGTGTACGCATGGCTCTTAATGTGCGCAACAAGCTGGGGTTTATTGACGGTACGATTCCTAAACCTCCTTTGAACCATCGCGATTCTGGATCTTGGTGTAGGTGTAACGATATGGTAGCTACGTGGTTAATGAATTCGGTTTCTAAAAAGATAGGTCAAAGCCTACTGTTTCTTCCTACTACCGAGTCAATTTGGAAGAATCTTCTTTCTCGTTTTAAGCAAGATGACGCACCTAGAGTCTATGAAATTGAACAACGTTTAAATTCAATTTTACAAGGCTCAATGGACGTCACGACCTATTACACCGAACTAGTTACTCTATGGGAAGAGTATAGGAATTATGTTGAGATTCCAGTATGCACTTGTGGAAAGTGTGAATGCAATGCTGCTTCTCTCTGGGAGAAGCTTCAATAGAGGAGTAGAATGACAAAATTTTTAATGGGACTCAATGAAGGTTATGAGCCAATTCGTAGACAGATTTTGATGCTCAAACCAATTCCTCCCATTGAAGATGTATTCAATATGGTTGCTCAGGATGAGAGACAGAAATCGATTAAACCTTCTGCAAAATTGGAGTCTGTTGCTTTTCAAGCAAATAAGGAAAATGTCTCTGAAACATTTAATGGTTTATCAGATAATGTAGCTTATGCTACAACATATAAACCTCAACAGAAGCCTTATTGCACACATTGTGGTCGGAATGGTCACACGATTCAAAGGTGCTTCAAGTTAAATGGATATCCTCCAGGTCATAGGATGTTGCAGAAGCAAACAAATCTGTCTCCACTATATCCTCGCAATCCGTTTAACAATTCTTTCAGACAGAATGCTCCTCTGACTTCTCCACAGACGTCTTCTCCTAGACCACCAGTCTTGACTAATATGGTTACCAATTCATCACATCCATCCTTTGATCTTGGCTCCTTTACAGCTGATCAAATTCAATCCTTGATCAATTATCTCAACACACATGTCCGAAGTTCAGAAAAGTCATAACCTACTTCAACGGCCTCAGTTAGTGAAAATGGAGCTATGTCTGCCAAATCTACTGCTGGTAATGTCTCAACAGGAATCTCATTTAGTCATTCTGATCATGAATGCTAAGCTGGATAGTCCTACCACCTACCGAGAGTTGATTGGTCGTCTTTTATATCTGACCATTACCAGGCCAGATATAACTTTCGCCGTCAATTATCTGAGCCAGTTCCTCTCTTCTCCTACGGATGTCCATCTACAGGCAGCGCACAGAGTTCTCCGATATATCAAAATGAATCCAGGTCAGGGTCTTTTTTACTCTGCAAAATCAGACCTTTGTTTCAATGCGTTTGCCGATGCACATTGGGCTTCTTGTCCTGATTCTAGGAAATCGATTAATGGCTATTGTGTATACTTGGGTAGTTCTTTGATTTCTTGGAAATCTAAGAAACAACAGACTGTTAGCCGTAGTAGCACTGAGGCCGAGTATAGGAGCATGGCCCTTGCTACTTGTGAACTCATTTGGCTATCTCAATTGCTCCGTGATCTTCGAGTCTCGGTTACTATGTCTGCTAAATTGTTTTGTGATAACAAGTCTGCTATTCACATTGCTACTAATCCTGTTTTTCATGAGAGGACTAAACATATCGAGATCGATTGCCACACGGTGCGGGAACAGATCAAGAATGGATTCCTTAAGCTTTTTCATGTCCCAAGCCAAAACCAACATGCTGACATTCTGACTAAGGCTCTTCATCCAGGACCTTTTCAATCCCTCCTTCATCGATTTTCTATTTCAAGTCTCTTCATTCCTTCGCCTGTTTCATCATCTCTGGCTTTGAATTCAGAGGCTTGAGGGGGATGTATTAGAGTGTTAGTAGAGTGTTTTCTAACCGGCTATTGCTGGTTTACTCTCTGGTTTAGTGGTTTAGCGTAATACTTGATTGTGTGACTATATAAGACAATTGGTGTAACATTATTTGATTAATGAAGATTCAACAATTGTAATTAGAGAAAACTTAATAGAGCAGTTTCACATTCGTGGTTTTATCATCTTTCAGTTTGTCTTGAATAAAGAAGTGAGACTCGAGAAGCTTAAGCATTTCAAAGTGACCTACTCGCTGTTTTCCAAACAATTTCACAAGCATCAGGTCACAAATAACTTTGAGACTTCTGAAGAGGGTCCCTAAGATTCTTTTTCCTAATATAGTCAAGCAAGAGACTCTGCACGTCAAACTCGAGGAGTTCTTTTGTTGCCCAAGTTCGTATCTCCAGGAAGCTTATTACTTTGATTATTGCCATCCAACTTGTTAGGTAAGGTGGGAGAATCGATGGTCTTGCTTCTTTTTGTTCCATTCACTGCTACATCTAAAGCTGAACTGCCCGAAGAATAAGCTTTGTTATTGGTATGATCATTTCGCGACTCCACGTTAGGACCAGTGTAAGGAACCCCGTTCCAAAGTAACCTCGTCGACAGTTAGAGACAGATCTTCCTTCAGGCGAAGCCAATATACCTTGAATAGATACTCCCAACTGAGCTTGTCATCAAAATTGACTTTAACCTATACATGGAACAGAAAATGAAGGAAAATCATTCAGAACGCCACATATTATCTACAAGGCCATTTTTAATTGGGTTACGATATATATGAATTGAGAGAGAGAGAGAGACAGAGAGGGGTATTGAGAGAGAGAGAGAGAGAGGAATTGAGAGAGAGACAGAGAGAGGTATTGCTTTTTATAAGTACAAATAATTGCATAATGGAGAGTGTGCATTACCACAAAAAAAAAACGTAAGCGTAATTTATATATGATTCTGGAAAATCTTGAACGAGTGAACCAAATTAAACCAGGAATTAAACCCAATATTCAGTTAAGTACTAAACAAATAGATAAATTGTCACCAATTCGAGCCCAGTAAGGTTGGTAATGACTCAGCATGAAAGGAGAGTCTGAGCAGGGTTCGATCCGAAATTGGTACCCCGATGTTGGTGGCAGTAAAAGAGAAATTACTGCCCAGATTCCGACGCGCACAGTGTGTTTGTGCCGCCGATTGAGATAGAGAAAGAAGTACTCTTCTCTGGTATGTGGGGGGGATGGCAGTAAGAACACTGCCCAGAATCGACACAGTGAGTGTGCCGATAGAGTTAGGAGAAGGGTTCCCTTCTCTCACCGGATGGCAGTAATAATACTGCCCTGCTATATCGAAATATAGCGACTCCTGAGGTAATTTAAATTACCTCTCTTTTTTATTATTCAAACTTTATTCGTGTCACTAGTCTTTTTTTTTTTAATTCTTGTATAAACTACAATCTTCTAATGTTTTCACAATCAATAAGACAGCAGAATCTGACAAACTAACTCACAGCAGCAACTTTGTTCACTTTGTGCATGTGTTACACATTCTCTGTTTTGTAAGATGTCTTCACTGTGTAGTTAGTCATAAAACAAAATAGGTTTTGGAACTTGTTTATTTTGTTATTCTCAGATTTGGTTGGGATCCGGTTTGATCATTTAGATAAATTAAATGTGAAACTGGTTCAATTTCGGATTGGTTGTTTTTCTTCAGATAGGTTTTTACAAGGAATTTGAGTTGAACTATGTCAGGTATCCATAACTGTTCGTACTCATTATTAAAAATTTAGTTTTTTTTTTAATTATTGTCTTTATTGGGAAATTGGTTTATTCATTGCCCTGTTATAGCAATAACATATATTCTTATATCGTGTTAAAATATACATACACTAAATAATAATTTAAATTTACAACATATACGTTACGTATACAAGAGAACTCAAACAATTTCGTAACAGAATGACAATATTATTGGTGTTGATGCGAACTTCTTTAAAACGACGTCGTTTTACATTTTTCTTTATGCGTATGTAACAATCCAAAATGACATTGTTTTAAATTTTTTTTAATATAAATAAAGGATGTCATTTTGTTTAAATAAAGCCTTAACCTGTTGTTAGAGAAGTTGTTTGCTTGTGAAAATCACCTAATATACAAGTATACTCTTCTTTTCATATGTTTAGTTTGTCATTTCTTTCGATTAAAAAGAGGTATATAGGTGCGAACATAATCATTAATATTCAATTAACCATTTTTCCTTAAAAGTTATGAAAATGTCATCATAAAGATATATTTTAAAATATAATTTAAACAAAATTTTTGCGATATTTATGATAGTTACAAAAAAATATAAAGATATATTTTAAATAATGTGTTTACGAAAAATATATGGATTAGATATGTTTTTCAGTCTTCCCAAAAAGACTCAAACTAATTGGAATTGAGTTTGATTTATATATCAGATTATTTTTAACTAAATTTTGATTTATATATCTCAACAATTTCCCTCTAAACCAAATACCACATATAAATCTTTGACTTATGTTCTAGCAAAATTTGACACCAATTGGTAGAGATCTCTTCATCTAATATTCTTCACAGTGAAATAAAAAAAAAAAGATTTTCGGCATAATGAATCATTAATCGCTTGAAACCTCTTTTCTTACAACGAATAACGAATTTGAAGTCCATATCCATTGATGCATCTTTTTTTAATAAAAAAAAAATCACAAAATAAGACGAAAGATTATAAAATATTTTTTGCAAAAATACGAAAAGGTATAAACGGGTTTGTAGACATACAATCTAGTTTGGAATGGGCTCTAATACCATTTGATGTGATGTTGATGAAAATCAAACACATGATCAATTCCAAATGGTTGTGAAAGAGTGTATAAATGGATTGAAATTGCGGAATGGATGAAACGATGGTGTAATTTGCGGTTGTGTGAGCTATTAAGTGGATGGATTCGAAAACAAGGGAAAATGGATAATACTTCTAAAAAATGGTTGAAAATTCTTGGATTATCTGTTTGCTCTGTGTAAATGACAAATGCTAGACACGTTGGATAAGGGATGAATCGAATTGAAACTTCCATATTTAGATTTTGATATCAATTGTTGGTTTTCAATACCCAAATCTAATTCTATTTTTAATAAGTGAAGATAGCTGATTTAAGTCTTAAGTTGGTCTTAGACTCTAGTTTAGTAAGAAGTTTTACTGGAACGGTGAGTTTCAAGTTAGAATATGTTAGGATTTTAGGATCCTTTCTGATTGCCTTTGGTATTGGTTTTGGAATGCTTAAAATAAAGACACAAGATTTGATTACCGAGTTCCCACTTAAGGTATCTCTCGGGTAGGATCTGTCTCCTACAAACTTCACTATAAATCTGATAAACCCTTACAATGAAGCAACTTTAGAGAAAATGGACTTAGAAAGAAAAATACAATAACCTTTATTTTTCTCTCTCTCTCCCCTCTCTTTCTCTCTCTAGGCGTCTCTCTCTCTCTAGGAAATTCTCACGGCAGCTTTTCTCTTTTTTGTGCAGGTTAATTACTCGACAGCAGGAGGCTTCAATTTATATCCTTGGAGGTGATGTTGCTTACTTAGGGTTTTAGTAACACATTTGGGCTTAAGGCCCATAAGAGCTCCAACAAACTCCACCTTTCTCATTTATTCGGATTTGGGCCTCCGAATTATTGAGAACAAGCCCAATTGATCCATCCATGTATCTCATTATTCCAGATGCAGCTCCGCTTTCTCTCTTGATGCGATTTCACCTCCATTTGTTAGATTTTCTCCTGAAGCTCCCACTTTCTCTCTCTCTCGAAGTCACCATTGAAGCTACAGTCGAAGCTTCTATCGAAGCTTCCTTCCTCGCGAAAATCTCTTCCACGGCTCCTCTCTCGAAGCTGTCGCCGTGCGGGTTCACTTCCCGAGCACTACCGTGTCCCTTTTTCGGCCCTGATGCTTCGCGGCTTCCTCTGTCCTACCCGGCGGTTTTGTTTCTTCTCCAGCCGCCATTGAAGCTTCACCTTGAAGCTTCTTGATTCATTTTTCCGGTCGACGGCGAGCAGACTTTGGCTCAGATCTGAGATCTGGCCGAGATTCCTTCGGCTTCTTCTCCGAACGCGGCTCCTCCCTCTCTCCTGGAGACCTTTCTGTATGCCACCATTGAAGGAGCTTCGGAGCTTTCTTCCCCCTCGGCCCTCGGCTTCTTTCCCAGAAGCCTCTATTGTCGCTGTCGGTCTGAGATCTGAAATCTCGGATCTGTTCTCCTGGAGGAATTCACACCGCGACGAGCTCTGTCACACCGTTCCGGCGGATGTCACACGCCGGTGACGCGCCACCGCGCGTGGAGAAGACGCACCACCGTGCGTGCCCTCACACGCCACCGCGCGTGCCCCTCATGCGCCACCACACGTGCCTCACGTGCCACCGCGCGTGCCCTCACGCACCACCACGCGTGCCTCACGCGCCACCGCGCGTGGTCTTCACGTGCCTCCGGATTTCGTGCCGCCGCTGACGCGCCGTCGGGCACGCCGTCGTCCCCTAAAACGAACCCTTACCTGTTTCTCTTTCTGTTTCAGGTTGTTGTCTGGAGCTGCTCTATTCCTAGCTGAGCTCCACCTTAAGAGACACTTACCGCTACACCTTCCTCTCGCATCCATCTTCGAGGTAACATTTGATCTTCCCTCATCCCTCACTGCTTAAATACTTTTTTTGAAACTAACCCGTTTCCTTTTGTCTCTGCGAGAATGAGACACTACAGTGATGTAACCTGGAAGGTCACTCCTTCTCTATAGGCTCTTGAGAAGTTCACAGCAAAGTTGTGAATTCAAATCAGGTATGTCCTTGGTAGCTAGGATTTCTGGAACTTTGCTTAGCTTAGTTTTCATGCTCAAACTCCTTTTTCCATTCTTGAATTTCTGTAATCCATGTGAAACACTTTCCCTGTGAGTTTTAGCATCAACATCTACCATATTCTGTCCTGCTACAATTTCTCCGGAGATTTCATCAGAAAAGTCTCCACCTTGAACGGTTAAACCTGCCTTAAAACCATTCGGTGTAGGTCTTTGAATTAGATTTTCACTAAAAGTCACTTTCTTTGACTGTCTATCCGCTAATTCGACATTGCTTGTAGCTATCTCTTTACTCAGCTTCTTCGTTCCTGACCTGATCCCTGCCTTGCACACTCTACCTTGAAGGTAATACAACCCGTTGTTGAGTTTCCCAAATATTACCTTCTTGCCGTCTTTATAAAACTGTAGTCCCAAATCACCTCCTTGATAACAACAACCTGCTTTTTCCAACAACCCAAATGAAATCAAATTCCTATTCACCTCTGGCATGTATTTCACATCCTTGAGTATCACCATAGAACCATCTGAGTTCTGAATTCTAATACTCCCTGTTCCTTTGATGCTGATATGAGTATTATTAGCCATCAGAACTTTACCTCCATTGATTTCTTTGAAATCAAATAAAACATCTTTGTTATGTGTGATGTGGTAGGAGCTCACTGAATCCATTACCCATTCCCTTGTGTCTTCAGTACTAGCTGTTAAGACCACTGGTTGAATAGACTCTGCTATGTTAGCAGATTCTGCACGTTTCTTTCTTTGAGGACAATCTCTTTTCAAATGCCCTTCATCCCCACAAATGAAACATCCTTTGTTGTTATCAGATTGTTGCTTTGACTTGCCTCTGCTCTTCGATTGGCCTCCCCATGTGTTATCATTATCGAACCTGTTGTTCGACCTACCCCTTGATTCCACATACAAACCTACATCCTGAGAATTTGTTACCTTTCCACTTTCGATTAGCTCCCTTTCCTTAGACTTAGCTGCTGCTGTGACCTCGTTCAACTTTAAAGTATCTCTCCCATACTTTAGGGTTTCCTTGAGTTGATCATACTTGTTAGACAAAGAACTTAGAAGTAGAATTGCTTGTACCTCTTCTGAAATTTCAACTCCTATGTTGTTGAGATCTGTCACCAGCCTTAGAAAAACGTCTACATTGGTATCAATGTTTTTGGAGTCATCCATCTTGAAAGTGTAGAACCTCAGCTGTAGATAGATCCGATTTGGAAGAGATGTCTCCATGTATAACTTGTTTAGGGTAGACCACATGGCTGGTGCTGTCTCACACTTAGAGATTTTCCTGAGCACCTGATTTCCCACGTTCAAAACAATCAGATCCTTAGCCTTTTCTGATTTTTCAAACTTTACCAGATCAATTTGTGAGCTGCCTTGTATGCTTCCTTTTGCCTCTTCACCAGATTTACCTTTTGTGACAACTGGATCCTTGAGTAGCTTTTCATCTGTTAGGATATCTTTCAACCCTAAAACCCCAAAGTGAGCCATCATTCTCACTTTCCACAGGGAAAAGTCTCCTGACCCATCAAACCTATCAACCTCAATCCTTGAACTCATCATTATGTCTTCAAATCTGTTGTGCTTCTGAATTTCCCAACAACTCCAAAATCCCTGTTTCCCAACACACCCCTTGCAATAAACCTGGAAGCTCTGATACCACTTGTTAGGATTTTAGGATCCTTTCTGATTGTCTTTGGTGTTGGTTTTGGAATGCTTAAAATAAAGACACAAGATTTGATTACCGAGTTCCCACTTAAGGTACCTCTCGGGTAGGATCTGTCTCCTACAAACTTCACTATAAATAACCCTTACAATGAAGCAACTTTAGAGAAAATGGACTTAGAAAGAAAAATACAATAACCTTTATTTTTCTCTCTCTCTCCCCTCTCTTTCTCTCTCTAGGCGTCTCTCTCTCTCTAGGAAATTCTCACGGCAGCTTTTCTCTTTTTTGTGCAGGTTAATTACTCGACAGCAGGAGGCTTCAATTTATATCCTTGGAGGTGATGTTGCTTACTTAGGGTTTTAGTAACACATTTGGGCTTAAGGCCCATAAGAGCTCCAACAAACTCCACCTTTCTCATTTATTCGGATTTGGGCCTCCGAATTATTGAGAACAAGCCCAATTGATCCATCCATGTGTCTCACTATTCCAGATGCAGCTCCGCTTTCTCTCTTGATGCGATTTCACCTCCATTTGTTAGATTTTCTCCTGAAGCTCCCACTTTCTCTCTCTCTCGAAGTCACCATTGAAGCTACAGTCGAAGCTTCTATCGAAGCTTCCTTCCTCGCGAAAATCTCTTCCACGGCTCCTCTCTCGAAGCTGTCGCCGTGCGGGTTCACTTCCCGAGCACTGCCATGTCCCTTTTTCGGCCCTGATGCTTCGCGGCTTCCTCTGTTCTGGCCGGCGGTTTGCCGAAGCTTCTCCCAAAGCTTCTTACCGAGGCTTCCCTTCTGTCGTGATTTCACGTGAGGCACGCAGCTTCATCCCGAAGCTCCTCACCGAAGGCTCTCGCCAAAGCTCCTCACCGAAGCTCCTCGGCGTCTCAGAACCATTTCCGGTGCACCGCTTCTGTCCCGTTACTTTCAGGTGCCTCTGTCGCTGATTCTAGGCCCAGATCTGAGTCTTGCCCTGAAAAAAAAAACCTTCGGATTTCCGTTTTTCTGTGATGTTCGACGTCTGCCTTGACCATCGCCTAGAAGCATTGTTCACGCCGATTCTATGCGCCGGCGCGTGACCTACACGCGCCCCGGCGTGTGACTTACACGCGCCCACACATGTTTCTACGCGCCACCGTGCGCGTCTCAACGCGCTACCGCGCGTTACCTACACGCCACCGTGCGTGTACCTACGCATCACCGCGCGTGTCCTCACGCGCCCCCGCGCGTTTCAAAGAAAGTAATTTTCAGTGAAAATCTAATTCAAGGACCTACAGAATACTTGTGTATACATGTTAGTATAAAATCTTGTTGTCTTCTTCATTTTGTAAACTAGTTCTTTTGTATAGAGAAAAACTGAAGGGAATAAAAGAAAGTCGAGTTAAGATTTTCTTCAAGAGAGAAGTTGTAATCTAGATACTTTGATCTAGTGGATTTTGGATTGATTCTGGGAAGACGTACGAGATATTTTCCGAACTCTTAACAGTCTCGGTGTTCTTTCTTTTAAATCTGTTTATTCATTATTCGTAATCTACCTGAATCGAAAATTAGGATTCTATGGTTTAACAATAAGATATTGGTCGTTTTGCGACAAATGTTCGAATTTGTACATTCTTGTTTTTTTTCAAAGGTATCTTATTTTAATTTGGAATAAGATTTGACTTATAATTTAGACTTTTTTTATTTAAACTTCCATTGTTGAACATGCAGCAATCATTGATGATGGGCTAGAGTATACCCATACTTTGTATACTCATTTTTCCATCACTTCATATTTATGCTGCAATAAGTAAACCAATACTTTTTCCAATAAATCATCGATGAACTATACAAAGTATCTAGATCCTCCTACTATTCGTGAGTTAGTGACCATTTATCGTGTGTTGACATGTTTTTATAGACACCTTGAATTACTTTCCTATCATCTCATCCAAAAGATTTCACCAAGTGTTGGATTGTTCACCCACCAATAGGGAACGTGAGCTAGGTTTAGACCGTCGTAAGACAGGCTAGTTTTATCTTACTGATGCCCGCGTCGCGATAGTAATTCAACCTAATACAAGAGGAACCGCTGATTCGCACAATTGGTCATCGTGTTTGGTTGAAAAGCCAGTGGCACGAAGGTACTGTGCGCTAGATTATGACTAAACGCATTTAAGTCAGAATCTGGAGTAGAAGCGACGCATGCGCCCGCCGCCCGATTGCCGATCCACAGTAGGAGCTTTGGCTCCCAAAGACACGTGTCGTTAGTTAAGTTCGTTCGACGGAAGCACCGTTCGGACCGCTTTAAATTATAATTACTACCGAGTGCATGATAGAATCTTTTTGCAAACGACTTAAATACACGATGTGGTATTGTAAATGACAGATTGGCCTTGATGCTACGATCCACTGAGATTCAGTCCTTTGTGATTTGTTTAAAAGTTAAAAAAATCTAGGTTGCAATTCGTCATCTCATCCAAAAGATTTCTCTTATGGAATTCTTTCAAACCATGCTCTCCAATATGCTCTCGTGATTGTAGTTTATATACAAACTGTCACCTTGAAATTTGTCAGAATTGGTATTCTTTTATCGCTTATGACATGATAGCAACGATGTAGTAATTGTTTCTAACTTGGTCATTTTACTGTCACATATTAGAACTGTCAGAATTCAACCCCTTCTTTACTCTTTTTGGAAGTTTCCTCATCCTCTAGCTGGTAGAACAAAACATCATCATAGGCTCAACAAACTTGCAATAGCTGCGATCCCATTAGTATTTCTAGTACTATTCTTACTTTATCACTAATAGTTTGTTTCCATATTCTTCTTAAACATTAAGACCAGTAAGTCTATTTGTTTTACCTTACACTATTTTTCCCTTCATTTAGAGCTAAGAGCATGTACAAAGTCAAAGTCAACTTTTTCCCAACATGATGAAGAGGTTCGTATTACATTGCATATATTCATATTTATGTGAAACAATCATGATTTACCTTAATGCCGATTATTCATTATCATTCTAATTTAATTTATGTGAAACAATCATGATGCATGTTATTAATTAGTTTTCTCTTTTCCATAATTAAGAAAAAAAAATCTTAAAAATACACAATATATATAAAAAACAATCTTAAAACACTAGCAACAATTGAAAAACAAAAACAAAACGAAACAAAAATACTCATAGATGTGTAAATTTGTAACATACATAAATAAATAAAACAAGAAATCTTGATTTTAAAGAGAGATGAAACCTTCGCTTACAAGCAGACCAAAGAAGAGAACAAAGAGGCCGACACCGATAGATTTTCCCGGAGAAACAAAGTTCTGAGAATAAGCACCAAGAGTCAACGCAGCTCCAATGAGTCCGATCACAAGAGATTGAATGTTTCTTCTGCTCACACTTCTTTGCTTCGGTTTCACTTTCTCTTCTTCATCTCCATCTTCGTGTTCTCTCTTCTCCTCTTCTTCTTTACTCTCTGTCTTTCTTCTCTGCCTCACCATTTTCAAATCTGACTATACTTCTTTGATTGTGTGTTGTGATTTGTTTGTTATAAGTTAATGGTGAGGACAAAATGTTGTCTTTTGGTGATTGCTTTGAGGCCTTTAGATCGACATAAAGTCAACTTATATTAGAAGAGTAAGTGGTGGTTATAGATCCAAGATTCTTATATTAATTACTTTGGTGTTAATATAACAACTAGTTGTGAGAGTTGATGTTTGTTTACCTATAATGTTTTTATATTCTCACTCTAAAAATAAAAAACAAATATAGTTGTCATTTTATATGATTTTTAACTGTTGGTTTTTAATTTTTTTAATTTTCATATGTGATGTTTTATCTGGGATAGAGTAATACTCTAAAGTATTACATTTTAAAAAAAAATTCTAAATCTAATATCATAAAATTAAATTCTAAAAAATAACATAAATAATATGTAAAAAATATTTATTTACTATAAATAAATTATACATAAATTTAAAATTTTATGTTTAAGTTTATTTTTTCTAATTTAGGGATTAATTTTTTCTATTAAAATAAAATTTTAATATACTTTAGTATTAAATTTGAACTATTACTAGAAATTTAAATTAATGAAACTATTTTTGGAAAAATAAAATAAAATTAGACAATTGTCTAAAATAACACTATTTCAAAATTTTGTTCCAAATATAACACTAATCATTTAAATTTCCAAAAATATCATAAATTTAATAGTAAAATAATTAAAAATCTCATCCTAATAAAACAATTTAAACCCTAAATTAGAAAAAATGAACCCAAACATTATATTTTAATTTTATATAATTTATTTAATATAAATCATTATTTTTACATAATAATTTGTGATATTTTAAAATTTTTATTTTTATTGTGTTAGATTTGAAATATAAACCTAAAAATATGGTATTTTAGGATATTACTCATTAAAATATGCTATTGCTCTTTCGGAGATGTTTTAAACCATTTTAGGATTCAAATATTGTCTTGCTGGGAATGAGTCATTGGTGGATATGAGGAAACAATAAAAATCTAATTGCATCTCTTATTATAATATTAGTTATGATCGTTTGTCAGTCACAGGAATATGCGACTGCGGTAAATTGTTGTTCGTTTAGATACCGCATGTATTTACGGCAGACACAACGGTTAGATGTTGTGTTATGTATCGCAATTTTTTCGACTGCTGATTAAAACATCGATGTGACTAAAAATTTGCAATCAACCACAACCGCAACTGCGGCGTCAGACAAACAAACAACATCTGTTGTAGCCACAACCGCAATATTAACCGCAGCTGCAGCCGTCTACAGCAATCAAACGAACAATACTATTATATATTTTGGGTAAAGTTTTCTTGCGAGAATTTGTTTTTGTACTCTTTTTAAAAAGAATTTTCATATTAATTGGAGTTGGATTTAATTTATATAGTTAATTATATTTGTCTAAACTTGATTTAGATATCTCAACAATTTTTCTTTCAAAACAAAAACTACAAACAAATTTGTGGCTTCACCAACGGAATTTTTCACCTAATTTTTTTCATTGTCAGTTCGACTTTGGATACAAAACACTGACATCCTTAATCCGAACTCAGGTTGAGGACTCTTCTCCCATAACAAACTTGTAGTCCATGTCCACTTTTCTAGATCTACATTTTGTGAATCCAAACTCTGATACAAATTTTTAGATTCTCCGATCACAAATCTAACTTCACCTTTTAATATTATACTAGATTTATATCTACGACATGCGTGAGAAAATATAGTTACAAATTATCTAATATTATTTATTAGTAAATATAAATTAAATATTTATATAATTTTTATTTTTATTTAATATTAATTTTTTATATATGTAAATTAAGAAGAAGAAAAAATAATTGTTTTTTACGAATTTAATAGTAATTTTGGGTTAGTTTAATAAAATATATTGATTCTCTAACTAAATTAATAACAATGATATATATTGTAATTATTCTAGTAATTTAAACTCATTTATATATTTGTTTGAAACTTACTGTGGTAATGATACACCAACATGACATTTGTATTAATAACACGTTAGGATAACATTATCTTTTTAAAATATTTGTCAAATAATATATTAGAGATTGTTCGATTTGGGCTAAATGACTAATATGTACGCATTTTTTGTGATCTTTCCTAAAATTAATCATAGTAATTGGAGTAGACTTGACTTACATATTAGATATTTTTTTTTTAAATTTATGATTTGGTATTTGGATGATATCTACATAGTTCACGTTATGTACATGTATAAATGTTTTCCATATATGACTTTTTCAACGTCTGGAAATGTCTTATCTATATTTTAAGTTTATTTCTAAGAAAATTCCACTTCCGTAATTTTTGGAATATTGCATGTTTATAACAAAATATACAAATTTTAAAACTCTTTATTACAAAGAAGAGTACCCGACCATAAACCATGTTGATTGCCTTTTATAGACGTTGGTACTAAACTTATGGTTATTAAACGAAACTAGATAGTTTTTTACAGATGTAGGTTGACTTAAACGAGCCTAGACATTTATTTTTTTGGGTATAAATCTAACTACATATAATTAAATTGCTAAGTAGAAAACTTTGATTACGAGATGGAGATCTTAATATGTTGTAATTTGGTTCCTCGATCGAAACTTTAGTAAAATCGATGCTGGAAATTTAAAGATATTAGAATGTAACTAGATGCGTTTTATTAATCAGTTCAGCGATATAGTGAAATGATAAACTAGTTCATGTAAATAACTCCGAGTTAATAAATTATGTGTCTCCTCTTTATGGCATCAACAACCTATTTTATATTTTCAGTTCACCAAATCTTTAATATTTTCATCATTGCAGTTCATTAATGCTCATTAATACCTTTAAATACTTTTTTTTCAAGAAACTCGTCGCCGTATTTGAGAGTTAGTGAGATCAAACGTTTCCGAATGCTCATTTTTGGCTCTTTGCAGCAACTTTCGCTAACGGGCTTTAGGGTTCTTGGGCCGACCTCCGATTTTGGGGACGGGCGAAGCCCACCTCTAACATAATACACAATTTTTTCACGGTTCTACTTGTACTAAATCTCGTCGAGCACAAAACCAGACGGATGATTGATCTTAAAATGATATTGGATTTTGGATGGAGAATGATTTCAAAATCGAGGCCACGACCATCGATTATTTTAGGGAGTTATTCTCTTCCACCCATGTGACAGATTTGAAAATATCTATTAAGATTATGCCATAAATTAACATTACTGTGACGAACGAATTTTCTCTAGAGGAGGTTATAGCAACAGGTTTTGCAAAAATCTTCTGGCCCATATGCTATGAAGGCGTTGTTCCATCAAAATTTTTAGAATATTTTGGGAATTCAGATGTTCCAGATGGTTTGTGCCTTTGATCTAAGATCAATTGGAAGCACATATCAATGAAATAAATATTTGTCTTACTCCGAAAACATAACGACTCCGAGAAATCAAGAAATTTCGGCCAACCAATTGTGCAATCTATAAAATAATATATGGTTATAACAAATTAAATGTTATATACTATTAGCTGAATCCTTTATGGTTTAATATATTTGATTTTTTTTGAATAGATGTTATGTCTATTTTGTCCAAGTAGATCATTTATCATTCATCAATGTAAATCTAATGATCGTCCGCTTAGTGTCTCGCCCTTTCTGAACATGAAAAAGCCAAAGCTCTGTGTAAATTATTTTTCTTTAAATTAGTTATCATTTGTTATATTAAAGGAATCGCTTATATCATATAGATGAAAAAATGAAACTATACGGGATCAAAAGTAGCGAATTCAAAAAGTTCGATATTCAAAAAGTTGAGGAACATAAGTCTGTCTTTTGTTACTACGTTTTCCACGAGATGAGATCATCTCTAAACTGAACAACCCATCTAGTGAGTGATCGTTGGGATAATGGACAGTTAGCCCAATGTACCTTTGAGGTACCTAACGATATGCATAGGCGAATGATATGCATAGGCGAATTTGCTTGGAGAAGAATGCCTTGTCTGAGTGTACCTTTGAGGTACCTAACGAATTGAAGTGTTGCAACCCAATGTTCTTCTCTTTTTCTTTGTATTAATTGTGAAAGTGTGTGGATAGCGTATGCAAGATCATGTCGAGTAGAAGCAAGATACACTAATCTCCCGATCAAGCGGTGATACTGTGTTGGATCACGAAGGAAGGGAATTGTGGAAAGTGCCATTTTGTGATTCTGATCCATAGGTGAAGGCGCCGGTTTTCAACCGAGAAGCCTGTCTTCGGTCACAATATCAATCGAATATTTGCGCTGGCAAATATAAAATCCTGTTGGGCTGCGTGCTATCCCCAAACCCAAAAAATATTTTGCAAGTCCAAGATCTTTCATATGAAAGCAAATAGAAAGATATTGCTTAAAATTATGAATTGTCGAATGAAAGTTACTGGATATGATTAGATCGTCAACATAAATTAGTATGTGGAGAGTTGTGTCGTAGCGATTGTAGGTGAATAAAGAATAGTCAGATTATGTTTGTTTGAAACCATACTTTGTGAGAGCTTCAGCTAGTTTAGCAAACCAACAACATGGAGATTGCCTTAAACCATATAGAGATTTAAGAAGAAGACAAACACGGTTATCTCCTTGTGCAGCAAAGCCCGGTAGTGGTTTCATATATACTTTTTTGGTTAGATTGCCGTGAAAAAAATGCATTATGAACGTTCATCTGATAGACTTCGTAGTTGTTTTTAGCTGTTATATCCAGCATAAAACGCACTATGGTCATTTTGGCGGCATAAACAAATATTTATTTGTAATCAAGACATGCTTTTTTGATGATTTCTGAGTGCGGCAAGCCTTGCTTTGTATCGTTCTAAGGAGGCATTCAATTTTAATCTAATATGGAATACCCATTGACTTCCAATAGCCTGTTTTATAGGTGGTAAAATTGTAAAATCCCAAGTGTGAAGATCTTTGAGAGATTTTACCTCTGGCTTTACGGTTGCACACCAATGCTCATTTTTCAATGCTTCTTTGAAAGACTTGGGTTTGACTGCTTCGGTTAGTGATGCAAGATAAATGCAGTGAGAAGCAGAAAAATGATCACAAGATAGATAAACAGATAGAGGATGTTTTGTACCTGAGGAAAGCTTTGGAGAAGGTGATAGCAAAGAGGATGAGATACGAGAAACCGACACTATATTGGCTGCAAAACTGTGAAGCCTATTTGATTGTGTTTTGGCTTCGTGGCCTCGACCCAATAACTCAATAGGTGAGTCGGTATTTTTAGTAGTGATTGTTAGAGCAGTTTGAATTTGTGGAGGTGTATTGTCTCTTGGTGTTGTGACAGGATCAAATATAGGTTAGTCTGGCTCCAAGATGTAGGAGAAGAGATATTGTCCGTTGTGTTTTTTTCTTTTGTTCTCAATGGATATAGATATATTGTTTCATGAAAGATAATATCTCATGAAACAAGGAATACTTCTCATTCTAGGTCATAGAATCACCAGCTTTTCTATGCGTACGGGTATCCGACGAAGACACAACGACAGCTGTGTGATTCAAATATGTGCATAAGCTAAAAATCCAAAGGTATGCAGATGTTTAAAGCCTGGAGCATGGCCATAAAGTATCTCAAATGGTGTTTTCCCTTGTAGTACTTGAGATGGTGTGCGATTGATCAAGTAAGTTGTGGTAAGGATGCAATCGTCCCAAAAATCAATTGGCAGTTTTCCTTGAAACCATAAAGCACGAGCCACTTCAAGTATATGTATGTGTTTCCTTTTCACACGTCTATTTTGTTGTGTGTATGAACACAAGATGTTTCGTGGATAATACCTTGTTCTTGTAAGTATTTTGTCATGACCAAAAATTATGTACCATTATCACTTCGTATTGTTTTGATTTTCTTCGAGAATTTTCTTTCGATTATTGCCAAAAATTTCCGTAGAATGGTTGAGACAGATGTTTTCTCGGATAGCAAATATAGCCAAATGGCTCTATATCAATCATCGACAATGGTTAAGAAGTAACGAGATCCACAAAATGCTAGAGTGCGATATGGTCCCCATAAATCACAATGGATTAAATCAAAAATCTCTTTTGCATTATTTTTAGAATCTGAAAAACATTTTCGAGTTTTTTAGCTCGAAAAAATGTCACAACTTCTATGAAAAAACTCACTACTTTCTGAAGACTAATCACGAACACCATATATGTTTCCAAAAACATGAGAAGATGGATGATCCAAACGCATGTGCCACAAAGCGAAGTCTTTCGGAACACTTGTTTGATTCGAAGCCACAGTCTCAATTCCTCGAAAACAATAATGTCCTTCTCCTTCACACTCACCCGCTCCAATCAGGGTCCTATAAAATCAATAATCGATTAGTGATTTGTACCAATCAGATAATTGTTGGTTACCAATTGGCCAAAAGATATTAGGTTTGTATGAAATCCCGACACTAAGTAGACATTCAGCAAATGTAGACGAACTATAAGGTACATCGTGCTCTGATGGGAAGCCATGACATCATTCCCGACAAGTAACTGGATAGACATAGGAGGAATATATCGTATATCATGAAAATGTCCAGTCATGTGATGGATAGCTCATGTGTCTAATATCCATAAATCGTCATTCGTCTTACCACTTATACGTTCTGGAAGAGACTTAGTTCCGAACAATTTCTGAATAGTCTGCAATTTGGTCATCAGTTAATCTGCTAATTCCCTGTCAATCAGCCTCTATTAATGGAGCAGAAGCATGTGTGGTAACTATATTTGTTGTTGTAATTTGTGATACGTCGGCATGAGGTTAGGATCCTCTGACATGGCCTCTGTCTTGACCCGCATCTTGTTTAGGTCGAGATCGATCTTCTCACCAAAATTTGTAACCAACGACCTTGAAGCATGTTGAAGCTTCATGACCATTGCGTCCGCATACTATGCATCACGATTTATTCGTGAAGATTCAGATACTTGTTGCATTCGTAGAGGAAGTCGGGATGATGACGAAACTTTTGATGCAAAACTCATAAAATTCGTTTGTTTGCTTGTAGATGTATTGGTTGTTTCGTTTTGAAGGACCGTTTGATATACTGTATCAAGATTAGGTAATGGAGTTAGAGCACACAATTGAGATCGGATAGCTCCATGTATGATGTCGTCTAATCCGGCTAAAAAATCATGGACTTTTAGATTGTCGAGTTTTGCGTCGTGTGCTGCGTTTAAGTCACATTCACACTTCTCGCATTCACATCGTTTTGATGTTGTGCAGTCTACAATACCTTCCCATAATTTGGTTAATCTTCCAAAGTAGTCGTCGAGAGACGATGCATCTTGTTTGGAGATGGCCAAAGCATTGAGAAGCTGTTGAAATCGAGATCCACTTTTCAAAGAAAATCGCTTTTTTAATGATGTTCCAATAATCTTTTACAATCTCACGTGTTGAGATGGAGGATCGGAGTTTTGAATCAATTGTGAGTTTGATCCATCCGATGAGAAGATGATTGTTTGTTATCCAATCTTCATAATTTTGATCACCTGTAGCAGGTTTTGGAATTATTCCATCTAGTAAACCGAATTTCTTACGTGAGGTTAAAGACATACGCAAGTTTAGTGCCCATTCATAATTAAATCCCTTGAGAAGGGGATGTGAGATTACGACGTCGGGGTTATCGCACGCAGTTAATCATAAAAAAAATTCTTTTGTATTTTGTTGTTGCATCAACCATGGTTATCGTCGATCAGATATCAGTTTACGCGCATGTTTATGTGTTTGTGGAGGTTGAAGAAGATTGAAGTTCTGTTTTGTAATGAAAAAAATTGAAGCTCTGTTTTGCGAGCGCAAAAATAGAGAGAAGGAAGATGAAAGGCTTGAAAGAAAATCAAAATTGTTTAGAGTTTTTAAGTATCAGATCTTATGTTTTAATACCATGACAAGAGAATAAAATTAAACATTGTGTTTATTATGAAATCTTTAGATCTATATTTATACAAGATTTAGATCTTTTATAGAAAAAGATTATGATGGATACAAATAAACACATGTTCTTATATTTTTAAAGCTTATCTCCTAATATAGAAATATAGAAATCCAAATTTAATAAATTTAATTAGTAGTCACTCATCCTATGAATGAAGATATCTACAATCATTACAATCATATAATGAATGAGATAAAACTTAAAAGATACAGTATAGCTTTGTTCTCGGTTTTAAGTTTGCTTATGTTTTATAGTTTGTAGTATTAAGTATGAAATGGTAATCTTTAAACTTGATAAATAACTTGAATGTTAGAAGGCTAATTATGCACATTAAAATAACTACTTGAATTCTACAATAATTAAAAAGATGATGATAACAATGTAGTCAATGATTTGAATAGGTGTTGATAACAATGTAGTCAATGGTCTTCAAATATGATGATAACAATGTGGTCAATATCTTAATACGCCCCCTCAAGATGGACGAATCGGAGTGAGACCAATCTTGGAACACAACGGAATGAAGCGAGCACGAGGCAATGGCTTAGTAAGTCCATCAACAAGCTGGTCCGCAGATGCGACATGTGATACACGAAGATTACCAGATTGAACAAGACCACGAATGTAATGATAATCAACAACAACATGTTTCATACAAGAATGAAAGATAGGATTAGCAAAAAGATAGGTGGCTCCCACATTGTCACAGTAAATAACTAGAGCGGTAGAGAGAGAAACACCCAACTCAGTAAGGAGAGAACGAATCCACTGAACCTCAGAGGCTGTCGTTGCAACAGACTTGTACTCAGCCTCTGTCGAGGAACGAGCAAATTGTAGGTTGTTTCTTAGCAGACCATGAGATGAGATGATGTCCAAGATACAAAAGATACGCCCCCATAGAGGAATAATCATCTTTATCACCAGCCCAGTCAGCATCCAAGTAAGCATGAAGAATAAGAGGATTAGATGTCGAGAAGAAAAGTCCACGATCTCGAGTACCACAAAGATAACGCAAAATACATTTTGCAGCAGCCCAATGTTCTGAAGTTGGTTGATGCATGTATTGAGACAATTTGTTAACCGCAAAGACAATATCCGGACGAGTAAATAACAAGTATTGAAGACTACCAATAACCATACGATACTCGGTTGGATCGAAAAGAACATAACCACACCATTTTGTTAAAGGTGGCTTGTCGGCTATCGGAGTGTGAACGGATTTGGCATCTAGCATGTGAACACGGCGAAGTAAGTCATTGATATATGAAGTTTGTGTAAGTGTGAGGCCAGAAGTAGTGCGAGCAATTTCGATCCCAAGAAAATAGTTGAGCGGACCCATATCCTTGAGAGAAAATCGATGACCAAGAACATCAATGAACCTCTGGACATGAATTGCCGAATTGCAAGTAACGACAATATCATCAACATATACAAGAGCAAAGATGATCACATCAGAAGATTGAAGAATAAATAAAGATGCATCCGCCAATGAATTAACAAATCCTGATTCGAGAAGAAATGAGCGAAGGGCATTATACCAAGCACGTGGTGCTTGCTTCAAACCATAAATAGCTTTCTTAAGATGGCACACATGATTATGCCGATCACGATCAACGAAACCCGAAGGTTTTTCCATGAACACAACTTCATCAAGGGGACCTTGTAGGAAAGCATTGTTGATATCAAGTTGTAGAAGAATCCAATTGTGTGAGGTTGCAAGGCTAAGTACTACAAGAACCGATGCCCTTTTGACAACAGTACTAAAGGTCTCAAAGTAGTCTATTCCTGGACGCTGATTGTACCCTTTGGCAACTAATCTTGCCTTGTATCGCTCAACTGAACCATCCGGAAGACGTTTTATGTGGAAGACCCAACGACAACCAACAAGATTTTCCATAGAATCCGGAAGAACCAAGTCCCATGTCTCATTCCGTATCTGGGAGTTTATTTCATCACTCATGGCATGACGCCAATTGGGATCTAACAAGAGCTTGACGATAAGTACTAGGTTCAATCTCGTGGTAAGGTTCAACTACATCAGCGAGAATAAACTTAGTCTTCGGCTTGGAGATTTGATTTTTAGCCCTTGTGATCATAGAATGAGTGTTAACAGGTGCATTAACCATCAAGGCAGGCTCAACAGTTGTTGATGTAATAGGAATTGCATTAGTACAAACCATATCATCAGAAGTAGAGGATACAACAAGAGGAGATGAGTTAGATGGTACCTCCGAAGACACCTCCAAAGTCGGCGGTGATGAATTTGTTAGGAGCATGCATAGCTTTGGGATGAAAGAGTGGTGTCACAGAGAGAGAAGAGATGGAGATGTCTTCCGTGGTTGGAGCCGACTGAGAAGAAGTAGATAATTGTGAGCAAGGAAAGATGTCCTCATAAAACTCCACATGTCGTGACACATACAAACGTGAACTTTTTGGATCAAAGCAAAAATAACCACTTTGTGTTAAGGAATATCTAAGAAAAAGACATGGAGAAGAACGAGGTTCAAGTTTATTGGAAGTATAAGGTCGTAACCAAGGAAAGCAAAGACAACCAAAGACTCTAAGCTTTTGATAATTAGGAGAAGTGCCAAAAAGCATAGTATAAGAAACTTTGAAATGAAGATCAGAAGAGGGAAGACGGTTGATAAGATAAACGGCCGTGGCAAAGGCAAAAGACCAAAATGTAATGAGAAGAGAAGCATGTGAAAGAAGAGACAACCCAATTTCAACAATATGTCTATGCTTTTTTTAAGAAATCCTATTATGTTCTGGAGTATGTGGAGGAGTTGTTAAATGAGAAATACCATGAGTGGAAAGAAAATTTTCTATTGCCATAAATTCACCACCATTATCAGAATACAATGAGATAATGTGAGTTTGAAATTTGTTTTCAACCAAGGTCTTGAATTGGACAAAGGTTTCAAACACTTGAGACTTTTTCTTTAGTGGATAAAACCAAGTGTAACGTGTAAAATG